>CM066329.1:171243041-171843041 GCA_033807585.1 Hydrophis major
AAGATAAACTATTTTTTGATATTTATTAATGTATCATAGAGTAATCATGATATTTTATGTGAGGCAAGTCCAGGAGGAATACATTGAGCACAGCAAACCTCTTTACTCTGTCTTCATTGACCTGACAAAGACATTTGATGCACTAAAAAGTAAGGTTCTCTGGATCACTCTGAGATGCTATGGCTGCCTGAGGAAATTCATGTGAAGTTGATTCAGCTGCTCCACAATGAAATGACAGAACAGGTTCTTTATTATGGTGATAGATCAGCTGCCTTTGTCATTTCCAATGGGGTGAAACAGGGTAGTACACTAGCCCTGTCCAGTTGAATCTGTTCTTCATTTGCATGTTGACACATGCTGTCCAAGATTTGAAGGAGGGAGTGTACATCAGGCAATTGACCAAGTCTCACTTTAAGCTTTGTTCCTTGGATGAGGTACCTCCATAATCCTTAAAAAATATCTTCTTGATGATTGTATGTGTGTGGCACACAAAGACAGTGTTATACAGTTGATACTAAAGTGCTATGCTTTTTGGCTTGACTATCCACCTTCACCAGTCCGTATCAAATAACCTTAGAATAAAAAATCACCATTGATGATACTCAGCTGACAAATGTAAACAGCTTCAAATACTTGGGAAGCATCCTTTCAAGTGATAGTTCTTTGGACAAAGAAATTTACACCATAGGCTAGCTGTGTACTAGAGTGCGCAATAAACACAGTGTTGGTACATCCACAAATCTGAAAGTGTGCAAAGCTGTGGTTATCCCTTCTCTCTTATATGGACATATTACATGGACTCTGTACTGACAATGCATCAAACATCTGGAGAAATTTCACAGGCATGCTCTGCACTCCATTCTTGTCATTCATTGGCAAGGCCATGTCTCCAACCTGGAAATTTGAATCATGTGGAATCGACTAACATTGAGTGTCCTATTATTACATGTCATCAGAATGGATGACCATTGTATGCCTTCTCAGTTCTCTATGGTGAACTGGAGACTGAAGAGAGACCTCAAAGTTTTCCATGCAGCACTACAAAGAAGCTGTGAAGGAAGCCCTATGACATCAAGTCAAGGAAACTAGAAGCTGCAGCTGCTGACGAAACCCACTGCTTCATAGCCTTGTGCTATGAAGCCTACACTAGCTTTGAAGGCAGGCACTGCCAAAAACTGATGGGAATCGTGAGTGGTGTCACCAAATAGCACCCACAGTTTTTGTAACAAGGACTTCCAGTGTAAAATGCTATGATTCCAGACTGCAGAGTCATCTCCATGTTCACAGATGAACTATACAACAACAGGTCTTCTTTGAACCTGAAGGACTACCTAATAATAATATAAATAATAATTTTCTCTTCCCTCCCCTATAAACCCTACTCTGCTGTCTCATGAAGATGTAGGGTTATTTATGGAATAGTTCAGCAAAGTTACCCATCCCAGTGCCCATCTAAAGCTCTTATATTGGGAAAGCGGCAATATAGCAAGATGCTGGAAGCAGATGATCCATGGAAAAGGTGTTATTTTACATTGAGCAAGAGGAGGCAATGCTAAACCACTCCTATATTTACCAAGAAAATCACCTCAATAGAGGGAGAAAAGATGATTGATGCTGTATGATGAGCATTTCAGGTTGGATGGCAATTAACACGCTACTGATGAAGAGCTGAGACTCTTTCAAAGTACAGATAATGTTTCTGATGTGCTTAGATTAAAGCCTTCTAGATGTCTAATTGCTGATGTTGCCATTTGAAGGTGCAAAGACAGAATTACAGTGGGAACATGGAATGGAAGATGCATGCACATGAGAAAACTCAGCACAGTGAAAGATGACATGAATCAACTGTATATTAACATCTTAGACATCATCAAAATGGATTGGAATTAGACTCTTGCAGTCAGAACATCATATTGTTTATTACTAGGGACACCTGAATAATAAAGGAGGAGGAGGGAGGGAGGGAAGGAAAGAAGGGACAGCATTGCCCCCATTGTCAGGAAGCATATAGTAAAGACAGTACTTGGGTACAAGACAGTTAATGAGTGAACTATAACTATTCAACTTCATGGGCAAGCCTTCAATATAATACAACAACAATCCAAATGTATGCTTCAACTGCTGATGCAAATAAGAGGAGGTTGTTGAGTTTTATGGTCAAGTTCAATTTAAATCAACAGAACATGCAAGCAAGATCAATCAGTTCTGGGTGTCTGCATGAATGGTTACTGATTTCAAAATAGTCCGCATCAATAGAGTCCTACTCCTTTTTACAGGCATGCAATGCACACATTGCACACATTTAAAAGAGACAGGATGGTGATCACCCAGTCATAGTCAGTATACTTTTGTGTTGGCCAACGGGTAGATTGAGAGGGTCATTTTCCTAAGTAAGATTTTGCTTTTCGTTAAGTTTTGTATACAGCATTTTTCTTTTAGATTCATTTTTTATTTCAAATTCTAAATATAGAGAATAAGATTTTGAATACATAGCTTTTATTATCTAACTTTGCAGAAATTCACACACACATACACACTCAAATTATATCCCAAATATAATACCCTCAAATGGACCCTCAAATTCCTTACACTAGCCCAAAAGTCCAGGCCTGGTTACACTTACTCACTTCCAGATCCTCAATGAACGAAGGACTGAATCTGAACAAAAAATTCTATTTGACTTAGGTTGCAGTGTGGTGCAGTGGATAGAATGCAGTATGCAGGCTACTTCTGCTGACTGCCGACTGCCTGCAGTTTGGCAGTTCGCATTTCACCAGGCTTAAGGTTGACCTCCTTCTGAGGTCAGTAAAATGAAGACCCAGATTGTTGGGGGCAATATGCTGAGTCTGTAAAACTACTTAGAGAGGGATGTAAAAACACTGTGAAGCAGTATATAAGTCTAAGTGCTATTGCTATTGCTATTTAGAGCTTTTATTTGTATCAGCAAAAGCCTGCAGAAGAATTGTATGATACTGCTTATGATTTAGCAGGAGGATCAAAGGAACATGGTATGACATAATCCTTAAAAGTTTCTGGAACTTGTTAGTTTTATCCCATTTCTTCATCCAGCACTTGCCTCCATATAGAAATCCATATAACTATGGTTGGAATATGGATCTGATAACAGTGAAAAACACATGCATAAGTGTAATAATATAGTATCTGGACTTGCAAAACCAAAGCTCTGGAAACCTAGAATAAATAAAACTACATCAGTGAAATAGCCATGCAACGGATAGTATATCTTAACAAATATAAAGATAAATATAAGAAATAAGATATAAGATATTACTTATAGTAATACTATATTACATGTGCAGAGGAGAACTTTTTATTCAATGCTGGCAAAAATAATGTTATAATTATAAGAACTCTGGTAGCACCTTTCTCAGTTAATGCATGTTATTAAAGCTTTCTTGATTTAGAGTTAATCAGATCAGTGGTGGGATTCAAATTTTTTTACTACCGGTTGTGTGAGCGTGGTTTGGCTGTGGCAGGAGAAGGATACTGTAAAATCTCCAGTCAGAGGTGGTATTTGCCTGTTCTCCAAACTACTCAAAATTTCCACTACCAGTTCTCCAGAATTGGTCAGAACCTATTGAATAACACTTCTGCATCAAATGCTTAGAATGGTTAATTTGATATAAGATTTAAAGTAAGACAGGAGGCGAAAAGTTGGGGAAAGATAGGAGAACATAAATTGGTTATGAAACTTCAGATTACATGTCAAACGAATTGCAATATTTATCAATTAACAATTGTAATGCCTTAAAAACCATTGTTGAGATCTTCTGAGATTGCCTGAAACCTTTGATGTATTTGAGTTCAACAGTTTCTCACTTGATGGGGCTGTTCAAGTTCCACTTTTCCACAATACTCACTTTGGGGGAGTATCCTGAGAAATGTCCTGATATTATTTTGTTCTTATTTTGGATCCTGATGTTAATTTTGTACCCATTAATTCTAAAATTTGTTCTGTTTGTCCTCCGTAGAATATAGAGAGGCACTGATAGCAGACAATGGCATATGTCAGGTTAGAGGAAAAGCATCTGAAGGCACCTCTAATTTAGTATTTAAGCTCATTGGGGCTATTGGTGTATATATGTGGACAAAATCGGCACCTGGGTTTCTTGCAGGGACTTACTCATATGATGGCATCATGTTCTGTTCAGGTTATTTGTGGAATCTTCTCCAGAATGGATGGCTGTTTGTATGCAAGTATGGACTTCTCACCGAGTGTCTAAGAAAAGACAGTGTTATTTTCCAGTATGGGTTGTAGTTTATAAATAATTTGTTTGAGTGGATTGAGCAGTGAACGGTAGGTAAACAGTTTACCATTTTTCAGTTTCTGTGGTTTGATATTTAATAGTTCTATTGACTTGTCTATTGATCTCATTGGGTGGATAATTCATTTCCTGAATGCCTGATTTAATTCCATCAGTTGAGCATCTCTGTCAAGTGGGTCAGAAGAAATGTGGCTGAAGCATAGAGTCTTGCTATGAGTGATTGATTTGATAATGCATTCTGAGCAGACACTGGAAGCATGTTGATATGCATTGCAATCTGTAAGTTTCCTGTATAATGTGATGTTTATATACCCATTATGTTGTTTTAAAGGAAGTGGTCTTGTTCTGTAGATAGGTCTAAGCTAAGGATGATGGTAGGGTAGAAGTTGTTGATATCATGTAGAATTTGATGAGAGATTCCTTTTTGTATTATTTGATGAGAATTTGGAACTTGATGAGAGATTCCTTTCTGTCTTATTCTCTGGTTCCAGATGATTAAAATGTCATCAATTAATCTCAAGTAATAGAGGGGATTTGGAGAATTAAACTTAAGAAAGCATTGTCCTAGATTGGCTGTGAAGAAGTTAGCATATTGAGGAGCCATGCATGTGCCTAGAGCTCTGCCATTGTTGTCTCTTTTGTAGAGAAAGATGATATCTCTTTTATAGGAAAAATGATCTTTTGACTTAGAAAGCCTACAATGAAAACTTTAAGCTTGTGAGCTCCATGGACACATGTAAGAAGACTGCTTGTTACTATAATTTATCATGGGAGAACCAATATCTCTGTTCTTCCTAAATAACTCATCACAAGATTTTGCTGTGCAGGTTGGTTCACATATTTCACTTAGTTATGAAATTTGCTCCAGATAAATTTTCTCCTTATATCATCATTACCATCCTATTTTTAAGATTGGTTGCTGTTGCTCAGTATTAGTGTTATGTGGGCTGGTAGTGAAAACTGTAACCTGGTGGGCCTGTACTTGCTCTACCACTGGTCATTCATGGAAGCGTATCAAGTTTGCTTTGCCAAAGGAAACTGATAGAGAGAGGTTGCACAAACTTTCCATTTTGCTTGGAGACTTTTGTCTTGGCTGCCAAATTTATTGGCCTTTGCGACAAACAAAACAACCTAATGCCTCTACTTTGGATGCATCAGCAGGTTCTGTGGTGCCCTGCTTGCTTTCCACAAGCTCACATGTTTCTTCCAATGTATACAGATGGCAATTGGGATCTACTGCCAGTTCAAAACAGTTTCAAATATCCACTGCTTGGATCCTTTGTAGGAATTCTGCCTGCTGCTGGACTAAGAATGCTTGGTACTGGCAAGAGCATCATCATTAACAAATTGGTGAAACATCATCACCACAACCTTCTCCATTCTTGCCATTGATGAGCCATGAGGCTTCTCTCTCCTACCTTTAGAACTACTTTTGTTCTGCTGGGAATAGGCAGTGACCACTAACCCTGCATTAGCCTTCCTGTTCATCCTTGCTTTCCTCCCCCAAATTATAGTATTCTGAACAATTCATACAATTTGATTTTCAACTCAAAGTGTCAGGTGCATGAAACTGGTGCCTCCACCTCTGTTTTCTCTCTCCTTAAAAACAGTAGCCCCACACATTGTGAGTAGTACTAGACAGAGGCAAAATATGAGGCAACTAAATAGTCCCACCCCAATGGTGTATATTAACAGATACACATAGATCTACTATAAATGGATAGCAAAATAAATAAAATATACAATTATTGGAATTGGAATTGGAATTGGAAATGGAGTTAGTTACAGTGAGTTAAAGTTAGAGATAGAGTTAGGGTACGAATTAGAATTCTTTATTAGTCAAGTGTGATTGAACACACAAGGAATTTGTCAGATAGAAATTGATAGAATAATATAATGAATGACTGAGCAAGGGAGAACAATTATGAAAACTAACAAATAAAAACAAAAGATAAAGCTGTGAGGGAAAAGAGAGAAAAAGAAAAGATTGGAGTGAAAAAGAAAAAGAAAAGTGGAGAAAGAATGTTTAGCAAGAAGGGGAATGAGGATGATAAATAGCAACTGTTAGCTATTTGGAGGAGAGTGTCTTCCTAAAGGGAGATCTGAGAGCATTCTCTGACATTTTTGGTGTTAGGTGTCCATTTTAGGTCTTGTGATATGATAGAAACTAGAAATTTGTTTTTGTTTTTTTTCCCAAAAAATTTATTAATTTTTAAGAAAACAAATATATACAAACAAAACACAAAACATGAAAAACATAAAACATCTTTTTTGAAAGCAGCTTGATCCCGGATTACATCTCTTCGTACAGACATAAATTCAAGTTCATGGTCACTTTTATATACCATTCCATATCTTATTACCATTCTACATTTTTTATATAGCTTCTCCCCTCTTTTCACTCTCTTAATTCTATTTTATTTATTTCATCTTAATTTAAGTCATTATACTTATATCCTTTGTCTGTCCTGTTTCAGCTGTCTATTATCTTTTCTCATTAACACAAAATTTCTCCTGTTATCACTGATTGGAGTATGACGCCTTTATATCTTTCCCCTAAATTTAACACTTAATATAATACATAACTTTCATTTGGATTCTTCTTAGTACATTCTAAAGCTATTTTTAAAAAAGAAAAAATTATAAATATATAATATAATTAAAACAATCCATACCAATTGAACTCTACAGTTAAAATTAATATTCATTTAAATCTTAAACATTTTACACATTCCTTTTCAAATAGGTATCATGCTTCTATGGGAACAGTTATAAATTTTGCGTAGTTACTTCCCCCCCATTTCACTTATATTTTAAAACATTATGTAATTAAAATGTTCCCATTCCTTCTTAATTCAATTCTCTCATATTTCATTTCATTTATTTTGTTAAAAAAAAAAAGTTTTACTGAATTACATTGAATATTTTATCCCATTTTATAATCATATGTTATTCCAATTTTCTAACATTATTTCTAATACAAATACAACAATACAGTCTTATGTACCTTTGCAGAATCTCTTTTTCAGTTATAATTTTACCCATTATCTCTAAATAAATCCTGTTTCTTTACATCTTGTTTCAAACCTTTATAGCTTCTCTTCCCTTCCTTCCTCCCTTGCTTTTTCACTCTGCCCTTTTTACCCCTTTGTCTCTCCATCTCCATTTCCCTCTTCTGTATTCCTCTTTTCTGTTGCTTTCTAACATTATATCCACTTTTCACCTTATTTTTCCCTTTTTTGGTTTGTTTTTTTAGGTCTTAAATTCTCTATTCTCTTTCCCCCCTTTTCCCTTTCTTCCCCAGATAAAGTTATTTGTTCATTAAAGATGGCTTCTTCTTTGTCCCAATCTTCTTGTTCTTGTAGTTTCTCATAAGTAGAAATCGCCATTTCTAAAAAATGAAAAATGGAGCCAAAAGAGCCCTTCCCTTCTTGTTCCTCTTCTTTATATTTTTTAAATTCCATTTTCAGTTCATCCACAAGTGATGCCATTGTAAAAAAAAATTTAAACAACCACCCAAGTGTTTTTAATCATTGAAATATAATTTCCAAAAGTCCCAAAGTCACCAAGCAGTCCAAATACACACAAGCTGTTTCATTTAACACTTTCTTCTTTTTTTACTTTCTCTTCCTGGGTTTACAATTCAGTTACAAAGTTCCAATTAAAATGTATCTTTTAAAGTCTTGTTACAATTTAACTGTAGATTCTTTTAAATTCCAAGCATTTTCCTCCAGCCAAATCTTACTCTTATTCTTTTTCTCTCCCTTCCCACTTACAGCAAAAAAAAGTTTTTTCAGTGATCAGAAATCTTTATTGTCCCCTTGGCTTTGATTTTCCAGTATAATTACCTGCTGATGCCAAAGCGGGTTTTTCTGATTTCTCATTCATGTGCTGTCACCGTAAGGAAGGAGAGTAAGAAAAAACAAACTTTCCCTTTTCACTTTCATTCGCTGCTTCCAGATCTTCTTTGGGAGCGATGTATCTTTTTTTAAAATTTAAATTCCAGGGTATCTTGAATGTTGCTTCTTATCCCGGTCAGCCAAAACTTTCACTTCTTAGCTTCCTCCTGCACATTCTTTTCTGGATGAGTGCTTCTTTGTGGCGGCCATTTCTGACTGCTGCTCTACTGCCTTCGGAAAAGGGAATTAAGCCAGCTGAGGAGGGGAGGTGCGGCTCCCCTCAAACCCTGCCGGGTCTTCCCTATCTTCGACCACATCTACGGGGTGGCTTAGCCCTGAAGCCGGCTGGCTCGGGGCACTCCAACAGTAAGCGCAAGCAGAAACTGTGCACAATCGCAGATTCCTGCTGCCGCCAAAGCCCTGCAAACCGGCTGAAGTCTGAAGATCTCTACTGTTGATACTGTATTGTCTAGTATTGTAAAAGGTGGTAGTATGGGAGGGCTTCTTCTAAAGTCTCCCACCATGTCTACAGTTTGGAGTGTGTTTAATTTCAGACTGTTCTGGTTATACCACAAGGCAAGTTATACAACCTCCCATCTGTATGTGGATTCGTCATTGTCTCGAATGAGACCAATCACTTTTGTATTTTCTGCAAACTTCAGTATTTTAACAAATGGATCATTTGAGATGGAGTCATTGGTATTTAGGGAGAAGTGGAGAAAGAACACAACCTGGAGGCAGGGGGATCAGATGTGATTTTGCCTAGCTTCATCTTCTTCTTCCTAATTTGGAGTACTTTAAATTGTTTCAAACCTGTTGGGTGGGTAAGTTCCCAAGTTATATTCTAATTGAAAAGTATCTGTTGCAAAAAAATAAATGAATAAATTCATAACATAATGAATAAATTCATTATAAATCCTTATATGGGGTTTTTGCTATAGTTAATAGTGGCATATTCCTGGCACTCACCTGCAAGCAATAGTAAAAATTAGCAGGAATTAAGAAAAACCGTTCAATGGCTCCCCTTGATCTTATTGTTACTCATCTTCATCTGGTGCTTTGCATACAGATATATTTCAATAGTGCCTATTGAAGAAGTTTTTCAAGTAGAACAGAAAAACAGCATTTGGCTCTAAACAGAGTTAAGTCTCGCTCAATTAACTGATTAACCTAAAGGGAATTGGAAATGAAAGCAATCTTTCAACTTCTGTGGCACTTTTTCTATAAATATTCCATGCACATATAATAAGACAGATTTATGCATTATTTAAGCTGATAGCTAGAAAACAAAACTGTCTCTAGCAAGTCAGTTACAAAGAGGCATTTATAATGCACTCACTCATTCTACTGTCTTCTTTGACAATCTGACGAGCAAGGAAGGAGTTATATCTATTGTATATTAATGTTTCAAAAGGAGATCTATTGGATAAGAAATGGCATAGTAGATAAGGTTGACTCTAGTTCCTTATGTTTTCCTTCCAGAAAGACCTTATAAGCAGACAAAATGTAATGTAAATTAAAAGAAACATTTTATTCTAATACTTCTTGTCCAATTTTAGTTTACAAAGCAGAATTGCTTTTTTTTATATATAACTTTCTTGGTCAAATTAAACATTACATACAGATACATATACCATCATCCATATATTATGATTGGAGAAGTGAGGGATAGGGGTCATTAAACTTTCCATGACAATAATATCCTAATAGGCATATGAAATCCAACAGATAACTAACAGATAACTCCAATTTGCTTCTTAATGTGTTAATTAAGGCTTAAAAATAGAGATCATAAAACCTTATCCCTCTTTCCTTTTTGTGGCTTTCTAGGAATCTAAAAAAAATACTATCAGCCTGACTTTATGTAAATAAAATTATTGAAGGACATGATTTTTGATGTCAGAGATTGGTGATGATGCTTGCATCTGAGACTATTTTACAGCTGCATTTGAGTTTCTAAAGATGACTATATTCCCTCATTCACCTTGAATCAAGATGGGTTTCATGCCATATCACTCAGGAAAGAAGAGGCTCTTTTGCAAAACAACTGCTTTTCTTCTGCCACAGGTTTTGAAATTCTACTGTATTTAAGCTTTTTTTTTTCCTTTCATAGAAAGGCTTCTTTTAATTGAGTTGATGAATATATCATATAATACACAAACACAAACTGTATATAATATACACTTACACACATACACAAAAAAAACCCATACATATAAAGATAGGGGAGGAGGGAGATAGATAGATAGATAGATAGATAGATAGATAGATAGATAGATAGATAGATAGATAGATATAGATATATATGGTATTCAGCTTTGTTCGGGTATTTTCCTACACCATTATAGTTGTGCTTTTAAAGTTGTAGCAACGTTTCAGCAGAATCTCATCTGCCATCATCAGGCTTCTATATAGTGTTCGTCTGTGAGTCAGACTTTCATAGCCATTTTTTCACAACTGTTTTTAATTTGGTGCTAGCCATCTGCTGTGCCAGAATGCTTTTTTCTTCATCCTGCTTGGTTGGGAATCTTGGTCCTGTGTTTATTGGTCTTGGAATTTGCTGTGTTCTGCTTGATTGGTGTTTCTAATATCTTCTGTCTGTTTTGTAGCTTTTTTTGTCTTGATTGGCTGGCAACATTGTGTTTCCTGTATTGGAGGCTTTTAGTGTGGCTTGGCTCTGAGTAAATGGACGGCTATCATTTATTAGGAAGCTAGGTTTCATCTGGGTGCCTGGTTGGGGTTTGTTTGAGCTGGAGGTATCAGGGGGAGTCTATTTGTGCCCAGGTGTTTGGCTGGCTTGTGGTGTGGAGATGTTTTTGTTTGAAAGTGCAGGCTTCCAGATAATTGACAGTCTGGTGGAATCATCTCTTCTATTCATGCTTTCAGGGTTTTTTTCAATCTATAAGGCCTCCCAAAAATACACAAAGAAGGCATACCTCTCAGACCCCTAGTCAGCTCCAGAGGATCACCACTACAAAACCTAGCCAAATACCAAGCAAAGCAGCTACAGCCCCATGCTGAAGCAGCAGCTTCACATTTACAAAACTCATACCACGTCTTGGAAATGATCAAAGATCTACACATAGAACAAAAAGATCTGATTGTAAGTTTCGACATGGTTTCATTATTCACTCAAGTCCCGATAAAAGAAACTCTTGAAATCATCAAAAATAAATACCAACCACCCAAACACCTCATGGAACTAACAGAACACTGCTTAACCAACACATATTTCAAATACAAAGGACAAAGATACAAGCAAATTGAAGGAGCCCCTATGGGATCACCACTGTCACCCGTCATTGCAAACCTGTTCATGGAATTCAAATCCAGAGCCCTAGCCAATGCCACCCACAAACTCAAACTATGGCTAAGATACATCGATGACACATTTGATACTTGACCCCATGGAAAAGAAAACCTAAACAATTTCCTAACACACCTAAACAGCACACACCCCAAAATCAAATTCACCATGGAAATAGAAACAAACAACTACCATTCCTAGATGTACTAATCTACAAAAAAAATATATGGCACACTAGGACACACCATATATCACAAGAAAACACACACCAACCCCTACCTCAACGCTCCATCCCAACACCACCTAGCACAGATAAACTCCATGGCCAAAACATTAATCGCCAGAACCAAGCGCCTGGCAGACAAGACACACATAAAGACTGAACTATGCACCCTGACTAAAGTATTGACAGCCAACAGCTTCCACAAAAGCAAAATCACTGGCTTGATCCACAAAAACACACTGAGACATAATGGAGACCTAGAAGATGAACAGACCTATGGAACAGCTGTCCTGCCCTACATAAGAGGTTCTACAAAATCAGTAAGATACTACACAGGCATCACATCAAGACTACCTTCAAAACAGACAGAAAAATAGCAACCATCCTAAGAAACCCCAAAGATAAAATTGACCTGGAAAACCAAGGCATATAAGGGACTGGGGGGGCAGGGTTGGTGGGGCCAGCTTGATGTCACTCATGTTGGGGGCCCAAGCACTCTGCCAGAGAAAACAGGCTCCTGAACTCCATTTTCAGTTGTGACATCCTCCTGCAACCCTCTGTCAGTAAAAATGGAGCTCAAGAAGGCCACAAGCGGCCCTCCCGAGCTTCATTTTTGTTAAGTTCTGTGCATGGGCGCAAAGGAGGAGATGAGCCGGTGAACAGTGAACTTCAAATTCTTTATTTACATGTGGAAACAGCTCAGCTCAATGGCTGCAATGGGCCCCTTTATATAGGCAAACTCTTAACTATTTAACCAATGAAACACGGGGAGCGCTAGCTCCATTAACCAATGGGAGAGGCTCGTTAATAGCCAATCAGATTCTCCTGAACGGACCAATCCGATGTCGCTATTATCAGCCAATCAGAAGTGCAGGGCCAGAACCCTGCACTTTGCTTCAAGCTCTAAATAATCTTTATTTAAGTATTTATTGAATCACAACACCCCTTCCCCCCGGGTTCCGTTGAAGGGGTGCGGTCACGTAGTCTTTGAGGTAGGCAGGTTGTTTTGATTGTCTATTTGATTTGCATTGTTCTCCCGGTATTTGGCTACAGTCTTGTTGGGGTAGGACGTTATCTGGTGAAGAGGGTGCCTCCCGTTCCATATTTGAATTTTCGCTGTCGCTAATGCTCTCGGCATCTCCTTGAGGCAAGATCACCCCCATTCTGGATCCTTCACGTGTTGCCTCAGAGCGGTCATTAATTCCGCTTAAACTTTCTGCTGCTTCAAATTTAGCTTCCTCGGTATCTCCTCCCACCTTGGTTTGGGAATCAGGGGGCTCGGAGATCCCTGACTGTAGCCTTGAATGCAGCTGATCAATATGGCGCTTCCATATTCTACCGTCGTGACATTTCATGTGGTATGATCTAGGGCCAGTTACTTGGACTACAGTTGCCTTGACCCACAACGGATTGCCCAAAAAGTTCCTAGCGAAAACCAAGTCGCCTACCTGGAAGTTACGGCATTTCCCGCTGGAGCCGTGTGGTTTTTCAGGTTCATATGATGGATGCAGACGGTCGAGGGGGAGCAGAGCTTCCGTCCCATCAACAACTTGGTGGGAGTTTTATTGGTGACGCTATGTGGAGTGATATGCTGCAAAAGGAGTATCCGGTTAATCTTGTGTTCTATATCGCCATAGTCCATTTTATGCAAGGTTTTCTTGACAAATTGTACCATGTGCTCGGCCCTTCTGTTGGCCGCAGGATGTACCGGCGAAGTTAGCGCATCACGAATACTGCAGTCCGCCAGGTACTGTTCAAAGGACAGCGCGGTAAATTGAGGCCCGTTGTCGGATACTAGAACGTCTGGTAATCCGTGTGTTGCAAAGAGTCTGTCTAGTTTCCTGATGACTGATTTGGTTGTTCTATTCCTCATCTCATGGATTTCAAGCCAGTTCGAGTAGGCATCCACCGTTAATAAAAATGTGTGTCCTTTGGTAGGTCCCACAAAGTCCAGATGAATACGGGACCATGGTCCCCTTGGTGTTTCCCATTCAGTCGGGGTTGCTTTCGGAGGGGCGTTGCTTACTTCCTGGCATTTGTGACAAGCTTTTATCCATGTCTCGATCTGCTTGTCGATACCCGGCCACCACGCGTAGCTTCATGAGAGAGCTTTCATGCGCACGATGCCGGGGTGGCCATCATGCAAGGTCCTTAGTATCGCTGGTCGTAACTGTTAAGTTTGGAGCATGGGTGCGAAGAATGGAGATGAGCCGGTGAAACGGTAAACTTCAACTCTTTATTTACATGGTGTGACAGCTCAAACTCAATGGCTGCAACAGCCTTCCTTATATAGGCAACTTATTAAATATTCAACCAATGAAAACCAGGGAGCGCTAGCTCTGTTAACCAATAAGAGAGGCTCGTTAATGGCCAAACAGATTCACCTGAACGGACCAATCTGATATCGCCATTAACGGCTAATCAGAAGTGCAGGGCCAGAACTCTGCACTTGACTTCAAGCTCAGATAACTTTATTAACACATTTATTCATTCACAACACCCCTTCCCCCCGGGTTCCGTTTACGGGGTTACGTAGTCCTTGAGGCAGGACAGTTGCTTTGTTATTCTCATTGACTTTCATTGTGCCCCCGGTATTTGGCTGCACTCTTGATGAGGTAGGGTGTTGTTTGGTGAAGGTGGTGCCTCTGACTCTGAGTTCGAATTTCCATTGTCACCAACATCTTCGGTATCCCCAAACGGCAAACTCACTCCCATCCCTGATTCCTCTTCACGTGCTTCCGTTCCGCTATCATTCCTATCATTAAAGTTTTCTGCAAATTCAAGTTCATCTTCCTCCGTATCTCCCCACCCCTCAGTTTGGGCATCAGGGAACTCGGAGATCCCTGACTGCAGCCTTGATCGTAGTTGATCAATATGGTGCTTCCATAGTCTATCATCGCGGCATTGCACGAGGTAGGATCTAGGGCTGCTTACGCGGACCACAGTCGCTTCTACCCACAATGGATCGCCCAACAAATTTTTAGCGAACACCAAGTCGCTTACCTGGAAGGTACGGCATCGCCTGCTGGATCCGTGTGGTTTCTCAGGTCGTAGGAGGGGTGTAGGTGGTCGAGGTGGGAGCGGAGCTTCCACCCCATTAGCAACTCTGCGGGAGTTTTGTCGGTGACGCTGTGTGGAGTGATATGCTGCAAAAAGAGGATCCGGTTTATTTTTTCTTCGATGTTGTCATAGTCCATTTTTTGTAGCGTTTTGTTGACAAATTGTCCCATGCGCTCGGCCCTTCCATTGGCTGCAGGATGCACAGGTGACGTCAGCGCATGGCGAATACTGCGGTCCGCCAGGTACTGTTCAAAAGACAGTGTGGTAAATTGGGGCCCATTGTCGGGTACCAGCACGTCTGGTAATCCGTGTGTTGCAAACAGTCTGTCCAGTTTCTTAATGACCGCTTCGGTTGTTGTGTTCTTCATTTGATGGATTTCGAGCCAGTTCGAGTAGGCATCCACGGTTAGCAAGAATGTGTGGCCTTTGATAGGTCCAGCAAAATCCAGATGGCTACGGGACCAGGGTCCCCGTGACGTTTCCCATTCGGTTGGGATTGCTTTTGGTGGGGTGTTGCTTACTTGTGACATTTGTGACAAGCTTTGACCCATGTCTCGATTTGCTTGTCGAGGCCTGGCCACCATGCGTAGCTTCGTGCGAGGGCTTTCATGCGCACGATGCCAGGGTGGCCATTGTGCAAGGTTCTCAGGACTGCTCAATGAAGTCGCTCTGGGACAACGACTCTATCTCCCCAGATAATGCAGCCCTTTTGTGAGAACAGTTTGGTTTGACAACTCTTGAATGGGGTGTAGTCATCAGGTACCTGGTCCAATGTCTATCCACATTCCACCCAACTGAGGACTCGCGCTAAGGTGGGGTCGCATTTTGTTTCCATCATGATATCTTGGGCTGTTAATGGCGGCGTGCGAAGCATCTCGATCTGCAACGTTGTCACTGTAGGTGCGGGGTCATCAATGGTCTCTGGAAGCGGTGCTCGGCTCAAGGCATCGGCAGGGAGAATGGCTTTCCCCGGGCGGTGTTCCAGCTGATAATTATAGGCAGCCAAGAACTCTGACCAGCGAGTCATTCTGGGAGATAGTGTATAGGGAGTTGGTTTATCTCCGGCTATTATTCCCAGCAAAGGTTTGTGGTCAGTCACTATAGTAAAAACTCAGCCGTACACGTATTCATGAAATCTTTTGACAGCAGACACAATAGCAAGGGCTTCTTTATCAATCTGACTGTAATTGCGTTCTGCTTTTGAAAGCGTCTTTGAGAAAAGGGGCTTCGTTACCATTTGGCAAAACATGGCTCAAAATGGCGCCTACTCCGAAAGGCGATGCATCACACGTGATCGTAAATGGCAAAATCTCATTGTACTGCATTAGTACAGCGTCAGAAGTCAATAATTTTTTTACATTTCAAAATGCCTGCTCTTCTCTATGTCCCCATACCCAGATTGCTTTTTTGTCCAATAAACGATGTAGGGGTTCGGCTACGGTTGCTTTGTGCGGCAGGAAAACGTTATAAAAATTGATAAGGCCTAGATATGCCTGGAGGTCGGCCTTATTTTGGGGTTTTGGAGCGTTCTTGATTGCCCTCAATTTGCTATTGGTAGGGTGAATGCCATTACTGTCAATTAAATATCTTAAAAATTCGACACGATCCGTGCACAATTTACACTTGTTTTTCTTAACTTTAAGCCCTGCGTCTTTGAATCTCTGGAGAACCAATCTCAGGCGATCCCGTAGAATTTTTGGGGTAGGGGCAGCGATTAACACATCATCAAAGTATGGGACAACACCTTTTATCCCCTGTAAAAGTCTTTCCATTAAGCTCTGGAAGATCCCCGGGGCTACGCTCACTCCAAATTGGAGTTGGGTACATTTAAAGGCACCATGGTGCATCACGATCGTCTGTGCCTGTGCCGTTTTTTCATCTACCGGCAGTTGTTGATATGCCTGAGCTAAATCTAGTTTAGCGAAGACTTTTCCGCCCCCCAGAGAATGGAGGAGGTGCTGCACCACCGGTACCGGATACGCGTTTTGCTGCAGGGCGTGGTTCAGGGTGGCTCGGTAGTCCCCACAAATTCTTATTGATCCATCCGGCTTAATATGTGTCACGATTGGGGTCTCCCAGGGAGAGTGATCGGTTGGCTCTAACACACCCTGGGCTATCAATTTATCGAGCTGCTCATCAATCTTTGGTTTAAGGGCGAATGGAACCCGATGAGGCTTAAGGCGGATGGGAGCTACTTTTGGATCAAGGTTAAATGATATCGGGGTCCCCTTGTACTCACCTAGTTTTTCTGCGAAGACGTCCTTGAATTCTTGGACAGTTCCTCCCAGTTGCTGCTGCCGATTTGGTTGATGCCTGCCACTTCAATGCCAAGTGGAGCGAACCATTGGAGGCCTAACAGGCTAGGCTGGTCTTTATCGATCACAGTCAGGGGTAGGTAAGTTGTATGGTTCTTGAATGATACCCGGACTCGACTGGATCCTATGACTGGAATCCGGTTCTTTAAGAATAAGTCTCTGGAAACGGAGGTCTTGTCGCCTGACCGTAGGGATGAGCTGCTTGAGGGTCTTTCAGGAAACCATTGGGAGAGATGATCCTGAGTCGACTTCCATCAGGCAGGGCTGGTTCTCGATGGCCACTTTAACTTGGATTTTCTTGGCATCCAAAGAGGAGGCGTGACCAATAGTGATAGTTTGGTGAGCCTCTTCTCACTTCGTGGGGCAGTTTAGGGTTCTGTTTCTGTAGGAGTGGTTCACTGGTTCTCGCCTAACAGGACGGTTTCCTGTCGGTTGGCGATAGTTAACCCCTTTCGAGGGCTGGCTGAGTCTTGTAACACTTCTGCAGACCCATCCGATATGACCTCGTTTCCCGCACTCATGGCAGAGCGTGTCACGGAATTTGCATTCGGACCGGGGGTGGTTTGCCCCACAACCAGCGCAGGGGTGTTGGGGGTTCTGGTATTGGTCCCGTTCAGACCGCAGTCGATGGACCTCTTCTTCGTCACTGTATGATGACGAAGAGAGGTCCTCGTGGTGGGCCGTTAACAACTGCCCTTCTGACTTGGGTGAAAGATCGTGGGTCGGTTGGTGAACCGGGGCGCGGCTATGGCTCATTCAGACAGCCGACTTTTTGGTCACTTTTGCTGCAGTAGCTTCAGCGATGGCATCTTTAAGGCTGATGTCACCTTTCGCCATCAGCTTACTCTGCGTGTGTGTTGACTCTAATCCCAGAATCACTCAGTCTCTCAGGGCTTCTTCGAGGTCGGCAAACTCACATAGGCCTCCCAGATTCTGGAGATCTGCGATGAAATCTGCAACACTCTCTACTTTCCACTGATCCTCCAAACATAGTTGTAAACATAGTTAGATTGGAAAATCATATGAACTCAGAGAGAAATAGAGAAAGCCAAGCAATTCAGTTTGGTTGCAGAGCAGCTGTGTTCTTGTCATGATATTTATGATTTCTGGGAAGAAGACCTCGTCCACGAATTCCAGGACGTCTTTGCAGAAAAATTAGGTGAGTACAAGGGGACCCTGATATCATTTAACCTCAATCCCGAAATAGCTCCCATCCGCCTTAAGCCTCATTGAGTTCCATTTGCCCTTAAACCAAAGATTGACGAGCAGCTTGATAAATTAATAGCCCAGGGGGTGTTAGAACCAACCGATCACTCTCCCTGGAAAACTCCAATCGTGACACCCAACAAGCTGGATGGATCGATAAGAATTTGTGGGGACTACTGAGCCACCCTGAACCACGCCCTTCAACAAAAAGCTTACCCGGTACCGGTGGTGCAACACCTCCTCCATTCCCTGGGGGGCGGAAAAGTCTTCGCTAAACTAGACTTAGCCCAGGCATACCAACAACTGCCTGTTGACAAAAAAAACGGCAGAGGCCCAAACGATCGTTACACACCGAGGTGCATTTAAATGTAACCAACTCCAGTTTGGAGTGAACGTAGCCCAGGGAATCTTTCAAAGTTTGATGGAAAGGCTATTACAAGGGATAAAAGGTGTTGTCCCATATTTTGATGATATGTTAATCGCTGCCCCAACTCATAAAATACTAAAGGAACGCCTGAGGTTGGTTCTCCAGAGATTTAAAGACTCAGGTCTCAAAGTTAAAAAAAACAAGTGTCAATTATGTACGGATCGTGTAGAATTTTTGGGATATTTAATTGATAGTCAAGGCATTCACCCCACAGATAACAAACTCAGGGCAATCAAGGTTCGGTGAATGCCGGCTACCTCAATTCCGAGTGGAGTGAACCATTGGAGGCCAAACAAACTAGGCCGATCCCTGTCGATTACAGTCAGGGGTAGGAATGCTGTACGGTTCTTAAACGATACCCGGACTCGGCTGGATCCAATGACCGGGATTCGATTTCCTTGATAGTCCTTGAGTATGAGTCTTTAGAATCTGAGGTCTTGCCGCCGAATAGTAGGGATGAGCTGCTTGAGGGTCTTCCAGGAAACCATCGAGAGGGACGATCCTGAATCGACTTCCATCAGGAAGGCTGGTTTTCGATGGCCACTTTCACTCGGATCTTTTTGGCGTCAAGAGATGAGGTGTGACCGATCGTGATTGTTTGGTGAGCCTCTTCTTGCTTCGTTGGGTGGTTTAGGGTTTTGTTTCTGTAGGAGTGGTTGTTCCATTGGTGGTTCACGGGTTCTCGCTTCACGGGACAACTTCCTGTCGGTTGGCGATAGTTAGCCCTCCTAGAGGGCTGGCTGGGTCCTGGCTTGCTTCTACAGACCCATCCGATATGGCCTGTTTTCCTGCACACATGGCAGAGCGCGTCGAGGAATTTGCATTCTGACCGGGGGTGGCTTGCTCCACACCCGGCACATTGGTACTGCAATTTCTGGTGTTGGTCTTATTCGGACCGAAGTTGATGGACCTCTTCTTCATCGCTTTCTGATGATGATTCGAGGTCCTCGTGGTGGGCTGTTTCAAGCTGACCTTCTGACTGAGGTGAAATATCATGGGCGCGTTGGCGAAGCGGGGCATGGGTGCGGCACATTTGGGCAGCTGACTTCCTGGATGCTTCTGCTGCAGTAGCTTCAGCTATGGCATCTTTTAGGCTAATGTCGCCCTTTGCCATTAGTTTACTCTGAGTGCCTGATTCATCTAATCCCAGAACTAATCGGTCTCTTAGGGCTTCTTCTAGGTCAGCAAACTCGCATAGGCCTCCCAGATTCCGGAGATCCGCTATGAAATCAGCAACTCTCGCCCCTCTGCTGACTTCTCTGGTAAAATTCATGCCTTCTAATGAGCGTTGGCACAGTCGGTGCATAGTGAGTCCTCAGCAGGGGTTCGAGGACATCCCAGTCCATTGACTTTACTTCTGCCGGTTTTGCTAGTGCCTTGGCCATCTTGAATACGGTCGTCCCACAATGAGTTAGGAATACCGCTCATTTCTTTCTGGTAGTGGCATCCTTCAAATTGTTGGTCTCCAGAAACTTCTGGAAGCGATCCAGATATGAGTCCCAGTCTTTTTGTGCCGGGTTGAATGGAGCGGGTGGTATGACGCTGCCAGACATGGTTCCGCCATTGGTGCGTTTCAGCCACGTGCTCGGTTATAGTTCTTTGTCGTTCAGTAAGCTCTGACGTCTCCACATCCCATCCTCGTCACCAGTGTTAAGTTCTATGCATGGGTGCAAAGGAGGAGACGAGCCAGTGAACAGTGAACTTCAAACTCTTTATTTACATGTGAAAACTGCTCAGCTCAATGGCCGCAATGGGCCCCTTTATATAGGCAAACTCTTAACTATTTAACCAATGAAACACGGGAAGCGCTAGCTCCATTAACCAATGGGAGAGGCTCTTTAATAGTCAACCAGATTCTCCTGAACAAACCAAGTCGCTATTATCGGCCAATCAGAAGTGCAGGGCCAGAACCCTGCACTTTGCTTCAAGCTCTTAATAATCTTTATTTAAGTATTTATTGATTCACAACAATTTTCTCTGGCAAATACACTGTGAGCTGGGCCACTGTTTCCAGGGTGGCCCTGCGGGCCAGTTCTAAACACCCCACAGGCCAGATTTGGCCCCTGGGCCTTGAGTTTGACACCCCTGCTTTAGAATCTTAAAAGAATAATAGAATTTTTTTCATTGCTCTGTTTTAAAATAAAAAAATCCTCACCTTAGAGAAATCCCATTAATGCAGCTGCCAAGTCCAGCAGTGCTGCAGCAATAATTTTCACACCGCCAAAAGCCTCTGCAAGACAAAACAATGTATTATGGAGGGAAGAACTCTTGTTTTATAATGCTCCAGCATGGCATTAACAAAAATAACTTTGTACCAGCCTACAGGAAACCTACAAATATTTTTTTTTCTCCAGAAAAAAAATGTGGCAAATGTTGTGACAAGCAGATAGTTTGTTGTAGGCTGCCTCAAACTGCGTGTTTTGGTCTGCAGAGATTATTATTCATGGCCTTGTCTTTTTTTCTCTTTCTTTTAAGAGGACAGATGCAAATGTATTTTCTTGGTGGTACCTGGCAGTAGGAGAAAATTGGCTCAAACAAACTGTCAGCAGACTTTCCCCCTTGCATATCATTTTTAGGAAAGGCTATGGCTGTCTTGCACAGAGAGTTTAATAGAACCTCCATTCCAGAAGCAGTGTCATAGAATAATATATATATATATATATTTAGGAAAATATATTTTACTGTCAAGAGTTATGGCCTCTGCCAAACTATCTGTTTCCCCACCCACTTCTCTCAATAAGATAAATCCCACAATGGACAGGGAGTAATGAGGACAAGATAAACTTTTTGATCTTCAATCCAGATGAAAGGGGGAAATCCAAAGTTAGAAGAAATGGGAAATGTGCAACTATGGTTGAACTATAGCTGAAAGTATGGTAGCTGATTATGAATCACCAACATCCCTTTTTCTTCATATTGTGTATGTTGCATGTTGAAGTTTCAGGCATAGTGGTTTCATACCAGTGATTTGCAACCAGTATGTTGTTCATTTTTAGGCATATTTTAATTGGGGGAGGGAGAGACCTGGTAAAAAGTTTCTTGTTTATAATGAAATGGGTGGTTTACACCTGGAAATCAGCAAAATGGAGATTGTTCGGATATATGGCAGAACATGAAATGATCATTTTAAATCCTTATCTCCTGCCTTGAGATATGCAGATTGATGATGACTATAAACTGGAATCCATTCTGCTGGCATCAGACCAGTGTGGGAAGAAAAGAAACATTACCCTGGGCTTTGAAAAGTTCATTTAATCAACCAAGCAGATGAGATTTTTTCCCTGCCAATACATTATCTTCACCACCAAGCATAGTAGCTGAGCAATTTGTGAACCAAATTTATCCTTGCAACAGATTAAATAAGCTTCTGACATTGTTCTTGTTAGATCTGGGGTGGATCGGTTCGAAAGAGACGCGAGACCATCTTAGTGAGTTCAGCTCTTTATTTAGGATAAGAACAGTCTGAATAATACTGGCTGCGGCAGCCCTTCATATAGGGCTGGCTTGCAGCTCGGCAGCCAATGGCAGCGCTTTGAATCTCCCGTGATTGGCTCAGCCAATCGCGGTAGATCCTTAGCGCTCCAATCACGGCCGGGGTTTCGACCAATCAGGTCACTGTCCGTCCAGACCAATCAGTTGTGAGGGTTTTGGAATATGCTAATACAGCACACCCCTCCCCTCTTGGTTTCGTCTATCAGTTCGTCGTGAGGTAGTCGCGTAGGTAGGCGGGTCTTCGCACCTGCCTAGTTGATCTGCGCGGTTCAGTTCTAGTGTGGTCTTTGACCGATTCGGAGGGTTTCTCTGTCGCTCCAGTTCCTTGGGATGGAACCGCCTGGAAGGGTGAGCTGGGCCTTTCTTGGCAGCTCCCTCCCAGTCTACTCGGGCTGGTTGAGCTGCCGTTCCTGTTGTTCCTGTCGGATCTTTCCGTGCTGGTTGAACTGGCTTGGCTGCTCCCTCCAGGTGAAGATTCTGGGGATTTGTATCCTATTGGTCCTGTGTTTGTAGGTGAGTAGGACTGGTTTCTTTGTGGTTTGTTTGTTCTGGATGGGGGTGTTCTGCTTGCGCTAGGATGTTCCCTTCGGCTCTTTCTTTAATGATTGCCAATTTCGCCCCCCTTCTAGTTTCTTGTTCGGGTATCTGGTTGGTGGTGACGGCTATTCTTGACCTTAGTTGGTTGATGTGCCATTTCCAACTTTTTCCGTCGCTTGTTTCTTACTGGTATGATAGGGGCCCGGTTATCTGGGTGATTGTTGCTGGTACCCAGAGTGGTTCTCCTGACAGGTTTTTCGCGTATACTGTGTCCCCTATGTTAAATTTTCTGTGTTTGCTGGAGGACCCTGGGGGTTTTTCTGGGTTATATGTTGGGTGCATTCTATCTAGTGTTGATCGTAGTTTTCTGCCTATCATTAGTTCTGCCGGGCTTCTATTTGTGGTTGCGCTGGGTGCAATGTGTTGAATGAGAAGCATTTTATTGATTTTGTCCTGTATGTTGGCTGTTTCTATTTTCTGGATGGCTTTCTTCGTGTATTGGACCATGCATTCTGCCCACCCGTTCGCTGCTTGATTTGCCGGTGCAGTTAATGCATGCCGTATGCCTTGGCCTGCCAGAAATTGTTCGAATGCTAGTGCAGTGAACTGGGGCCCGTTCTCTGACACTATTACATCTGGCAGGCCGTGCATGGCAAAGAGTTTACTCAGTTTCTTTATTACCGCCTCCGTTGTGGTGGATTTCATGGTGCTTACCTCCAGCCAGTTGGAGTAAACATCTATTGTGATAAGGTACATGTGTCCCTTGGTTGGCCCCACAAAGTCTATGTGAATCCTAGCCCACGGGCCTCTTGGTGTTTCCCATTCTTGGGTTGGGGCGGCGGGAGGATTGGGTCTGGATTCTTGGCATTGTTTGCATTTGGCAACCCAGGTTTCAATCTGTTTGTCCATCCCTGGCCACCAAGCGTAGCTTCTGGCCAGGCTTTTCATCTTGACCATCCCTGGGTGCCCCTCATGCAACATCCCCAATACCCTTTCTTGTAATGTTTCCGGTATTACCACTCTGTCCCCCCAAAGTATGCAGCCCTTCTCGGTAAAGAGTTCAGTCTATCTGTTTCGGAAGGGTCTGAATAGTTCGTCCTTGTCCCCTTCCGGCCACCCTTTTCCAACCCAGCTCAAAACTCGCGCCAGCCGCTTGTCTTTATTTGTTTCTTTGGCAATGTCTGGCGTGGTCATGAGTGGGTTGGATATTGTCTCTATTTGGAGTACCTCTGTTGTGGGTGCCGGGTCGTCTTCCCAGTCAGGTAGTGGTGAGTGACTTGGGGCGTCTGCGTGGGCGATGTCCTTGCCGGGTCGGTGTATTAGCTGGTAATTGTATGCTGCTAGGAATTCGTACCACCTTGTCATTCTTGGCGATAGAATGTTCGGTGTGGCCCTGTTTCCTGCCAGGATTTCTAGCAGCGGCTTGTGATCCGTAATGATTGTAAAAGTCCTACCGTAAAGTTATTTGTGAAATTTCTTGACGCCGGCAATGACTGCTAGGGCCTCCTTGTCGAGTTGGCTGTAGTTTCGCTCTGGCTTTGAAAGTGTCCTTCATGAGAAAGTGATGGGTGCTTCCCTCCCGTCTGGTAGCTGGTGGCTGAGGATGGCGCCGATCCCAAATGGGGATGCGTCGCATGTTACCTTTAATGGCAGGGTCTCACTATAGTGGATTAGTACCGTGTCAGATGTTAGCAGGTTCTTTGTGTTGGTGAAGGCGCTCTCCTCCCATGCTCCCCAAGTCCAGGTTGCTGTTTTATCTAACAGCCTATGCCACAGTTGCCTTTTGAGGTAGGAAGACATTGTAAAAGTTTAACAGTCCCAAGAAAGCTTGTAGCTCCGTTTTGTTTTTGGGCCATGGCGCTTCCCTTATGGCTCTCAGTTTCTTTTCTGTGGGGTGGATCCCTTGCTTATCTAGGAGGTACCCTAGAAATTCAACCCTCTCTGCCCGTAGTTGGCATTTCCCTTTTTTAACTTTGAGTTCCAAGTCTCTGAATTTCATTAGTACCTCCCTTAACCGGGCTTCCAGTTGTTTTTCATTTTTTGCGGCCACCAGCATGTCGTCAAAGTTGGACACCACCCCTTCTATGCCCTGGAGGAGTATTTCCATGAGGCTTTGGAAGACCCCGGGTGCCATGCTGACTTCAAATTGGAGCCGGTTGCAGAGGAAAGCCCCCAGGTGTGTTACAATGGTTTGGGCTTCTGCACTTGTGGCGTCGACCAGCAGTTGCTGGTAGGCTTGTGCCAGGTCGAGTTTGTGAAAATCCAGCCTCCCCCCAGTGAGTGCAGAAGGTGCTGTACTACTGGGACGGGGTATGCGCTTTGTTGGAGCACATGGTTTAGGGTGGCCTTGTAGTCACCACAGATTCTCATGGAGCAATCTGGCTTGATGGGGGTGACAATCGGGGTCTCCCACTGGGCTTGATCGATTGGTTCCAGCACTCCTTGCGCGATGAGCTTATCTAGCTGCTCATCAATTTTGGGCTTGAGTGCCAATGGGACTCACCTGGGCTTAAGGTGGATTGGCGCAACGCTCGGGTCTATATTGAATGAGACAGGGGACCCCCAGTACTTGCCTAAGCTGTCATCGAAGACTTCCCGGAAGTCCCTCACGAGTGCCGCTTCCCAGTCCGCCTCTCTGATGTGGTGGATGCTGGTTACTTCAATGCCCAGGGGTGCAAACCACTGTAGTCCCAATAGGCTCGGTCGATCTCAGTCGACGATCGTCACACACTTTGGTGTGGCCCTTGAAGGTGACTTTAAAATGGCCTCTGCCGACCACAGGGATGCAGTTCCCTTGATAGTCTTTGAGGGCTAGTGTTTGGTCTTCTAGTTCGTGTCAGTGGACGGTGGGGACCAGGCACTTCAGTGTGCGCCATGAGACCATTGAGAGGAAGGACCTGGAGTCCACCTCCATGTTGCATAGTTGATCTTCTATCCCCACCATCACATATACCTTCCTGGCCGATGACGACGGTTTGGTGTGTTTCCTCCCTTTGTCTTGTCTTGTGGAGTTGCCTGTTCTGACCCTCTCGGCTCCAGCGGTTCTCCATCTGGCACTCGTGGTTTCTGGTGGGAGTGTTGTCCTGCCGTCGGGGGCTGCCATCTCATCTTCTGGGGCTGCCTTCTCATTGTCACGGGCTTAGTGTCTTTTATTCTGGCACACCTTGGCAATGTACCCCCATTTCTCACAATGCCAGCAAATGGCATTGAGGAAACGGCAGTCCGCCTGGGGGTGATCGCCAGCAAAGCCAGTACACTGGAACCTCGACTTACGACCTCATGGTTCCCGCTGCTCCCATGCTGCTTGAAGGCAGTGGATCTCCTCATCGTCGTCCTCGGTCTCCAAGAAGGAGTCGATGTTGCCGTGGTATGTGGTTGTGTCTCGATGGTCGGTTTTGGGTCGCTTCTCGGGGGTTGAGTTCATTTCTCCGGCCATCAGTCGTGGTGTGATGCTCGATTGTCGCATCCGAGCTGCTGATTTCTTGGCTGCTTCAGCCGCAGCTGCCTCGGTGAGGGCATCGGCGAGAGAGATGTCGCCCTTTGCCATGATGCTGCTCTGGAGGACAGGGTCTCAGAGTCCTAGAATGACACAATCTCGCAGGGCCTCGTCCAGATCAGTGAACTCGCACAGGCCACCCATGTCTCGTAGTGCCGCCATGAAGTCACCAAGCCCCTCGCTCTCGTGTTGATCCTGCCTGTAGAAATTGTGCCGTCGGATAAGGATGGGCACGATGGGGCGTAGTGGCGTCACAGTAGGGGCTTGAGGTCACCCCATTCCATGGTCTTAATGTCCTCTGGTTTGGCCAAGGCTTTGGCCATCTTGAACACTGTGGGCCCGCAGTGTGTGAGAAACACGACTCGTTTCTTGTGGCCGTTGGCATCTTTGAGATTGCTACTCTCGAGGAACATTTGGAATCTATCAGTATAGGATTCCCAGTCCTCAGTAGCAGGGTTGAAGGGTGTAGGTGGTGAGTTGATGCTGGCCATGCTGTCTGTTGCCGCATGCCGCTTTGCCACGTGCTGGGGTCTCCTTGTCTCATGATCCCACCGTCGTCGCCAGTGTTAGATCTGGGGTGGATCGGTTCGAAGGAGACGCGAGACCATCTTAGTAAGTTCAGCTCTTTATTTAGGATAAGAACAGTCTGAATAATACTGGTTGCGGCAGCCCTTCATATAGGGCTGGCTCGTGGCTCGGCGGCCAATGGCAGCGCTTTGAACCTCCCGCGATCGGCACAGCCAATCACAGTAGATCCTTAGCGCTCCAATCACGGCCGGGGTTTCAAACAATTAGATCACTGTCCGTCTGGACCAATCAGTTGTGAGGGTTTTGGAGTATGCTAATACAGTACAGTTCTCAGAGTCCTTTGGCTTTCCAGTAAATACCTCAAGAGCCAAAAATAATCTCACCATATCTTGAAGATGGAGAGGCTGGTGTTGGTTGTGAAGGAAATTATGTAAGTGGAGCAGCAGAGGCATCAAGAAACATGGTAAATAGATGCTCAACTGTTGCTGCAGCTGTTGTACACCCCCCCCACACACACACACGGACCTCAGTTGTAGAAGAGCAGAAATATACAGACCAAGACCTGATCTCAATGAAATCTTGGATGTGCTATTTTGCAGCTTAGCTTTTCGTCTTTAAAATGGAGAGAAGATTAGAAAACACAAGTTCCAAGGTTTCTCAAAGCAGGGATTTGCAGGTGCTTCAGTTGCATTGCATTTTATTGTCCATAAACGTTTTCTTTTTGAAAAGCTTTGCTAAGTTAATACTAGTAGATGACATGGCCTAAATCACCCCCCAAAAAACAAACAAACAAACAAACAGCCAACTAAAGATTGCTGATTTTTTCTCTCTCTTTGCCTTTAGAATTGTCTTTTTGTAGGGTTTTTCTTTCTTTTTTTTTTTTTGGTGGCATAGATTTAAGAAAACTAAAATTAATTAATTAAACACTAATTCCAGATGAAAGTTGTTAAATCAATGGCACTAATTTTATAGTGTCCTCTCCTGGCTGTGAATGAAAAAGAAAGAATCTAAATGTGTTACATTAACTGAAGGGCTGAACCAGCTTTTGTGATTCAGTTATCATGGATGACAGCTATTGAAAATAACTTTCAAAGGAATGTAATACAACCTAATCAAGTTGCAACTAAGACAAATGTGCTTTTCTCTAGGATTTTGGATTTATTCCCTTTCATCGTAAGCAACAAGCCCAAGCTATGTACTAGAATAAAAACTCTATTTATCTATCTTTGTAGAAACCACCTATATATATATATATATTTGGTGTGCAGTGAATGGGAAATGTGAGCTTAAAAAAACGGGCATTGTATATTTCTATAAAACTCTTAAAAGACTGCATAATAATAAATGATATGAAAAGGGATTTTCCTTTTCTGATCTTATGCCTCATTCTTATGATATTTCCTTTGATGTTATTGTTGGAATTACCTCACCACCTCAATTGATCTGTCTGTCATTCTAGAGTCATCCTGACTGACAAAACTTCCAGAAGTGGAGGAAGCACACAAGTAGAGAATTCTTGCATGGCATTTTTTTCTGCATTTTAATTGACATGTGGGAAGCCATGCAAATTGCAATCAGTTTTCCTCAGACCTCCCCGAATTCTTAGCAATGACTTTGTAAATGAGACAATTCTTGGAACTGAAATTCAAATTTCTGAAAGATACCAGTGTTGAGAAATCTTCTGCAAACCAGTGAAGAAATGATGAGGTCAAAATACTCAAAAACAGACAGCACACTTGTCTTTCAAGATAAGCAAGGAATGTTTATTTTATCAATGATAAATTCATCCACCTTGTCTTCCTTTGTTTTCCTTCCTTCCTTCCTTCCTTCCTTCCTTCCTTCCTTCCTTCCTTCCTTCCTTCCTTCCAACCTACCTACATCTCTTTTCTGTCAGACACAATGAGAATGATAAATAAATGTTAAGCCTAATTTTAAAGTGCAAATATCCTAAAATAGTGATCTAATTTCTATATTTGTTGCCTTTACTTTTTTCATCTGAAATCTAAGGGAAATTTTATTTTTATTATGTTGAGCGAGTGGCCTCCTATTATGAACCTGTTAGGCTTTAAGGCTATTTCCCACAAAATGTAACAGTCTCCACAGTGTATTAACAACTGGATGTGACTCTCAAACCCAGTAGGGCTGGAAAATTGTTAAATATCACTCTGAATTTCTGAACATGTCATCACTTAGGCCAAATATCCAGGCATCAGCATAGAGCACTTCATCCTCTTTTTTCAACGGATATCACACCTTTTCACTTATTTTTTCAATGCCCCCCCCCCCCCACTAACCATTTGATTTCCCTAGACTGTCAAATTTTGCATGAAATATAGAAGTGGGAATGAAACACATCTTTTTAGAAACTATTCACTGAAACATTAATTCACTATAAATAACAACACAGCATCTAATCCTTTGTTGCAATTTTATTTTTATTTGGACTTCCAGTTTCACAAATCAAATTCTCATTTAAGTCAATCTGTATATTGATTTCCAGGTTATACACTGAAATTTACTTTCTTTTTACATTAAAGATATCTCATACTTTCTAACATCAATTTTGTTATTGCTGGCAATAATTTGCTTTATCTACAGATCCAGCTATTCACTACCACTTAAAAATAGAAACTCTTATGCAAATCATTGGTAGCTCAATAAAACTCTATATAAATTAAATACAGCACCAGAGCTGGAATTAGGTTTCATAAATTGAAATTAAGAAGCCAAGTTAGTTACAAATTAAGTTTCATAAATATCAGTAGAACAGAGTTCTGTGAATTCCATAGAGTAGTTGATGAAAAATTATTTCCATCCTAAAGGCAGAACTGAGTCTGTGGAGGGAATCGTTATAATAATGAATAAATACACAGTTCAAAGAAGAGGGAACTATTCATATGGCTGGTGTGTCCAGATTCCTCTGTGTGTACAACACAACCCATACATACTTGCTCACTGCACTAACTTTGCTATGTCTCATAGGAATCTACTTCTAAATTAACAAATATATGACCTAGAATATTTGGTCATGTGGTCTTTGTATACTAATTGCAGATTAGCAATGATCAGTATGATATCTGTTGCCTTTTATCTGAAGTTGTTAGACGACTTTTTATCTGAGCTACTTGGCCTTTGAAAACTAGTTAATGTAAAACAGAAGTGGCCAATCTTTCGTTAACCAAGAGTCACTCTTAGCATTTTTTTTAAAAGTCAGAAGACCACAATGAGTGGGGCAATTAGATATAACTAGTTTCTTTTCTGCAGAGTGGGGAATGGAATGTAAGAGTTTTCTTTTTTTAAAAAAATTATATTAGGCTTCCTATAGGGCTTATACTACAGTTCCCATGTAATTTGGATTTTAAATAGGGACAAATAATTTCATCAGTTGCAGAAGATTTGGTTTAGGCTGCAAGGTTGCAGAAGTAAGAAAGACTCCTAGAGTTTTATTAGTTGTTTAATATTATCTGGTGCCCAGAGTCCTCTGGAATTGGGCAGTCTTACAAAATGAATGGATGAATGAATGAATGAATGAATGAATGAATGAATGAATGAATGAATGAATGAGATTGGTACAGCTATTATTAAAATCACTGGAAACTGGCATGGATAATGTTAGACTTCCCATAATGCCATTTATAAAAGCAGAATAATTGATAAGGTATTCCTCTTTTCTGTTGTCTGTTCTGAATATAATGTAAATATAAATCTGATCATGGCTAAACCACACTCATACCCACTTGCCAATTATTTTGTCGTCCTGGCCAATTGGTTATCTAATTGCTTCAGACATCCATGTTAATTTGGTATCTGTGTTCCTTACTGAGATTTGAGGGGTTTAGCTGTACTTATATTTCTGAATGTTCAAACAAATTAGTTTTTAAATATAAAAATTGTCAAATATAAAAATTGAGAAAATAACATTTTAAGTCTTCAAAAAGGATAGCAGTTTTTTCAGGTCCTTCATCCTCCAAAATGTTGGAAATCTATCTTTAGTTTCTGTGGCGATTCTCAATCATTCAGGTCATAGTTATCTCCAAGATGTTTTTTTTTTCTTCAAAAGGCAACTGGACTATTTTTTTTTTTTTCTTGAAGAAGAAGAAGGTTTTTTTCTTCTCATTCAAGAAGCTTCATCAGTTCTGATGTTGGTAGGAGGGGAATGAAAGGATAGATACTGACAGTTGAGATTGTATGGTGATGGGGATTGCATTTCCTTTGCAGTTATTTGGTCATTAGCACTCTCTGAGAGCTGCTGAGGAACTTGGGGGGTTTATCTTTGCTCTTAGGGTTATGTGAATCAGAATGCAACTGGTTGTGGAACCTTCTTGGAACTACTGAAAGGGCTGCGTTGTAAATTGGAAATAGGTGATGATTATTGTCTCTTGTCCCATATTTGGTTTATGTCCAGTCATATGTATGTGTTGGGTGAAAGGGAGAGGAATTTATGCAGGGATGGGATTAAAATTTCTTAACAACTGGTTCTGTGGGCATGGCCTAATTTGTGGGTGTGGCTTGGTAGTCATATGACTGGGTGGGTGTGGCTTGCTGACTGAGCATAGGTTGTTGGTCACGTGACTGGCTGGTTGTGGATGGTATGTAAATATGCTAAATATTTATGTAAATATTGGTTTTTGTTATTAAAAAAGAGCAACTGTTACATAAAAACAGCAAAGCAGGCAGGTTGAGTTGCTTGCAGAATCAAAGACTCAGTCACAGATCTACCTTTCTTCAATCAGCTACCTGAGTCTGTCACATAAATTTGCTTGCAAGCAAACTCACAAAATTAACTCACAACTCACCATGTATGTAAATACTGAATTATTTTATTTAAAAATGAGCAACTTTTACCCAAAATCAGGCAAAGCAGGCAGGCAGGCAGATTGAGTTGCTTGCAGAATCACAGATTTACTCACAGATCTACCTTTCTGCGGCCTGACTCTGCACTGAAAAGTAGAAGCTTCAGTCCTAAGGAAGACTCAGCTCTGCTCTCAGGCCACTTCTTTCCCCCCCCCCACAACCCCCTGAATACCACCCCTGACTGGGCCTCAGGGAAGTCTTCTGGGTGAAGGCAAAACAGTACAACAGTGATTTAGATTAGCTAGAAAGTAAGAAATCTGATGATTTCCTGCTTTCTATCTTATCTAAATTGTGTGGCACAGCTGATAATTGGAGCTGATTGTCAAGGGGTGGAAAGGAAAAAATAGCAACTTACCAAAAATTAGGCAAAGGAACAGTGCAGGCAAGTTGGATGGCACACTTGCAAGATAAAGAATGACTGGGCAGGTCAGGGAGGGGAGGGGCCAGTTTTCTGAACTGCACAGAATCATAACAACTGGCTCTATAGAACCGGCTCGAACAGGTAGAATCCCACCCCTGAATTTATGCTATCTGCCACAGATAGATCTGTCAGCTACAATCTATAGCCCATAAGGTATTTGGTTAAGAAGTATTCATAGTCCTTATTTAGTGACCATCACTGGGACCAGCAAAAGAGTCCTTGAGCCAAGTAGCTGCTAATGAAACTGCGACTGTGCTTAAGATGTTACTACAACTGTCCTTTGCTTTATAGACCAGAAAGGTTGCAAATGAAAGGGATAGTTTCCAAGTTACTTTTTCATCACTGTTGTGGCTGTGAATGGTCACTAAATGAGTCAGTTGTTAAACAAGGACTGTGAAAATAAAAACATGTAAATAAAATTTTTAGAGCAAGTCTGTCCAACCTTTGGCCTGGGCCACACTGAGAGAGGAGGAATTTCTTGGGCCACATACAAAATATATAATATAGTTAATATAAATAACAAATTTCCTTTATTTTTCATATTTTATTATATTTTGTGGAGCTGTATACTACCCATGGGCCATGGGTTGGACATGACTGATTTACAGTATTAAACATATAAGTGCTAATAATTTTAATGGAAATGAATCAGATTTCCTAATATCAACTTTATTTACTAATGTAAATCTGTCTGTCTGGAGGATTTATATGGTCTACTTGGGAGGGATAGAAATGAATAGCATATTTTTAAGGGTACATTGTAACTGAGTGTAATGAAACAACATGTAATTGATGTCTTCTTATTTACATCTTCTGGTAAATTGGTCCTGAACTATGTTTAAAAAATATAACTGTTCCTTATTAACAAAGATAAGCTGTTTTGTAAAGATGCTTAACTCTGCTTCATCTTATTTTTCATCAGAGATAATGCTATTTTAATTGTACTAAGAATAATCCTATTTCAACATTTTTGGATCTTAGCTAGTTTATCCATTTACCTTCCACTCTACAAAATGCAGATTTATATTATAAGCATTTATAAACTTTTGATAGATGGTCACATTTCTACTGGTTTTTTTAGGAAGCCTTGACACAGTGTTTCCTTGGTCCTCCATAATCCCAGTGGTTTCATTGTGAAAAAAGAGGCCATTGGTCACTGAATTAGCATTCTGAACTTCTAACATCTATGTCAGAAATCCCTCCCACTTTTTTTTAATTGACCTTAAAAACTTCACACCAGAGGTGGTATTCAGCAGGTTCTGATTAGTTCTGGAGAACTGGTAGCGGAAATTTTGAGTAGTTCGGAGAACTGGCAAATACCATTTCTGATGGGCCCCACCCTCATCTATTCTTTGCCTCCCGAATCCCAGCTGAATGGCGGGGTCTTCTTTTGTTGCCCTGCACAGGGAGAACACAGCTGGAAAGCAGGTTAGTGGGGTGGGAAGGGAATGGGGTTTTTGCAATAACTTTCCCCCAGGAATGGGGTGGGAATGAAGATTTTATGGTATCCTTCCTCTGCCATGCCCACCAAGTCATACCCACCAAGCCACACCCACAGAACTGGTAGTAAAAAATTAGAATCATACCACTGCTTCACACCTGAGTATTTTTGGATGACTGTCTCTGTGGTCCCTTATTCACTGAATATCCAATTTCCAGTATGTCACAACAGCACACTTCAGTTTTGTTAGTCAATGCTGTTGAATGGCAACCAGAAGATCAGTAGATCTGCTTGAACATCTTGATTTAAAACAGATTCTTTGAAATTCTTTTTATAAAGCCAATTATTTTGGAGAGTTGAAACATCTTGATAAAGATTACTGTAAATTAATCCACCTTCAAGAGTTGGGATTTGAAATCTGCTTCCAGATTCACATACATATTTTCTTTGAAGAAACATTCATATATTTACATTTGTGTCTAATATATAAAAGGACCAGATGGGCTATGTACTATAAACTGGTGGCTATATTTTGATCATCAATTTGGGTCAAACATCATGTATCCTGCAAACCACATTTCTATGAAATGTTTAAGCAGCCTATTTTTATCTGCACTGGGGTATAACTCCAACTTTATTATTGTCAAGTGACAATCCAAATAGAACAGAACAAAACAGAACAGAATAGAATATTAGAGTTGGAAGGGGCCTTGGAGGTTTTCTAGTAAAATCTCCTGCTCAAGCAGGAGACCCTATAGCATTTCAGACAGGTGGCTAAGTGTCCAGTCTCTTCTAAAAAGAGCACCCACAACTTCTGAAGGCAAGGCATTCCGCTGGTTAAATGTTCTCACTGTTAGGAAATTTCTCCTTAATTCTAGGTTGAAATTCTCTTTGATTAGTTTCCATCCATTGTTTCTTTTCTTGCCTTCGGGTACTTTGGAAAATAGGTTGACCCACTCTTCTTTGGGGCAGTCCTTCAAATATTGGAGCATTTCTATCAGGTCTCCCCTGGTCCTTCTTTTCATTAGACTAGCCATAACCAATTCCTGCAATCCTTCATCATATGATTTAATTTCCAGCCCCCCTAATTGTCTTTTTTACTCTTTTCTGCACTTTTTTCAATGTCTTCTTTATAATGTGGTGACCAAAACTGGATGCAATATTCCAGGTGTGATCTTACTAAGGTTAGTAAAGTATTAAGTACTAGTAAAGTGGTACTAGTACTTGTGATGACTCAGGGTGGGATACAAAAGAAGCATAGTCACAGAAAATAGGTGAAGCTCCTTTTATTCCTTCACTTTGCTTCCAAGCTCCTAATATTATTGATGGAAGACAAAAAGCTCCCACACAGTTACAAGAAGAAGGGAAAAAACAACACAAACCAGGCAAGGTAAGGGCTGGAGGATGTCCACACTGGGAAGGACGCCAAACTCAGGGAGCAACCATAAACTAGAGATATTTCCACACTTTGTTTCCAGCATTGGCCCGTAGGCAAGTCCGTCCTCTTATTCAGTTGTCATACCTGCAGCCCATGAGGAGGATCAAGGCCCACTCCTCCCAAGTAGACAATATCTCTCCCTTATCCTCTCCTCCCTGCATGCCCTAGGATGGATAGGAGATGGGCCTGGGTCATCCTCTCATTGCTCAGCCAGCCTCTGCCCTTCCCCAGCCTCCTCCACAACCTCCGGAGCCACACTTCCACTCCCTGTTGGCTATTCTTCCACTCCCTCAGAGTCAGTTTCCACCAGGGGCATGACAGTACTTCACGTGATCTTGATTCAATCCCTCTGTTAACGCAGACTAGGATTGCATTGGCTTTTTTTTGGTGGCTGCTGAATACTGCTGCTTTTCATCCCATGAAAATTAATTTTTAATTTATTATTTTATCCCTCCCCCCCAAGACTCTTTATTAAATTTTAAAAAGTCTAAAATACAAACAAAGAAAAAAGGAGAATTAAAAGAAAAGAGGAATGGGTACTGGGAAAAAGAATCAGGAGTGCAAACCAAAAGGGGGCAAAGCTTTAAAAAAGGGCATTTCCAACTTTCTTTGATACAGGTGAAAACCAACCACCATCTCTTCAATGACAAACGAAGAAAGATGAAGAAAAAAGGTTCACTGTTTTACTTTTAAGTCCCTGTCCTTGCTCCACTTATTCTGACCCAATTTTACTTTCGCTCGGCACAAACCCTGATCAAAGCCATCCATGAAAAGTAGCTGTGCTAACATGAGGCTAGCTGAAGAGAAAGCAGGGAGGGGGCTGCTGCTGCTTATTGCTAGCCTGCCTCCTCCTCCTCCTCCTCCTCCCAAGGCAGAATAAACATTCGATAGGCACTGAGGAGAAGCATCTGCTTTAAAGCAGGAGTTTTAATTTAAAACAAATATGGTGTCAAGTTTGTGATTAATATCTTTTTCCCACTGAAATGAATATGAAGGCTGGTTATTATTTTTGGTTTCTTTCTGTTTAGAGGGAGCCGAAACCTGCACCGTAAATGAATGAATAATGGTGATGACGGAAGGCAGTTTAAATAGCTGAATGAAATGGTTTGGATTTTGTCCAGGGCAGATTGTGTTCTGACCTGAAACCCGAGCTTTATTTATAATTCAGGGTTTCTGATTCTGTTGATTGGCTGCTTCTGTTCCACCAATGAAGATGTTTTTACATCATTGCCCTGTTACTTTTCAAGGGGGCATATAATCTGCAATACTTCACAGGATTAGATTACAATTCCAAGGCAGGCTATACAACAAATTCACCCCTTGGGAAAAAGGAAATGTTAAAACATGAGCTGATGGGTTTACAAAAGCTCATTCTGAAGGCTCTATCAGGACTTCGAGTTACAGCTTGGAAACTGAGCAGGGGAAAAGCTGCTATTTGGCCTTGATCTTAATGCTTGGAATGATAACAGCCATTTCTTTTGGGCCCTCAAACAGAATTTATTTGCTTCGAATTGATTAATTTACATAATGTATTCAAATTTCAGAGCAGTAATTGCATTAATCTGTTACAGCTTGAAAAGAAGGGATTCAAAGACATGTCAAAGACCTTTTCGTGTTATTGTGGCAAAAACTTGAATGTTGGAAAATCACTGTGAATAATTTCTATTTAGTTTGCACCCAGCAGATTCCCATTTTGACCCTAAATCCAGATCAGATCAAACTAATATGGATTAGTCCCTAAATCCAGACCAGAGCAAAAACATGCTATTCAGTTCAGCTAGCAAAAAATATAGCTTGATTTTTCTTTATTAAGGACAGTAAACATCATAAATAATTAACTGGCAAATAAGAAGACAAAAGACAGGCAAGCAGAGAGTCAGAAAGATGCAAACTACACTTTACATTAACCATAGAACAGTATGTTTAAGTGTGTGTATGTGTATGCGTGTGTGCACGTGTGTTAGATAATTGGTATGGACAGTCTCAAAGGGAACAAGTTCCAATCCTTTTCATGTTTATCACAACATAATAGAGGTGGTAAATAGGATACCTGGTAATTCTTCCTATGTTCTACAACAGCAGTGGTGGGCCGTGAAAATTTTTTGGTGGGCCACAGAGAAATCTCACCCCTAGAGCACCCCTCAAAACAATTAATCCAGGCTGCTCAGAAACACAAGGCTGTGCCACCCACATGGCCCACAGGAACCCTCCCTGTCCAATCACTCCTTACCCACAAACTTGCCTGCTAAATTGCTATTTTTCCTTTTCCGACCTTCATCTGTTCTTCTGTGCTGGGAGATTTAGATTAACTGGGAAGCAGAAAATGGTTGGATTTCTTGCTTTCTAGCTAGTCTTTAGATGTTCGGCTCTGTTTTTAAATACAGCCAAACCTCCCTTAGGACTGAAGGTTTGCTTGCAAGCAAATTCAGTACAGACTCACGGCAAGCAAATTTGAGAGACTGAGCTAGCCGATGGCAGATAGATAGATCACTGAATGATTCTGTGAGCAACTCAATCTGCCTGCTTTGCCTGATTTTGGGTAAAAGTTGCTCTTTTTAAAAAATAAAAAATTCAATATTTACATACATGGGATATTGTGAGTTAATTTTGTGAGTTTGCTTGCTAGCAAATCTTATGTGACAGACTGAGCTAGCCAATGGCAGACAGATAGATTTCTGAATGAATCTGTGATTCTGTGAACAACTCAATCTGCCTGCCTGCTTTGCCTGATTTTGGGTAAAAGTTGCTCTTTTTTATAAAAAAAATTCAATATTTATATAAATATTTATAATATTTACATACAAGCCATGCCCAGCCAGTCACATGACCAAGCCACACCCACAAATTAGGCCATGGCCACAGAACCAGTTAGTGGTCCCTGGGCTTTAAAATTATAAGTTTGGTGGTCCCTGAGGTCCAAAAGGTTGGCGACCCCCTGTTCTACAACATGAAATAAACAGTTTAGTGGATGGAGATTGTATAAGCGGAATACTTAGTGCTCTCTAAGCTTGGTTGTTTTCTTGCAGACATTTCATTACCAAACTAGATAACATCATCAGAGGTAGAGGGGTTTACAATACCTTTATAATACCACAAGCAAGGAATTACCAAGTTAGACAAACAAGCTAACAGTACACAACAACCCAATCAAGGAACCATTAAAACCATTCCCATCAATACTGACAGGGAAAGACACTATATATAAAATGAGAGCAAACCCTGCTCCCTACTAGCACTGAGGATGTTGTGTTAATTTTATTAATGAAATATCTTCAAAAAAACTACCAAACATAAGAGAGAACTAAGGACCCTGCAGTTCAACTCTGCGCTACAAATATTTTCTCCTATCAAGATTCAAGGGAATTATATCCAACAAAACATGGATTTGGACCCAGTTCTTCAACAAACAAAAAATTATGTAGTTCTTGTCATGATCCCAAAAGAGCCATAGTACTATTTTTGAAAAATTATTTGATGACTGGGAATGTAATACTATATAAAGGCAAACCAAGAGAGTTAAAAAGGACTAGGTGAAGTGAGTGAAACTAAGTCACATAATGAGTAAGAATCTGGGACAGGTAAAGTAGCTAATCAAGACTCAAAGTCACAATTTCTTCAGGAAGTCTGGGAAGTGCTCAGAAACGAAATGCTTCTTTGGTGTCATTGCTCAAAACATTTTGGCTACTTTCCAACCACAGCTTGGGACCTTGAATTCCTATTTCAGTAAGTGAAAGACAAACTGATCTCTAATCCTGTCCTATTAGAATGAATGACTTTCACATGTTTAAAATTGTCTGGATTGCATCCTTCCTACGTAGCATCTCTGTAAAACCTGTAAAGTACAGCCCCTCAATGCAGTTGGCACCTTGTTTACTGCTGAGTTGAAACCTGAACTAGAAACACTCTGGCTCATAATGTTCTTGCACATTTGTTCAACCGTAAAGTGGAACAATGATATTGTTTTCCTCATCAGCCTAGAAAATAAAACTCTAGAAGGAAGATGCTTCTCTGAAAGGCTGGCCATGCAAATCTAATCAGTCCAGGTAATTGAAATGCAAAACAAATCCAAAATAGCAGGTGGAATTTACTCATTAAATATGAGGACAAAATATTGGGCATGGAGGCACATGGTTAGGATGGGCATTAAAATATCCTAAGACAGGATGGTAGAATAAAAAAAGAAACTGTGATCAGGAGGGTTAGCTTTTATATCTCAATGTGCCTCCAATTTACAAAAAAATTCCAGAAATAATAAATATGACGGTAGATGGCATGTGCACCAAAGATTCTTCTTTTGTCTCTCTCACACTTATATCTTGCACATCTTTTTTCTGTTTCTCCATCTTCTTTTTTTCTCATTCATACAAACAATTTTTCAACAGCAGGTCAGGGCAATGGCAGCTGTCCTAGTAATAAACAAATTTGCACGGACAGCTGTCGAAAGAAGACATCAAGGCTTGGAAGCTTACCTCCCAGCTCAGCTATTTATTTTGCCTTGCCCACTTTCTTCCTGGCCAGACTGTTCTGCTTCCCCATCAGACAGACTCGAGGGGGTCTGGCTAATTTAGCCTTACACCTCCATGTATTGTTATTGTTTCCAGGTTTCATTCCACAATGTGTCAGGAAATGCACCTATCATAGCTGGGATGCAAAAATGTGAATAGCTACCATAAGAGATATGGAAAACTCTATCTGCTGCCATCTTGAGGCAATGGATATCGAGATGTTTGCAATGGAAACCGAGGTAGGCAGCTTCATAGGCTAAGAGAGCAGAAGTATATCAAATCAAACTGGCAGTCAAAAGATAAGAAGATTGAGGTGGATAATGGGTAAATTTAAAAAAAAAACCTGAACTCTGACATAATTCTGGATGTCTAGCCACCTTGCCTATTGGAGTACCTGGTCATAGTATCAAAATGGAAAGACTGGTTTATTTGTACCTTAACTGTAGATTTCCAAACTTTTATCTATGCATGTATTATGTTTACAAATTGTTGTTAGCCTTTTAGTTCCAGCACCCATTCCTTTTACATTCCACTAAAATATATATTTTATCATATTTGGAGCAAGACATGAATAGGAGTCTTTCCTGTACAGAACATCTTTAGATGCCTCCATTGCCAGAGACCTGGCTTTCTGGCCCATACTCTCTCTTGCTAGGTATCCCATCTCTCATCCGGACTTTTCCAACCTGTATAAATTAGCCACACATTGTCCAACTGGGTTGGGTGGAGAACCTAAGCAAGGAAGGGGTGAATGGCATATGGCAATCTACAAGTCCTGAGATGATTCTCTCCCTAGCTTTCATTCTATTGATACCCTTGCCTTCTCTTGGGCTGCTCCCAGACTGCTGAATATCTTTTCCTCTACTCTCTCGGTTATTAGAAAATCTGGAACTATATTTTTCCAGGGAATATCAATATATCTCAATATAGAATAGAATGGAATGGAATGGAATGGAATGGAATGGAATGGAATAGAATAGAATAGAATAGAATAGAATAGAATAGAATACTTTATTGGCCAAGTGTGATTGGACACACAAGAAATTTGTCTTGGTGTAAATACTCTCAGTATACATAAAGGAAAAGATACATTTATCAAGAGTTGAGAGGTTATAAGTTATAAGGTACGACACTTAATGGTAATCATAGGATACAATAAATATCTATCTCTCTACATCTATCTATCTATCTATCTATCTATCTATCTATCTATCTATCTATATCTACATCTCTATCTCTCTGTCTTTATCTCTATATCTATCTATATCTATCTATTTATATCTACACACACACACACACACACACACACGCACATGCACCTTTTATGGGCTGTTTATATTTTTAAATGTTAGCTGCAGTAGAAAAAGGACATATGAGATGTATCAGATTATCCCAAGGGTTGGCCCTTTTCTACTTGCTTGGTCACTTACATTCAACTAAATGGAAACAAAAAGAAGTGAAATTAAAATAACAATTCCTATGGAGTAGGAATCACCTAGACCAGAGGATCTCCAGTCCCCATTCTGTGGACCAGCACCAGTCCGTGGCATGCCAGAAACCAGGCCATGGAAACACGCAAACCCCCATCTGCGGGATGCAAGCAGCATGCGAAACCACACCCTCTCTGACCCTTGGAAAAAACTTTTTCCATGAAACTGGTCCCTAGTGTCCAAAAGGTTGGGGGCTGCTGCCCTAGACTGGCCATTATCTTGAAGGTCTGGATCTGGGCAAGAAAAAACTAAGCAGTGCAAAAGAATTTTACTAATCAAATAAAAGTGTAGCAACTTGGTTTTCATTTCAAATAGTAATGGAATTATTTTAATGGAGTCTTCTACATCCCTCTCCTTTACAATTCAAGGAAGATTTTGAACACCAGAACAAAACACTCTTCATCATTTTTGATTCCTGGCTTTAGATCAGGAGTGTCAAACTCATGGTGGTGTCAAATGACATGTCACAACTTTTCCCCCTTTGCTAAACTGGGTGTGGGTGTGGCCAGCATGTGACGCATCCAGCCTGTAGGCTATGAGTTTGACAGCCCTGCTTTAGAACAAGTATGTTTCATGTAGCTTCCCAGAAATAAAGCATCAAATAAGCTTAATAGAAAAATCAAGCCTGAGTATCATTCTATTTATATATTTTTTTAAAAATTAAAAAAGAAGAAGACAGGCCTAAGTGGCATCTACACCTGTCCATGATAAACATTTGCATTCACTGAAATGTCACTCTTAGAAAATACAAAGGAAAGAAAAAAATAGAGAAAGGAAAAACAAAACAAAAAAACAAAACAGCAACTTTCCACACTCATCACAAGTATAAATGATTTCACTATATCTCTGCACTTCCTCTTAATTAACAATTATAAAATTCTTCATTCCATATCTCATCTCTTAACTATAGGCAAATCCAATAAGTAACATCTTTTCCAATCCAGGTGTCAGGATAAAGTCCAAGCAGAGCTCTAAAATAGTTACATTAATTAACAGATATCATACTCACTATCCCACATCTCAACTCTTAACTGTAAGCATATCCACATTTAGGAGCTATAAAGTGGTCCCAGGATCCTGGTGTGAACAAAAGACAGAAATTTTAACATGACGGAGAGGGATAATTTCTGCTTTAAAGAGAACAAGCTCACAAAAATTCCTTTCAAATTAGGTTATATAAAAGTAACTGTAGGGAGAAAAAGAAAAGCTTTAACCCAATGTTAATTTTAAGCAAATCCAATAACATTTTTCCAATCTTGATGTCAAGAAACCCAAAATTTAGGAGCTATAAAGCCAAAAATAACCACCCAAATTAAGAACATATCCCACTGTAACACTGATCAAATAAACCAACTTTGTGTTTTTATATAAACAATCCTGCTTTATAATAGGGGGTGGGATGCTACTGGTTCTGCCCGGTTCTAGAGAACCGGTAGCTCTGAAGAGCAGCAGACTGAACCAGTTCTGCTTTTGCTGCTGTTTGGCCTGTCTGCCCGGGTTCTTTCCTGTCCTTTATTTCCTGCTTTTTCAACCTCAGCTGCTTTGTGCGGCACAGCTGAGGTTGAAAAAGCAGGAAAAAAAGTGGTTTTTCAAATGCTGTGCACCCTTGCATAGCACTTTTCAGCTATCCAGGCAGCACAGCTTATGGTTTTTTACATGCGCACATAGTGCACATCTGGCATACATTCACACAAAGTGTACATGCGCATACAAAATGTAGTTACCAAACTGAAGAGCAACCAGGATGGTTAGGAGACTAGAGACTAAAACATACGAAGAACGGCTACAGGAACTAGGCTTGGTAATCTAGTGAGGAAAAGGACCAGGGGAGACATGATAGCAGTCTTCCAATATTTGAGGGGCTGCCACAGAGAGGAAGAGGTCAAGCTATTTTCTAAAGTGCCTGAAGGCCAGACAAGGAATAATGGATGGAAACTGAACAAGGAGAGATTTAACCTGGAAATAAGGAGAAACTTTCTGACAGTGAGAACAATTAACCAATGGAACAGCTTGCCCTCCGAAGTTGTGGGAGTTGTTGTGCTATCACTTGAGACTTTCAAGAAGAGATTGGACCGCCATTCGTCAGAAATTGTGTAGGGTTTCCTGGTTGGGCGGGGGTTTGGACTAGATGACCTACAACATCCCTTCCAACTCTGATTATCTGTTAACCGGTAGTAACACCGGTTGGATCCCACCCCGTTTATAATCCATTCAAGTGATAGTTTATGTTTATTTCAAATTTATTGAAAATATTGGTGTTCTGTACCTTCATTAACATTCTTAAAACCCCGCGTTTTGATTGGCCAAAGCGCGGGGCAATCTGATTGGTTTAGCGAGCCATGCTGATTGGCCCGCTAAGAATCACCCGCGATTGGTGGATACGAATCATGGGAGATTCAAAGTGGTGACATTGGCCGCGGCCGCCGCGGCTTGAGAATAAAAAGCCGCAAGTTTTCCCTTGGAGCCAGATCGGTTCTGGGGACCAATAAAGAGCTGAAACCTAGTCACTGCCTCCTGGTCTCTTTACCGATGGACACAACACTGGCAACGAGGATGGGATCCCGATTCTGAACCCCAGCAAGCACGTGTCCGACAGAAGCAAGACCGACGAGATGGCCAGCATCACTCCGCCTGCGCCCTTCAATCCCGCTAGCGAGGACTGGGAATCCTACACGGACAGATTCCGCATGTTCCTCGAATGCAGCGACATGAAGGACACCACCGGGCCAAAGAAACGAGCTGTCTTCCTGACACACTGCGGGCCCGCAGTGTTCAAGATGGCGAAAGCCCTAGCGAAACCCACTGATGTTACCGGGATGGGCTGGGACGACCTCGAACCCTTACTCTGAAAACACTACGCTCCCGCCGTGCCCACCCTCATCAGACAGCACAAGTTTTATCGGCGGGACCAGCGGTCGGGCGAAAGCCTCAGCGACTTTGTTGCAGAGCTGCGGAGCCTAGGAGGACTATGCAGGTTCTCCAACATGGACAAGGCCCCACGGGGCCGAGTCATGCTCGGGCTTTGGGACCCAGTCCTACAGAGTTGGCTGATGGCCAAAGGCGACATCGCCCTCGCTGATGCCATCGCTGAAGCCACCGCAGCCGAGGCCACCCGGCAGTCAGCAAACTGCATGCGGAGACCGGACGCCGGGGACCGCACCGCGAACAACCCTGGGCGGGAGACCGAGGCCCAACCGGAAGCAAGTCACCACGAAACTACCACCCACCATGGCGAATTCCACTCCGCCTCCGACAATTCGGACGAGGAGGAGGAAATCCACCGGCTCCAGGCAGGACGCGACCAGCGCAGTTGGCGGGGTCGTAAGTCGGGGACCATGTGTGCCAGTTGCGGAGGCGACCACCCTAGATCCGAGTGCCGGTTCTTCGATGCAGTCTGCCGGCACTGTGACAAAAAGGGTCACATCGCCCACGTATGCCAACTGAAGAAAGCCTACAGCCCCAGACGGTGGGACCACAGCGAGCGGAGACAGGACAGCACACACCCCAGAACCAGAGATCGCCCAGCCAACAGCTGTTGGGACCGGAGTGGACAAGCCCAACGAGACCCGGTGGAAGGAGGAAACACACCAGATGGTCATCATCGGCCATGCATCAACTACTGACGCTCGAAAATTCTACGTGGAGGTAGGCATCGAAGGCGAGCCATGCAAGATGGAGGTGGACTCCGGCTCCTCCCTTTCCATGGTCGCCTGGCAAGAAATCAAACGTTTGGTGCCTACCATCTAAAAGAAGGGACAAGAGAACCAGGGACTAATCATTAAAGACTACCAGGGAAACCTCATCCCGGTAGTCGGAACCGGACAATTCAGAGTAACATTTAAGGGACGCACTGCAAAGCTTCCCCTAACAATCGTGGACCGAGACCGACCCAGCCTTTTGGGACTTCAATGGTTCGCACCGCTTGGCATCGAAGTCACGGGCATCAACCACATCGCCGAGACCGACTGGGAGCAACAACTGGCACGGGACTTCCAAGAAGTGTTCGACGGCACCCTAGGCAAGTACCGAGGGCCCCCTATCTCCTTCAGCCTAGGCCTAAACATTCCCCCGAGACGCCTAAAACCAAGGTGGGTACCTTTCGCACATAGGCCAAGAATTGATGAGCAAATTGACAAGCTCGTCAAGCAAGGGGTCCTACAACCAATAGAACATGCCCGGTGGGAGACCCCAATAGTCACCCCAGTCAAGCCTGATGGGTCGGTGAGAATCTGCGGGGACTATAAGGCCACTCTAAACGGCGCCTTGCAACAAAGCGCCTTCCCCGTCCCAGTAGTGCAGCATCTTCTACACTCACTGGGGGGAGGCAAGTTTTTCGCGAAACTCGACCTGGCCCAAGCATACTAGCAGCTGCCGGTCGACGAAGAAACCACGGAGGCGCAAACCATAGTCACCCACCGGGGAGCTTTCCGATGTAACCGACTCCAGTTCGGAGTCAGCGTGGCACCTGGAATTTTCCAGAGCCTCATGGAGAGACTCTTACAAGGCATCAAGGGGGTGGTGCCCTATTTCGATGATGTGCTGGTATCGGCAGCCAACCAGCCAGAACTAGAGGGTCGACTAAGGTAGGTGCTAACCAAATTCAAGGAAACCGGGCTAAAGGTGAAGAGGGCAAAGTGCCAACTTTACACAGAGCGGGTCGAATTCCTGGGGTACCTCCTAGACCGGCATGGCATCCACCCAACCGACACCAAAATTAAAGCCATCAAAGAGGCCCCCACACCTAGGTCTAAAACGGAACTGCAGGCGTTTCTGGGACTACTTAATTTTTACAATGTTTTCCTGCCCCAAAAGGCAACTGCGGTGGAGCCTTTGCATAGGCTCTTGGACAAGGCAGCTACCTGGACTTGGGGAAAACACGAGGAAGCCGCCTTCAGGAAAACCAAGGACCTGCTCACTTCAGGTGCTGTCCTCATCCAATACAATGAGACCCTACTACTAGCCGTCACAACCGACGCATCACCTTTCGGCATCGGCACCGTCCTCAGCCACACTCTTCCTGACAGAAAAGACGCACCCATCGCCTTCTTTTCAAGGACCCTCACCAAACCGGAGAGAAACTACAGTCAGCTGGATAAAGAGGCCCTGGCTATCGTCGCCACAGTGAAGAGGTTTCACGAGTACCTCTACGGCCGGACGTTCACCATTATCACTGACCACAAGCCACTGCTGGGAATCCTCGCAGGGAACAGGGCCACCCCGAACATTCTTTTTTTTTTTTTTTGAAAAAAGATTTTATTAATTTTCTACAAACAAACAAGACAAACATTAAAACATTCAACTCTCGTATGTACATCCAGTGTGTCAGTTGGTTCATCATTTTTGTGCATTCATTCTGTAGTCCCAGTTACAATTATGTTACATAATCACTCATATTATGAATCCAAACTTTTATATCCTAATATCACTAAAAAAAAGGAAATTTTTGACTATACTTTTAATCATTCATGCTTTATGTGCTAACAATACTTTAACGAGATTATTCAACAAATCATATAATCATACCAAACCAATCCTAAAAAACCCTTTATAAATATAATATCAAATAACAAAATAATAGCAAAATAGCAAAATAAAGATATTTCTTACTATCTAGCATTCTAAATATTCTATTATCATATTTTATCATCTAGCCATTTATAAAAAAGATCCCAAATTTCATAAAATTGTTTATCCTCTTGCTCTCTAATTTCAAATGTCAATCTGCTCATCTCAGCACATTCCAATATTTTCTTAATAATTTCTTGCTGTAATGGTATTTTCTCATTCTTCCAATTTTTAGCAAATACAATCCTGGCCGCTGTTAAAACATTTACGATCAGGTATTTCAAATCTTTACTATATATATCAGGTAAAATTCCCAATAAGAAGATCTCTGGTTTCAAGTCTATATGTTTCTTTGTCATTTTTTCCAACCACATGTGAATTTTAGTCCAATATTTTCTAGCATCCTCACAAGTCCACCACATATGGTAATACGAGCCGGGTATCTGATGACATTTCCAGCATTTTTCAGATTTGTTCTTAAACATTCTTGCTATTCTTGTCGGAGGAAAGTGCCACCTGTAAAACATCTTATACAAGTTTTCTTTATATGCTGTTGACATTTATATGCTGTTGACATTTTATAATTTTGAGACCACAATTTCTGCCATTTCTCTAGATCAATCCCATATCCAAAATTCTTCCCCCAAACAATCACAGTTTTTTTGACTTGCTCTTCCTCTAATTTCATTCCCAGTAAATAACCATATAATTTTTTAATCACCTTCTCATCAGTACCCATCAAGATCTTATCTAAATCAGTCTGCTTATCATAAAATCCCTCCGTTTCAAAATCTTCATCATACCTTGAATGTATTTGTGCATATGAAAACCAATTCATCCTCATACCTTGTTCCTCTAAGTTTTGGATCGATTTAAGTTCACCCTTTTCATCCAAAAGTTCCCCATATCTAACTGTTTGTTCCTTCTTGTAAATTATAGGATAGGAAAATGCTTCAATAGTCGATAACCAAACTGGGATTTTCAAATAACATTGTCTTTTTATCTTCTCCCAACTTAACCACAAAGACTCCCGTACATAATGTCTTCTAAAATAACCCTGTGTTTTAGTTCCCTTATACCATAAAAAAGCATGCCAGCCCAACAGCAAATCATGCCCTTCTAATATCAACAACCTATGTTTCCTTAATGTTATCCATTCTTTGACCCACATCAAACTTGCAGCTTGATAATACAATTCCCAATTAGGCAGGCCAAAACCTCCTCTAATTCTAGCATCTTGCAAAAGCTTTAGCTTTATTCTCGCTTTTTTACCTTGCCATATAAACTTCAACATAATTTTATTTAAATCTTCAAAATAGTCTTTTCCAAGCCTAATTGGTATTTTTTGAAACAAAAATAAAATTCTAGGTAAAATATTCATCTTAATTGTTGAAATTCTCCCTATTAATGACAATTGCAAGTTTTCCCACTTCTTCAAATCTGTAGTTATCTGTTGTTTAAGTTTAATATAATTATTCTCCTTTAATGTGCTACATCTTGTTGTCAAATATATCCCCAGATACTTAACCTTATTTGTAACTTGAATTTTCAAAAGATCTGCCAGTTCGTCTCTCTGTCTCAATAGCATGTTCTTTGTCAAAATCTTTGTTTTATCTTTATTTATTTTCAAACCAGCCACCTCTCCATATGTCTCTATCCTTTCCAATAACTTTGGAGCTGTTTCTAGTGAGTCTTCCAAAATAAAAGCTAAATCATCAGCAAAAGCTTGTAGCTTAAATTCTTCCTTCTTAATTTTCATTCCTTTTATGCTTTTATCATCCCTAATATTTCTATTCAACACTTCCAAAGTCAACACAAATAGCAAAGGAGATAGGGGGCATCCTTGTCTTGTGCCTTTCCTTATATTAATAAAATCTGTAAGTTCCCCCTCCATCATTACCCTTGCTGTCTGTTTATTATATATGGCTTCTATTGCTTGAATAATTTTTTTAGCAAAACCCATCTGCTCCAATAATAATAACATAAATCTCCAGTTCACGTTGTCAAATGCTTTTTGAGCATCTAGGAATATCAAAGCCATTTGCTTTTCAGGATGAGCCTCATAGTATTCCAAAGTGTCCAAGATTACTCTCATATTGTCTCTAATTTGTCTCTTTGGCAGAAATCCATTTTGATCTGGGTGAATAAAATTATTTAAATATTTTTTAAGTCTTTCTGCTAAAATTGAAGCAAAGATTTTAGTCTGCATTCAATAAAGAAATAGGTCTATAATTCTTAATTTGCAGTGGGTCAGTCTCTTCCTTCGGTATAAGTGTAATATAAGCCTCTGACCATGTTTTGGGTATCATCTTTTTTAACATAACTTCATTCATAATTTCTAACAATGGGATGCTCAATAATTCTTGAAATGTTTTATAGAATTCTGCTGGAAGCCCATCTGGACCCGGCGCTTTCCCATTATTTTGTCTCTTAAATGCTTCATTTAGTTCCATCGTTGTTATATTGCTTTCTAGCATTTCTTCAGTCTCTTTAGGTATCTTCGGTAAATAAGCTTCCTGTAAATACTGTTTGACTTTTTCCTCATCAATATTCTCTTGTTTATATAGTTGCCCATAAAAATCTCGAATAATTTCTTTTTTCTCCTTATTCCCATAACAAACTTCGCCTTGTTCATCTATTAACTTCAATATTTTTCTTGATTCCTTCTCTTTTCTCAATTTATATGCTAGCCATCTACCTGGTTTATTTGCATCTTCAAAATAATTCTGTTTAGAGTTTCTGATTTTCTGTGCCAGTTCTTCTTTCTCTATTAATTCCATTTTATGTTTAATTACATCCAGCTTCAATTTAATATCCTTTTTCTGTGGCATTTTCTGTAATTCTTTTTCAAGAATTTTATACTCATCTTCCAAGGCCTTAGAAGCTTGCCTTTTCCTAATATTCTTTTTTCTTGTATAATCTATTATCAAACCTCTAGCGTATGCCTTCATTGTATCCCACACATTCTGCGTTGAAGTATCTTCTTTTTTATTATCTCTGAAGAAAAAAGCCAATTCCTTCTTCATCCATTGTATAAAATCTTTCTCCTTTAAAATAGTATTATTTAATGTCCATCTCGATCTTTTTTTTTTTTGTCCCTTCCATTTAATTGTCATTGGGCTATGATCTGCCCAAGTACTTGTTTCAATATTTGTTTCTTGAATATTGGATATTAATTCTGTTGAAATCCAAATCATATCTAATCTGGACCATGATAGATGTCTATTTGAATAAAAAGTATATTGTTTAGCTTTAACATTTCTTTCTCTCCAAATATCTTTTAAAGTTAATTCATCTGTCATTTTAAAAAAAGACTTAGGGAGAGCCTTTCTATTTTGCTTTGTTGTTGTTGCTATATAGTCCAATTTATTGTCCACAATTCCATTAAAATCTCCCATCATAATTATATTAACATAGTCCAGTCCAATTATTTTCATGTGTATCTTTTTATAAAACTCTTTTTGTTTATCATTCGGAGCATAAATTGCAATCAAGAGTATTTTTATATTATTGTCCATTATTTCTACCATTAATACTCTTCCATCTTCATCCGTGTAAATCAATTTTGCTGGGATAGCCTCTTTAATGTATAGAACCACTCCTCTTTTCTTACATTGAGTCAAAGAAATAAATATTTTCCCCAATTTTGGCTGTACTAACAATTGTTGATGTTGTTTTTTAATATGAACTTCTTGTAGACAAATTATGTCAAATTTTAATTTCTCTAATTTATGAAAAGTTTTCCTTCTTTTAACAGCTGAATTGAGTCCATTTACATTCATTGTAATCAGTTTTTTTTCTTCCATGATTATGCTTTAAGTTTAGGTCTAACAGCTCTTGTGGATCTCACTTCACGCTGTTCTTTACTATCCACCTGTCCACCTACTGCGCCTTTCTCTTTTTCAGTCTCCAGTTGTTCCTCTTGAAACTCAATTAATGAGACCTCTTTCTCTGCCTCCTCTTCTCTTCTTTCAAAAAATTCTGCATGGAAAAGTTCTGCTTTCTCAATTGAGTCAATTCTATGTGTTTGCTCTTGCCACCTAAACATTAGTCCTTCTGGAATCAGCCATCTAAAATTCACTTTGTTTTCCAACAGCATTTTGGTCAGAAATCGATATTCTCTTCTCATCTCTCTCACTCTTCTGGGTATTTGTTTTAAAACCACAACCTCTTTACCTTTGTATTTCAATGTTTTCTCTCTTACTACTTGTAATATTTGTGTTTTAATGGATTTTTTGGTAAATCTAATATGGACTTCCTTGGGTAATTTATTTCTCATTGCATACCTTGTATAGACTCGATATATCTCATCTATTCCATCCATCATCTTTTCCTCTGTAATTTCCAAAGCATCTGCCAAAATTTCTATCATTACCGCTGCCAAATTTTCTCCTTTTTCCTCTTCTATATTTTGAAATCTGAGGTAAAATTCTGACCTTTCCATCTCCCACCTCAACATCCCACTTTTTTCTTGTTCAACTGCTGTTAATCTACTGTCAATATTTCCAATCTTCTTCTCTCTTTGTTTTCCTTCTTCCTTAATTTTTTGGAATCTCTCCTCATACTTGACCATCATTTGTTTAATGTTTTCCACTTTTTCATCAGTCTTCTCTATTCTTTGTGCAATATTTTCTGTTCTTTGTTCAATATTTTCTGTTCTTTGTTCAATATTTCCTGTTCTTTGTTCAATGATGTCTGATTTTCTCTTGAGATCTTGGATTCCTTGCATAATCATCTGTAAAGTTACTCTTTCTTGTTCCTTATCATGCTTCAACATTGTCTGAATTAAACGTTGTCCTCCAGCTGGTGGGGAAGCAGAGGTAGAAGTAGAAATGCCAGATGGTATTGGTTTCCTGCTCATTTCAATGCTTCCAAAGCTTCAAATTCTTCTTGACTTTTAATCCAACTGGTAGAGCAGCCAATTATAATCCAAAATGGAAAACTCCAATAGTAAAAGGCACGAAACCAAAAAAGAAACAGGAAAAAAGGAAGAAGAGAGATCTTCAGGTTCTTCTAGACCCTAATCCAATTACGAAGTAGTCCACCATAAAAAAGAAAAAATAGAAAGGAGAAAAACAAACAAATCCAAAAATAATAATATTGATTAAGAGCAAAAAGAAAGAAAGCAAAAAGAGAAAAAACAAAAAGTTCCTTCAGGTTCTTCAAACCTTAATCCAGTTGAAAAGTCTCAATAATCAAAAAAGAAAAACAAAGTGGTCCAAAAACATAGATAGGAAAAGCAAAAAAGTCCCAATAAAAAAGAAAAGAAAAATAAAGAAAAAACTCTGAGGCTTTCCCTTTGGAATAAAAGGCAGAAATAAAAATATTACTAGAATTGAAATTTAGAAAAAGGTTGGCGAATAGGATATATATATATATATATATATATATATATATATATATATATATATATAAAATATATGTATATATATATATAAAATTAACCAAGAAGAAAATTATAACCAGCCACATAAGCAAAGAGATCCAACACACGATCATACCCAGAGAGAAATCTTCCAGATGCCGCAAACTATACGGCCTCCCAAAAATACACAAAGAAGGCATACCTCTCAGACCCATAGTCAGCTCCAGAGGAGCACCACTACAAAACCTGGCTAAACACCTAGCAAAAGAGCTACAGCCCCATGCTGAAAAAGCAGCTTCTCATGTACAAAACGCATACCACTTCTTGGAAATGATCAAAGATCTACACGTGGAGCAAGAAGATCTGCTTGTAAGTTTTGACGTGGTTTCACTATTCACTCAAGTCCCGATAAAAGAGATCCTCGAAATCATCAAAAATAAATACCAACCAGCTAAACACCTCATGGAACTAACAGAACACTGCTTAACCAACACATATTTCATATACAAAGGACAAAGATACAAACAAATTGAAGGAGCCCCCATGGGATCACCACTGTCACCTGTCATTGCAAACCTGTTCATGGAAGAATTCAAATCCAGAGCCCTGGCTAATGCCATACTCAAACCCAAACTATGGTTAAGATATATAGATGACACATTTGTGATTTGGCCCCATGGACAAGAAAACCTAAACAACTTCCTAACACACCTAAACAGCGCACACCCCAAAATCAAGTTCACCATGGAAACAGAAACAAACAAACAACTACCATTCCTAGATGTACTAATCTACAAGAAAACAGATGGCACACTAGGACACACCATATACCAGAAGAAAACACACACCAACCGCTACCTCAATGCCCAATCCCACCACCACCCAGCACAGATAAACTCTGTGGCTAAAACACTAATTACTAGAACCAAACGCCTGGCAGACAAGACACACATTAAGACTGAACTATGCACCCTGACTAAAATATTGACAGCCAACGGCTTCCACAAAAGCAAAATCACCAACTTGATCCACAAAAACACACTGAGACATAATAGAGACCCAAAAGATGAACAGACCCATGGAACAGCTGTCCTGCCCTACATAAGAGGCACTACAGACAAAATTAGTAAGATTCTATACAGACACCACATCAAGACTGCCTTCAAAACAGACAGAAAAATAGCAGCCATCCTCAGGAACCCCAAAGACAAAATTGACCTGGAAAACTAAGGCATATATGAAGTCCTCTGTGCATCATGCCCGGCCACATACATTGGACAGACCAATAGAAGAATAAGCACCCGCCTAGATGAACACAAAAATGCAGTCAAAAAGCTGGAACACACTTCCTCACTTGTCCAACACATGGAAGCCACAGGTCATAACATCAACTTCAATGGCACCAAAACCCTAGCCACCATAGAAAATCCCAGCCACAGAATCATCAGAGAAGCCATAGAGATTGAAAAAAGACCAGAAAGCATGAACAGAAGAGATGATTCCACCAGGCTGTCAATCATTTGGAAGCCTGCACTCACAAACAAAAAAATCTCCACACCACAAGCCAGGCAAACACCTGGGCACAAACAGATCCCCCCTGATACCTCCAGCTCAAACACACCCCAACCAGGCAGCCAGATGAAACCCAGCTTCCTAACGAATGATAGCCGTCCATTTACCCGAAGCCAAGCTGCACTAAAGGCCTCCAATAAAGTAACACAATGTTGCCAGCCAATCAAGATACAAAAAGAGCCCCCCCCAAAAAAAAAACAGACAGAAGATACTAGTAGCAGAACACAGCAAACTCCAAGACCAATAAACACAGACCAAGACTCTCAACCAATCAGGAGGAAGAAAAAACCATTCTGACACAGCAATAGGCTGCCCCAAATTTAAATCTGAAACCACTGTAAAAGTCTGACTCACAAACACCATACAGAAGCCTGATGATGGCAGATGAGATTCTGCTGAAACGTTGCTACAACTTTAAAAGCACCACGTGGGAAAATACCCGAACAAAGCTGAATGCCAGACATGTAAGTACCCGCGAAAACTTAAGAAAACAAATATCAAACCTCTACGGGGAGGGAATAAACAACCAGATCAAAACCTATGAGAAACTGGAAATTAAAAGAGCAGTAATACTATGTGACCTCCAATTCCTACGCAGCTGCAGAGACAACAATACTACACCAACCTGCTTCAAATTAACATTTCATCAAAGCACAGCAGCCACTAAACGTATCCTGAAAAGAACTGAAATGGCTCTACTAAGGAACGAGCTCCACAGTAAGAGATTCCAATTAGATCAGTTAAACAAAGATTTGCGAGCACTACACCTGGAATTGAGCAGCAAAATCCACCCTCTACGTTGGGACAAGATAAAACAACTTACAACTTGGAGAGCTGAATCTGCAAACATTTACAAACAGGAAAAGCTCTTGAAAAAATTAAAGAAATTAGAACATGACAAGAAAACCCCCAACAACTCACAACAACACCTGAAACAATTAGTGTACAATGTTTCCAACAGAGAACTCACCAAAACAGAAACAGAAGTCCTAACCAAAGGATTCAATTATGCTATAGCACCCCAAAAAATCCCCACAGAATCCATCATATGTGCAGTAGAATCCAGCCTAACTAAATTAAATACAGATGAAGCTGATAAAATAAGACACCAAGTTACCAACATTCTATGCACAAGCAAACCACCCAAAAGCAACTTACAGCAAAATGAAATTAAAGCGCTACAAACCCTGAAAAGAGACAGCAGCATAATCATCCTCCCAGCAGATAAAGGGAATGCCACTGTAGTAATGGACAGAAAAGACTATGAAACTAAGTTGACAGACCTACTCCAAGACTCCACATACAAACCCATAAACACAGACCCAACCACATATCTGGAAAAATTAACCAAGAAGAAAATTATAACCAGCCACATAAGCAAAGAGATCCAACACACGATCATACCCAGAGAGAAATCTTCCAGATGCCGCAAACTATACGGCCTCCCAAAAATACACAAAGAAGGCATACCTCTCAGACCCATAGTCAGCTCCAGAGGAGCACCACTACAAAACCTGGCTAAACACCTAGCAAAAGAGCTACAGCCCCATGCTGAAAAAGCAGCTTCTCATGTACAAAACGCATACCACTTCTTGGAAATGATCAAAGATCTACACGTGGAGCAAGAAGATCTGCTTGTAAGTTTTGACGTGGTTTCACTATTCACTCAAGTCCCGATAAAAGAGACCCTCGAAATCATCAAAAATAAATACCAACCAGCTAAACACCTCATGGAACTAACAGAACACTGCTTAACCAACACATATTTCATATACAAAGGACAAAGATACAAACAAATTGAAGGAGCCCCCATGGGATCACCACTGTCACCTGTCATTGCAAACCTGTTCATGGAAGAATTCGAATCCAGAGCCCTGGCTAATGCCATACTCAAACCCAAACTATGGTTAAGATATATAGATGAAACATTTGTGATTTGGCCCCATGGACAAGAAAACCTAAACAACTTCCTAACATACCTAAACAGCGCACACTCCAAAATCAAGTTCACCATGGAAACAGAAACAAACAAACAACTACCATTCCTAGATGTACTAATCTACAAGAAAAAAGATGGCACACTAGGACACACCATATACCAGAAGAAAACACACACCAACCGCTACCTCAATGCCCAATCCCACCACCACCCAGCACAGATAAACTCTGTGGCTAAAACACTAATTACTAGAACCAAACGCCTGGCAGACAAGACACACATTAAGACTGAACTATGCACCCTGACTAAAATATTGACAGCCAACGGCTTCCACAAAAGCAAAATCACCAACTTGATCCACAGAAACACACTGAGACATAATAGAGACCCAGAAGATGAACAGACCCATGGAACAGCTGTCCTGCCCTACATAAGAGGCACTACAGACAAAATTAGTAAGATTCTATACAGACACCACATCAAGACTGCCTTCAAAACAGACAGAAAAATAGCAGCCATCCTCAGGAACCCCAAAGACAAAATTGACCTGGAAAACCAAGGCATATATGAAGTCCCCTGTGCATCATGCCCGGCCACATACATTGGACAGACCAATAGAAGAATAAGCACCCGCCTAGATGAACACAAAAATGCAGTCAAAAAGCTGGAACACACTTCCTCACTTGTCCAACACATGGAAGATGGCAGATGAGATTCTGCTGAAACGTTGCTACAACTTTAAAAGCACCACGTGGGAAAATACCCGAACAAAGCTGAATGCCAGACATGTAAGTACCCGCGAAAACTTAAGAAAACATATATATATATATATATATATATATATATATATATATATATATATATATATATATATATAGGCACACTGCACTTTATTTTTTTATCCAAGGCTCTTGTTATGACTCTCTTCTCCAGCAGCTTCAAAGCCAAACCTCAAGTATTGAATTATTGATAACAGTCCAGGAAAGCACCTGCAATAATATTTTGCTGTGTTCTCCCTCTATCTTATCACATTAAAATGTCCTTGAGAAGAGGTCTTTTTGCAATTCTCTCTAATTCAAATAAAATACTTTCAAGCCTCTAGTTGGCAGTGTTGCAAAGTTTCTTAATGCTCTTCCTCCCCCCCCCCAGTCAGAAAAAAGGAGTAATATATACAATGACAAAAAAAAAAAACAGCCAAAGGGAGCCTCTATCCTAAAGAAAGTTAAAAAATCAAAGGGAGCATAAAAATATATATAAGAGAAAATTCAATCCGGTTACCTACAAAGTCACACTAAAGTCCCCCCCAAAAAATATAGAGAAAAGAAAAAAAAAAACCCAAGCCTCAATTTGACATCACTTTAAAAAACGCCGCTCAGACAGTTTCAGTCAAAAGAAAAAGTCTCACAGATTTCTTCTTTGTTCAGGATGTCCTTTCCAACCTCAGCGAATTTACAACACAAAAGAGTTTTTCTCACCCAGCCGACACACTTTCACTCCAGCCACTTTCTTTCCGGAGCTGTCCTGACTTCAGCAGCTATAGAGGCTGTCTCTCCGCCGCCAGCAAAAGGGCTTCTTCCGGATCAAACCAGAGATTTTGCGATATCTCTGGGATCCTGGAACAGTACCCTTCTCAATCCCCGTCTCTACAGGACGGTTTCGGTCCGTTGGGACCGACCAGGGGCGAAAATAGCGGCTGCAATCTCAGAGCCCTGAGATCGCAACTGTATCGCCAAAATGAAGCTCCGCCTTCTCCCCTGGGCCACCCCGAACATTCTATCTCCTAGAATGACAAGGTGGTCCGAATTCCTTGCCGCCTACAACTACTGGCTCACACACCGACCTGGTAAGACGATCACACATGCTGACGCTTTGAGCCACTCACCGCTACCCGAGCTAAACACCGACCCAGCACCCACGATGACTACCCTCAGCATAGAGACTCTGCCCAATCTACCCATAACCGCGTCAGACATTGCCCGAGAAACTAATAAAGACAAACGTCTGGCACGGGTGTTACATTGGGTCGAGAAAGGGTGGCCGGAAAAGGACAACGACGAGACATTCAGAACATTCCAGAACCGGCAAACAGAACTCTCACTACAAAAAGGGTGTGTACTGTGGGGGGATAGGGTGGTCATTCCGGAAAAACTGCAAGGGAAGGTACTGGAGTTGTTACATGAGGGGCACCCAGGCATAGTTAGAACAAAAGCCCTGGCCAGAAGTTACGCTTGGTGGCCAGGGATAGACAAACAAATCGAGGCTTGGGTAGCAAGGTGTCAATGCTGCCAAGAAACCAGACCAAGCCCACCCACGGCACCGATCCTGGAATGGGAAACCCCCAGGGGACCTTGTTCCAGGATCCACATAGACTTCTCCGGGCCCACAAAGGGTTACACATTCCTTTTAACCGTAGATGCTTACTCCAACTGGTTGGAGGTAAGCAACATGAAAACCACCACCACAGAGGCCGTGACCAAGGAACTTTGCAAACTCTTCGTGACACACGGCCTCGCAGACGTCATCGTGTCAGACAACGGGCCCCAATTCACCTTTCTGGAATTTGAAAAATTCCTAGTGGAACGGGGCATACGACACGCACTGACAGCCCCGGCGCATCCGGTGGCGAACAGAAGGGTGGAATGGATGGTTCAATTCACGAAAAAAACCATCCAGAAAATAGACTACAGGGAGATCCAAGAGAAAATAAATAAAATGCTTTTTATACAGCACATAACCCCGAACACTACAACAAATAAGCCTGGCAGAGCTACTAATGGGGAGGAAATTAAGATCCCCACTCGATAGACTGCACCCCACATACAACCCAGAGACACCCCCAAACTCCTCCAGCAAGTACCGATCCTTTGCACCAGGCGATGCCGTCTACTCAAAGAACCTAACCAGAGACCCACTATGGGCACCAACAACCATAACCCAACTGACAGGTCCACGCTCGTACCGGCTACAAACAACCGATGGACGAGCATGGAAACGCCACATCGATCAATTAAGATCGAGGACAGCCACAAGAGACACAACCGACATGCAACTAGACATAACCAACCCCCTTAACACAAACCAAGAGGGGAGGGAATACCCCGGAAACCAAATCCCAGAAGAAAGGAACCAGCCATACTCACCAGCAAGCAGCCAGCTCGGAACCTCACCAGGAAGAAGCAGCCAGGCCAGCTCGACCAGCCCGGAAAGACCAGGCGGGAGCGGCGAAAACTGCAGCTCGACCAGCCCGGGTAGACCGGGAGGGAGCTGTGAAGAGCGGCCCGGTAAGACATACCAGGCGGTTCCACCGACGAGTCCGAGAGACACAGAGAACCCAACCGAACCTGCCGAGAACCAACCCACGACTGACCTGTGCAGGTCCAGTAGGCAAGTACGGAGCCCTGCCTACCTATGGGACTACGTTACATAGGACCAAACCAAGAGGGGAAGGGTGTTCTGTACCTTCATTAAGATTCTTAAAACCCCACGTTTTGATTGGCCAAAGCGCGGGGCGATCTGATTGGTTTAGCGAGCTGCGCTGATTGGCCTGCTAAGAATCTCCTGCGATTGGTGGATACGAATCGTGGGAGATTCAAAGTGGTGCCATTGGCCGCGGCTGCCGCGGCTTGAGAATAAAAAGCCGCTGTTTTCTCCCTTGGACCCAGATCGGTTCCGGGGACCAATAAAGAGCTGAAACTTAGTCACCGCCTCCTGGTCTCTTTATCGATGGACACGACAGTTAAAGTACCTCTTTTGAAATTATTCCAATTATTTTCACAGTTGGTAATTGTTATTCTTCTAATTTTTAAAGCATCACCCAACAATGTTTTATGTACAATGACAAATCCTTGTTTAAATTATTCTTCATGTTGTTCTCAAATAGAATTTGTTGCATAACTTTTTCTGAAGCATCTTCAGACAGTTCAACAGTCTGTTCTCAAGAAGATTACAATGCAGCTAACACTATTGATTCAAAGGTTTGATGCAGATCCTCAAAAATGTCTCTGATGCCTTGCTTGTCTTGTTATGTCTCCAGTAATGAAAATAGTTTTTCATTCCTATAAAAATACATTTATTCTCTATAATTAATTTCAACATTTTAATATTTCAAATACAATATCTGAATTGCATTCAATGTTTTCTGAGCCTTTAATCCATTGAAAACCTTCATGTTACTTTTGGCTGTACATTTTAAATTCTTAACAGTTATAAAAATACAACTTCATTTTCTAATATTAAGGATTAAAGGCATTCGTCCAGTGTTTCCAGTCTTGTCACTTTGAAAGTGCCTAGATTCTTTAAAGCTATTAAAGACAATTTTCAATAGCGATTACCAAGAGAAGTATAAACTTACTGTACCATGAAAAGTTCCATTTGCGGATGGAGTAAGTACAACAATTTCCTTCAGTTTCTAGTTCTCCTAACCTCTGGAGTTCACTGCTTTGCAGTCTCCTAGCGAGAAGCAACCAGAGTGGCCCCAGCTTGGATTATCTCATGTCATCTCTTTGTCCATAGAAGGTTCAGAGGACCCAAACCACTTATGGACTCCCTGATTTTAGCTGAAAATATCGATTTGTTTTTCACAGTGAGCCATCCTTGCCTGAAAGTCATTGCAATTTCTCTCTTGCTTTAATGATATATTTCTTATTCTTTGTACTTATTAATGCCATTCTTTAAAACTGCACTAAAATTATATATGCTACTATTCACAAAGGACTCAGTTTGAAACATCAGTATTATAGCAGGATGTGTATTCTTTGAAACTTCTTTTTTCCTCCAGTATTATTAAGTTGTCCCCCAACTCCTTCCAATAAGTAAACCAGTTTTATGAGTTTCACCATTATTCAAAAATTGTTTTTCCATCTACCCAGCAACCAATTTATCCTTGGTGGCACATTCTCTCCCCCTTCCCCTTCCCCCCACTTTTTTTTTGGGGGGGGGCATCATCATTTTCTTTGCTTGCTTTGGCTTTCTGTACAGTTCATTACAGCTTTGTTTTTATATCCTCTTCAGTGGATTTTGTAACTCAGGAAAAACCTAGAAAGCTGCCCTAGAAAAGTGCACGCACCAATCCTTTTGATGTTTGCATTTTGTGTGACAGCTTGCTGAAATTTGTCAGTGCTCTGAAAGGCTTCTGAACTTCTCTGCTGTTCAGTCAACTGATGCCAGACATCAGACTGAAAGCAGCCAGATCTGTCACAAATGAACAGATCATTAAAAGCAGCAGGTAAAACATGGCCTCACTGGGCTTCACACATTCTGGTTGGAAAAAGAAACCATAAGAATTAGTCTTCCAATAAGATCTGGGTTGCCCCTCCATATTCGCAAATGGGTTTCATGCAGAGGTGGTATTCAGCAGGTTCTGACCAGTTCTGGAGAAATTTTGAGCAGTTCGGAGAACCGGCAAATACCACCTTTGACTGGAGATTTTACAGTATCCTTCCCCTGCCACTCCCACAGAACCGATAATAAAAAAAAATTGAATCCAACCAGTGGTTTCATGGGAGGTGTTAAGTTTGGAGCATGGGCGAGAAAGAATGGAGATGAGCCTGTGGAACAGTGAACTTCAACTCTTTATTTACATGGTGTGACAGCTCAAACCGGATGGCCACTATAGCCTTCCTTATATAGGCAACCCAATAACTATTTAACCAATAACAATCCAGGAGTGCTAGCTCCGTTAACCAATACGAATGCCCCGTTAATGGCCAATCAGATTCCCCTGAACGGGCCAATCCAATCCTGCCATTAACAGCCAATTGGAAGTGCAGGGCCAGAACCCTGCACTTGACTCCAAGCTCAAGATAACTTTATTAAACCTTTATGCATTCACAACACCCCTTCCCCCGGCTTCTGTTTACAGGGCGCAGTTACATAGTCCTTAAGATAGGACGATTGCTTTATTAGTCTGCTTGATTTTCGCTGTGCGTTTTGCATTTGGCTGCAATCTCGCTGAGGTAGATCGTTGTTTGGCGAAGGGGTTGCCTCTGGTTCAGAGTTCGCGCTTCCGTTGTCACCAATATCTTCGGCAACTCCCTGAGGTGAACCTACTCCCATCTCTGGTTCCAGTTCCTGTTTCTCTATTCCGCTATCATTCCCTTCAAACGGGTTTTCCTCTAGTTGAATTTCATCTTCTTCTGTATCTCCCCCCTCCTCAGTTTGGTCATAAGGGAGTTCAGAAATGCCCGACTGGAGCCGTGATCGTAATTGATCGATATGGCGTTTCCATAGTCTATCGTCAAGGCATTGTACAAGGTAGGATCTCAGGCCGGTTACACAGATTACTGTCACCTCTACTCACAGCGGATCACCCGATAGGTTTTTAGCGTACACCAAATCGCCTTCCTGGAAGGTACGGCATCGGCCGCTGGATCCAAGTGGTTTTTCCGGTTCATAAGCTGGGTGTAACCGGTTGAGGTGGAAGCGGAGCTTTCGTCCCATTAGCAGTTCGGCGGGAGTTTTGTTGGTGACGCTGTGAGGTGTGATGTGTTATAGAAAAAGGATTTGGTTGATTTTGTCGTCGATGTTATTGTAGTCTAATTTCTTCAAAGTTTTCTTAACAAATTGGACCATGCGCTCAGACCTGCCATTGATCGCAGGGTGCTCAGACGAGGTGAGTGCATGTCAGATGCCGTGGTCAGCAAGGTACTGCTCGAAAGACAGTGCGGTAAATTGGGGCCCGTTGTCGGATACCAGAACATCTGGTAATCCATGGGTTGCAAACAGTCTTTCCAATCTTTTGATGACTGCTTCGGTGGTCGTGTTCATCATGCAGTGAATCTCAAGCCAATTTGAGTAGGCGTCGACAGTTAGAAGAAAGGTGTGGCCTTTGGTCGGCCCAGCAAAGTCCAGGTGAATACGGGACCAGGGTCCCCACGGTGTCTCCCATTCAGTTGGAATTGCTTTTGGCGGGGCGTTGCTCACTTCCTGGCATCTATGACAAGTTTTAACCCAATTCTCGATTTGCTTGTCGATGCCCGGCCACCATGCATAGCTTCGTGCGAGGGCTTTCATTCGCACAATACCGGGGTGGCCATCGTGCAAGGTTCTCAGTACTGCTTGTTGGAGTCGTTCTGGGATAACGACTCTATCACCCCAGATGATACAGCCCTTTTGAGAGAACAACTCTGTTTGTTGAGTCTTGAATGGTGCGAAGTCATCTGATAACTGGTCCAATGGCCATCTGCGTTCTACCCAGCTTAGGACTTGCGCTAAGGTGGGGTCTCGTCTGGTTTCTCTCACGATATCTCAGGCGGTTAATGGTGGTGTGTGGAGTGTCTCAATCTGTAACGTGGTTACTGTTGGTGTAGGGTCGTCGAGAGTCTCTGGAAGCGGTGCTCGGCTCAATGCGTCCAATAATTGCAGCCAATAATTATAAGCAGCCAAGAATTCTGACCAGCGAGTCATCCTGGGGGATAATATGTAGGGAGTCGGCTTATCTCTGGCTATTATTCCCAATAACGGTTTGTGGTCAGCCACGATAGTAAAAGCCCGGCCATACACGTACTCGTGAAATCTTTTAATGGCAAATACAATTGCGAGGGCTTCTTTATCAATTTGGCTAAAATTTCGCTCAGTTTTTGAAAGTGTCTTTGAAAAATATGCAACAGGGGCTTCGTTACCATTAGGCAGTACATGGCTCAAAATGGCGCCCACTCCAAAAGGCGAAACATCACATGTGATATTTAACGGCAAAGTCTCATTGTACTGTCAGAAGTCAGTAGTTTTTTTACATTACGGAACGCCTGTTCTTCTTTATGACCCTATAACCAAATTGCTTTTTTGTCTAGTAAATGATGTAATGGTTCAGTGACAGTTGCTTTATGTGGTAGAAATATGTTATAAAAGTTGATAAGGCCTAGGAATGCCTGGAGATCGGCCTTGTTCCGAGGTCTTGGAGCGTTTTTTATTGCTCTCAATTTACTGTCGGTAGGGTGAATACCCTGACTGTCAATTAGATACCCTAAAAACTCGACACGATCTGTACACAGTTTACATTTATTCTTTTTCACTTTAAGACCAGCATCTTGGAATCTAGAACTAGTTTTAAACGATCCTGTAAGATTTTTTTTGTAGGTGCAGCAATTAATACATCGTCAAAGTAGGGGACTATGCCTTTAATCCCTTGTAGTAGCCTCTCCATAAGGCTCTGAAAAATTCCCGGGGCTACACTGACTCTGAATTGGAGCCGGGTACATTTAAAGGGACCTCGGTGCATCACAATCGTTTGTGCCTGTGCTGTCTTTTCATCAACAGGTAGTTGCTGATATGCCTGAGCTAAATCTAGTTTAGCGAAGACTTTTCCGCCCCCCAGGGAATGGAGGAGGTGCTGCACTACCGGCACCGGATATGCATTTTGCTGTAGGGCGTGGTTCAGGGTGGCCTGATAGTCCCCACAAATTCGAATTGAACCATCCGGCTTAATTGGTGTTATGATTGGGGTCTCCCAGGGAGAGTGATCGGTTGGCTTTAGCACCCCCTGAGCTATTAATTTATCGAGCTGTTCATCGATTTTCGGCTTTAAGGCAAATGGAACTCAACGGGGCTTAAGGCGAATGGGAGCTATCTTTGGATTAAGACTGAATGATATTCAGGTCCCCTTGTACTCATCTAATTTTTCCGCGAAGACGTCCCTGAATTCATGGACGAGGTCCTCCTCCCAGTTACTACCGCTAACTCGGTTTATGCCTGCCACTTCAATGCCAAGTGGCGCGAACCATTGCAGGCCTAGCAGGGTAGGCCGATCTTTGTCAATCACAGTTAGCGGTAAGTACGCTGTGCGATTCTTGAATGAGACCCGAACTCAGTTAGATCCAACGACAGGGATTCGATTCCCATGATAGTCCTTAAGAATAAGTCTTTGGGAACGGAGGTCTTGGCGTTGGATAGTGAGGATGAGTTGCTTGAGGGTCTTCCAGGAAACCATCGAGAGAGACGATCCCGAGTTGACTTCCATTTGGCAAGGCTGATTTTCGATGGCCATTGTAATTCGGATTTTCTTGGCATCCAAGGCAGAGGCGTGACCGATAATGATCGTCTGGTGAGCCTCTTCTCGCTTCGTGGGGCGATTCAAAGCTCGGTTTCTGTAGGAGTGGTTTACTGGTTCTCGCCTTACAGGATGGATTCCTGTCGATTGGCGATAGTTAGCCCCTTTTGAGGCCTGGCCAGGTCCTTGGAAGCTTCGGCAGACCCGTCCGATGTGGCCTTTCTTCCCGCACTCATGGCAGAGCGCGTCGCAGAATTTGCATTCGGACCTGGCATGGTTGGCTCCACAGCCGGTGCATGGGTGTAGGGACTTCGGGTAGAGGTCCCGGTTGGACCGCAGTCTATGGACCTCTTCTTTGTCGCTGTCTGACAACGAGGAGAGGTCCTCATGGTGGGCCATTGATAGCTGTCCCTCTGACTTGGGTAAAATGTCACCTGTCAGTTGGTGTACCGGAGCGCGGTTGCGGCGTAATTGGACAGCCGACTTCCTGGTTGCTTCTGCTACAGTAGCTTCAGCGATGGCATCGGCAAGGCTGATGTTGCCTTTCGCCATCAGCTTGCTCTGCACGCCTGGTGCATCTAATCCCAGAACTATTCAATCTCTCAACGCCTCTTCCAAATCGGCAAATCCGCAGAGGCCTCCTAGATTACGGAGGTCTGCTATGAAGTTGGCGACGCTTTCTCCTTTTCGCTGCTTTCTTTGATAGAACTCGTGCCGTCTCACGAGCGTGGGCACGGTCGGTGCATAATGAGCTCTTAGTAGGGGTTCGAGGACATCCCAGTCCATCGCCTTTACTTCTGCAGGTTTGGCTAGTGCTTTAGCCATCTTAAATACGGTTGGTCCGCAATGCATTAGGAATACCGCCTGTTTCTTCCCGGTTGTGGCATCCTTTAAATTGTTAGTTTCCAAAAACATTTGGAAACGATCCATGTAGGATTCCCAGTCCTCTTGCACTGGGTCGAATGGAGCGGGTGATACGACAACGCCGGACATGGTTCCGTCGTGTTGCGTTGTCAGTCACGTGCTCGGTGTTTCTTCTTAGTTCAGTCAGCTCCGACGTCTCCACATCCCACCCTCGTCGCCAGTGTTATGTTTGGAGCATGGGCGAGAAAGAATGGAGATGAGCCTGTGGAACGGTGAACTTCAACTCTTTATTTACATGGTGTGACAGCTCAAACCGGATGGCTGCTATAGCCTTCTTATATAGGCAACTCAATAACTATTTAACCAATAACAATCCAGGAGCGCTAGCTCCGTTAACCAATACGAATGCCCCGTTAATGGCCAATCAAATTCCCCTAAACGGGCCAATCCGATCCTGCCTTTAACAGCCAATCAGAAGTGCAGGGCCAGAACCCTGCACTTGACTCCAAGCTCAAGATAACTTTATTAAACCTTTATGCATTCACAACAGGAGGGGTGGGCAAATGCTTCAAAAAGGAAGCAACTCAGAAGTAGCAAAAATTCAAGAATATTTTTATTTGAAAGATGTTGGTTTTTTTCCCACTGGAGTAGGAAATTACCTTTGTATGGAAAACAGGAAAAATATTTCTCTTACTTTCCCTCAAAGCTTAAATCTGTTTCTTCATCTGGTTTACTAAAACAAGTAACAAATTTTGATTTGTGATTTTGAATGTAGTATTTTTAAATATATTTTTGGAAAGCTAACTTGGTATGATTAAAATATGAGAAATTAGTATAGTGAGAAAATATTTTGGGAAGGCAGGGTTGCTTAACATATCCAAAACTAATCCTCATGCAATATAGAGAGATCTGTTTGCGGGCTGATTCTGGAATACAAGGATGAAATACTATGATTGTTTTTGAAAATTTATAACATATATGATCCACAATGACATAACTCACAATTGTGCATGGTTTGTTTTCTGCAGAGATCTCTGTGAACATCTAGACATCTGTTTAAAATGTTCTGCTGCTCACCCCATAATTTTGGGCTGTCATCAACCTATCCACATTTTTGGCTTCTGAGTGCCCTAAGGCATGTCTGTTAAGAGGTCTCCTATTCCACCCCCCTTTTTTTTTAGCTTTCTGTTGGCAGGGGGAATCTGGAAAGTTTTAAGTGCGTTGTATCGAAGGTTGCATTTAAAGATGGTCCAGAGATGTCACTGGTACAGAAGATGGCAGCAAGAATCAACTGGAAGCAGTCATTATAAACATAGAATGGATCTTCTTGTTCCTGTTCCTTATCATGGCTTTCCATTTTTTTTATTTATTGATTATTTTTCTTTTGATTCATTTCAAAGAGTTGAGATTAACATTCAAAGTTCTAATAATCTAAATAGTTTGAAGTCCCAAGTTTCTTTAAGAACACTTGTTTTATATTGATTTTTTCCTACCTTTAATATCTTTTAATAATTCAAGATGGTGAATGTACATAAGACTCCTACCTGCTCCTATTTTCCTCATAATAACAACTCTGAAAGTGACTGGTTCAAAGCCACTCAACCAATTTTCATGCCTAAGGCAGAACTACAACCACAGTCTCCCAGTTTCTAGTCTGGTGCCTTAATCTCTAGACCAAATTAGCTCTAATTTCAATTATTTATCATAAATTTATATTTATAAAATTCTTTATATATTTATTTCAAGAAAAGTGACATGTTTTCCTTAATTTGATACGTGCTTTTAATTTTCACTACATGACTAAATGAAGTTATATTTATTTTATTCTCAGTGGTGGTACTGGACATCAGCAATGGATTTTATTGCATTATTATTTGTAATATTTTAACTTTCATTTTAAACCTTCTTATTCTATACCATTCAGGAAATCTATTAGTATATACTTGCACACACCACATGCACACTTTCTTACAGAAAGAAGTGAAGGGAGAATATCAAACACTTTTGAATTAAGAATTTAAAACATGATAAAAAGAGATTTTATATATCTAAAACATACCTCAAGTGAGACCTGCAGAGAATCCAGCAAATAAAAGAGAAGTGATTCAACAAGTTGGTGACAGATAAAGTATTTTATGAGGTAAATTACTTTAGTTCCCCCAGTATTCAAAAATATTTTTTCTCCTTTCCCATTTCAGTTGATAATTGGCACAAACAAAACTTTTAGTACGAGGCACTTAATAGTTGAATTGTTCCATTCCTTGAAGCTGAGGTCTCCTGAAGAACATGTTGTTCTTACAAGTATTGATTATCTGATAAGTCTACTCTAAAAAGACCTTTGTAAAAACAGAAAGGTACTCTTACTTCTTTGGGCCCCAGCACAGTTCAGAAGGACCTGATGTGAATTTTTTATAGGAGACCTAAAATAAAATAAAATTAGATATACCCAAAAAAAAAAAATCTTCCCTTTGCCCTTTTTTTCTGAATCTGACTGCTTGTAGGCTGCCTTTCTTCAATGTTGTACATCTTAGAAGATGCGAAGTATGGATCAGCCTGTCTGATACAACTGTATTGTGGTCATCTATTCTTAGCACTGTTAAGAAGTGTGATGTTTAATTCACTGAATTCTCCAACCAGTGTGATTTAGATTATATAGACTCACATAACAGAAATATAAAACTTGATCGTAACAGCCCTAATTGCTTGCACTCTTGTAAACTGTTCTCCTCAGCAGTTGTGATTCTTTTAGAGATAATATGAGGAGAGACAAGGTTTTATGGGCTTTCTGCAAAGACATAACCTTGAGTAACCCTGAGAAACTGGCAAGGGAAACAGATCAATGGGTCTTCTCCGGCAGCAAAATCTCCATTGGTAGTTCTAAAAATGTGGCAGGGAAAGATTGCAATTGAATCATCCTGAATTAAATCTGTGGTAGTTAAGTTCTAGACTTGCTTCTGACTTTCCATTTCTGTGGGCAGTTGATTTACTATGTCTCCCATTGTGCTTTTATTTCAGTATCTGGATCTATAATTTTCCTTGGCATGAAATTGGTCTGAATGAGAGGGTACACCTGGGTAAGCTCTATATACTTTTTAGCCCATCATATTTCCATAAGGTGTTTTCAAAACTGTAATGATGATGCCATCCTTTGCTTGGCTAGGAATGGATCTCGGTCAATTGTTCATTAAGAATGGTCAGTTATCTAAGCTATCTAATCACCAGTCCCCATTTTGCAGCCCATTTCTATTTCTTTGTCACTGGTTACATCAAAGAGTTATCACTTTCAATCCCTTTTCATAACTTTTGAGAATAAGATACACAGAGGAATCTAGCCATTCTGGAACATAGCAGCATCTTGTTTCATGCATGTATCTTCTGTTCATATGTTATGTCCTTTATACCAGATGGATTCTGAAAACATATTTGTCACATTGAATTAAGTAACATATGTCTGTTGCATATATTGTTTGGCTCCACATAACAACCATACTGTGTGCTTCACATTTAAATTCCTATATTTGACTTCTAAGTGTACTCAAAACAGTATTTAAAGTAAAATATAAGTTGATGGAATAAAGGCAATATGCCACAAAGGATACATATTGCTTCCTTGTTCATTTGCTCTCTCAAACTAACTCAAACTAAGATGCTAAAGGTGTCTGGACTTCATATTTGAACCCTCATGGCCTCTCCCTCAGACTGGTTACAGTTTTGCATTATAGTGCTTACCACTAATCATTTGAAAGCGCCACATGAGAGAGTATCATTTTTGTGGTACCCAATCAGCATAGATAACCCCCATACATTTGGTTTTTATATAAATTCAATTGGGGGGGGGGATTTGCACTGAAAGGCTTTGCATCTGATAATTATAATTCAGTATGGATGGTGTTAGAGCTACCTTTGGCCTGAGTGTCAGCAGCTTGTAGGAAGGGACATCTAAAACACTATTGGTAATCTGTAGATTGGCAATCTATGACTTTGTTATTCAATTTATGGCTGCAGTAGAAATAGTCAAAAAAATCAAACTTGGTCATGTGATGATTTGATTTATGACTAGAATAACTTACAATGGAAATTCCATTGTGATAATAAGCTAAGGACTATCTGAATGTTTTTATTTAAAAACCAAGGAAAAATAAATATAAATAAAATATTAGGTCAATACTTAAAAAGTTTCCTTTAAAAAAATACAGGATAATATGAAAAAGCTATCATCATGTAATAAGCAGTAATTGATTTCTGTCAGAATGCTGTTTCTTTTTATTTATTGTTGCAGGGCAAAAAAAGTGATTGACTTACAAGTATTTATGTTTTCTTAATAACCTGCATTAGTGAGGCTCTCAATTTTACATTTGGCATTCTCTTCTTGTTTTTAATATTATTGCCATTACTGGATTGATTATATTGATTTAAGTGTACTTTGTTTCTGTCATGAGAAAGCCTTGCCAGGCAGAAAATTTCCAAAAAAATATGACAATAAAAATGATTCTCCATTTTAGGTTTTATATTGTTGTTTTCTGGCCTTATGGCTGTAATAAAGTTACTTGAGTTGATTTTACATTAACAGTGATTACTTTTTTAAAAAATAGCTCCAAAGTACAGTTGCTTAAATCAGGCTCAATTTATATGTTATAAATCTAGTGAGAAAGACACTGAAAATCATTCCTGCGTGATAGAAATGTTTTATTTTCACAAAACTTTTGAAAACATCTCATCATCTATATCTGTTCAATCACATGCTATCACTGGCTAATGTACACAATATACAGTGTTTCCATGGAAATGCTGCATGTAACTTGGCAAGAGTCAATGACGAAAATGTTTAACTAGGGAGTATACCTATTGCAGCTAAGGTAGTAAAGAGTTATAACATTTAGACTGGCCTTTGGGTACCTAAAATAGAATGTGTTCTCATTCATACTCCAGCTGGATTTCATTTTATTTAATCCAAATATCTTCACATACCAGTTTTGGAATAGGATCAATGAGGTCTTTGGTTTTGTCTGGAATGTATTTGTCGCGTCTTGCCAGATGCCCCGTTTTGTGGCTGGCCATGATTACAGAGAAAGAGCAGAGCAAAATACTGTGGGTGTTGCAAAGGACCCAAATTCTCTGGGGAATTCTTTCCTATTATTACTTTTTGAAGAAAAAGTTGTAATCTGTCAGGATAGAGGCCATATCCAATTGTTTCTTTCATATTTGGAGTCCCGCACAAGTGAAAAATATTTCTACATTCTGAAATAGGAAAGAGCTTGATCGCCAGAATTAGAAAATATAGAAAGGGAAGTAAGATCAAGAATGACCTTAAATTATTTAAATGAAAAGCTATTCTAACAAAGAACTGGAATTAGGAAGGGTAGAGAAAGAAGCAGGAAAGAATGAGGAGCAAACATTTCTAAGTTTTTCTTCCTTCTTTTTATGAACACTCTGTCATAACCATTGTGATAGCATTAATCATGTTTAAATTTTAAGGAGAAGCGAAACAGCATCTGTTATTCCTTACTGATGATAAAAGTGAGGTGTTGGGCTGTAACCATACTTTTCCTATTAATAATGCCATGTCTATAACTCCCTGCACTCTTTATCATATTTTCATGCCTTGATTCCATTTTATAACAGCAGCCAACATAAGCTTAACAACCTTTTTTTGCTATTGACCTTGCCAAATGTTTCAAGACACTGCCCTTCTGTCTTTATTATTATGATGTATCCAAGAAGACTCTGCTAATTATGGCACCTGTTCTTGAGAGGAAATGCCTATATTGATTTAATATGATTCAAAGTTGAAGTTTCATTTTGGTTGAAATTGTCCATGCATTTTACGTGCCTACAGAAAATATTGAGAGATTCTTGTATTAAATGGGGAAAAACATGTTTCTAAAAAAGAAAGAAAGAAAGAGTCATATTAGAGCAAAAATATAAATAATAGAGTAGACTTGGAAACAAAACTCAGTTGCACTGAATAGAATATTAAACTTGGTTGTTTGAATCCTTCATCATCTTACACAGGTCTTTGCAAGATCAGTTCCATGAACATAAAGTTCAGTTCCATGAACATAAAGTTGATCTTTCTACTATAAAGCTATCAAATCTGGAATGCAGAACTCCAGAAGACCACTAGATGGCAACATAAAATAATAATCTTGTTTTGTGTATCTGGATCAAGGTTGTCCAAATTTTTAAGTTCCAGATCAGATAGCATCAAAAGTAAAAAAAAAAAAAAAAAGATAACTGGGCCAGGCCAAGATGCCCTCTAATGTCAAGTTCGTGAAGAAACTGTAGAAAAAAGGTATAATACAAGTTGCAATAAATATCCTTTTTATTTTTCATTTATGACATTTGTTGATCAAATATATTTTAATTGTATAAGTGAAGGCGTGTAAAATCAATAAAACAAGATGTGATTTCTTTTCAGAAATCAGCCATTTTTGCTCTCCCTTATTTAAATGCTTAGAAGAGTCATGAAAGGCAATTCAATAATTTAGCAGCTATAAAAATGGTATAGATATGTAGATGGTGTTTGGTAGAGAATAAGCAAATGTAGATTCTGAGCAAATGAATGCTGAGTTATGTGTTCCATGTAGCTCTCAAAGATGGTGACTTGGAGTTATTTTTGGCAGAATTAAATAATATATGCTTCTATATATATTGATATTATTAAGCATATGTCAGTGCCAATAAAACTGACCAACTCAAGGAAAATTTTGTGCTCTTTATTGTATTCAGCTTAATATATGGAGATTTTAGTAGGCATCCAGACCAAACAAAGAACATAACCGATATTATTATAATCGAACATATCCCCATTCAGCTCTTTTAGGATATTAAAATGGTTCTCAACCTTTCCTTCACCACAGACACCACCCTTTAAATATCTTTTGTGGCCACAGACCCCCAAAATTCAAGTTTTAAATCATAACATTTATTCACATCTCCGTGGACCCCTGTGACGACCCCAGGAGTCTTCAGATCATAGGTTGAGAACCACTAGGATATTACATTCGTCTTGTAATCTTATGTGGATTAACAATTAACTGATAAAGAGTGACTACCTCATTTTTTGCCCCATTTTTAAAAAGTTTTTTCCTCACATTTTTATACAGGAGTTATACCAGATAGTTATTTCTCCATTAAGTGTGTTAATGGAAAGCATTTTGTCCTGACACAAGAACTGTGTCTAATTTGTTTGTACAATAACTGAGGAACACCTCTATCTCTAAATTTTGAAGCCCATATAGTACATGTTGTATTAGTAAGCTAAAAAATGTCATTGAATGCAGGATATTTATACTTGTGTGGGAACGAGCTACAATTATATTTAATGTGTATGATGCTGAGAGGGCCAACAAGACAAAAGGACAGAAGATAACTTTCTGATGCATTACCAAAGTATACTAAAATGTTTAATAGAACATTTAACATGATTACTAAAATATACAAAAATAATATACTAAAGGAAATCTTTCCATTACAGTAAGGTTTGGTAAATTTAAACAGGGCTATTTCTATGTCTCCTTCAACCTCAGTTTTCCACTACTCTATTTTTAGAGAAAAAATAATGCTGAATTTTCTGAACTACTTGAATCCATTTTCATTTTATGCACAAAGCATGAGCCATGGAATCCCAAAGCTAAAAGTATTCTTATTATGGCTATATATAAATATTTTGTATTTGGGGAACAATTTACAAATGAATATACAAAATGCCTACTTCAGGTTTTTAACACTCAAACAGAAAAAGTCAAAGACACTTAGAAAAATATAAATGTGGAAAGAATTCAAGGACCCATTAGCAAAGAAATTGGAGAATCCAAAAAAGGGTTGCACACCATTTGAAAATGATTCAGAAGATGTACTTTGGATTGTGTGCAAGAGCAGCATCTCTTTGTTGTTCATTAAATAGCAACTGAATTTGTGTTACTCTGAAAAAAAAAACCCACTACGCTTATCTAGGCTTGTGCAGAAAAAATGGAAAGGCTGAAAAAGGATGCAGACACTTTAGTTAAAATATATGCTGCTGCTGTGTGAAATCAGAAGCATTTCTTCTCAATCTCATTTCCATCTTCGGTCTCTTGTCAATCCCACATCAGAAAGATTGTTCTGTACCTTCATTTGCATTCTCGAAACCCCGCGTTTTGATTGGTCAAAGCACGGGGTGATCTGATTGGTTTAGCGAGCCGTGCTGATTGGCCCACTGAGAATCTCCCACGATTGGCGGATATGAATCGTGGGCGATTCAAAGCGGTGCCATTGGCCATGGCCGCCGCGGCTTGAGAATAAAAAGCTGCAAGTTTTCCCTTGGAGCCAGATCGGTTCCGGGGACCAATAAAGAGCTGAAACCTAGTCACCGCCTCCTGGTCTCTTTACCGATGGACACGACAAAGATCTTTAAAAAAAGAACAAATAGAAGACTGAAATCTAGCCTCTTAATGTTGGGTAACTCACACAAAGCAGCCCTTAACTCTGAAAAGGCCTTTTCACACCTCAGAGTCAAGCAAACTATTAGGTTCACTCTTGATCCTTATACTGTGTCCAATTTTGGCCTCCCTGATATATATATAAAAAGCTGAGACTCTAAAGAGAGTACAGAGAAGAGCAACAAAGATAATTAGGGGGCTGGAGGCTAAGAATGGTTGCAAGAATTGGTCATGGCAAGTCTAGTGAAGAGAAATACTAGGGTTGGCATGACAGCAGTGTTCCAATATCCAAGGGGTTTCCACAAAGAAGAGCAGTCAAACTATTTTCCAAAGCACTGAAAGGCAGAACTAGAAGTAAGGGATAGAAACTAATCAAGGAGGGAACCAACCGAGAGCTAAGGGAAAAAAGTTGTAACAGAACAATTGTTCAGTGAGTTAACTTGCCTCTCAAAGTTGTGGGTGCTCCAACACTGGAGGTTTTAAAGGACATATTAGACAACTATTTGTTTGAAATGTTAAAGGGTTTCCTGCTTGATCATGGGGTTGGACTAGAAGACTTCAAAGGTCCCTGTTATTCTGTTGCTTTGTTAAGTCTGTGAGTGGTTTTGCATGTGGGGGTGTGGAAATTCCAGAGGAAAAAAAATCTCTAGAAATGGGATATTACATGTTGTTTCTCTTGCTTGTTCAAAAGTGAAGATTGTCGGCTAGTCTTCCCAAGAAGAATGGACAAGATAGCTAAAGATCATGTGGTCATCACTGAGCTAGGGGTGGATGGTGGCAGCCCTTGTATAGAAAGCTTAAGAATATCAAAGATTTGTAAGCTGGCAAGGGCATCAGATAAACAGTTGATAAACAACTGTTTTACTGAGTCCTGCTTGTTATATTGTTATGCCTTGGTGTGAAAGCTATAAGCCAGCTGGGCATCCTTTGGCCATTTAGCTTTTCTCATCCCTACTCTGTCCCAGAAAGTTGTCAGAATAAAATGTTTTTTCAGTACATATATATGTGCACTCCCCCACATGCATGTCAATGTGACTCATCAATATGCAAATGTATAGGTTGACTGGGAGAGGGCTCAGATGTAAATATAATAAATAATGCATGTGTTTTTGTAAAAATGTATTGTTCCACTTAACATAGCCTATAGCCTTCTTGGATTGGAAAAGACATCACTTCTGATCCAACACATTATCAGTGACAAAGATAGGTTCTTTTTGTTTCCTAAGTGCTATGCAAGTGCAATTTCATTTCAGTACAGACATTTTTGCTGGCAAGGTAAGTCTTAACAGCAAAGGGGGGGGGGGAATTAAACACCTTTTAAAATGCTATTTATTTTAACTGTCAAATCTAACAAGTATTTTTTCCCTTCTTTCTTTACCCCAAAGTTATATTTAAAAGTGGCATTTATGCTAAAAGAAGATTTATTCACTAGGCGATAGCTTATTTTCCTTCCACGCAGCCTGGAACTGCATAGTTTTTCCTTCAGCCTCTCTCCCCCCCACCTCCTTTTGCAAACTTTTTCATTGGTGAAACATAATCATTTGCTTTACTAAGATGGGAAAGAAAGCATCCCTGCTATGAGTTCATGTAAAGAACTTTGGCAAGTGTGATGAGAGAGCTCTTTCAGCAAAACATAAGGCAATTTTTTCCAGGACATGTACTAAGAAAAACACATTTGTTGCAAGAATGTTTTAAAGTTCCATGGGAAATGAATAACGATTAAGGAAATCTGCTAAAATCCACAAATTCACCCCACAGGAGGCATTATGTGCCACTGAAAGAATCGCTGTTGTTGCCTTTCTTTACCTTAATCAGCTTTGATTATCTGCCTCTGAAATTATTTGTATATGTCTGTAGAGGCTGAGACTGTGCCCCTCCTACAGAATGCAGAGATGTAATTGCTGAATTATATGCCTTCAGAGGGAAGATCTTCTGGAAGAGGAACAGGGCAGGAACTCTGTAAGCAGGTAGATTTTTTTCAGATATACAAAGTATCTTTTCTCTCAAATGTTTGTAAATGATTGTGTCAAGAAAAATCCCATAGATCTAGATGTATATGGGATAGACCCGTGATGGAGAACCTATGGCACATGTGCCAGAGATATCATGCAGAGCCCTCTCTGTGGGCACATGAGCCATCGCCCCAGTTCAGGTCCGCCGCTCATGCGCACATGCCTCCCACTGACCAGATGGTTTTCAGGTCTCTGCGAGCATGTGCAGGGGACAGAGTGCATGCAGGGGATGGGGTGCATGCACTGAGATGTGTGTGCATGTGCAGAGAGCAGGGCACATGTGCAAGGATGTGTACGCATGCGCATGGGGTCATGTGTGGGATACACACGTCTTGCATTTTTGGGATGTGAGTGCATGCACACTTTGGGCCCTCGGTGCCAAAAAGGTTAGCTATCACTGGGATGGGCTATCTTCTGGCCACATGACTTTCCTTTTGGGTGATTAACCTAAATAAGAGATAAAGAATCTGAACCCTCATCCTGAATGCATCCTTTCATAGCTCAAAGTTGGCACCATGGCTTCCATTTGTTTAATCTGTGGCCTAAAATAAAATATAATTTAGAAAACAAAAGGAAAAAAAAGAAAACTCCCAAATCCAAGAAAATAATGCAAAATAATCCCAAATCCAAGAAAATATTTGCACGTTTATCCCATGGATTGTGTCCTCACTTCCCCCAAAAAATTACTGAATTGTCTTTTTAATGTCTGTATATGAGTGAGGAGGAATTATTATTAAATAATCAAAGTGAAGAGAATGAATTCAAATTAAATGAAATATAATAAATGTATGTGATATTAAATATAGGTTGTGTTTGGTCTCATGGATTTTGTTTGATACCACAATTCCTACATTTCCTTTTTTTCAAAGTCAAATATTTTTTTCAGAATATGTCTCAACAGAAACATTCTCAGAAGGACTATTCACATTTTGAAAATGATTTAGAAAAAGTGCTTGGGACTCTGAAAAAATGCCACTTTGCATTAACTTTAATGAGCTTATTCCACAATTCAGAGGAATATTTTTTCAAACTCACACAGAAATATGAAAAAGTTGGCTCTGCTCTTGAATAATTATTAGAAAGCTGCAGTCTTTGTACAAAGTTTAAATAATTTTCAAAGCATGCACAGTTCTTATTTTTAATAGCCACTCATACAAAGAGAGAGAAAAAGAGATCAATGCAATTTTCTTGGCAAGATTTCAAAAGTGGTTTGTCATTGTCTTCTTTTTAGGGCAATGAGTGTTGTAACTATGTATCATTCATGTGTTTGCAACTATGTATCATTGCAACTATGTATCATTCATGTGTTTGCAACATTGTATCATTCACGTGTAATCATTAACTTCTGTCTCTTCAGTGACCTTTGCAAGGCACGTACAAGGGACAAGGAGCTAGACGGCTGTTAATAAGCTTATCCACATTGTAAATAATCTGTCCGGTATGCAGCTTTGTAAACATGCACATCCTGATGAGATTACCATGTTTGACTTGAGCTTTGATTAAATCATTTTCTTGTAAAAAAGCACAATAAAAGAGCGTGTGCCAAGACATTCGGGGCGCGCTCATCAAGAGGAAACCTCACTTCCTGTCGTTTCTCTTCCCTTCGCTCCCTATCATGAGCCGCCCATCAGATGCGGGATGGCAGATTCCGCATTCTGGTGACCCCGACATGATTCCCTAAGGGGGATACATAGCGACGCGCCCATATCTTATCAGCTCAATGGGAGCTGTGCATTGCCAGGCCTGAAGCGAATTGCACGTCATCGGATCTGAAACACGGTCTCGACTTTCGTAAGTATGGGTGGAAACTTTTCTCAACAACAGACGCAGCATCTGAAGGAATTGAGAGAGTTAGTCGCTTCTTCTAAATATTCTGCTAATTTAAAGGGCTCTCCTGTAAAAATGAAACCTATTGCTACATTATTGGCTTATGTGTGGCAACATTGTCCTAATTATTCAGAGGAAGGGTCCTTAAAAATTTCCACTTGGCAAAAAATTGGTGAACATCTCCATAGTCCTCCTCGTGCACCTATTGGCATTTTGGTCACTTGGAGGAAAATTATGGAGGCTTTAAAAGTCCATTATAAAATAGAAGCAGGGAGTGTGTTTGAATCTCCCCCGCCAAGTTATGATAACAAAAACAATTTTCCCTAACTCAGGCAGAAGCTGCTGCCATTATTCAACAATGCCCCACATGTAGTAAGCAAGGACATTCCATTCCCATAGGAGTAAATCCTAGAGGATTAAAAGCTTGTGAAATTTGGCAAATGGATGTAACTCAGTATCAACCTTTTGCCCCTTGGAAATATTTGCACGTTTCCATAGATACATATTCAGGGTTTATTCTGGCTACTCCTCAAAGGGGAGAAACTGTAAAACATGTCATCAATCATTCAATTTGTACCTTTGCCTCGCTGGGACGTCCAAAAGAAATCAAAACTGACAATGGACCTGCCTATACAAGTTCTGCGTTCCAGGACTTCTGTAACAGATGGGATGTAACCCACAAGTTTGGGACTCCCTACAACAGCCAGGGGCAGGTTATTGTGGAACGAACGAACTTGTCTCTGAAACGTGCTCTTGATCGATATTCGTTGCGGGAAAAATCCCCGAACCTCCCAGCATTGCAAAATTCTCTTAATATTTGTCTTTACACTTTAAACTTTCTTAATCTCACTGGCATTCCTCCCACTTCTGCTGCTTCACGTCATTTTTCCTCCCCCTCACCCCCGCCTAACAGACCTCTGGTATATTATCGCAGATTGCCAGATCCTGCCTGGCAAGGTCCCGCTGAGCTTCTCACTTGGGGACGAGGCTACGCTGCGATCTTACTGCCAGACAAAACCACTTGCTGGATCCCTGGTAGGGCGGTTAGACCCTATCATGGGAATTCCTCTGCTACATCTGTATCTTAAAACTCTTCCTGATATTCTTGCCTATATCTTCTTTGCAATTTCTACCTTACTTCAACAAAACCTATGCTTCCTGTCAAAAGACTATTTGTGTTAAAACCATTTCATTAACAGAAGGCTATTATACTTGTTCCATGTGGGTACGTCATGAAAATGCTACCCGTAGTTTTCACTCTGTCACTTCTGTTTTATTTAAAGAACACTCTACCACTTGCTCTTTTGTTCCTTCTTTACTCTTCCTATGGAAAGGAACCTAAAAATCTTTTCCTCTATTCAATCTAAAACATAGGGGGACCTAAATGTCCTTATATTGTATTATGGGTTTCCCCACCCCAACTAACATCCTTGATGAATTACCAAATTAATCTTCATTGTCATTATTGTAATTATTATCCTTTTTCTACAAATTGCATTCCCTCCTCATTTCGCAAATGTTCTACAACTAACTTGTCCATAGCCCTCTCTCCTGCTTGTGATGTTTTTATATACCCGAACTCTGATCCTGTCAACAAACGACGCTTCAAAAGAACTGTCCATGACGATCCGCAGAAGCCTCATAGAAGATATAATATTGCTTGGACTATAACTGACTTTCAAGGCGTTCGTTTAAGTTCTACAACCAATTTTTCTTGCATAGAAGACTTCCACCCACCACTTCAATTCGATTTGGCAGACGCACCCACACAACCAGGGGATACCCTGCAATCTACACCACTTCAGGAGGAACTTTAACATCACACCAGAAAGGAATGTATTTTATCCCTGGCAATAATTTTGTTTGGACTTGTTCCACCGGTCTCATGGCATGTGTCCACGGGGATGAAATTGTTAAATCCAAATCATTTTGCATTCAAGTATGGCTTGTGTGTATAACTCTGATGATTTTATATCCCTACAGGTACCCATGGAATACCCCCTTTTTGCAAAATCGTAAAGATTTAGATCTGTTATTTTTTAAAACAAGGGGGATTGTGTGCTACGCTTAAAGAAGAATGTTGTTTTTATGCTGATAGCAGGGGGGGGGCTTGTTTTCTATTTCGCCATGGTTTACAACCTTTTTAACTGCATTGGCAGGATCATTAATAATCATTATATTGATATGTATTATAGGACCTTGTTGTTTTAATAGAATATTGCAATTTTTAAAAAATCAATTATCCTCTGCTGATGTTAATGTGCTATTGCAAGCTCATGTTATATCCTCAACACCGGACGAAAAAATGTCATTGCTGAGTTACCGCTCCTTGGACAACCCTGACGCTGACGGGTCGCACTCTTGCCTAGATGACGGGGACGGCGAACATTCTATAAAAATGGTTCCTGTCTTCTCGGACGAGGAAGAAGACTCGTCATAAATAATAAAAACAGAGGAGATGTTGTAACTATGTATCATTCATGTGTTTGCAACATTGTATCATTCACGTGTAATCATTAGCTTCTGTCTCTTCAGTGACCTTTGCAAGGCACGTACAAGGGACAAGGAGCTAGACGGTTGTTAATAAGCTTATCCACATTGTAAATAATCTGTCCGGTATGCAGCTTTGTAAACATGCACATCCTGATGAGATTACCATGTTTGACTTGAGCTTTGATTAAATCATTTTCTTGTAAAAAAGCACAATAAAAGAGCGTGTGCCAAGACATTCGGGGCGCGCTCATCAAGAGGAAACCTCGCTTCCTGTCGTTTCTCTTCCCTTTGCTCCCTATCATGAGCCGTCCATCAGATGCGGGATGGCAGATACCGCAAATGAGCATGACTGGCTTAAGGTCACTCAGTTGAGTTTATGCCTCAGGAAGGACTAGAACTCACAGTCACCTGGTTTCTAACCTAACACCTTTAACCATTTTTATTATTTTATCTGGGATTGTGCCAACAAGAATAGACTTAAGTGCACAATAAAACAGCAAGTCCTTAAGGAGAAGCAATATAATGATACAGGGTTAATATTTTTAAGGTGGGCTTTGGTCTTCATTTGAAATAATTCTACAACATTGTTAGGAATAACAAGGTTACCTAACGTAGTTTGGGTAAAATAATATATATAAACTATGATAGTGAGTTTATGTGTGTGTCACTTTAAACAGCAAAGCATGTAATTTTGGCTGCGGCTGTAAAACCGCCATAAGAGGGAGCAAGAGAACTTGATTGATTGCTGGCTTACTGAATTGCTTGCTGACTATGATGCATCGATTGTTTGTTAACTGCATGTTCCCTGCTGCTGCTGCTGCTGAAGGAAGAAAGGAGGTTTGAACTTCCTCATATCTTTACTGTGAGAAGATATATTTTTGGACTGATATTTGTAAGTTTACTGACCTCTTTTTCGACACTGGATTTTGCAACTGAATAATCCCCGGATGGACTGAACTAGTGAATGATATATGGACTGTTTGACTATGCTAAAACTCTTACTGGAATAAACTATTTAACTAGCACAGTTTTACTGAGTGTAAGCTACAAAAACGTTTGTCTCACATATTTTCCTGCCTGCCTGACTGCCGTGCAGAATCTGCTAGGGTGTATCCCTAACAAACATATCCATACTACATGAACAGTTTTGTGAAGAAGATGCCCATAAAGATGGAAATAGATTTAAATCTAAAAGTATTACTTGACAATGTTTTGTAAGCCATAAATAAAATGTCGGAATCAAGTAATGTGTAGTAAAACAGCACAGACTAAATTTAAACAAAATTCAGAAGGTTGGCATTGTATTATAGCTCTAAATATTTATATTTCAAAGTAGCAATGTGGATAGTATAGAATGCATAATTGTGAATCTTCGTATCTGATATTAAAATCAATGGAGCTTTCCCCAGTCAAAAATTAGCACTGTGTTTTTTAGTTTTATGTATTACATATATTGATTGATTTGTAGGATTAATAAGACCCATATATTCATAGTATTTGATTCCAGGTGAACTGGAAACATACATAGGCAGTCAAGACTGGAAAATAATAATGGTGAGGGATTACAATGGAATGCTTTTTTTAGAAGAGCATCAATCTGTCCAGAAAAGAGACAAAGTTGAATTGGGGATCATAAAGCACAACTTGGGAGCTAAAATAAGTGTTGGGAACAATATTGCCAGTTTGACTTTGTACTTAAGTTAGGACTAGACCTCACAATCACCTGACTTCTAATTTAACTAACAAACTGGCTCATGTAGAAACTGAAAAATAGAAAAGAAAAGAGATTCAATAAGAACATGCAAAATGGTTTGCAGGTTTTGGAGTGAATGGATGGTTAGTTTTTGGTGAATATACAACATTACAATTTTGGCTCAGATGAATCGCATTTCTTTTTTTCAGAAGCAGCAAAAGCCACCATTATGTTAAGGTAATGTTGACATTATGATGTGAATGCCACAACAGTATGCCAGTGGATGTCCATGCCTCTTAAATGTTCAGAGAGGAAAACCAAAACAATATGGATTCTGCCTGTTCAACTTATATGTAATGTGCAAGCATATTTTATTTGTAGCACTGAAAGCTGGGTTGAAAAATTTTCAGTGAGATTCCATCAAATGTTACTTTATCACTGATGTTCCATCTCAGTAAATGTTAGGAAAAAAAGCTTATCAATTCATAGTACAAAGCATCATTTCAATCCATGTTAATATTTTCTCAGATATATCATGTTCCGTTCTGGTTTTGCTCTAAACTCTTGAAGAACCCACCTGCTTATATATCAGTTGCTTTATCCATGCAAAATCATGACTACTTTCAACGTCATTGTAACATTTTAATATTAGGACATTGCATCAAATTGATATTCTAGTTAATAAAAAACCCTTTAATTAGGCAGGCAATGCTATCAATGAGACTTTCTTCTACAAAACTGAATGCAAATATATAACCTAAAATAATTACTGATTCATGCACAATGCATGTTATTTTATTGTACATGATTCTGATCCAATCTCTGTGAGGCTACTTTTTTTTTCTTATTGGGGCTAGAACACTTGGGTTGCAAAAATCCGGATTACTACCAAATAAGTGATAAGATTTAGAATTTCTGACATTACAGCTTTTTGCTAATGATCTGCCAAAGTTTTCTGGTCAGATACAGTAGCTTTATTCTCTGCAGGTATCAGGAAACCAAAAACACTGCCAACACATTCCTTTATGCATGCAGAAACTTTGAAAATACATTTGGATGGCTTGAAACAAACTTTTTTTTAAAAAAGCTAGTTCAGCATTCATTATCCTGATACTGACTATCATAGCTTCCTGAGAAGTGTGGAAGTCTTCAATATACAGTAATAATGATACTATATGAGGATAAGATAAAGTGACTGCACATCAGAAGTTTGACTTGGTGCCAAGTTTTTATTTTTAATGTGTTTAGTTTTTATAGTTTTAATATGGCTTTTATGCTATTTTAACTTTTCATTGGGAGTTGTCCAAAACTGGCTTTAAGATGGACATCTATATAAATGTCTTAAATAAATAAATATGCTCTAAAATATTTCTTCTGTGATTTAAGCCTGCAAGATGCAAGCTGAATGTGTGCTGAGAGCTGAAACATTTTAAACATCTGATGTTTTAACTAAGCCTTAACTTTTTGGCTGTCAAATAAAATTATGTCCATCTAACATTTAAGCATTTTGTTTTTATATTGGGGAACCTGTTCTCTTCTTTCTTTAAGAAATGCCTGTGACAGCAGCAAACTAGGCAGACAATTTTATTACTCAAAGACCTCAAAGGTAGGAACTTGCTGATGGACTGAAAATTTTCATACTTCACCATGCTGAATTTTCTCTACAACTCTGCCCTTTCTTGAAAGCTAGACAGACTGAAAGGGATAGTTTGGTCCAGTGATTAAGGCACAGGCAAAAAATCAGGAGACTGGAAGTTCTAGTTCTGCTTTAGCCATGAAAATATCTATGGAGGTTCTCAGTCATCCAGGTCATGATTGTCCCAAAGGTGCTTCCCTCCCCTCCCCCTCAGGAAGCAACTGGACTTGGAAGTCACTGGAATACAGGATCAAGGAAATTTTGCAAATGGGAGGTTGACTTCATGCAGCAGCTGAGTAAAAATTGTCTGCACTTGGAAGTCTGAGGCTTAGGGCTCTGATTAGTAAGCCCAGGTTTTGAAGCCTCAAATCATATATCTCTGGTATCTTGGACTCAGAGGTGGTATTCAGCAGGCTCTGACCAGTTCTGGAGAACCAGTGGCAGAAATTTTGAGTAGTTTGGAGAATCGGTAAATACCACCTCTGACTGGCCCTGCCCCCATCTATTGTCTGCTTCCCAAGTCCCAACTGATTGGCTGGGTCTTCTTTTGTTGCCCTGCACTGGAGAGCTGGAAAGCAGGTTAGTGGGGTGGGGAGGGAGTAGGATTTTGCAGTAACCTTTCCACAGGAGTGGGGTGGGAATGGAGATTTTGCAGTATCCTTCCCCTGCCATGCCCACCAATCCACACCCATGGAACTGGTGGTAAAAATCTTTGAATCCCACCACCGCTTGGACTTCAAGGTCTCTAGTTCTGTAAAACTGATGTTAAAATTTCTCACTTACTTCTGGCTTACCCAAAATGATTCATCCTCCCCAGACATATCCAGGAAATCCTTGGTGAACTACTAAATCAAAATCGAATCAACTAGGTAAAGTCCTAAACTCAGAAAGTGATGACATAATTATTGCATACAAATGCTTATAGAACTGTGTGGATGCCTATAAAGGAAATCTGATATAATTTAACCCCTCCGGAATTATTACAGCTATCCACATCATATATCTGATTATATCATGCAATATTATTCAGCTGGAATGTTAGCAGCTGTTGTTTTTTCTTTGCTTCTATTAATAAATGAATAATTTTGGACTTTCTCTCATCAGTATTTATATCTGCAACATCCTAAGATTAGTTGAATCACTATCTCCTGTTTCAAATGACCTTTTAAAAGACTTTGATGGTTGGGTGACACATTAATAGGTCAATATTTGTACTGATTCTGCCCACCCCTCCACACACTTCCATTTAATCAATACTTATCCACAGATAAAATAAAAGCATTATCCTTCTAGTGACTTATGTGCCCCCTATTGCTCCAAAAACTTTCTCAGGCTCTTACTAACTTAAAACAAAAAGCTCCTGTTTGCTCAAAAGGCATTGCCTGGGTCAAAGAGAGGTTAGAAGTTATCCCTATCTCAAGGTCATATTCTATCTAATGGGCCAAACTTGTCTTACAGATCAGGTTGCAAAGATTGCAGCAAATACTCCTTCAAGCTCAATCATTTTCAGCAGGAAGCCAAGGAACACCAGGAGCCTTAAATTTTCTCCCCATTTCCAGATGTGAACCCACTTGCTACTACACCTCTACTGGGCCTACTTAGTTTCATTTTGAATCCAAAAGGAAAAATTGAAAGGATGTAGCTTTCAACTAGCCAAATACACTGGAGACTTTAGGAATGCCCATTCAAAATTGCTAGCCATTTTAGCTGAGCAATACATGTTCAAAAGAATGCCAAAGCACATGTCAAAATTTTCTAAAATTATTGTCCCAGCAAAAATCAGTCAGACTAGGGAAAAGATGATGACATAATGAAGTCACAGAAGAAAGTGGAAACAATTTTCTTATTTTGGCAGAGTTCTGGATTTCTTTGCTGAAGGTCAAAGAGGATGTTTAAATCACGCTTAGCTCATAGTGATTTGATAGTGATTCAACTAATCTTAGGATGTTGCAGATATAAATACTGATGAGAGAAAGTCCAAAATGTAACATGCATTTTCATTGTTTTCCTCTGAACATTGATAGGGCAATATACCACTGATGTTCAGATACTGGCCATTGATGTTTGGTAATACAATAAATAGCAATAGCACTTAGACATATATACTGCTTAATAGTGCTTTATAGCTCTCTCTAAGCAGTTTACAGAGTTACAGAATCAGCATATTGCCCCCAACAATCTGGGTCCTTATTTCACACACTTAGGAAGGAAGGAAGGAAGGAAGGAAGGAAGGAAGGAAGGAAGGAAGGAAGGAAGGAAGGAAGGAAGGAAGGCTGAGTCAATCTTGAGCCAGTGAGGATCAAACTTCTGGCAGTGAGCTGAATTAAACTCCAATCCCACATTCTAACCATTGCATCACCATGGCTGCAGAAATCCTGAGGACTTCTGGAGGGTGTATTGATTCAGAAGCGTGCATGAAACTTGTGGATTGCTAACCTTGACTTACAATTGATGCAGGAAAACAACAGTGGGATTATACATCGGCTTCATTCATCTTTTAGCTGAATGAATTCAATACAGTTCAAGTAGGCCAGCACAAGATTAAAAAGACAAAAATCTGACATCAAAATGGAAGATGTCCCCATATACTTGGTCATAGGCTTTAAAGAGCCTTACAGCATTAGCAATTCAAAGAATCATTGAACCATCATAGTGATATTGTATTACTAGTAAAAACAAGCCTACCACCACAAAAGTGACAAGATGGTGTTGATGCAAGTATGAAAATATTTAGAATGGCCTTTGGGAAACAAGAACATTTGAACATTGCTCTTTTCTATAAATTATTTTATAATTTTATCCCAAGGTTAATTTTATGTTTAATTGCCCAAAATGTATTAGCCAGTTTAAGGCCGAAAAATTTGCATTAGGTTACCATAATACATATGACTATCCACATTTCCTTTTCTCATTTCACTGATTGCAATCTCAAATGAAGCCATGAACATTTGACACTAGTTATTTATAATGTTACGGAGCCAATAGTGTGGCACTATAGATCCTGCTTTTCATCAATGATTTATCAGCACAGTGATAGTTAGGTGGTGTTATAAATAGCCAGGGCAGAAATGCTTAATGCATATAAATACCTACAACTCAGCATAAGACTTCATGTATTTATTTGATCAAGTGGGCTTAATTCATGAAAAGTAAAGCCACATACAGCTTTATGGTACCACAAAAACTTCGTTGCTTTTGCCAAAAAATTCACTAAGCCTATTCCTATTTTAATCTGTAAGGTTTTCTTTTGAAATTTTCTTCATTTGAATTTGGCCCAATTTGAAGGGATTTCAGTTCTCTCATATTTCCATATGGGACCCAGTGCAATCTGGCATACTTCAGTTCTGATGTCTAGGCTTTGTTCAGGCCACTGTGCATGATTGGATGGCTGCAAATGGAATTTGTTTCCCTTCCTCTTTCCCCCCATGCTTATATGGATTCACACAAAAGTAGATTAGTAAAACTATTGAAGGATGTTTGACATGCACATAAAATCCTTGCAGATGTGAACATTGTTTCACTCACTTTGTTGGAAGGAGCATTCACACATTCACATCACCATAGCAAGCTTTCTTTTGGAACTGTGATTTAGCAATATACTGGGGTACATTTACAAGAATGCTGCTCTCCTAGAAGTCTGCCAGAGTCATTTGGACCCTATTTTCAAGAATACCATGAAAATGGGTGAACGGCCTCCTTAGTATTCTGGATGACTGTTAGATAAATAAAAGCAGTTTATCAGTGACATTAAATACCAAGAACCAGCAGCTCTTATTCAATACATCTATTTAAGTGGAGGTCAGGGAGGCATTTGCCTAAGATGTTTAATCTGATTTCTTGTTTCTGAGAAGAGGTAAGAAAGTAAGTGGCCCAAATAGCCTCTTCCAATTCTATCATTCTACGAAAAGTTGCTCACTGCTTTCAGAGATGCAATCCAATTCATGGGTTAAATCTGCAATTCCAGAGCAGACATTATCAATTCACATACTTTAAAGGAGGTCCAACTCAGATGCCTGGATCCAGCGAAAATAATGGAAAAATGGATATCCATTCTCCCCATAGTCTGGCATAGGAAAAAACAAATTGCAGAAAGTTTTGGCTTTTCAGCAGGAATGCTTTGGAAAACATTGCAAAAAAATAATGATGATGTGGTGGGTATTTTGGCTGTATTCCTTCCAACATTTTTGACTCCCTATATCTTTTATATTTTGGAATATAATTCAAATCATAATGATACTCTGGAGAAATAATTTAAAAATGGAGCAAGTTCAGACTTGTCCATATTGACTACTGAGAATCTGACTGAAATCATCCTGCTTCACTTGGCTTTGCTGCTTAATGAGCGTTCTTAAAGCTCTCACTTAGCCTGGTTACATTTAAGAAAGAGGTAACCATTTCAACTCCCAGAATCACTTGTCGTGTTTCTTCCTACAATTGGGCATGATCAAGGTTCAAGTTCTAGTATAAAAACAGAAGGGTTATGAGTTGTATTGATATAAAATTAAGAGCTCAAAATTATACAAAGGCAGTGGAAATTTGAATCAACTGGGCTTGTTTTTGTTTTCCTGACTTTTCTTTCTTTCTTTTTTTTTTCTTGTTTGGGTTTTTTGTTCATTTTGTCTGATTTTCTGCCCCTCCCCCCCCCCACAATTTTTATTTGTTTGGTTAAATTTTTGGGAGAGTTAATTTACATGATTTTTTAATAATAATTTTATAGTTTCCATATATTATAACATATAAATTATTGTTAATCTATGATGTCTTCCAAGAAAATTTATCTGTAATTCTACAAAGTATGAAAAAAAGAAAACACTTTATTACAATGTGTTCAGGGGTGGGATTCAACTGGTGTTACTACTGGTTCAATGACTACATTTTGCGCATGTAAAACAACCTTAAGATATGCGCACATGTAAAAGAACCTTAAGCTGTGCCACCCGGACAACTGAAAAGCATTGCACGCAGGTGTGCAGCTTTTGAAAAGCCTCTTTTTCCCTGCATTTTCAACCTTAGCTGTGCCGTGCAAAGCAGCTGAGGTTGAAAAAGCAGGAAATAAATGAAAGGTAAAGAGCCTGGGTGGGCCAAACAGCAGCAAACACAGAACCAGTTTGGTGTTTGCTGCTCTTCAGAGCTACCGGCTCTATAGAACCAGGCAGAACCAGTAGCATCCCACCCTCTGAATGTGTTAAAAACAAGGGATATTTTAAATTGAATGGGAAATGAGTGTTACATGATGTCTTGTATGTCTAGAATTCTATGATTGTTGTTCAGTCACTTAGTCATGTCTGACTCTTTGGTATGTCATGGACATAGCATACAAGCCCCTCCTACCCCAGTCCTCCATAATCTCCCAGAGTTTGCCCAAGTTCCTGTTCATTGCATCAGTGACACTAATTTCCTCTTCTATCATCTTCTTCTCCTTTGGCTTCAAAATGACTGCTTTATTATTATAAGGTTTTCCAGTGAATTCATGCCTTAGGTTAACTTAGGTCTTTATGCACAGAAGTCATTGGCCCACACCCAATATTATACAATGATTAATGGCTCCTAAATATCAAGGAAAGCATTAGTCATGTATGTTCTACATGCTGGTGTGCATATTTAATATGTACTAATAGACTTACTATGTTCTATGTCTTGCAGGAAAACATTTAAAAATCAAACAAGATAATGGAAAGTTAAGCTACTGTAAGAGGAACAGACAATATGATTTTGTTTATGAAGTGTCTTTACTTTCTGTTTTTTTTCTCTAAGATAGGGAAGTAACTACAACAAATATCATAGTTTTCTTTCTTGAAGTTGTCAATCAACCATTAAGATTATTAAAAATTGTTCTGTTTCTTTAAAACCAAGTTTCAGTTGTTCTTGTCAATGACAGTGAAATACACCATAAATTCATTGGAAGCCAGAACATTCAGAAAATGTTAGCAGAAACCTCAACATCATTTCCAAAAAACCTCAACCTCAACCTTTCCAGATATATTACACTGATGTATGTTCAAATGTGATTTATAGTGTGAGAATATGGAGTTAGAAGAAAATAAGGAAACTTTCATAAAGTGTCAAGAAGTAGCAATATCCTTCTTTCTCTAAGAGGCACACCCAAGAAAATAACATATATTTAAAAAAATTGAAGCAAAAGGTTGAGTTTTTTAAATTCATTTTTCTGATATATTTGTTTTTGAAGGTGATAGAAAATCACTTTAATATCATAACTACTTGTGTGTATGCATCAGTATACTTCCTCACCCCATTTCAGGCCTTCAATATATATTTAGGGCAGAGGGGATTAAACTGAAGCTTTCCAGATGTTGCTGAACTTCTACTCCCAATTGGCCAATTGGGAAAAATTCAGGAAGCTGCACCCTAGTAGAATGACCATATTTAGGATATGAAACTCCACATGACCACTATCTAATTTGCCAGCCCATTTATATCTTAATTTCATGAACATCTGATGACAACAAACTATCCATTCATGACCTAGCACCTGTCACGATTCCAACTCAGATGTTGACAGCACCTTTAGCTTGTTTGTTTGTTTGTTTTTGTTTTGCAAAGAGACAAGGCAAACTATAATTCTTTGGATATCGTTGAACTGTAAATTCCATTGACATTAACTGTATGAGGCAGGCCTGATGTGACTGGATTATCACAACTTCTGGACCTAACAGAAAAAAAAGAGAGACATGAATGTTATTTTCTGTCCTCTGACTTCTTTAGAATCCATGAGAAGAAAAGTGGAATGTAGGAAACTACCGTTTGTAATTCCCATTCCTTGATAACACATGGGACAATTTTTCAATTCAGGATGTCTATTTTTTATTCAGAACTCCATTTTCCTAAAACTCCAGTTCTACCACACCTTTGTAATGGATGATTATAAATATAACTGAATTAATACATTTTTTAGATATAAGCATTTTATAAAGGATGTAGGGCTCCAGATTTTGACCCTAAACCCACTAATTGATATTCATATAATAAATACATTGTGGATTTTCACTTTATTTAGCAATGGCATAATAACTTCCATCTAAGAACAGGATAACAATGATTTTAAAGATTATTGTAGGAAGAAATGTTAGCAAGAATGAATCTGTAAGCTTCATTACATGTTTTATAAACAAATATGCAAATTGAATTGAATCAAGTTTAATGGCTTCCCCTAAAGTTGTGTATATAAACATACTATTTGGTTTAGATTTTTTTATCCACCTTTACTGCTTTTATAAACAACTCAAGGAGACAAACATACTTAACACTTTCTCCTCCTCCTATTTTCTCCACAATAAATCTATGTGGTGAGTTGGGCCAAGAGTGATTGGCTCCAAATTATCAACCAGCTTTCACAGAAATAAAATTCACAGATTTAGCCTGGTACCTCAACCACTAGATAAAACTGGTTTACGATAATATGAACTGGCATATCAAACACATACACACAAACAATATACAAACATCTTGTGTGTGCAGATCTACCATGTTATATGTAAGAAAAAGAAAGAGGGAAAAACCAGGGTGCTAATTTCCGAAAGGAAAGTGGACAGAGCATGATATAATTTTGTTGTTTTAAAACACAATCCTATGCATATTGATTATGTCCTATCAAAATGTACAGGACATTGTTCAAATCCTGAGGACATTTGTTTCTGAGCTGGTGATTATTTGAGAGAAGAAGGATTATGCTAAGATTTGTAATTTGCATTCTAGTGTTATGGAACACATGTTATGGAACACATTCATCAAGCACTCTTAACTTTTAGTTATTCTACAACCTAAACAGTTAGCAATTCTCAATTGTTATACTGCTATGTTGCTTGCTATCTCTGTTAAGTATGTATTAAATCTTACACATCATCAACACAGTTTTTTCACCTTTCTCTGACCTAAACTATCTGGATGGTTGAGTTTTAAAAAGGAGCTTTAAACCACTTATGATTGAATATCAGGCATGGAGAACACTTACATATGAGAAGAACTTTCCTCATGGTTAAAAAACACTCTAAAGTGCTTGAGCAATCTAAGGTTTTGTCAGAAAAGGGCAGTCTAGCATATGATTTTGCCATAGAGTTAAAAGAACATGAAGTATTGCCTCAACAGTGTTCACCTATCTTGGTGCCTATTTTTCAAAACCCTGTTCTAATTAAACTCTTTTGCCAAATGAATGCCTACTCAGCTGAAAGTGACTGTTTTCAATCAACATCCATTATGTGCTAATTGAATACAATAAATAGAGATAAGTACATTCTAACAAGTTGATAATGTGTCACTGTCCAATTTTTCAGACAGCAGGCTCTGAATGATTTTCCGTCTTTATAGCCATATTCATCATCACCTTTCATGTCAGGGCATTTCAAGAGACATGGAGTTTTTAATGAGTTTGCAGCACAAAACAACAGGAAAAAATATGCCCAGTGCATAAACTGTAATGATCTCCTAATTAGTTTTATGTATCCTTCTTCCTGGTGTGATTTATGGGTTTTACTGACATAAAGGTTGGTTTTATTTATTTATTTATTTACTTATTATTTACTTATTACTTATTTACTTATAATGTCTATCTTCCTTTCAATCACAGAGCAGTATGAAAGAGTATATACATGACAGTAAAGCATTTACAGTAATTCCTAACTGTGGAAATATAAGCCTTTCAATGTTTTAAATAAATATCAATTTATTAGTCAATGCTTTCAAAAATATGTAATTGATTCTTTGACTAAGTTTACATGAAAAATATATCTGGTTCTGTTTCAATCAGTTGAACAATCACAATCAGTTAAACGCTAAGCTGTTGCAGCTGCACAACATTCTAATTTTCATTTTGGATGGTGTTTTGTGGCTTAGTCAGATTTGTGAACACAAAACAATTAGTTCAAACAATCAACTTTATTATGGTCAAAGACCAACATAAGGAGAGAGGAGTACCCAAAAAATTAAAAACTTTAAAATACAAAAATAAAATTACATAAAAATCTAAAAAGTAGTTTTTAAATATTTTTTTAAAAAATAGTTTATTTTCAATGCATTGTGTAAACTCTCAAAATAGATTAAGGCATAATCAAGCAAACAGTGTTATGCCTCCCTAACTAACTTAGTTCCAAATGTGTATTATATGGGGGGGGGGGTCCCAATTGCGGAATGTTGTACATTAATATACTCTAGAATACAGTAAATATGATCAATGAAACCTCAGAGACATTCAGAACTTCAGGACATGGCAAACAAGAATGCAAGGAAAAAAGGAAATAAAAATAATTTTACTATTTAAACATTATCCTGGAGATTTGGGAATTGCAGAAAGTGGAAAATGTTGGGAAAAATCTAACAACATTTAAATTTGCTATGAGTTTATCAAATGAACTAATTTCCAAATCCTAAAATTCCCAGGGAATAACCACACACTACAAATAGTTTGTTTATAATGAGCACAATGACAGTATGATAAACCCTGAAGGGTATTGGATACTAAAGCCATTAAGACACAATTTCTGATATACTCAGGTAATTAACCTAGTAATAAACAAAGGTAATTTCCAATCCAAGTTTAAGAAAGATGGTGAGCATTAAACTGGGGCACAGCTACAGATAAGAAATCCACCATATATACCGTTAACTCCCCTTACCGAGATCCTATCTCACAGACCTTTGGTTGAAAGCTTTCATATTTTATCTTCCCAGACCTCTGAATTGCTTTTGTTCACTTCATTGCTGTTCTGGGAAAATGAGCAAACTCTATCTGTACCCAATGGATTTAGCTGGGGGTGGGGGGTCACATAGCTTGACCATTCATTTGTGCCTTCAGAAAATTCAGAGAGTCTTCATAAATTATGCAGGATGACACCTCCAGCACAGTCTCTTAAACTGTAATTTAAAGGCTTGTCCAAAAAACAGAAAAGGCAGAAATTAGAGAGTAATTCATCCAAACTAACTGCTAGCACTCAAAGCTCGGGGTTAAAGTGAACTTGGAAAATATACAGCTGAACTCTCCATCTTGAACAAAGATTTCCAAAATGGCTGTCTGCCACTAACCAATCAGCCTTTGAAAAGTTAAAACCTTTGAAAATGGCTTTTTATATCTTGTGACGTCCCAAAAGGGAAAGTTAATTTGCCTGCATTGTTCAACAAGCATCTTACAATCTTAGCTTCATCTGTAAGGAGCTTGGGTAAGAGAAAAAAGTGAGGAAGGGGGGAGGAGAAGATAACAGGATGTTGCACAATTTTTTTTTTTGTGAAATGGGTAGGTTTATAAATTAGAGAGGTAAATGATGAATGGAAAGAAGAGAAGCATTGGGAACTGCAAAAGATGAATCTTATAAAAATAGTTACAGTTAGGCTAAATTCAAGAATGGAACTTAAACCTGGTTTAAAAAGCCACATTATGGCATTCATTGTGTCTGACTGGAACACTCTTAGCTTTTCTTTCTTTGAAGGATAAGAGCAAGAGGCAAACAAAAAATTCCACATAAATAGATTTTTTAAATGGATGTTTTTAAAAATTAAGTAGCGCCTGAGAATATTTGAAGAAGAAATAATTTTCATAGCAGAAAGGATCTTTGTATTCCGATAGAGTTGATTCTTCTCTTTCAGAGCTATGACCTCAGGAAACATTTCATCAATAGTGGTGACATCATACCTTTATTTATGTATTTGAATATCCTGCCTTTCAGGAGCTTAGGATGGTATAAATAACAGTCCCTTCTACTATCTTTTCCCACAGTAACAACTCCATGAGGAAAACTGGCCTGGGAGATGGTGACTGCTATAAATTCACTCAGTGAACTCCTTTGGTTGACTAGAACATGACTTTCCCCACTTCTAAACCACCACACACACAACAGCCTTGTATTATAGTTACCGTGCTCAGATGTAAATTCTTGGGTCAGTTCCCCAGTGTTCATTGTCAACCTTTCTCTTCTCTTTTGGGTAGGAATTTGTCCAGCAGATCAAGATCAAGATCACAAGTACCACTTGTAATATTTGGTTTTTAATAGTTTTTTTGGTGAATCTAACATGGACCTCTCTTGGTAATTGGTTCCTCGTCACATATCTTGTGAAGACTCGATATATCTCATCTACTCCATCCATCATCTTTTCCTCTGTTATTTCCAAGACTCCAGCCAGAATTTCAATCATTATTGCCGCCAAGTTTTGTACTTTTTCTTCCTTGATATTTTGGAATCTAAGATAAAATTCTGACCTGTCCATCTCCCACTTCAACATCCCACTTTTTTTCTTGTTCGGCCATTGTTAAACTGTTATTGATATTCCCAATTGTATCATCTCTTTGTTTGTCTTTCTCTTCTATTTTTTGGATTCTCTCATCATGTTTCACCATCATTTGTTGAAAATTTTCAAATTTCTCATCCATCTTTCCAATTCTTTGGTCAATACTCTCCATTCTTTGTTCCATACTCATTTTAAGATCTTGTATTCTTTGCATAACCATCGTTAAATCCACTTGCGCTTTGTCTTGCTTCACCATTGTTGAGAGTCGTCCTCCAGATGACGGGGAGAAAGGAGCAGAAGTTGAGATGCCTGAAGGTAAAATTTTCTTACTCATTTCGATAACTCAGGGTCTTCCGGGTCTTTTAATCCAATTAGTGAGGTAGCCAATTATAATCCAATTTAAAAAAAGGAAAACACCAAAAAAATGAAAAACAAAACCAGTAATAAGTAAAAAGCCCAAAATTAAAAGGAAAGAAAAAAAATTCTTCAGGTTCTTCAAGACCTTAATCCAATTGTAAAATACGCAAATATAATTCAAAAGTAAAAATTAAAAAATGAAGAGAAAAAAAGAAGCAAAATAAAGCCCAATAATATCAAAAAATAATAAGCAAAGAAAAAGGAAAAGAAAAAAAGAAAAAGAGAGTTCTTCAAATTCTTCCCACCTTAATCCAATTGAAAAACCACAGAAAATGAAAAAAAAAAACCCATAAAAAAAAAGTCAAAAATCAAAATCAAAAGACAAACATCCCCATGAAAAAAAAGAAAAAAGGCAAAAAAAAAAAAAAGAATATTCTGAAGCTTTCCCCTTTAAAAATAAAAAATAAAACTGAGATATAATAAAAAATAAAAAAATAAATACCGTATATACTCGAGTATAAGCCGAGTTTTTCAGCACATTTTTTGTGCTGAAAAAACCCCCCTCGGCTTATACTCGAGTCAGATTCCCCTCTGAAAAAAAAATGGTGTGGAGCTCCGAAGCTGGGCAGCCGCTTCCGTGTTTCCTTTGCAACTTTTAAGCATGGGAGTAATCGGAAGCAGAAAAGTTCTTGCTTGAGGATATATTGTTTTTTCTTTTTTTAACTTTTTTTTTGGGGGGGGAAGACCCACCGCCATGTGAGAATGCTCAGACATGAAATCTATCCAACCGAAAATAAGTGTGTGTGTGTGGGGGGGGGGATTTTAACAGAGGGAAGATGTAGGGAGAAGGCAAAAGCGACGGAAGATCCTTCAGGGGAAACTGAGGGGGAGACTCACCCTTGGTCCAGATGAGCCCCCTTCCCCTTTCTCTAGGCTGAGAAAACAACGTGAGCCAAGGTTGCTTCGGCTCCACTCAGCTTCATTTCCTCAGCTCCAGCTGCTTTCAGTCCACTTGGGAGGAGGGGGAGGAGGGGGAGGAGGGGGAGGAGGGGGAGGAGGAGGGGGAGGCAGCTCGTGTTGTTTTCTGAGCTCTAGGCTGAGAAAGCAACGCGAGCCGAGGTCGCTCCACTCAGCTTCATTTCCTCAGCTCCGGCTGCTTTCAGTCCACTCGGGAGGAGGGGGAGGAGGGGGAGGCTTTTCTGAGCTCTAGGCTGAGAAAGCAACGCGAGCCAAGGTCGCTCCACTCAGCTTCATTTCCTCAGCTCCAGCTGCTTTCAGTCCACTCGGGAGGAGGGGGAGGAGGAGGTGGTGGTAGCAGCTCGCGTTGTTTTCTGATAGTGAGATCATTTCCCAAATTTCCCTTAAATCAGGGAAAAAATCAGAAACAAACCTTTGGGCTGAGAATAAGCCTGTTCCTATGATGCCATTTTTGTTCACTTCAGTGTGAAAAGTGTGAAAAAACACACTTCTTTTTCTTCATCTTCTTGTTCCCTATTTACTGGTCTCTTTCAAGGAGGTAATTGTGAACATCAAACTTATTCTCAACTGTCCTAGTGAAAGTTTTTATTGGCATCTATTTTTATTTTTGAAATTTACCCGTAGCTGCTGCATTTCCCACCCTCGACTTATACTCAAGTCAATAAGTTTTCCCAGTTTTTTGTGGTTAAATTAGGTGCCTCGGCTTATATTCGGGTCGACTTATACTCGAGTATATACGGTATATCAATATTACAAAATAGTGTGGGGTTGGAGGGGAGGGATAAAACAATTAATAAGGAGTTTTAAAAAAAAAAAAGACACACGCTGCCTTTTATTTATCCAAGGCTCTTATTTGACTTCTCCACAAATTTCAAAGCCAAACTTCAAATATTCATTTGATAATAGAAGTTCCAAAGAGCATCTGTATAAACATCCTCCAGGACTCTTCCCTCTATCTTATCATTTCCAGTAGCCTTGAGAAAAGTTTTTCAAACAAAAGTTTTTCAACTTTAAACAGAATATTTTTCAAGCCTCTAGTTGGCAGTGTTACAAAGTTTCTTTTATCTAATCCCCCTTCTCCCCCCCTGAAAAAAGCCTAAAAAGAGAAAAAAAAGTATGTATGTATATTTATGTATATTTAAAAAAAATATATTAAAGGGGGACTCTATTTTAAAAAATATAAACAGTCAGAAAGGCAAAGAGAAAGCAAGCAAATATAAAAATGTAAAAGAAAAAAACCAGTCTGATTAACTAGATCGCAATAGAAATTCGGTAAAGAAAAAAAAAAGTAAAAATAAAAAGCCAAGCCTCACTTTGACATTACTAAAAAAAAATGCTGCTAAATCAAATTCTGTCAATAAGTTTACAGATTTCTTCTCATATTAGAGTGTTCTTAAGTCCCAAGCAAAAAAAAAAAGGATCCTCGCCAGCCGATACACTTCTTTCTATCCCATTCTTCCGGAGCTGTCCCAGCTTCAGCAGCCTAATGGCTGCCTCTCCGCTGTTGGCAAAAGGGCTTCTTCTGGATTGACCAGGGACTTGCGATGTCTCTGGAAACTACAGAACGCGCCCTTTGCTGTCACCATCACTACGAGACGGTTTAGGTCCGTTGGGACCGACCGGGGCGAAGATATCAGCTGCGATCTCGGAGCCCCGAGATCGCAGCTGTATCGCAGTGACGAAGCTCCGCCTTCCAATCCTTCTAATTGGATTAAAAGACCCGGAAGACCCTGAGTTATCGAAATGAGTAAGAAAATTTTACCTTCAGGCATCTCAACTTCTGCTCCTTTCTCCCCGTCATCTGGAGGACGACTCTCAACAATGGTGAAGCAAGACAAAGCGCAAGTGGATTTAACGATGGTTATGCAAGGAATACAAGATCTTAAAATGAGTATGGAACAAAGAATGGAGAGTATTGACCAAAGAATTGGAAAGATGGATGAGAAATTTGAAAATTTTCAACAAATGATGGTGAAACACGATGAGAGAATCCAAAAAATAGAAGAGAAAGACAAACAAAGAGATGATACAATTGGGAATATCGATAACAGATTAACAATGGCCGAACAAGAAAAAAAGTGGGATGTTGAAGTGGGAGATGGACAGGTCAGAATTTTATCTTAGATTCCAAAATATCAAGGAAGAAAAAGTACAAAACTTGGCAGCAATAATGATTGAAATTCTGGCTGGAGTCTTGGAAATAACAGAGGAAAAGATGATGGATGGAGTAGATGAGATATATCGAGTCTTCACAAGATATGTGACGAGGAACCAATTACCAAGAGAGGTTCCATGTTAGATTCACCCAAAAAACTATTAAAAACCAAATATTACAAGTGGTAAGAGAGAAGGGGTTGAAATATAAAGGCAAAGAGATTTTGGTCTTAAAACAAGTACCTAGAAAAGTGAGAGAGATTAGAAGAGAGTATCAATTTTTGACTAAAATGCTATTAAAAAAAGAGGTGAACTATAGATGGCTGATTCCAGAAGGATTAATGTTTACATGGCAAGAACAGAGACACAGAATTGATTCAATTGCGAAAGCAGAAATGTTTTATAAGGAATTTTTCGAAAGAAGAGAAATGGAGACAGAAAAAGAAAAGATTTTAACTGAATTTGAAGAGGACCAAATGGAGATGGAAAGAGAAGAAGGCGCAATAGGTGGACAAATGGAGATCAAAGAACAACGTGAAATAAGATCCACAAGAGCTGTTAGACCTAAATATAAAGCATAATTATGCAGGGGAAAAAACTGATTTCCATGAATATAAATGGACTGAACTCAGCTATCAAAAGAAGGAAAACTTTTTATAAATTAGAGAAGCTAAAATTTGATATAATTTGCTTACAAGAAGTACACATTAAAAAACAACATGAACAATTATTGATACGACCAAAGTTAGGGAAAATATTTACTTCTCTGACTTATTGTTAGAAAAGAGGAGTGGTTTTGTACGTCAAAGAAACCACTCTAGCCAAATTGATTTATACGGATGAAGACGGAAGAGTATTAATAGTTGAAATAGTGGATAATAATATAAAAACACTCTTGGTTGCAATTTATGCCCCAAATGATAGACAAGAATTTTATAAAAAATTACATATGAAAATAATTGAACTGGACTATGTTAATATACTTATGATGGGGGACTTTAATGGAATTGTAGACAATAAACTGGACTATACAGTAAAAACAACACGACAAAATAGGAAAACTCTCCCTAAATCCTTTTTTAAAATGACAGATGAACTAAATTTAAAAGATATATGGAGAGAAAGAAATGCTAAAACTCAACAATATACTTTTTATTCAAACAGGCATTTATTGTGGTCCAGAATAGATATAATTTGGACATCAACAGAATTATTATCTAATATTCAAGAAATAAATATTGAAACAAGTACATGGGCAGACCATAATCCAATGACAATTAAATGGAAAGGACAAAAAAGAAGATCTAGATAGACATTAAACAATACTATTCTAAAGGAAAAAGATTTTACACATGGATGGAAAAAGAATTGGCCTTCTTCTTCAATGAAAACAAAAAAGAAGATACTTCAATACAGAATGTTTGGGATACAATGAAGGCATATGCAAGAGGAATAATAATTGACTATACAAAGAAAAAGAACATTAGGAAGAGGCAAATGATTAAAGCTCTAGAAGATGACCATAAAAAACTGGAAAAAGAATTACAGAAGATGCGACAGAAAAAAGATATCAAACTTAAAATGGACATAATTAAACATAAAATGGATCAAGCAGAGAAAGAAGAACTGGCACAAAAAATTAGAAGTGCTAAACAGAACTATTTTGAAGATGCAAATAGGCCAGGTAGATGGTTAGCATATAAGCTGAGAAAAGAGAAAGAGTCAAAGAAAATATCACGGTTAATAGATGATCTGTTATGGTAATAAGGAGAAAAAGGCAATCATTCGAGATTTTTATGGACAATTATAAAAAAAAGAGGATCTTGATGAGGAAAAAATTAAACAATATTTACAAAATGCTAACCTACCTAAGATACCTGATGAAACTCAGAAAATGTTAGAAAGTGCTATAACAATGAAGGAATTAACTGAAGCACTCAACAGATAGAACAATGGAAAAGCACCAGGACCAGATGGCTTCCCGGCAGAATTTTATAAAACATAACAAGAATCCGTTGAGCATCCCACTGTTAGAAGTCATGAATGAAGTTATGATAAATAAGAAAATACCTGAAACATGGTCAGAAGCTTATATTACACTTATTCCAAAAGAAGGGATTGACCCATTACAAATTAAGAACTATAGACCTATTTCCTTGTTGAATGCAGACTATAAAATCTTTGCTTCAATCTTGGCAGAAAGGCTTAAAAAATACCTAAATAACTTTATTCACTCTGATCAGAATGGATTTTTGCCAAAGAGACAGATTAAAGGCAATATGAGGGTAATCCTGGACAAATTGGAATATTATGAGGCGCACCCGGAAAAACAAATGGCTTTGATATTCTTAGATGCCCAAAAGGCATTTGATAATGTGAACTGGAGATTTATGTTATTATTATTGGAACAGATGGGCTTTGCTTGAAAATTTATTCAAGCAATAGAAGCCGTATATTATAAGCAAACGGCAAAAGTAATGATAGATGGAGAATTCACAGATTCTATCAATATTAAAAAAGGTACAAGACAAGGATGCCCATTATCACCTTTGTTATTTGTATTGACCTTGGAAGTCTTTAATAGAAATATTAGGATATAAACATAAAAGGAATGAAAGTCAAAAAGGAGGAATTCAAATTGCAAGCCTTTGCGGATGACTTGGTCTTTATTTTGGAAGACCCTTTAGAGACAGCTTTAAAACTATTGGAAAAGATAGAGATGTATGGTGAGATGGTTTGAAAATAAATAAAGACAAAACAAAAATTCTGACAAAGAACATGTTATTAAGACAAAGAGAAGAGCTGGCAGATTTATTGAAAATTCAAGTTACGAACAAAGTTAAATATTTGGGGATATATTTGACGTCAAGATGTACTACACTGAAAGAGAATAACTATATTAAGCTTAAACAGCAGATAGCATCCGACCTGAAAAAATGGGAAAACCTACAATTGTCATTGATAGGTAGAATTTCAACAATCAAGATGAATATTTTACCCAGAATTTTATATTTGTTCCAAACAATACCAATTAGGTTAAGTAAGGATTACTTCGAAGAATTAAATAAAATTGTGTTGAAGTATATATGGCAAGGCAAGAAAGCGAGAATAAAATTAAAACTTTTACAGGATGCTAGAATTAGAGGAGGATTTGGCCTTCCTAATTGGGAGTTGTATTATCAAGCTGCAAACTTAATGTGGGTTAAAGAATGGATAACGTTAAGAAAGACTAGATTGTTGACATTAGAAGGTCATGATTTATTATTGGGTTGGCATGCTTTTTTATGGTATAAGGGAACTAAATCACAGGGTTATTTTAGAAGGCATTATATACGGGAATCGTTATGGTTGATTTGGGAGAAAATTAAGAAACAATGTTATTTGAAAATTCCAGTTTGGTTATCAACAATTGAAGCTTTATCGTATCCTATAACTTATAAGAAGGAACAAACAGTTAGATATGGGGAAATATTGGATGAAAAGGGTGAACTTAAAACGATGCAAAATTTAGAAGAACAAGGTATAAAGATGAATTGGTTTTCATATGCGCAAATACATGCAAGGTATCTTAAAGATTCTAAAATGGAAGGATTTTATGATAAATTGACTGATTTAGATAGGATTTTGACAGGTACTGATGAAAAAGTGATTAAAAAACTACATAGTTTCTTGTTGGAAATTAAATTAGAGGAAGAACAAGTTAAAGAGACAATGATTGCTTGGGGGAAGAATTTTGGATATGGAATTGATTTAGAGAAATGGCAAAAATTGTGGTCACAAAATTATAAAATGACAATGTCAACAGCATATAAAGAAAATTTGTATAAGATGTTTTACAGGTGGCACTTTCCCCCGACAAGAATAGCAAGAATGTTCAAGAATAAATCTGAAAAGTGCTGGAAATGTCATCAGATACCTGGCTCATATTACCATATGTGGTGGACTTGTGAGGAAGCCAGGAAATATTGGACTAGAATTCACATATGGCTGGAAAAAATGACAAAGCTACACATAGATTTGAAACCAGAGATTTTTTTATTGGGAATCTTACCTGATATATATATAATAAAAATTTAAAGTATTTGATTGTAAATGTATTAACAGCAGCTAGAATTGTATTTGCTAAACATTGGAAGAGTGAGAAAATACCATTAGAGGAAGAAATCATTAAAAAAATATTGGAATGTGCTGAAATGAGTAGATTGACATTTGAAATTAGAGAACAAGAAGATAAACAATTTTATGAAGTTTGGGATCTTTTTTATCAACGGTTAGATAATACAATATAATAATAGAATATTTAGAAATTTAGGAAATAATGAATATATAATTTTTCTTGGTTTTGATAATTATTAAGAATATTTTATTATGATAGATTTGATATGATTTCATGATTTGTCATAAAATAATTTAACTTAATTATAGTTATTTCGCTTAAGTATGAATTAGTAAAATTATAGTCAAATGAATGTTTAATAATGATACTGGGATATTTTATTGATGATTGATAATGTAATTATCAATTATTGTTATTATGTAATATAATTATTTTGATGACTATGAAATGGATGCACAAAAGGGAGTGGTAAACCAACCGATACACTGTAAATTTATGAAGAATGATCTTTTTATGTTATGTTTTATGACTTACATGCTTTTTGTCTGTCGTTAAAATCAATAAAACTTTTACCAAAAAAAAAAAAAAAAAGATCAAGATCACAAGAAAACTTATTCAGAATCTTCACTTTAGGCTGAATCTTCACTTTAGTCCTTTGAATCCTTCCAATAACAAACATGGTGAGACTTCTTCAGCAAATGCACAAAGAATTGTGTTGCATCAGCTATGTAAAGAAAGCAGTTCATGATAATGAAGTGTTGTGAGATGGTGGCTCCAATTATTTTTGGTACAATCGTTATTCTAGATGTGACAGTCTGGGAATGAACAGAGTTTCATCTGTTTAGGACAAGCAGATGCTCCCTTGATTGTTCTTCCAACCCCTGCTTTCTACTGAAGGGTTTCAATCGAGATGTACTTAAATAGCCTAAGGTTGTCTTTACCAGATAAGTTAAAATGCCACTGACACGTCGGGAAAAAAATAGGTGCTATTTGCTTGCTTTTTCCTAAATTTCTGCAAGAACAATTTTACAGACCTTCAGGACTGTAAAACAACAAAACATCATCTCCTCCATTAAATTGGAGGAATCACATGTAGAGGAACATGCTCCAGATGAATGTCAACTTCAGGAATCAGGGAGCAATCAAGCATCTGCCAGCCATTATTAGAACACATGTAGGATGAGTTAGGCACCAAGTGGTTGTCCACGCTGGGTTTATTGCAATGAACTCCAGAGGTCTAAGCTGAGATGCTCCTCAAGAAACCTGGCTCAAAAACAGTCACTGTGAGAGGGACCTTGGAGTCCTAGTGGATGATCACTTAAACATAAGCCAGTCGTGTGTGGTAACAGTGAAAAGAGCTAATACAATCCTTGGTTGTATAAACAGGTTGTATGAATAAAATCACATGAAGTATTAGTACCACTTTATAAATCCTTAGTAAGATCACACCTGGAATATTGCATACAGTTTTGGTCACCACATTACAAAAAGGATGTTGAGACTTTGGAAAAAGTGCAAAGAAGAGCAACTAAGATGATTAAGGGCCTGGAGACAAAAACATATGAAAGATGTGAGGAAAGGAAAAAAGAAACCTTGCCCTTTAAGAAATAGGAAAAGTTCTTTCCTTTTGTGGATTCAAATTTCCTGGCTGGGAGAAATGCAAAATGATTTGGTCAGCTGCGTTGAAAGTCAGAATCAGTTTATTAATAGGAAGGCAGGTAAAAAGAAATCTCATTGCGTTTCTAGGATAAATCTAATGAGTGAGTAGGAAAACCTCTCTTTTTTACACTTCAGGTTCTTTGATTTGTAGGTGTGAATCTTTGAAGACTTTGGTTTTTTGTGTGTGTTAATTCTTTTCCTGGGATCTTGGTTTTATGGTCCTGATCCTTTGTAGTTGCTTGTTTGCTATCATGTTTCCTTCCTGCCATGCCTTTTGGTTTGCTTTTCACAAGTTTTTATAACTTGCCATCTATTTGATTTCTATGGGAAAGGATCTTAGCTAGTTTGTAGGGTTTTTTTCTCTGTATCTCATGCCTGTAATTTTCTCCTTCCTTTGTTGTGAAAAGTAAGCTGGCTCCACTTGATAGCCCCACTTGACAAAGGGTGGGGGCCGTCCTCCTAGAAGAAATCGTAATTCCAACAGATGGTTGCAGGAATTTGGTATGGCTAGACTAGTGAAAAGAAGGATGATGGGAGCGGACATGATAGCAGTATTCTAGTATTTGAGGGGCTGCCACAAAGAAGGGGAGGTCAAATTATTTTCTAAAGCTCCAGAAGGTAAGACAAGAAACAATGGATGGAAACTAATTAAGAAGAAAAGCAACTTGGAATTAAGGAGAAACTCCCTACCAGTGAGGACAATTAACCAGTAGAACAGCTTGCCATCAGACACTGTGGACACTCCATCACTGGAGGTTTTTAAGAAGAGACTGGACAGCCACCTATCTGAAATGTGTAAGCTATCCTGCTTGAGCAGGGGTTTGAACTAGAAGACCTCCAACAGGGATGGGCTGCTGGGGCTTCACAGGTGTTTGGGAGAGCCCCTAGATAAGATTCTGTGCAGTTTGGAGAACCCCCAAATCCCACTCCTGGCTGGCCCCACCCACCCTGCCTTCCCTTCCCAGGAGTCCCCACATGGCACATTTTGGATGCAGGTAAATGGAGGCTCAGGGAGGGCAAAAACCAGGTCTCCTGGAAGTTTGGAAAGGCTGGAAATGGGCCCATTTCTGACTTCCAAAGAACCTCCGGAGTCCAGGGAGGCCATTTTTGCCTTCCCGGAGGCTCAAGGAAAGCCTCCAGAGCCCAGGGAGGACAAAAAAGGCCGATTAGGCCACACCCACCATGGCCACGCCCACCCTGCAACTGGGCAGAGAACCCTTTGCTAAAGCCCACCCCTGCCTCCAAGGTCTCTTCCAGCTCTAGAGTGAGTGAGTGAGTTAGTGATACAAAAGCAATAATGATAATAATTAGATCATAACTAGAAACAAGTCTGTATCACATCTACCACAGGCCATCAGCTCTTTGTTGGAAATAATTGTTCCATCTTCAGTTTTGTGCTCACCTTGGTCACCTCTCTGACCATAGACTGTTTGAAACCTTTTTCATGGCATCCAAAACTCTGGACTTTTTCTGGACTACAGGTAGTCTTTAACTTATGACTGGTTATCCAATATTTGAAGTTATAATAGACAGCCCCCCCCCCCCAAAGCTGTTTATGACACATTTACAAAACTACAATGGCTGCACACACACACACACACACGCACAGAGAGAGAGAGAGAGAGAGAGAGATCCTGCAGTCACATGATTGAATTTTGAGCACTTGCCAACCTGCTTAGCTTTCTTGCCATCTGCAGCATCCTGGAGCCATGTGATCACAAGGTCTGACGTGTTTTGCTGGTTTCTTGCATTTACTTCCAGTTTCCAGCAAAAAAAAAAATCCCATTAGAGAAAATTGATTTGCTTAATGAACATGGAATTCAGTTCATGATCACTGCAACAAATGTCAAAAATCATGTGATACTTCAACCTACAATTCTATGACTTATGGCCGTAATTCAGGACTCGGTTATGACTTTAAGTTAAGCACTACTTATACACTTCCATATGCTGGCTTTTTCAAGCTATCTCTTGATCCTTTGTATGCACACAGCATACACACACCCATTGCATGTAACTGTTGCAAACCAAAGTAAATTACTTGGAACTCACCTCTAAATGTCAGTTTGGTCAGGACACTATAGTCATTTAAAATTGAGCTAGTTTCATTTGATTTCTTCATTATAAAATTTCAGGCAGCAAGAAAATAGCAACACATTGCAAGCCCTAAAACTAATGCGTTGTACGATGCCTCTGTTTTTTGTTGTTTCTTTTTTTTTCCTTTTTCTTTACTTTTGATTATTTTCTTCTACTTTAGGCTTTGCTGCCGGGTACTTTATCATTTTCTTAGTGTTTTGTTTTTAAAATTCCCTGTTGTATGGTGCTGTAAATGATTGTCTTGATCCTCAGGGGTACAAGGAAAAAAATGCATGCCTCGAATAAAATAAATCCATGTATTTATGTGTGTTCATATATAAAACAATTTAATCTAAAAAGTGTGTGGAACTAATTAAAAATACGAAGGTAACAAATAGCATGACTGGAATGCAATTTCTTGATAAAGGGCACAGCCAATTATCTGCATTAAAATGCAATCCACAAATCCTTGAGACAACAAAAAGTAAATCAAGATAAAACGTGCTGCCTTGAACATTCTGTCACAATAGCCAGGCCATCAAAACTTGGAAAGTACCAGACTTACATTCAAATACAAGTCTGGGACAATTGACTGGTAGACTCCCTTGGCCTCATTTCCCCTCCCAACAATTGTCATCTCCCAGCAAGGAAAGCAAACCATCAGCATTCTTTAATATATGTCAAAAGGCAGTGAAGTAGTCTGGACAAGTATAAATGGTTACACTGAGCAGCAAGTTTAGACACCCCTCAAGATGCTCAGTTCATAGATCAGAAGCAAAGAGACATTGTGGGCCCCTAAACTGTCAATCAAGGCTATTTCCAAAAGCAACAGTAGCTCTCTCTTAAAAGAGTCCTAAATTAGTGTCCAAACAATGTTTCAGATATGGAGGAGATGGATGGGGAAGGAAGCAGGAAGGGGTGAAACGAAGGCTGAAGAGCAATCAACAAAAGCCACAGGAAAAGGGAAGTATTCTGGCTGTGTACATGCCTATGTATACAGTGTTCATATGTGTAAAGAAAAGTACATCAGGTTATTTTTGTGCATTAGGTATTCCTTGCAAATTAGAGCAAAAGAAAGGACAATATTTGTCAATTGCAATGTAAATGGAGGGGCTTGTGGGAATTGTTATGTATAATCTGGATCTTGTTTTTACAGTCTGTGGTGTCTGGTACTTTTGGAAGTAGGTTGCTTTATGAAATTGCATTGTGCTATTACATACAGTGCTATTAAATGTTGATGTTTTATTGTGTTCTAGATGTTGGAAGCCGCTGTGAACCTCAAAGATTGGTAATACTTACATTTAATAAATAATGAAAGCAACAATCACTACCACTATCTCAGGCGCAAGCTGGGATGCAGTCAATGCTTCCAATGGCTGATGGCATCTGATAGGGAAGAGCAGACAGACTCAACCTTACTAAGACTGAATGAGTTGGATATAAGGACCTCCCATAGACAGTATTTTTCCAACATTAGTTCATGATGGTGTTGTATCAGATTAGACAGAACTCATGCATTCCTGAGAGACCTCCTTTCAGCTATTGATCAAAAAACAAGGGGAAGCTATGGCCAGAAGGGTAATTCCACAGATACTTCTGGTGTGTCAACTATGCCCTTTTCTGGATCAGAAGGTCCTTCTCATAGCCATGCCTCAGTGATTGTCTTAGTCATCTTTTGTTTGCATTACTGTAAAATGTTTGATTTGGGACAACCCTTGAAGACCAGTCAAGAGCTACAAAATGCAACAATGTGTACTTGCAGAAATATCTCCACTCACCCACTTATTCTTGAGCTATGTGGGTATTAGCTTCTGCAGTTAGCTTCTAGATGCAACTCAAATGCTGGCTATCTCACTCAGTTATTGCTACTGAAGGTCTTTACTTGTGAAGTGGAGGGTGGAGGTTTTAGGTTAGATACAAGAGGTCTTAAATGCATGAGGCTGAATAATGCACTAGGCAAATATTGGCTTAATTCATGGCAATAATATATATGGTAGCCAAGTCATATCCAAGAGTCTACGGACAAATAAGCTAATTCCAAAATAAAGCATTGAGAATCTGTTGAGTCTATATTAATTATTGTGCTAGATTGAACTACAATACTGATTGGTATAAATATCTGCTATGTTAGAAATACATTGTTTAATCATATAAGTCTATTAATACATGCACATGCAAAATGATGTGTGTAAATTTAAAAACATGATTGATTTTATTCTGTATGATTGAGGAAGACTGAGAAAATTAGTGAAGCATACAAGGTTGATGAGAGGTTCTCTTTATGGAATATGACATTTTTGACAGTTTTAAAACTGGACATTGGGATAAAAATGGCCCTAGGAGAAAAAGGAAAAAAATGAAGAAATTGAGAATGAAATCAGAATGATTCATAGAATGATTACAGGAAGAATGCATCCCATACAAAATATTAAAGACAGATCACTCTCACAATTCGTACAGTCAATGGAAAGAATGTAAAAGCTACTTGGAACAGATTATGAAGCTTGGTCTCTTCTTGTCTTAGAACATGTATAATTTTCAGTGTGTATTAGGAAAAAATTAGGCTGTGAGGTTTTTGGATCTAAACTTAATGTATTGAAGATCTAGATTATATACATAAAAGGCAAAAATACTCAATAGTAAATTGTTGAATTTTTATACTTTAGTAAAGAATATTTCCTAAACTTGGGGAAATAAGTAGATATATCTTAATATGTGCAAATATTGGTAGAAAGGTTGGTGCATAATAAAGCTGTGGTGAGGAATGAATCTTTATTGAAAGAATCAAAAATGTTTTTACATGAGAGGGTTAGTGTGCTTTATTTTCCGGAAGTAAGACTTGAAGAACAAACAGTAAGTTTAATTTAGTGGGAAATATGTAGTTAAGAAGTGACTGTAAATAGAACAATAACAAATAGAATGAATGTGGATTGTCTATAAAAGTGAGTTTAAAAGAAAAGGGCTGAGGTTGTTTCATCATAGATAGAGACTGAAGACCGAATTGCATATCAAATACATGAAGGAAGATTGAATGGGATGAGAGATAGCTTAGCATCTTCAATTGTAACTACAACCAAAGCATAATGTTGATTACCCCACAAAAGAATAGTGATAAGTATATAATATGTAGTATGAGTTTAGCTTACGTAATTTCATATGCATAAAATCATTTTTTCTTAAATTAGAGCCATCAAGCTGACATCTTTTTGTTTTTGTCTATCATTTTCCTTGTTTTGTTTATCATTTTGCTTATCATTATTTTCATATGCAGCAATAATGTGTAAGCAGTTATAAAATGTGCATTTACATTAGATGTAGTAGTTGGTATATGGGACTTGCTATGTGGGAAATAAAAGTTAGATAAAATAAGACCAAGCAAAATTAATACTGAAAAATGAAAGGTGTCATATAAGTAGATAGGGGGATTCTGCCAGTTTGAGGAATGAATCCAAATGAAACACAACTCCTTACTGATCTTAAAAGTAGACCAAACCCTTCAAAAGTCTGTTCAATGGCCAAAAATATGTCCAGCTTAATAATTGTTTGCATTCTATTCAATGACATTCAGCCATTTGTAGACTTATATGTGGCATCATTTCCTTTTGCTGCATTCTCCTAACCAGGGACATCATAACATCAAGCCTGCTAATAGGACTTTTAACAATTTGTTGATTTGGATCAGTGTGCTTTAATGTTGCAATTTTACTGATTCTTATTCTGAGCAATTTAATACTCTGCTTCCCTTTCCATCAGCAGACAAGTTATTTCATCATCATATTTGTGTAAAAAATGAGCATAAATATTAAACCCCTAGAACAGGGCTGTCAATCTCCCAGGCTGCAGGCCTGATACATCATGTGCTGACCATGCCTATGCCTGGTTTAGGAAAGGGTGGGAAAGTCCTGATACGTCATGTGATGCCACCATGATGATGTGATTTGACACCCCTGCCCTAGAACTTTGCCTTAAAGATGGTCAGATGCTAGTAAAGTTGCAAATGGATAATTATTGCAACTGATGAGTCTTTCCTAATATTATGTTTCCTTTCCTATTTTAAACCTATATGGTTGCTAAGAAGTAGTATCTTTGATGAAATTATTCTGAATTGCAGAGGGAGGAAATGCATTCCAGAGGAGGAAGAGCAACAAGGTTTAGATGACTTGGTTGTGAAGAAGAGAGTTAGGGCAGCTCCTCTCTACAAGTTTCCAGTCATACTGAGGGTCTTCTAAGCAGCTTCCTTTATTATTCTTCACATAGACAGAAATCTTGCCAAAGAAAAGCAAACTACTACAGTATTAAACACATACTCTGAGTACTCTTAGACAGCATCTGCCTCAAGTCTTTTCCTCCCAACCAAGTTATCTAAACTTCGCTGTCTCTTGCTTCTTTGGAATGCACTCCCTCCCTCCTGGGCATCCAAACTACCTAATAACTGTCCTCAACTGTCCTCAAGGTGGTGAGCCAATTCCTACAACCTAATAACTGTCCTCAAGGTGGTGAGCCAATTCCTAGTTCAGGCTTTTGCATGTTCAGTCCAATTATGAGGATTTCAGTTCATGTGAAGTGATCCTGTATGCAGAAACATACCATGGTTTCCCTAGAAGCCAACTCGGAAGAGTTGGAAGAGCCAACTTGGAAAAGATGTCACCAAAGCATCTCATTCTTCACTGGGTAAGTTGAACACAAGAAGATCATGCTTGATCAGGGCCATTGTTCTCCTTAGAATTGGAAGGGGGCATTTAAGGCACTGAATCTAACTCCCCACCCCCTCGGATTAATGTAGGAGGCCAATTTAAAGCCTACACTTAATGCTTTCATACAGGAATCAGACGCTATGGAGAACTAATGAATTACTTCTATATAGGGATGCTTTTAAGACAATTAAAATCAATACCCTGCTTGTATGTTATGTTGTGTTCTGTTGTGTTGTGTTATGTTATGTTATGCCCATGGAATTGTGTGTTTCTTTGCTTGGGTCCTGGCTAATAAGCATTCACTAGTCTTAGAAGTCAACAAGGTTCTAAGTGAATGTAACTGTATTTTCTATAAGCCATAAAAGCTCAGCCCTCGTCCTTTTGCTCTTTTGTCCTTTTGTCCAGATTTCTCTAGCTTGGTACTCTCTAAATTAGCTAAATTGCAATTCCTAAAACTTTGTCCATTTTGGGGAGTTGAAGCCCAAGGCTGAGGGGTACCATTAGTCTTTAGAGTTCTTCTCTAGAAATACAGATACAGATAATCAGAGTTAGAAGGTATCTTGTAGGTCATCTAGTCCAACCCCCCCCCCAAGTAGGAGACCCTACATCATTTCTGACAAATGGCAATCCAATCTCTTCTTGAAAGTCTTAAGCGATGGCACTCCCACAACTTCTGAGGGAAAGCTGTTCCACTGGTTAATTGTTCTCACTGTCAGAAAGTTTCTTCTTATTTCCAGGTTAAATCTCTCCTTGTTCAGTTTCCATCCATTATTCCTTCTCTGGCCTACAGGCATTTTAGAAAATAGCTGGACCTCTTCCTCCCTGTGGCAGCCAGATATTGGAAGACTGCTATCATGTCTCCCCTGGTCCTTCTCTTTACTAGACTAGCCAAGCCCAGTTCCTGCAACCGTTCGTTGTATGTTTTAGCCTCCAGTCCCCTAATCATCCTGGTTGCTCTTCTCTGCACTCTTTCTAGAGCCTCAACATCTTTTTTATAATGCGTGACCAAAACTGGATGCAGTACTCTACGTGTGGTCTTACTAAGGCTTTATAGAGTGGTATTAGTACTTCCCTTGATCTTGATTGTATCCCTCTGTTAATGCAATTTAGGATTGCATTAGCGTTTTGGGTGGCGGCTCCACACTGCTGGCTCATATTTAGCTGGTTTTCCACTAAGACTCCAAGATCCCTCTCACAGTTACTGCAATTGAGCCTGGTTTTACCCAGTCTATATGTGTACTTTTGGTTTTTCTTGCCTAAATGTCGGACTTTATTTTTCTCTACATTGAATTTCATTTTGTTAAATATGGACCAGTGTTCTAGTCTGTCAAGATCCATCTGGATCTTGAGCCGATCTTTTTGGGTGTTAGCTATTCCTGCCAGCTTAGTATCATCTGCAAATTTGGTAAGTTCCCCTTCTATTCCCTCATCTAATTTGTTAATGAAGATATTGAAGAGTACTGGGCCTAAGATGGAACCTTGTTGTTTTGTGAAGAACAGGCTTGCAATGATGTATGACAATTGATCTTCAGCTTACTTGACCTGAATTTAATGTTATCTAAAGTACTTAAAAACCCCATATTTTTTTAAAAAATAAAATTTAAAAAACTCTTAAGATAAGAAAGTCTTGTCAGTCAGGTGAACAGGGCAAAGGCTGGAAGCACATTCAGCGGAGCCTTTACTCTTTGATACCTGACCTTCCTGCTCGTGTCCTTGTGTAGCCAAACTGAATTGTTTGCTGAGAGCCGGGGCCTATTGATTTGCTTCCAAACAGGTCTGCTGGGAATTGTCATGTTAATTGTCATGGAGAGAAAATAGCTCATCTTGCCAGACTCTAGGCTGCTAAGTGCACCATGAATACACAGCTGTCCTTTTCCAGAAAGCCTGCAATCTGACTGTCTACATTGCTCCAGGAATACAAAGGACAATTTGAGGAGATACACTATCAAGACTGCTGTTGTGAATGAATAAATGTTAAATAAAGTTATCTTGAGCTTGAAGTCAAGTGCAGGGTTCTGGCCCTGCACTTCTGATTGGCTGTTAATGGCAAGATCGGATTGGTCCATTCAGGAGAATCTGATTGTCCATTAACAAGCCATTCTCATTGGTTAATGGAGCTAGAGCTCCCGGATTGCTTTTGGTTGAATAGTTAATAAGTTGCCTATATAAGGAAGGCTATAGCAGCCATCCATTTTGAGCTGTCACACCATGTAAATAAAGAGTTTGAAGTTCACTGTTTCTACCGATTCATCTCCATTAATCGCACCCATGCTCCAGACATAACACTGGTGATGAAGGTGGGATTTGGAGACATCAGAACTGACTAAACAACGAAGAAGACAACCGAGCATGTGGCTGAAACGCACAACGGCAGAACCATGTCCGGCAGTGTAGTACCACCTGCTCCGTTCAACCCAGCTCAAGAGGACTGGGAATCCTACGTGGACCGTTTCAAAATGTTCTTGGAAATGAATAATCTGAAGGATGCCACAACCGGGAAGAAACGGACGGTATTCCTGACGCATTGCGGGCTGACCGTATTCAAGATGGCCAAGAACCGCACAGCGTACTTACCCCTGATGGTGATCGACAAGGACCAGCCTAGCCTGTTAGGCCTGCAATGGTTCGCACCACTCGGCATGGAAGTGGCAGGCATTAACCAAATCGGCGGCAGTGACTGGGAGGAGGACCTCGCCCATGAATTCAAGGACATCTTCGCGGAAAAGCTAGGCGAGTACAAGGGGACCCTGATATCCTTTAGCCTAAATCCAAAAATAGCTTCCATCTGCCTTAAGCCTCATCAAGTTCCTTTCGCACTTAAGCCAAAAATCGACGAACAGCTTGATAAGTTGATAGCCCAGGGAGTGTTAAAGCCAACCGATCACTCTCCCTGGAAAACCCCAATCGTGACATCAATTAAGCCGGATGGCTCAATTAGAATTTGTGGGGACTACTGAGCCACCCTGAACCACGCCCTGCAACAAAATCCTTATCCAGTGCTGGTGGTGCAACACCTCCTCCATTCCCTGGGGGGTGGAAAAGTCTTTGCTAAACTAGACTTAGCTCAGGCTTATCAGCAACTGCCGGTTGATGAAAAAATGGCACAGGCACAGACAATTGTAACGCACCGGGGTGCCTTTAAATGTACGCGGCTCCAATTCGGAGTCAGTGTAGCCCCGGGGATCTTTCAGAGCCTAATGGAGAGACTCTTGCAGGGGATCAAAGGCTTTGTCCCCTACTTTGACGATGTGTTAATTGCTGCCCCCCCTCCAAAAATTTTACGGGATCGTTTAAGACTGGTTCTCCAAAAATTCCAAGAAGCAGGCCTGAAGGTAAAGAAAAATAAGTGCAAGCTGTGTACAGATCATGTTGAATTTTTAGGGTACTTAATTGACAGTCAGGGTATTCACCCTACGGATAGCAAATTGAGAGCAATAAAAAACGCTCCCAGACCCTGGAATAAGGCCGACCTCCAGGCATTTCTAGGCCTCATCAATTTCTATAACGTATTCTTTCCGCACAAGGTGACTGTTGCTGAACCTTTACATCACCTACTGGACAAAAAAGCAAATTGGGTATGGGTTCATAGAGAAGAGCTGGCATTCCGTAATGTAAAAAAACTACTGACTTCTGACGCTGTACTAATGCAGTACAATGAAACCTTACCATTAAATATCACATGTGTTGCATCGCCCTTCGGAGTGGGCGCCATTTTGAGCCATGTATTGCCTAACGGTAGTGAAGCCCCTGTTGCTTATTTTTCAAAAACACTCTCAAAAACCGAGCGAAATTATAGCCAGATTGATAAAGAAGCCCTGGCAATTGTATCGGCTGTTAAAAGATTCCATGAGTACGTGTATGGTCGAGCTTTTAGTATAGTGACTGACCACAAACCTTTGCTGGGGTTAATCGCTGAGGATAAGCCGATCCCCAATATACTATCTCCCAGGTTGATCCGTTGGTCAGAATTCTTAGCTGCTTATAATTATCAGCTACAATATCACCCCGGTAAAGCTATTCCCCATGCTGATGCGTTGAGCCGTGCCCGCTGCCAGAGACCATCAATGATCCCGCGCCAACGATGACAACATTGCAGATTGAGACACTTTGTACGCCACCATTAACTGCCCATGATATCGCGAGAGAAACAAAATGCGACCCACCTTAGCACTAGTCCTCACGTGGGTAGAACGTGGATGGCGATTGGACCAAGTACCAGACAACTTCGCACCATTCAAAAGTCGTCAGTTAGAGTTATTTTCTCAAAAGGGCTGTATCATCTGGGGCGATAGAGTCATTATCCCAGAACGACTCCAACAGGCACAACTAAGAACCTTGCACGATGGCCACCCTGGCATCGTGCGCATGAAGGCCCTCGCACGAAGCTACGCATGGTGGCCAGGCATCAACAGACAAATAAAATCATGGGTCAAAACTTGCCAGAGATGCCAAGAAGTAAGCAATGCTCCACCAAAGGCAACCCCAACCAAATGGGAGACGCTGCGGGGACCCTGGTCCCATATCCATCTAGATTTTGCTGGGCCGACCAAAGGCTACACCTTCTTGTTAACCGTAGATGCCTACTCGAATTGGCTCGAAATTCACTGAATGAGGAACACGACCACCAAAGCGGTCATCAAAAGACTAGAAAGACTGTTTGCAACCCACGGATTTCCAGACGTTCTGGTATCCGACAACGGGCCCCAATTTACTGCGCTGTCCTTTGAGCAGTACCTGGCTGACCGCGGTATCCGACATGTGCTCACTTTGCCTGAGCACCCTGTGGCCAATGGCAGGGCCGAGCGCATAGTACAATTCGTCAAAAAAACGCTAGAAAAAGTAGACTACGACAACATCGATGAGAAAATCAACCGAATCCTCTTTCTACAGCACATCACACCTCACAGCATCACCAACAAAACTCCCGTCGAGCTGCTAATGGGACGCAAGCTCCACTCCCACCTCGACTGGTTACACCCAGCCTACGAACTGGAAAAACCACTCGGATCCAGCGGCCAATGCCATACCTTCCAGGTAGGCGATCTAGTATTCGCTAAAAACTTATCGGGCGATCCGCTGTGGGTAGAAGCGACGGTAGTCCATGTAACCAGCCCAAGATCATACCTTGTACAGTGCCCTGCCGATAGACTTTGGAAGCGCCATATCGATCAACTACAATCAAGGCTGAAGTCAGGCAATTCCGAACTCCCTTATAACCAAACTGAGGGGGGGGGGACATACAGAGGAAGATGAATTTCAACTAGAGGAAAACCTTTTTGAAGGGAATGAAAGCAGAACAGAAACGTGGGAACAGGAACCAGGGATGGGAGTGAGTTCACCTCAGGGAGTTACCGAAGATATTGGTGACAACGGAAACACGAACTCTGAACCAGAGGCACCCCTTTCACCAAACAACACCCTACCTCAACAAGAGTGCAACCAAATGCCGGGCGCACAGCGAAAATCAAAAAGACTAATAAAACAGCCATCCTACCTCAAGGACTACGTGACCACACCCTGTAAGCAGAAGCCGGGGGGAAGGGGTGTTGTGAATGAATAAATGTTAAATAAAGTTATCTTGAGCTTGAAGTCAAGTGCAGGGTTCTGGCTCTGCACTTCTGATTGGCTGTTAATGGCAAGATCGTTGGTCCGTTCAGGAGAATCTGATTGGCCATTAACAGGCCATTCTCATTGGTTAACGGAGCTAACGCTCCCGGATTGCTATTGGTTGAATAGTTAATAAGTTGCCTATATAAGGAAGGCTATAGCAGCCATCCAGTTTGAGCTGTCACACCATGTAAACAAAGAGTTTGAAGTTCACTGTTTCTACCGGCTCGTCTCCATTATTCGCACCCATGCTCCAGACATAACAACTGCCATCCACATTGTCCTATATATAGCTGTAGCAAAACGTTCCCATTAGAATGGAACTATCAATGTTTAATTTACTTGGATTAATAGGCCAACCTTATCCCATCTATGCTTGTAAAATTAATGCACCTGCAGCCAAAGTGATGACCTTGGGGGTTTGCTTCTCATCACTTCTGCTATTTTCATCCAAAGAGGTTTTAAGAAAAGGCAAAAACATCAGTAATAATACTGTCTCCTTCTGACACTGTTGCACATGATGTCACCTCCCCCACCCCCCTCAATGCCACTTTGTGGAAATGAACAACCTTGCTGACATGCATCATAAGGCAAAGAAGGTAACCATGACATCACACCTGGGAAATATATTGATAAAGCATCCCCAGTTTTTATAATGTTGTGGTAAGATAATAACTATATCACATTTAGCAGCTCCTTCTTTTCTCTTCTTTTGTAATGTCATTTTAAATTCTTACCTTGATGCTTGAAAGCATGTAAGTAATATATTGGTGCTACGCACTAACATATTTCACAGGTAATCTTGGTCCCTTGAGTAGTTTCAACACCTCAAGCTGATAAGTTACATGTTGAAATCTCTCCCTGCAGCTGATAGTTTGATGCTGAAGGTTCGTCAACTCCAATATTTGTATGCATCATTTTCCCAGTGGGTCCCCTTCACTACTTTGCATTATTAACATCCGTTTAGCTTACCATAATACAAGGACTCTAGTAACAGTTCATGACTGATCAGGAGCAGCAAACTCTACAAAGGCTTCCCAAATATGTTACTTACAATGTATTACATGTGCAAAAACAAAATCCAGGTGGGGATATTGTACTCAACACAGGCATCCATAGGAGAGCAGAGGCAAAGGATGATAAAATGTGCATTATCATGCCATTTCACAAATGCTTCTCAAAACAAAAGGGCAGAGCTTGTGTCATGTTTCTTCACTGTAGTAGCACAGAGGTTAGTTGTGGACACCTCTGCTTCTCCAACCATTATTGAACCTCCTGAATGAAAGTAAAGAAGCATTTTTGCCCTTCCATAATTTTAACTTTCAAATTCTCAGGTTGAGAAGCCTTTCCAAATGGTTGGGGCATCTTGGTTCTAGTCAGGGATGGGATTCAAAAATTCCAGCAACTGGTTTGCTGCCCAGTTGCTGGGAGGGCAGGGCCATGGTGGGCGTGGCCTACCAGAACTTCCGGTGGTTTCCAGAGGCTGGGGTAGGCCGTTTTTGCCCTCCCAAGGGTCCAGAAGCCTCCCTCAGGCCTCTGGGAGGGCAAAAATGGCCTCCCCCATTTCCAGACTTCCAGAAGGCCCATTTTTCCTCCTCCCAGAGCCTCTGTGCAAACCTTGCACTTATCTCCATCAAAAATGGGCTGCATGGAGACTCCTGGGAGGGGAGGGGCAGGAGGGGAGAGGTTGAAATACTGGTTCAGCAAACTAGCTGTAAATTTAACATCCGGTTCACCTGAACTGGTCCAAACTGGTAGAATCCCACCCTAGTCCAGTACTGGTTCTAGTCCAGTAGGAGATCAAAAATATGCCACGACTCATTAGTAAGTTCCTTTAAATACAAAACCAAATATACCCATCATGACTTGTATTTGTTCATTTGATAGTTGGCTCTGGCACTATCAGTTGGTTGAGGACACTCCAGAAGTTGTTGGTATTTCAACAGTGGAGGTTTTTAAGAAGACAACCATTTATCTGAAATGATATAGGGTTTCTTGCTTGAGCAGGGATTGGATTAGAAGACTTCCAAGGTCCCTTCCAACTCTGTTATTCTATCATAACAGAGTTAGAAGGTTCATGGATAATTTTGAACTTTGAATTTGAGCTTTTAGCCCAATTATTTCACAGCAGAAAACAACAGAAGAGGGAATGCTCTATACGCTGCCTTGAGCTTGGGTGGTTTTTATATTTTCATTGGACAAGCCAGCTTTTGCCAGCACTGTGCAGGCAAAACTTATAGAAGGGGCAGAGTGCAGTATAATCAATTCATTTGCTTTTCCTAAATCTTGTTCTAAAACCCTTGAAATATCTCCCTGATTCAAGGTCAGCCCTGACTGTGTAAGAGGATGAAGTGAATTGTGACAGCTGAACACCTGAATGAGGAAAAATAAATGTCTACAATGATTGGAGTTCTTATGACCAAATGATACTTTCTAAAATGATTTGAGCAATAAATGCAAATGGGACTCGGGTATTTTTCTGTTTGTGCAAAGGACAAAAATAGGTACTCTCCTATTATATCAAAGAAGCTGCCCCACAAATACTCATAGAAGCTGACTGGATGGGTAACTGAATCTTACTTCACCCATGAGAACAGGACAGCATTTTCCAAGGTCTCAGAAGATAGAAGACTCATTCAGCTGTGTTCCCCTGGTACCACTGGATCACGTTTAGTCTCCCAGAGTGAGACAATTGCTTCATTCTCCCTTATGAATGAACTAGTTCTGGGACTATGCTTTGAAATGTCTTGAGTCATCACTGAACTTGTCCTGTAGAGGCTACAGCCCTTGCATGTGACATCTCTAGTCAAGAAGCAAATGCTGGAATATAAATGGACTAGTTCTGCTCCCTATCCATCACAAATAAGAGAATGCAGCTTCACTATAAACAGAAAATGAAAACTCTAAAGATACAGAACTAGCTGCTGTTGACAAACAAAAAACAAAAAAAAACCCCTGAGATACCAATATACTTTTCTTTTTAATATTTTCATTTTTAAAAAACAAAAATACAAATCTCTATTCACATTAACAGTATTTGTGTTGTTATTAATACATACCTCTCCTTTTATACATAAACATCAGCTCTTATTTCTATCCTCCACCCATTGGTACCACCTATCCCAAACCACATAATAGTCCGAATCATCTTTGCCTGTTAATTCCATTGTGAATTTATCCAGTTCCGCATAATCCATTATTTTTTGTGTCAAATCTTCTTCGGATGGTATCTTTTCCTTCTTCCATCGCTGTGTGAAGGTTATTCTCACCGCAGTTATGATATGTATAATGATGTATCAGATGACCTTGCTCAATTTTCCCTTAATTATTCCTAATAAGAATATTTCTGGTTCAAGTTCTAATTCGTGCTCTGTAATTTCTAATAACCATCTTTGTACCCTCATCCAATATATTTTAACCTCTGCCATCACATAAGGAAGAATGTTCCTTCTTTGTGTTTACACTTCCAACATTCTGCTTTGTGTTTGGATACATTTGTGTTTGGATACATTTTGGCCAGTCTTGCTGGGGCTAGGTGCCACCTACAAAACATTTTATATTGATTTTCTTTGAATGCTGTTGACAATGTCAATTTACAGTTGTCAATCCATATTTTTCCCAATCCTCTAAATTTATATTATGCCCAACATTTTTTGCCCAGGCAATCATTGATCCCTTTACTATTTCCTCTTCTAATTCCACTTCCAACAAATAGTTATACATTCTTGTTATAAATGTTATCTTCTTGCCTGTCAACATTTGGTCCAGTTGTTGTAAGTTCTTTTCTATCCCTTGTTCTTCTAAGTCTTTCCTAAATTTTGTCTGAATTTGTAAGTATGACCACCAATCTATAATTATATTTTGTTCTTTTAATTTATCAATCATTTTTAACTTCCCCTGATTATCTAATAGTTCTTCATATCTGACCATTTTCCTTGTATCTCTCATATTTGAATGTAATATTGCTTCCATTGGTGAGGCCCATTTTGGTATCTTCATATAATGTTTTCTTTAACCTTTTCCCAAAGTTGCAGTAGTGATTCTCTTATCAAATGTCTATGGAAATATGAATGTTTCTTTTTTTGTCCCATAAGATTGCCAAAATTCTTTTATTTTTCAAATTTATCCATTCCTTCACCCATAATAGTACTGCTGCTTGGTAATACAGTTCCCATTTTGGGAGTCCAAGTCCGCCTCTACTTCTACTATCTTGTAGCATTTTTAGGCTTATTCATGCTTTTTTACCCAGCCATATAAATTTCATAACTATCTTGTTTAGCTCCTGAAAAAGTATTCTATCTAATTTTATAGGAATTGTCTGAAAATAGTATAGTAATTTTGGTAGAACATTCATTTTTATTGCTGCTATCCACCCCAATAAAGATAGTTGTAATTTCCCCCAGTTTGTCAGGTCCTTCTTTATCTGTTGAAGTAATTTCTTATAATTGTCCTCCTTTATAGAGGAACATCTCCCTGGTAGCCAAATTCCCAAATATTTGGGTTTTTTTAGCCATCTGCAATCCCATTTTTTCTTCTAAATCTTTTTTCTGTCAAATTTTTAGCTAATATTTTCATTTTTCCCATATTAATTTTTAATCCTGCTACTGTCCCATATTAGCAATATACTTTTCTAATATTGTATACTTTTCTTTTGTTCCTTTCTGAGCAAACACACCAATTGTCTCTTGTCAGTCATAAACTAGGTCAGAGGTTCATCAGATACAGTGAGAATTTCTCTCTAGTTGCAAATGATTAATTAAATAATCGGATGAAGCGGCAGGCAGACTACAATTGTACAAAGTGTACAAAGGTATCACTTCCAAGGTGCGGGTACGATTTTGTCTGTGATGTCCCAACTTTATCTCAAAGCCTTTGCAGATCACAGGTCTACCAGAACATGCTTACGGACTGAATGAACAGCTCAGGGTCAAGTCCACAAGAGGTGTATTAAGAATCCAATGTTAGCTTTCCAAAATAGCTAATCATTAGCCACTGCTCTTTTCTGTCTCAACAGCTGGTGACATGAAAGTGATTACATTTCTAATGAACCAATTAGAGTTACTGAATGCATTAAATAACAGGATTTTTCATCAACTGTTTATGGATTCTGTCAAGAAAGATCTGATTGTCCCACCTCCCCCAAAATCACTACTTCCCCCCCAAGTAACTACATTACCAGAAATTTGATGAGCAAATGAGGGGTGGGGGGAGAGCTGTTTTCATGTTAGAAACTCAGTACAGGTAAAAATAAGTGTTGAGTAAGTTTCTGCCTTACAACTAAAAGCAAAATATCTTCTGATGAGCATTTACTTTTATTTACTTTTTTAAAAATGCTGATTTCAACAGTTATTTATTTTGTCATATAGTTATACCTTTGGAATAGCTGAGAGATACCAACATTCCACTTAGCAATGAAAGCAGAAACGCATAATTAGCACATGCTTTTTATGGAAATCCTGAATGATGTCATGTAGTATATGATCTGCAGCTAGGAACATAAATAAAAACTACAGTTAACAATAAAAAAGTTATAAAATCAACATGCCTAAACTCCAAAAGGTATCTGGTATCAATCCAGAGACACTGCCCAGAACAGCTTGATTTTAATAGGCTTTTGGAAGGCAAACAGAGTTGAGGCCAAACTGTCTTTACATCAAAGATGAACCTGCATTCTATTTATTTTATGTCTTGAGCTTGAACTTGAACTTCCATTCCTGTTTCAGCAAGGTGGTGTTATGGGCCCTTGCTGTCTTATCTTATTTCATTTTTTTCTAGTACACCTGAATTAATAGGTTATCTCCTTCCCAAATCTCTTCCAAATGAAATGAGACATGTGCTTACATATGCATGGACACCTGGATGGGGTGATTTCAAATACCATTTCCTTCTTCTACATTTCAAACTGAGAGTATATCTTCTGTTTCTATTTCAGCTATTTATGTCCTATGTTCATGGAAGCTTAATTCTAAACCATCTTCAGAAAGACCTATCCAGGCTGAGAACATTTATAACAACTTGCAAGATATTTAGTCCAAATTGCAGACAACTATGTTCTCCTCTTGGACAATCTCCTGGTACTATCTCTGGCCCAATTCTATTACCTTTCTGTTCTAGAAAGAAACTGTCCATTATTCTTTCCTATGGGCAGGTCTTGCTGATCGTAAATACTTTTAGATGTGTTTAATATGTGTTATATGTTTGTAATGCATGTTCTTGGGAGTCAGCCTTGATTGTTTGTATGTACGCGAAGAGCTTATGCACCAGAGACAAATACCTTGTGTGTTCAGTCACACTTATTCTATTGTATTCTATTGTACTCTACTCTACTCTACTCCACTCCATTCTAGATCTTTCTTTTATTATTTGAGTTAAAATAGCCCAGTGATTAGGAATTCTGTCTTATACATAAGTTGCTGATGGCTCCAATCCTCCAAAATAATGAAATGGTGGAATCTTCTACTTTGTTTTTAAACTGTCAGCTTAAAAAAAAAAATCCTTATGTTAAGTCCTGGGCATGGGCGCAAGGAATGGAGACGAGACATCGAACGGTGACTTCAACTCTTTATTAACAGGAAAGAACAGAGCAAAATACTTGGGCAGCAGCAGCTCTTTTATAGAGCTGGCTGCTGTCAAAACAGCCAATGAATTGAGTTAACCGCTTTCACAAGCGTCCAATCTGGGGGGCCCGTTAACAGCCAATCAGACTGGCCAAAATGACCAATCACGACTCGTTATCTACGGGCCAATGAAAAGTGCAGGATTACAAGCCTGCCATAAAGTAAAGTTGTTGAGGGTTGAATCATCACGTTGGCTTAGTTGATAACACCCCTCCCCCCTAGGTTCCATCTGAGGGGTGGGGTGACATATTCTTGTAAATAGGCAGGTCGCTTCACCTGTCTGCTTGACCTGCATGGTTCCACCGGTTTCTGTCTTGGTTCTGGGCTGGATGGCGAAGATTGTGGCCCTGGGCTGCTTTCAGTGCTGTCTTCCAGGTTTCCTGGATCCGGCTCCAATGCAGTGCTGTCACGCGGCGAGGCCACTCCCTGGCTCAGTTCTCCTTCGGATGGTGAGTATCCCCTGGTTGGTTGTGTAGGCTGTTGGGTTTTGATTATCATTTCTTCTTCAGCCTGCTCAATGTTCCTTCCCCCCCAGCTAGAGGTTCCGGTGGTAATCTGGAACGGAGTTGATCTATGTGGCGTTTCCACATTTTACCGTCTGCAGTTTGTAGGCGATAGGATCGGGGTCCCGTAAGTTGCGTTATTGTCATGGGGACCCACAATGGGTCGCCTGAGAGGTTTTTCACAAACACGAGGTCACCTTCCTGGAAAGCCCGACACTTGCTGCTGGATCCCGGGGGTTGTTCCGGCGTGTAGTTTGGGTGGAGACGATCAAGATGCGAGCGAACTTTGTGACCCATCAGGAGTTCAGCTGAGGTTTTGTTCGTGGTGCTGTTTGGGATTATGTGCTGGAGAAGAAGCATCCGGCTTATTTTGTCGTCAATGTTGCCGTGGTCCATTTTGTGCAAGGTTTGTTTTACAAATTGAACCATTCGCCCAGCCCTACCATTGGCCGCAGGGTGAGCTGGCGATGTTAAGGCATGGCGGATGCCCTGATCTGCCAAGTATTGTTCGAATGGCAGGGCAGTGAATTGGGGGCCTTTATCGGAGACCAGGACATCCGGAAATCTGTGGGTAGCGAATAGCTTGTTCAGCTTTTTAGTGACCGCCTCTGTGGTGGTGCTTTTCATCTTGTGGACTTCGAGCCAGTTTGAATAGGCATCCACTGTTAGGAGAAAAGTGTGTCTTCTTGTGGGTCCCGCAAAATCGATGTGGATACGGGACCAAGGACCTCGAGGCATTTCCCACTGAGTTGGGGGAGTTTTTGGAGGAATAGAGCAAGTCTCCTGGCATTTGCTGCACTTTGCTACCCAGGTCTCTATCTGTTTGTCTAACCCAGGCCACCATGCGTAACTCCTGGCCAATGCCTTCATCCGCTCGATGCCTGGATGTCCATCGTGCAACATTTTTAATACCCTATGTTGCAATTTCTCCGGGATTATAACTCTGTCTCCCCACACGATGCAGCCCTTTTGGGAGAATAGCTCTGTTTGTCAATTCCTAAATGGCTTGAATGTGTCATTGGTGGCGCTGACCGGCCAATACCGTTCCACCCAGCTGAGGACTCATGCCAAAACAGGGTCCTTTTTTGTTTCTATGGCGATGTCTCGAGTGGTCAGCGGTGGAAATTTGAGGGTTTCGATTTGCAATATGGCTAAAGTTGGAGCTGGGTCCTCTATGACATCTGGTAGTGGAAAGCAGCTCAAAGTGTTAGCGTGGGGAATGGTTTTCCCTGGGCGGTGTTGCAATCGGTAATCATAGGCAGCTAAAAATTCTGACCAACGTGTCATTCTTGGTGATAAGATATGGGGAGTTGGTTTGTTTCCCACCAAAATACCAAGTAGCGGCTTGTGGTCTGTAATTATGGCAAAGGGTCTCCCATACACATATTCATGGAAATGTTTAATTACGGATACAATAGCGAGAGCCTCTTTATCAAGTTGACTATAGTTCCTTTCAGTCTTAGACAAAGTTCTCAAAAAGAACGCAATAGGTGCCTCATCAGGGACGTCCTAATAGCTGCCCCCACTAAAGAGTTATTAGTACAACGACTCAGAAAAGTTCTTCAGAAATTTAAAGACGCTGGTCTGAAGGTAAAAAGGGACAAGTGTCAACTTTGTATGGAGAGAGTGGAGTTCCTGGGATACCTTCTCGACAGACAGGGAATCCACCCCACCGAAAAAAAACTAACTGCAATCAAAAACACCCCGAGACCTCCAAGCCTTCCTGGGACTCATTAACTTTATAACATCTTCTTGCCCCAGAAGGCGACCATAGCTGAGCCCCTACATAGACTTCTCGACAAAAAGGCTTCCTGGGTCTGGGGACAGCGTGAAGAAAGGGCATTCCAACAAGTAAAAGACCTCTTAACCTCTGATGCTGTATTAATGCAATACAATGAGACTCTACCCTTGACGGTTACCTGTGACGCCTCACCATTTGGAGTGGGAGCCATTTTAAGCCATGTCCTGGAATTCCTGGATGAGAGCCTCTTCCCAGTCGTCGCTTCTGGTTTGGTGTATGCCGGCTAGTTCAATCCCGAGTAGCACGAACCACTGTAACCCTAACAAGCTGGGTTGGTCACGATCGACGACAGTCAGAGGAAGCGTTGCTGTGCGGTCCTTAAAAGATACTTGGACATGGCTGGAACCGACAACTGGAATCCTGTTTCTGTGCTTCTCAGTGGCGAGTGGGATCTCGTTGGCGAGTGGGCGAAGCGGTGCATTCACTCAGCACATTCGAGCGGCTGACTTCCTGGTTGCTTCTGTGGCAGTAGCGTCGGCGATGACATCTGTAAGGCTGATGTCACCTTTCGCCATTAGTTTATTCTGCACGTGTGGTGCATTTAAACCCAGAACTATACTGTCTCTTAGGGCTTCCTCTAAGTTTGCAAAACCACAAAGGCTTCCTAGGTTCCGGAGGTCGGCTATGAAATTACCAACACTCTCATCCTTCCATTGGTCCCTCTGGTAAAATTCATGTCTTCATATCAGTGTAAGTACTGCGGGTGCGTAATGTGCCTGGAGGATTGGAGCGAGGGTATCCCAATCCATGGTCTTCACTTCTGCCGGTTTTGCTAGTGCTTTAGCCATTTTGAAAACGGCGGGGCCGCAATGAGTCAGGAACACCACTTGTTTCTTGCCAGTCGTAGCATCTTTTAAGTTGTTGGTTTCCAGGAACATCTGGAAGCGATCTATATACGAGTCCCAGTCTTCAGTTGCTGGGTCGAATGGAGCAGGTGGTATGGCGCCGCTGGTCATCTTGCCGTTTGTTTCGTGCACTCTTTCGCCACGTGCTCTGTCTTGTTCGATGCATTCTTTGTCAGCTCTATCGTCTCCGCATCCCGTCCTCATCGCCAGTGTTAAGTCCTGGGCATGGGCGCAAGGAATGGAGACGAGACATCGAACGGTGACTTCAACTCTTTATTAACAGGAAAGAACAGAGCAAAATACTTGGGCAGCAGCAGCTCTTTTATAGAGCTGGCTGCTGTCAAAACAGCCAATGAATTGAGTTAACCGCTTTCACAAGCGTCCAATCTGGGGGGCCCGTTAACAGCCAATCAGACTGACCAAAATGACCAATCACGGCTCGCTATCTACGGGCCAATGAGAAGTGCAGGATTAGTTAGTCCATAACACCTTACAGGTTATTTGAGGAATCACCTCTTCCCAATTTATGTCTACTCTTATCGTTAAGTCCAGCATTAAATGTATATTCCGAGTCCTGTCTCCTAGGGAATGTAATCAGATCAGGCCCAGGAAGAGAGTTCTGTTATGATTCCCAAAACTTTGGAAACCATTGCTCTTTTTTTATTATTCAACACACATCATTTTAGCACCTATTCATTACTGACCCAATCTTTTTGTTTGTTTGTTTTATCACACACCCTTCTTATGTACTCCATCCCACTCCATTCAGCTTGCTTTTATAATGAACTTGACATACCCAACTCCTACTTCCAGCTCCCAAATAGGCAGAGCCTCTTTTTTATATATAGATATCATTTTTTTCATTTATTTCAACATTCATTCCTCACCATATCCTAATATATACATTACCTTTCTACCAGCATTTTAAAATGTCTTCATCCATTTACCATCCTTAGTAAACATTTGATCAAGATGTATAAATACATTTATTCTCTCTAAATTTATCACTTTTACATATAATTTTTAATCACTTATTCAGCTTGTCCTGTCAAATACAATTTCCCTAGATCTCCAGTGCATTAATTTTCAGACTTGCATATATTTCTCACTGCATATATTATCTATCTTACATTCACCGCAAGTCTTCTCACCAACAACCCAGCAGTATCTGTATAGAAAGGGGCCCATGCATTTATGTTCCCAGCCAACATACCTCTAACTTTACCACAAACATTCCTTATACATATTTATAAACACATTAAGCAATGAATCACATATCTTATCTACTCTCAATTCAGTGTTAAATTATTTGCTAAACACTTAAATTCTTGAGTTCCATCATATAGACATTTCACCTAATTCCAGCTTCTTCATAAGCAAGTCACATTCACACATCAACATTTCTCCAGATATTTCATCCATATTTTCAATTTTATAATTTTCCTGTGTTCTCAGAGGATTTATTATTGCCTTTTGTCACTCTTTTCTTGAACACAAACTTTCAAAGCACTCTTTTCTGTTCCACTGTTGCTTCACTGCTATTCCCATATAAAATTATAGGATACTTCTTTCAGACTCCTCTCATTCAGTTTCAATTTATCATATCTGTTCTTAATTCTGTGTACTTTGTTGAAGGCTCAACATTTAGCCTTCTTCACCTAATTCCATTTTTAAAAATCCATCTGGATTTCTCTGCCTCTTTTAATCTTAACCATTCCTTACTGTCTTAGAACATGTACATTGGAAGTATCTTTTTCACTCTATATTAATCTATTCTATATTCATCTGATCCTAACTTTTGCACAATTCTATTATATGCCTTTTTCCTCATCCACAGTTTATTTAATTTCTTTATTCTACCAATTTATCTTTCATCTTTATGTTCCACATAAATAGATAGAAATTTATGTCATAATTCATTTTTTTCAGCTTCAAGGAGCTTCCACATCACCTTCAAACCTATGATCACCTTCAAACCTATTTCTGCAGAGAGTTAAATATTTCACACAGAACTTTATCTTTCATATGTGTTTTATTTTTTATTTTTTATTGCTCCTTGTATACTTTTCTCCAAGATCTACTTTTGACACTGATACATAATGATCTGCCTAGAACCATTCAGAATCTTTTATTCTTTATGAATTCTCATCTCAACAATGAAATCAACTAAGATTTGCATCCCATTTTTGTCAGATTTACATGTTCAAATCAGGTATTTAGAAGAAAGAGATATTTCCTAAGCAGATTCTTACAAACAATGCTATTTTTATTCATTCTTGGGTCTCTAGATGAATCAATGCTTTTTCTGCACTTTCTCATTTCATTTTCATCCATCCATTCATGCCATGTAACTTAGTAATTGTTTTGTCTTGATCATATTATTCAAAATGTTGCACAATATTACCAAGATTCCCCCCCTGGTTCTTTCATTAGCACTATTCACTGGAGCATAGCAAGCAACTGTCACTAGCCTATGAATTTCTACTTTCACATGTGTCCACAATCATCACATTTCTAAAATACACTTTAGCCCTTTCATTCATAATTCAAATTATACATTCATTTGCCCACTTGCATTCAACTCTACCCCACAAGAGCTAACACCTTCATTTAATTTATTACTTCCTTCATTTTTCTTTTAATTTCACAGGCACATCACATAACCATTTTTCTTTTTCTTCATTTAAATCATTAATTTACTGTCTTTACCACTTAGGATTAAATTGTAGTCTTCCATACATTGTAGTCAATATTTATGGGCCCATAAATATTATCTTCTATTGTATATCATGGCTTTAGTCATTTAAAGCTTTTTAGTAAAATAGAGGGTAGCCTAGATTACCAGCCCTAGTCATATCCATATCACATGGAACATTTCCTGCTAATGACAAAGACAGTCCAATCAATAAGAATACATTTTGGTCTATTCGTTTTTTTTAAAAAACTTGTTCTGGAAAATTCTCAGGGCTGGGGGGAAATATCTACTAGTATAGCATTACTAAGAGTGCCATTATTTGAATTTAAATAAATTGAAATTCTTTGCTATAAATTCATATAAATATTTTGTTCCTTGTGTCCGAAGGTCCAACTAAAAAAGTTAAGGATTTCAATATGTGCTTTCATAGAACAATAGTTCCAAGGGTAATTGGAGTGGGAGAAGAAGAGGAAAGAGAGAAATCATAATACAGAAAACCAGGAATCCAGGAATCTCTTACTGGCTTCTAACCTAATAGGAACTACCTTTGAAGTCATTCTGCCCTGATTCCTATTATGTTTTGCAAAGTAGCCTATTGTCACTATTTACTGATTTATACACTGCTATAAATCACTCTATGTATCATCTTTCCCCCATCCATTCTTATATTATACTAGCATAAGGACAGGCTATGCCCAATCAGTTTAAAGATGCATGCATTCCACATTTGTAAATGGGAACTCCATTTATCTTTCAACTAACACTATCTTCCTTACATCTGTTCAACAGGCATCACACCTATTACAAATTCCTAAGCTAATATTACAACCACAGAATTATTTTCTTTTGCCATTGTTGAAGAAACCTCCCTTTTGCATTGGCTGGTTCTACCTTTGGGTGTGGCCACTTGTTACATGAAAAGTAAACACTGGTCAAGCAGCCAAAGAGATCCTAATCCTGATTAAGTATATGAAATTAAGAAGGCTATTTTTATAGAGTTTATCGTGAGGTATTCAACAAATAGGAGAATCAATCTTTTAATAACTGCCTGGATTTCTGTCATATTCCTTCATTGTGCCCAATTTGTAGTAAGGGGGAAAGGCTACCTACTCCATCAAGGCAGAAACTTTCCCATTTGCCTGCCTTTCTCATGTCAAAGGCAATCTTTGTTTTCATTTTACAGGCAATTTGAATTTAGCCTTGTGAAAAAGTCTTTCCACTCCCCCCTTCCTTTCAAAGTTGTCCTGCTGAGATGTTGATGAGATCGCTTGACCGCCTGGAGACATGTGGATTCATCATTGCATAAAAGGAATTAAGGACTCCCACATCTGGTCCCATTGCATTCACCAAATCAAAAGGATGAGACAGGACCGTACACTCCATTAGGAGACAATTAGCTCTCTATTCTTCTAGCTTTGTTTCACTAGGACTGTAATCACAGACTTTGTCCCTTAAATCTCTGCCTTTCAAATCCTCATTTCTTAGCATGAATTAACTCCAAGCATGCAGCATGAAGGTGTGGGTGAAAATTTAGCATCTACTTAACACAATCTACTTTGGTCCTAGTCCAGTATTAGCTGACAGAAATAGAGCTAAGCCCAGGGTGAGCTTAAGTTCTTCCTCTTCTTAAGTAATACTCAATTATTTATTTATGCATTTCCCAATCACCTTTCCTGGTTTAAAGCGAATGATTGTTCACCATTGTTTGTTCTAAACTCACTTTGGAAGAAAAGAAAGTGCAAGAAGTAGAAAGGCCAAGTGGGAAAAACAAAACCAAGCTGGCATTGTTTCCAACCACCACTAGTTGAGGAACACTGTGGGATAATTTTACTCTTTCAGGAGACGTAGAGAAGAGATAATTTTTCCATGGCTTGTAGCAAATCTCAGGACAAGGTTTGAACTTTGTTGAAATGTTGAACTAAGGTAGAATATTTTGGGAATGAATTCTGTCTCACTGTGTTCTAAATACCATTGGTAAAAAGAACATGCAGTGGAATTTCCTTTTATCCCAATGGGATTGGGTGTTTGAGACTATCATGAAAAGACTACAGGATGCTATATCTGAGCTGAATTTCCTTGGGCATCCTTGGAGGAATTTTTGTAACTGTCCTATTAAAAATGTCACTACTGTTAAACAAAGTTAATTCTCTTAGGACAGATGGTTCCCTATGTGCACTAAAGTGAACCCAAATCTATTTGATGAATAGTTGAGTTCAATTACTTTGAGTCAAATAATTCCCATGTTGGGATGAAAATAGATAAGCAACAATCAGAATTTGGAGGAGGAGGAGGGAGGAGGAGGAGGAGGAGGAGGAGGAGGAGGAGGAGGAGGAGGAGGAGGAGGAGGAGGAGGAGGAGGAGGAGGAGGAGGAGGAGGAGGAGGAGGAGGAGGAGGAACTGGGAAAGAAAGCAATGAGTTAAATCAATATAAAGAAACCAATTACTATTTTCCCATCTTGACCTCAGGAAACTCTTGTTATAAACTCCAGAAAGGAAACAACCAACAATTGATGACATAATCTAGCAGATAGTTAGATGTACTAAAATGCTGGAATCACCATTTTCATCAATCCCCTGCATAGATTTTGTAAAGAAAATGACTAGTGCAATAATGATGTTGCCTAGTTTGGGTAATGAAACATCTGTAAGAAAACCACCTACCTCACACAGCACCAAGGATCTCACATGTCAGTCCCAAGCTACAAATATTTTCCTTTATTGGCATCTTAAGTATATAACTCTGAGCATCAGAAAATAATTTAAACTAATTCTACCTTGATTCAATGTGAAATTAGAGAGGACAGACAGAAACTCTGACAAACTTTCAACTTTCTATTATTATATCTTACAAACATAAAATAAAGTTCTATAAAGTCTGTTTCCTCACCTGGCCTACCTTGAAGAGGTGATAACACCGTCACACCTGAGATACGAAAGGGCACAGCTTTCTTTGCAACAATGTGCTTTTTTTTCTAATCCTTTGTTCCCTGGATACCTATAATGCTTGCAGACATTTTATTGTTTTGGCAACACTGTAGTTAGAAATGGACCCCTATAAATCCCAGTGAAGATTTTCCCAGCTGCTGTTCCTTCCAGAAAGAACATTGCCATTACAATGTGGTCTGTATCACACCATGAAAATCATTAGTCACATACTGAATGCCTTCCATTTGTATTAAGATTTTTGGCATCCAGGAGAATTGCAATATCACCCAGTTTGACAGAGCTATAGAAGGGTGTGGGGGAGAGGTTTCTTGTAGAGGTGTATTGGTGTTCATTTGAATTTGGCTCCAGTAGAACAGCAACAAGTAGTTGGAGCCTTCATTTAACTTTGGATACTTTAGACTCCTTTTGCAATTTGTGTTAGAACTTTGTCCCGTACAACTAAGTGCAGTCTGTAACATTTAAAGAGCAACTATATGTTCTGTCCCTAATGAGCATTTTTGAGATCCCCGCGCTTTGATTGGCCAAAGCGCGGGGCACTCTGATTGGTCAGGCGAGCCGCGCCGATTGGCTCGCTAAGGATCTCCCGCGATTGGTCCATTCGAATCGTGGGAGATTCAAAGCGGTGCCACTGGCCGCGGCCGCCGCGGCTGAAGGAATAAAAGCCGCGAGCTTTTTCCTTTGCCCCAGTTCGGTTCCAACTGTAAATAAAAGAGCATGATTTGAAGTCACCGACTCCTGGCATCATTTCGCGGACACAACACTGGCGACGAAGGTGGGATCCAGACCCAAAACCGAACCACTTGTCCGATGGAAGCCAGACGAACCACTACGATGGCAAAAATTGGACCCCCCGCACCCTTCAACCCCGCCACCGAGGACTGGAAATCGTACTCCGACCGATTCCGCATGTTCCTCGAGTGCAGCGACCTGAAGGACCCCACCGGCCCCATGAAGCGCACCGTCTTCCTGACCCACTGCGGGACCGAGGTATTCAAGATGGCCAAGGCGCTTGCCAAACCTGCCGATGCGACCGTGATGGACTGGGACGTCCTCGAGCCAATACTTCGGCGGCACTACGCTCCAGAGGTACCCATCCTGATCCGACGCAACGAATTCTACTGTCGGGACCAACGGTCGGGTGAGAGCTTCAGCGACTTCGTCGCCGAGCTACGGCGCCTAGGAGGGCTCTGCGAATTCGACAACCTGAACGATGCCCTGTGAGACAGAATCGTGCTCGGTTTGTGGGACCCCGTCCTCCAGAGCCAGCTGATGGCAAAGGGCAACATCAGCCTAGCAGACACCCTCACCAAAGCCGCAGCCGCCGAAGCAACCCGAACATCCGCCGACCTCATGCGCAGACCGAACACTGGGGACTGCAGCGGAAACAACAACCCTGCGAGGTCGACTGAGGCCCAACCCGAGACGACCACCCACCAGGGCGACTTCCACTCGGCATCGGGCACTTCCGATGACGAGGAGGACATCCATTGCCTCCAGACAGGCAACGACCCACGGAACTGGCGGGGTCGTAAGTCAAGGACCAACTGTGCCGGTTGCGGCGGTGACCACCCCAGGTCGGAATGCCGGTTTTTCGAATCGATCTGCTGGCATTGCGACAAGAAGGGACACATCGCCCGTGTCTGCCGCCTAAAAAAGAACTGCAGCCCGGCACGATGGGACCAGAGTGACCGGAGGAGAGAGAGCACACCACCCCGGACCAGAGATCGCCCCTCGGATAACAGATGGGACCGGAACGGACGATCCCTGTGAGGCGGCGATAACCGGCGAAGAGAGGAGACCCATCAGACGGTCACCATCGGCCACGCCATCACCAATGACACCCAGAAGGTCCACGTGGAGGTAGGCATCGAGGGCCAGCCATGCAAAATGGAGGTGGACTCCGGGTCCTACCTCTCCATGATTGCATGGCATGAAATAAAGCGCTTGGTGCCTACCCTCCAAAGGAGGAACGTAGACAGCCAGAGACTCATTGTAAAGGACTACCAGGGAAACCGCATCCTGGGGCACCCTGGCATCGTTAGGACTAAAGCCCTGGCCAGAAGTTACGCTTGGTGGCCAGGGATAGACAAACAAATTGAGACCTGGGTAGCAAGGTGCCAATGATGCCAGGAAACTAGGTCAAGCCCACCCACAGCACCCGTCCTAGAGTGGGAAACCCAAGGGGACCTTGGTCTAGGATTCACATAGACTTCGCCGGGCCCACAAAAAGACACACCTTCCTTATAACAGTAGACGCTTACTCCAACTGGCTGGAGGTAAGCAACATGAAGACAACAACCACGGAGGCTGTGATCAAGGAACTCTGCAAACTCTTTGCAACACACAGCCTCCCAGACGTCGTCGTTTCCGACAACGGGCCCCAATTCACCTCGCTGGAATTCGAAAAATTCCTTGCGGAAAGGGGCATCCACCACGCGCTGACAGCACCGGTGCACCCAGCGGCGAACGGTAGGGCGGAACGGATGGTGCAATTCACTAAGAAGACCATCCGGAAAATAGACCACGGGGAGATCCAGGAGAAAATAAACAAACTACTCTTCACCCAACACTTAACCCCAAATACCACAACGAATAAGAGCCCAGCCGAACTATTAATGGGGAGGAAATTAAGGTCCCCACTCGACAGGTTACAACCCACGTATAACCCGGAGAAGCCCCCAGACTCAAACAGCAAACACCGAACCTTCGCACCCGGCGACCCTGTATACGCAAGAAACCTGACGGGAGACCCACTATGGATACTGGCCATCATCACACAAATAACAGGCCCACACTCGTACCGGCTACAAACAGCAGATTGACGAGCGTGGAAACGCCACATCGACCAATTAAGGTCGAGGACTGCCAACCAAGAGACCACCGATGCACAAACAGGCGAAACCAACCCCCACAACACAAACCAAGGGGGGAGGGAATACCCAGGGAACCAAAACCAAAGAAGAATAAACCAGCCATACTTACCGGAAAGCAGCCATCATGACCCCTCGCCAGGAAGAGACAGCCAGGCCAGCTCAACCAACCTGGAAAGACCAAGCGGGAGCGGCGAAACCCGCAGCTCAACCAACCCGGGAGGCCCAGGAGGGAGCTACGGAGAGTGGCCCGGCCCGACCGACCAGCCGGTTCCCACGACGGCATCAGGAGCAGCAGAGATCCCGACCGAACTGGCCGGGATCCAACCTACGACTGAGCTGCGCAGGTCCAGTAGGCTCAGACGGAGCCCCGCCTACCTATGTGACTATGCGACGTAAGGACTGAACCAAGAGGGGAGGGGTGTTCTGTCCCTAATTAGCATTCTTGAGATCCCCGCGCTTTGATTGGCCAAAGCACGGGGCACTCTGATTGGTCAGGCGAGCCGCGCCGATTGGCTCGCTAAGAATCTCCCGCGATTGGTCCATTCGAATCGCGGGAGATTTAAAGCGGTGCCATAGGTCGCGGCCGCCGCGGCTGAAGGAATAAAAGCTGCGAGCTTTTTTCTTTGCCCCAGTTCGGTTCCAACTGTAAATAAAAGAGCATGATTTGAAGTCACCGACTCCTGGCATCATTTCACGGACACAACACTATATTTAGTACCCAAATCCACAAAGCGATAGAACTGTTGTTTTGAACATTTCCATGGCTTAGCATTTTATTCCTTACGTGAATGAGTTAAACCATCAGGAGTTAAAGAATGTATTTCAAGTCCCAGCATTTTATGGCAGCTGCCTCTCCCATCTTTTTGGGAAATATTTAATCATACAGAGCCAAAGAGATGAGTTTGAGCCTACTGTTATCATACTAAATCAGCATGAATTCCATGCGGCCTTCAAGAATGTAAAATCTGTAAGCTTTTCTTGTATCACATTTCCTACTGGAAATCCCTCAGCTGGCTAGATGCAGTAATAGGTACCATTTAACCAGCTAATGAAATTCACATGTTGGGAAGATAATTGACATATTTTAGATTTTGTGATGTGTTGACTTCTGCAGCTGAATATGTGTATAAACTGCTGCATTTTTTCATAAAGTTCTTTAGACAATTTGTTTTTATTGTATAAGAGTGTGCAGCAAACAAGTATATTGTTTTCTCCTCAAATATCCACCTGGGTAAGATAGGAATAAATATTTTTCCTGTAATTAAAATGGATTATGGGAGTGCTATAAAGGTTATTACTGCTTAGGTTATTACAACAGATAGAAATGAACATATAAGAAAGACAGTGTTTGCCCAGCCAGCATCTTAATACAAGAAGAAGTTAACAGCCAGGATAGCAAGACAGGGGAATGGCAACTGTTGAGTAGATCTACACCAAGGAGCTTACGTTTTTTATTTGCCTCCTTTTAATTTTTACTCCTAGTTTCCTAAACAATGCTAAAAGGATGATGGACTTATTAAGATTGAAGGATGTACATTTTTGCTATCACAAAATTAGCCATAGTTTGTAGGATATTTTGTTGTCTGTTTTTATTGTATTGTTGTCTGTTTGTTATTGTGGTCTTTTTCTACTTCTCCTTTGCATTAGTGGTAGAGATATTGCTTGATTTGATTATTTGGAGTTAATCAGGTCATTTCTGTCATTTCTTCTACATTATAAGTGTAGATATACAGGTAGACTTTAATGATCATCCAGAGCTATTTTCTGGATAACTGAGTATTCCTGAAGTTGAGTGTCTTAGGTAGTTGAACATTCTCCATAAGATCACTCTGAATCACTTTCTTGCCCATTCAGTTTTAGAATTGCAAGAGAAAATAACCCTGGAAGATTTCCAGAACTCACTTGGAAAGTTGTAGCCTTTGAGGAAGTAGTCGTTTGTATATAGCAGGGGTGTCAAACCCAAGGCCTGGGGATTGGATCTGGTCCATGAGGTAATTAGATCTGGTCCACAGGGCCACTTTGGAAACAGTGAAGGACCAGCCTGCGATGCTTCTGCCAGTGAAAACAGAGCTTGGGAGGTTTGCATGTGAGCTCCGTTTTCACGGAGAGGGTTGCAGGAGGCCATGGCAGCCAAAAATGGAGCTTGGGAGCCTATTTTTGCTGGCAGAGCACTTGGACCACCACAGGTGCCCCCAACATGAGTGATGAAGTGGCCATACCCACCCTGGCCCACTCAGGTCAAACACAACTCTGATGTGACCCACAATAAAACCGAATTTGACACACTTGATATATTACTATAGCAATACCACCTGGACTTATATGAAACTTCATAGTACTTTCAAGCCTGCTCTAAGCAGTTTGCAGAGTCAGCATATTGTCCTGAACAATCTGGGTTCACGTTTTACCAATTTCAGAAGGATAGAAGCATGAGTCAACCTTGAGCCAATCAAGGTCAAACTGTTGGCAGCTGACAGAATTAACTCGCAGTACTGCATCCTAACCACGGCACTACCATGGCTCATATCATCCTTTAGAAGCTACTCAGTCTCTTGCAACAGCATTTTTGCATGTCTTCTTTTATGTTAAGAAATGTCACCCTTGTTCCATTTCATCTGTTGTTCTATCATCTTCTTGTAGCCACTGTCAGAGCCAGCATATTTGAGTCACTAAACTCAATTACTCAAACGAAAAAAATATGAAGGATTATCATATTAAACTATTTTTAATGCTTTCTTTAGAGGTGAAAAGAAAAAAAAATATTCACACCCACACATTAGTTGAGAATTTGCTGCTTCTTTTTAATGTGTTTATATTCTAGGAGCAAAATTACTTCTTTTTGCTCATATCCACATAAATCTTTATGTGCAGACTAAATTATAGAGTGGAATCATCTACTATTTTGAGATATCTTCAGACTTCATAAATATGTTTGACCATTATCATCATACATACAAGTATAAGATTTAAGTATGATGATTTTACTTTTTAGATTTATATCCTGTCTTTATTTGGGGGGCAAAATCTGATGTATATAGCACTGCCAATTTTCTTCTTCACATCAGCACCAGACGTACATTTTCATGGCTAAGGACACATTTGTATTTGGATCTTCTGAGTCATAGTGGAATATTTTAAACACTACAACACACTACAACAAATAATGCTATTGAAAGTATAATGCTCAACTTTTATGACTCCATCCTCTTACTTTTAAATGTAATTTATTTACTTTTTTATATACTGCCATATTCCATACTGACTCATGTTTAGGTACCATGAAAGAAACAAAAATCAATCATAATCATATCATCAAAATGCAGTATGATGATAATTAAAAGAAGTTATTTAATAAATAATTCAATCTAACATTGAAAAAAAACATTAAGCATATCAAGGATAGATCTTAACCAAAGGCCCTCTGAACAGTTCCATTTAAATGGCTTTTGTCAAACTCAGGAGTCATGGTATCATCTACATTTCTAGAGGGAGGCAATTCCTACACTCATAAATTCCTTGCTCTCATGCAGGAGGATTCCTTACACTGGACAGGTAGAGTCCAAAAGGTTGCTTAATGATAGTGATGATGATGATGTTCAAGCAAATTGCCATTGTTTGCCTTGAAATATGCATCTATTTCTTTACCTCATATTGGGAAGTTGTGTCTCTAGTGTCTGTACAACAAACTGATACTAAGGCCTCTTACAACAATCAGACAGAAAGATAGCAAACATATAGCTGTATACTCCACAGAAGAGAATTTGTTGAAGGGCATTACCAAGAAACCAACATTCCGCTTCAAAAACTATTCACAGAAATGATTCTCCTCAATTTCCTCTTCTGTTTAAAGTACTCTGCATTCTTCAGCCCTAAATAACTTCCACATAGGTTTGACAGATTCATATAGGAAGTGATGCAGAAGACTTCAATAATAAGACATCAGTTTCCTCTTCCTTTCTGTAAGAGGCAGCCTTTGCTAAAGCACCAATCTTTAAATGAAGAATGGTCAACAAGACAGAGCCAAGTCCTATTTAGGCCTATGTTGACTGAATAAATCGGGGCATTCTGTCTTATATAAAAGGAAACCTATGGAGGGCCGAATGGGGGTTTCTAAGTGGTAGATATGGCACTCTGAGGCTCCATTTCTGCTGCCCAGATTCCAGGTGAGGCCTCTGGAAGGCTGAACAGAGCTTCTGACAGGCAGATCCACCACTCAGAAGCTCCATTTCAGCTGGCAACATGCCGGGCAAATGTTGCAGAGCCTCTGCGGTTGTTCATAAGGGCTAACAACTGCCATGGTGCTGCAAGATTTGTAGTTTCGGACCTTGTTTGGAAACGCTAGGGGACACTGATCAAGTATGTTGAACGCTCGCTAAGGGAATGCTCATAACCTGGGGACCACCTGTACTAATACAGGAGGTAGTCCTCTTGAAACACAATAGCCTAATCTTTATTTTTCACCCAGGGCATATATGCAGACTTGCAACTCAGTATGGCTTGAACTGAAGTTTTGTTTAAGTACAGTTGTGGCTTTTGCTTTTTGTTTGGTTTTGTCTGGAATGAGTTTGTTAATAACAGGATATTGTGGGGGAGCAGAGAATGAAAATCCCTTTAGTTCGCAAACCAAACAGGATTCATGGCCTGAATTTATTACCTGAAGGGTCTTCCTGAAATTAGCTAAGTATTCACGTTTCAGCTCTTTTCTATCTATATTTTATGCATTCCTGCTGCACAACACTTTGAATTCTCACTTACTGTTTGAATTCTTATTGAATTATTATTGAATTCTCACTCACTACTCCCCCACCATTTTTTGAAACAAAGCTAAGATCTATTGGGTAGACACTGCAGGGGCTCAGATCAAGAAAACTGATGCTCTTTTGCCCCCGATTTACTAGAATATTTTCTTTTTTTTTTTTTTTTGAAAAGAAATTTATTGATTTTCTACAAACAAACAAGACAAACAAAACATCAAAACATCAACTCTCATATATACATCCAGCGTGTCGGTTGGTTCATCAGTTTTGTGCATTCATTTTGTAGTCTCAATTACAATTATGTTACATAACAACTCATACTGTCAATCCAAACTTACATATCCTAATATCGCTATTAAAAAAAAAAGAAACTTTTGACTATACTTTTAATTATTCATGCTTTATGAGATAACAATACTTTAAACAGTTTATTCTGTAACAAATCATATAATCATTCCAAATCAATCCTAAAAACACTTTATAAATATAATGTCAAATAACAAAGACAAGAAAAAAAATAATGATATTCCTTACTGTCTAACATTCTAAATATTGTATTATCGTATTTTATCATCTAACCATTTATAAAAAGATCCCAAATTTCATAAAATTGTTTATCCTCTTGCTCTCTAATTTCAAATGTCAATCTGCTCATCTCAGCACATTCCAATATTTTCTTAATAATTTCTTCCTGTAATGGTATTTTCTCATTCTTCCAATTTTTAGCAAATACAATCCTAGCTGCTGTTAATACATTTACAATCAGATATTTCAAATCTTTACTATATGTATCAGGTAAAATTCCCAATAAAAATATCTCTGGTTTCAAGTCTATGTGTTTCTTTGTCATTTTTTCCAACCACATGCGAATTTTAGTCCAATATTTTCTGGCGTCCTCACAAGTCCACCACATATGGTAAAATGAGCCAGGTATCTGATGACATTTCCAGCATTTTTCAGATTTGTTCTTAAACATTCTTGCTATTCTTGTTGGGGGAAAATGCCACCTATAAAACATCTTGTACAAGTTTTCTTTATATGCTGTTGACATTGTCATTTTATAATTTTGAGACCACAATTTTTGCCATTTCTCTAAATCAATCCCATATCCAAAATTCTTCCCCCAAACAATCATAGTTTCTTTAACTTTTTCTTCCTCTAATTTAGTTCCCAGTAAACAACCATATAGTTTTTTAATCACCTTCTCATCAGTACCCATCAAGATCTTATCTAAATCAGTCTGTTTATCATAGAATCCCTCTGTTTTAGAATCTTCATCATACCTTGAATGTATTTGTGCATATGAAAACCAATTCATCCTTATACCTTGTTCCTCTAAGTTTTGAATCGATTTAAGTTCACCCTTTTCATCCAATAGTTCCCCATATCTAACTGTTTGTTCCTTCTTATAAATTATAGAATAGGAAAATGCTTCAGTAGTCGATAACCAAACTGGAATTTTCAAGTAACATTGTCTTTTTATCTTCTCCCAGTTTAACCACAAAGACTCCCGTATATAATGCCTTCTAAAATAGCCCTGTGTTTTAGTTCCCTTATACCATAAAAAAGCATGCCAGCCCAACAGCAAATCATGACCTTCTTGTGTCAACAATCTAGCTTTTCTTAATGTTATCCATTCTTTGACCCACATCAAACTTGCAGCTTGATAATACAATTCCCAATTAGGCAGGCCAAAACCTCCTCTAATTCTAGCGTCTTGCAAAAGCTTTAGCTTTATTCTCGCTTTTTTACCTTGCCATATAAACTTCAACATGATTTTATTTAAATCTTCAAAATAGTCTTTTCCAAGCCTAATTGGTATTGTTTGAAACAGAAATAGAATTCTGGGTAAAATATTCATCTTAATTGTTGAAATTCTCCCTATTAATGACAATTGCAAGTTTTCCCATTTCTTCAAGTCTGTAGCTATCTGTTGTTTAAGTTTCATATAATTATTCTCTTTTAATGTGCTACATCTTGCTGTCAAATATATCCCTAGATACTTAACCTTATTCGTAACTTGGATTTTCAACAGGTCTGCCAGTTTTTCTCTTTATCTCAATAGCATGTTCTTCATCAAAATCTTTGTTTTATCTTGATTTATTTTCAAACAGCCACCTCACCATATGTCTCTATCTTTTCCAATAACTTTGGAGCTGTTTCTAGCGGATCTTCCAGAATAAAAGCTAAGTCATCAGCAAAAGCTTGTAGTTTGAATTCTTCCTTTTTAATTTTCATTCCTTTTATGCTTTTATCATCCCTAATATTTCTATTCAATACTTCCAAAGTCAACAAAAAAGCAAAGGAGATAGGGGACATCCTTGTCTTGTGCCTTTTCTTATATTAATAAAGTCGGTAAGTTCCCCCTCCATCATCACCTTTGCTGTCTGTTTATTGTATATGGCTTCTATTGCTGGAATAAATTTTCTGGCAAAACCCATCTGTTCCAATAGTAATAACATAAATCTCCAGTTCACGTTCTCAAATGCCTTTTGAGCATCTAGGAATATCAAAGCCATTTGCTTTTCAGGATGAGCCTCATAGTATTCCAAAGTATCCAAGATTACTCTCATGTTGTCTCTGATTTGTCTCTTTGGCAGAAATCCATTTTGATCTGGGTGGATAAAATTATTTAAATATTTTTTAAGTCTTTCTGCTAAAATTGAAGCAAAAATTTTATAGTCTGCATTCAATAAAGAAATAAGTCTATAGTTCTTAATTTGCAGTGGGTCAGCCTCTTCTTTTGGAATAAGTATAATATAAGCCCCTGACCATGTTTTGGGTATCATCTTCTTTGACATAACTTCATTCATAACTTCTAACAATGGGATGCTCAATGATTCTTGTAATGTTTTATAGAATTCTGCCGGAAGCCCATCTGGACCTGGTACTTTCCCATTACTTTGTTTCTTAAGTGCTTAATTTAATTCCATCATTGTTATATTGCTTTCTAACATTTCTTCAGTCTCTTTAGGTATCTTCGGTAAGTTAGCATTCTGTAGATACTGTTTGACTTTTTCCTCATCAATATTCTCTTGTTTATATAGTTGCCCATAAAAATCTTGAATAATTTCCTTTTTCTCCTTATTACCATAACAAACTTGGCCTTGATCATTTATTAGCTTCAATATTTTTCTTGATTCCTTCTCATTTCTCAATTTATATGCTAGCCATCTGTCTGGTTTATTTGTATCTTCAAAGTAATTCTGTTTAGAATTTCTAATTTTCTGTGCCAGTTCTTTCTCTACTAATTCCATTTTATGTTTTTTTTTTTGAAAGAAAATTTTATTAATTTTCTACAAACAAACAAGACAAACAAAACATTAAAACATTCAACTCTCGTATGTACATCCAGTGTGTCAGTTGGTTCATCATTTTTGTGCATTCATTCTGTAGTCCCAGTTACAATTATGTTACATAACAACTCATATTATCAATCCAAACTTATATATCCTATAATCACTAAAAAAAAAAAAATTGACTATACTTTTAATCATTCATGCTTTATGAGCTAACAATACTTTAACCAGATTATTCAACAAATCATATAATCATACCAAATCAATCCTAAAAAAAAAAACCTTCATAAATATAATATCAAATAACAAAATAATAGCAAAATAGCAAGATAAAGATATTTCTTACTATCTAAAATATTCTATTATCGTATTTTATCATCTAACCATTTATAAAAAAGATCCCAAATTTCATAAAATTGTTTATCCTCTTGCTCTCTAATTTCAAATGTCAATCTGCTCATCTCAGCACATTCCAAAATTTTCTTAATAATTTCTTCCTGTAATGGTATTTTCTCATTCTTCCAATTTTTAGCAAATACAATCCTGGCCGCTGTTAATACATTTACAATCAGGTATTTCAAATCTTTACTATATATATCAGGTAAAATTCCCAATAAGAAGATCTCTGGTTTCAAGTCTATATGTTTCTTTGTCATTTTTTCCAACCACATGCGACTTTTAGTCCAATATTTTCTAACATCCTCACAAGTCCACCACATATGGTAATATGAGCCGGGTATCTGATGACATTTCCAGCATTTTTCAGATTTGTTCTCAAACATTCTTGCTATTCTTGTCGGAGGAAAGTGCCACCTGTAAAACATCTTATACAAGTTTTTTTATATGCAGTTGACATTGTCATTTTATAATTTTGAGACCACAATTTCTGCCATTTCTCTAAATCAATCCCATATCCAAAATTCTTCCCCCAAACAATCATAGTTTCTTTAACTTGTTCTTCCTCTAATTTCATTCCCAGTAAATAACCATATAATTTTTTAATCACCTTCTCATCAGTACCCATCAAGATCTTATCTAAATCAGTCTGCTTATCATAAAATCCCTCTGTTTTGGAATCTTCATCATACCTTGAATGTATTTGTGCATATGAAAACCAATTCATCCTTATACCTTGTTCCTCTAAGTTTTTGGATCAATTTAAGTTCACCCTTTTCATCCAAAAGTTCCCCATATCTAACTGTTTGTTCCTTCTTGTAGATATAGGATAGGAAAATGCTTCAATGGTTGACAACCAAACTGGAATTTTCAAATAACATTATCTTTTTATCTTCTCCCAATTTAACCACAAAGACTCCCATACATAATGTCTTCTAAAATAACCCTGTGTTTTAGTTCCCTTATACCATAAAAAAGCATGCCAGCCCAACAGCAAGTCATGCCCTTCTAATGTCAACAACCTATGTTTCCTTAATGTTATCCATTCTTTGACCCACATCAAACTTGCAGCTTGATAATACAATTCCCAATTAGGCAGGCCAAAACCTCCTCTAGTTCTAGCATCAGATGCAAAAGCTTTAGCTTTATTCTCGCTTTTTTACCTTGCCATATAAACTTCAACATGATTTTATTTAAATCTTCAAAATAGTCTTTTCCAAGCCTAATTGGTATTGTTTGAAACAAAAATAAAATTCTAGGTAAAATATTCATCTTAATTGTTGAAATTCTCCCTATTAATGACAATTGCAAGTTTTCCCACTTCTTCAAATCTGTAGTTATCTGTTGTTTAATTTTAATATAATTATTCTCCTTTAATGTACTACATCTTGTTGTCAAATATATCCCCAGATACTTAACCTTATTTGTAACTTGAATTTTCAAAAGATCTGCCAGTTCTTCTCTCTGTCTCAATAGCATATTCTTTGTCAAAATCTTTGTTTTATCTTTATTTATTTTCAAACCAGCCACCTCTCCATATGTCTCTATCCTTTCCAATAACTTTGGAGCTGTTTCTAGCGGGTCTTCCAAAATAAAAGCTAAATCATCAGCAAAAGCTTGTAGCTTAAATTCTTCCTTCTTAATTTTCATTCCTTTTATGCTTTTATCATCCCTAATATTTCTATTCAACACTTCCAAGGTCAACACAAATAGCAAAGGAGATAGGGGGCATCCTTGTCTTGTGCCTTTCCTTATATTAATAAAATCTGTAAGTTCCCCCTCCATCATGACCCTTGTTGTCTGTTTATTATATATGGCTTCTATTGCTTGAATAAATTTTTTAGCAAAACCCATCTGCTCCAATAATAATAACATAAATCTCCAGTTCACGTTGTCAAATGCTTTTTGAGCATCTAGGAATATCAAAGCCATTTGCTTTTCAGGATGAGCCTCATAGTATTCCAAAGTGTCCAAGATTACTCTCATATTGTCTCTAATTTGTCTCTTTGGCAGAAATCCATTTTGATCTGGGTGAATAAAATTATTTAAATATTTTTTAAGTCTTTCTGCTAAGATTGAAGCAAAGATTTTATAGTCTGCATTCAATAAAGAAATAGGTCTATAATTCTTAATTTGCAGTGGGTCAGTCTCTTCCTTCGGTATAAGTGTAATTTTAGCCTCTGACCATGTTCTAGGTATCATCTTTTTTAACATAACTTCATTCATAACTTCTAACAATGGGATGCTCAATGATTCTTGAAATGTTTTATAGAATTCTGCTGGAAGCCCATCTGGACCCGGTGCTTTCCCATTATTTTGTCTCTTAAATGCCTCATTTAGTTCCATCATTGTTATATTGCTTTCTAGCATTTCTTCAGTCTCTTTAGGTATCTTTGGTAAATTAGCTTCCTGTAAATACTGTTTGACTTTTTCCTCATCAATATTCTCTTGTTTATATAGTTGCCCATAAAAATCTCGAATAATTTCTTTTTTCTCCTTATTCCCATAACAAACTTGGCCTTGTTCATCTATTAACTTCAATATTTTTCTTGATTCTTTCTCTTTTCTCAATTTATATGCTAGCCATCTACCTGGTTTATTTGCATCTTCAAAATAATTCTGTTTGGAGCTTCTGATTTTCTGTGCCAGTTCTTCTTTCTCTATTAATTCCATTTTATGTTTAATTACATCCAGCTTCAATTTAATATCTTTTTTCTGTGGCATTTTCTGTAATTCTTTTTCAAATATTTTATACTCATCTTCCAAGGCCTTAGAAGTTTGCCTTTTCCTAATATTCTTTTTTCTTGTATAATCTATTATCAAACCTCTAGCATATGCCTTCATTGTATCCCAAACATTCTGCATTGAAGTGTCTTCTTTTTTTATTTTCTCTAAAGAAAAAAGCCAGTTCCTTCTCCATCCGTTGTATAAAATCTTTTTCCTTTAAGATAGTATGATTTAATGTCCATCTCGCTCTTTTTTTTTTTTGTCCCTTTCATTTAATTGTCATTGGGCTATGATCTGCCCAAATACTTGTTTCGATATTTGTTTCTTGAATATTGGATATTAATTCTGTTGAGATCCAAATCATATCTAATCTGGACCATGATAAATGTCTATTTGAACAAAAAGTATACTGTTTAGCTTTAACATTTCTTTCTCTCCAAATATCTTTTAAAGTTAATTCGTCTGTCATTTTAAAAAAAGATTTAGGGAGAGTCTTTCTATTTTGCTTTGTTGTTGTTGCTATATAGTCCAGTTTATTGTCCACAATTCCATTAATAATTACTCCCATCATAATTACATGAACATAGTCCAGTCCAATTATTTTCATGTGTAGTTTTTTATAAAACTCTTCTTGTTTATCATTCAGAGCATAAATTGCAGTCAAGAGTATTTTTATATTATTGTCCATTATTTCCACCATTAATACTCTTCCGTCTTCATCCGTGTAGATCAGTTTTGCTGGGATAGCCTCTTTAATGTATAGAACCACTCCTCTTTTCTTACATTGAGTCAAAGAAGTAAATATTTTCCCTAGTTTTGGCTGTACTAACAATTGTTCATGTTGTTTTTTAATATGAACTTCTTGTAGACAAATTATATCGAATTTTAGTTTCTCTAATTTATGAAAGGTTTTCGTTCTTTTAACAGCTGAATTGAGTCCATTTATATTCATTGTAATCAGTTTTTTTTCTTCCATGATTATGCTTTAAGTTTAGGTCTAACAGCTCTCGTGGATCTCACTTCACGCTGTTCTTTACTATCCACCTGTCCACCTACTGCGCCTTTCTCTTTTTCAGTCTCCAGTTGTTCCTCTTGAAACTCAGTTAATGAGACCTCTTTCTCTGCCTCCTCTTCTCTTCTTTCAAAAAATTCTGCATGGAAAAGTTCTGCTTTCTCAATTGAGTCAATTCTATGTCTCTGCTCTTGCCATGTAAACATTAATCCTTCTGGAATCAGCCATCTAAAATTCACTTCGTTTTCCAGTAGCATTTTGGTCAGAAATCGATATTCTCTTCTCATCTCTCTCGCTCTTCTGGGTATTTGTTTTAAAACCACAACCTCTTTGCCTTTGTATTTCAATGTCTTCTCTCTTACCACTTGTAGTATTTATGTTTTAATGGATTTTTTGGTAAATCTAATATGGACTTCCTTGGGTAATTTATTTCTCATTGCATATCTTGTATAAACTTGATATACCTCATTTACTCCATCCATCATCTTTTCCTCTGTAATTTCCAAAGCATCCGCCAAAATTTCTATCATTATCGCAGCCAAATTTTGTCCTTTTTCTTCTTCTATATTTTGAAATCTGAGATAAAATTCTGACCTTTCCATCTCCCACCTCAACATCCCACTTTTATCTTGTTCAATTACTGTTAGTCTACTGTCAATATTTCCAATCTTCTCCTCTCTTTGTTTACCTTCTTCCTCAATTTTTTGGAATCTCTCCTCATACTTCACCATCATTTGTTTAATATTTTCCACTTTTTCATCAGTCTTCTCTATTCTTTGTTCAGTGATGTCTGATTTTGTCTTGAGATCTTGAATTCCTTGCATAATCATCTGTAAAGTTACTTTTTCTTGTTCTTTATCTTGCTTCAACATTGTCTGAATTAAACGTTGTCCTCCAGCTGGTGGGGAGGCAGAGGTAGAAGTAGAAATGCCAGATGATATTGGTTTCCTGCTCATTTTAATGGTTCCAAATCTTCAAATTCTTTTTAAATTTTAATCCAACTGGTAAAATAACCAATTATAATCCAAAATGGAAAAATCCAATAGTAAAAGGCCCAAAACCAAAGAACAAAAAGGAAAAAAGGAAGAAGAAAGATCTTCAGGTTCTTCTAGACCCTAATCCAATTGTGAAGTAGTCCACCATAAAAAATGAAAAATAGAAAGAAAAAAACCCCCCAAAATAATAATATTGGTTAAGAGAAAAAAGAACAAAAAGAAAAGAAGAAAAGAAGAAATTCCTTCAGGTTCTTCACACCTTAATCCAGTTAAGAAGTCTCAATAATAAAAAAACAAAACATAAAAAAAAAAAACAGAGTAGTCCAAAAACATGGATAGAAAAAGCAAAAGGATCCCAATAAAAATAAGGGAAAAAAAAGAAAAATAAAGAAAAAGCTCTGAGGCTTTCCCTTTGAAATAAAAAGCAAAAAATAAGAATATTACTAGAATTGGAAATTGCAAAGAGGCTGGTGAGTAGGGGTATCACAAGTAAAGAAAAAAAAATATATAAGAAAGCACACTGCACTTTATTTAGTTGTCCAAGGCTCTTATTATGACTCTCTTCTCCACCAGCTTCAAAGCCAAGCCTCAAGTGTTAAAATATTGATAAGGAAAACACCTGTAATAATATTTTGCTGTGCTCTCCCTCTATCTTATCACATTAAAATGTCCTTGAGAAGGAGTCTTCTTACAGTTCTCTCCAATTCAAATAAAATATTTTCAAGCCTCTAGTTGGCAGTGTTACAAAGTTTCTTAATACTCTTCCCCCCCGCCAGAAAAAAAAGGATAATTTATACAAAAAAAAATATATAGCCAAAGGGAGCCTCTATCCTAAAAGAAAATTAAAAAATCAAAAGGAGCATAAAAATATTTGTAAAAGAAAATTCAATCCGGTTACCTACAAAGTCACACTAAAGTCCCCCCCAAAAAAAAGTAAGAAAAAGAAAAAAAATATCCAAGCCTCAATTTGACATCACTTTAAAAAACGCCGCTCATACAGTTTTTGTCAAAAAAAAAAAAAAATCTCACAGGTTTCTTCTCTATTCAGGCTGCCCTTTCAAATCTCAGCGAATTTACAACAACAAAAAAAGAAGTTTCTCACCCAGCCGACACACTTTCACTTCCAGCCACTTTCTTTCTGGAGCTGTCCCAACTTCAGCAGCTATGGAGGCTGCCTCTCCGCCACCAGCAAAAGGGCTTCTCCCAGATCAAACCAGAGATTTTGCAATATCCCTGGGATCCTGGGACTATGCCCTTCATGATCACCATCTCTTCAGGACGGTTTAGGTCCATTGGGACCGACCAGGGGCGAAAATATCGGCTGCGATCTCAGATCCCCAAGATCGCAGCTGTATCGCCGAAACGAAGCTCCGCCTTCCTTTACTAGAATATTTTCAAACCACTAGTCAACCTATACTGCTCACTCGCCCACTCTCTTTCCCCCTCTCTCTGTCTCTCTACCTCCTCCTTCTCTTCTTCCTTCTCCTCCTTTACAGATACATCACAGTATAGACAGAGCAGGAGGCTGAAAAGTAAATCTAAGTAAACAGTTTAAGGTACACATGGTGTAATTCAAAACAAATCCTGGCAAGTATTTCCTGTGAGGTTAACATACATCAAAACTGGCAATTCTGGCAATTTAAAATTGATGTGCAAAGAGTCAAAGTGAAAAATGACACATTACTTTAAAAAGACAAGATTAAATAGCAGGTAGAACCCCATCTAATCTGGGCATAATAATAAGATCTTTTTTCCACTGTGCCTATGCTATGGTTCTAGTTGGGGAGATTCAAAGCTGCTATTTGCATCCAGAGGGAAATTTCCTTACAAAGATAAGTGCTTCCTTTCATTTGCAGCATGGAAATCTCATTCAGGGAAGAGAGTAAGTTCTCATCCAAATCAGGATCACAGTGGGACTCAAGCAGTGGTGGGATTCAAAATTTTTTACTACCAGTCCTGTGCATGGCTTGGTGGGTGTGGCAGGGGAAGGATACTGTAAAATCTCCAGTCAGAGATGGTATTTGCTGGTTCTCCTAACTGGTCAGAAAAATTTCTGCTACCAATTCTTCAGAATTGGTCAAAACCTGCTGAATACCACCTCTGGACCAAAGGTCCAACAACATCCTCCCACAATGTAGCCAAATAGAAAAAAGATAGAGGTGGAAGATATTGACAAAAGGTAGATCAACTACCAACTTTCTCTTAGTGAAGCAGGACAATTGTACAGTAAAGCCATATTGTAATCTTCATAGTCAGGAAATAAGATAAATATTCCAACATCTATATGGTTTTCTTGGCAACAATACAGAAGTGGTTTGTGATTGCCATCTCCCATGTTGTTTTGTGTCATGCCCCTGGTGGAGACTGACTCTGAGGGAGAGGAGGAACAGCCAACAGGGAGTGGAAGTGTGGCTCTGGAGATTGTAGAAGAGGCTGTGGAAGGGCAGAGGCCAGATGAGCAGTCAGAGGAAGACCCAGGCCCATCCTCTATCCATCCTAGGGCACGCAGGAAGGAGAGGATAAGGGAGAGACATGGTCTACTCGGAAGGATAGGGCTTTGATCCTCTTCATGGGCTGCAGCTGTGACAACTGAATAAGAGGATGGATCTGCATACGGGAGAATGCTGGAAAAAAAGCGTGAAAATATCTCTAGTTTATGGTTCTTCTCTGAATTTGGCATCCTTCCCAGTGTGTGTTCTGTTATCTGTTGATGTCCTCCAGCCCTTCTCTTCTCTGGTTTGTGTTGCTTTTTTCCTTCTTCTTGTAACTGTTTGTGTGGGAGTTTTTTTTGTCTTCCATCAAGGATATTTGGAGCTTGGAAGCAATGTGAAGGAATAAAAGGGGCTTCACCTGTTTTCTGTGACTGTGTTTGTTTTGTATCCCACCCTGGGTCATCACAGTTTTGTCAACTTCCCAATTTACTCCACTGCTCTGGAATTTCCTAGTACAATACTATCCAGATTAGCCAAGATTCATCCAGGTGCTGGCAGATGCTATGACTTCATAACTAGCACAGCCATTTATAGAAAATTTTAGCTGATTAGCAATATCATAACATAGTTGTATGCGTAAGTACAACCATAAAAGCAGTAGTTCCCAAAATGAGTTGTACAATAAAAGGATAAAAACCTAAATGAGAAAAGCCACATATACTTTCTTACATTCTAGGCACTGTACTTAGTGCTCACTTGATTAAACTACTCTGCAGCTCTTTCATTACTTCCTGGGGGCCTGAATGGTGCAAATATATATATAAATAAATAAATACGGTGTTTCTTTTCTTAATGCCACATTTCGACTTGTGGCACCCACACTGTCTTGCTAAAGGTTATATTTATACATTGAGAAAAAAGAGGCAAAGGGCCAAAAGCAAATGCGACATCTGCCATGTGGTGCTTCCATCAATTGCTCCCCATGTAAGCTGCCTGTGTCTGGCACTTCATTTGTGTCCACACAAGCACTGCTTCATTACTGTTTTATTATAGTTGTGTTTAGCATAAAAAAAAAATCTGCCTTTAATTGTCTTGAAGGAGAATGTAAACTAAATAAAACAACAAAAGGGAATTCTGAATTTTGCACTGATGGCCAGCACGCTAAAGTGAAACAGAAGGGTGGGTGGAGGGAAGAATCTTATTATTGTCTTTTGAATGTCAGCTGGCATATTCCATTTGAGGATAATGTACCCTAATTATATCACTAGACTTCCAAACACATTCTCAAAGTCTGCTGCATGTGGCATTTACAGTTGCCATAATAACACATAGCAGATCAGGAGGCATGCCATAAGCACACCTCTGACCAGCAAGTGACCTCCTGATTAGCAGATCCATGGGGTTAATCATAGGAGTGCATCAGACAGGGATGTAGGATACCCCGATGAACTCTGATCTCAGTAAACTGGGAAATCTATGCCAGAAAGTGTTTACACAATCATCAGCTGTGCTGGCAAACCAAACAGAAAATCCCCATTTCTGTTAATATCATTATCAGAATGAAATAAGTAGAACCTCTAATTTCACATGTAGCAATTAGTAGAGAAGCTGAATCATAACTATAGAATTAGGGCCTGTGGTTGGCAATGGCACCAGCTCGCCCCTGTTTGGAGCAAGATATGCCACCATTTGTCAACTGGGCTTTTGGCTTACTGGATGTTGTGATATTTGCATTATATATTTTTTCTTCTTCTCCTGACAAATCATCCTTACCTCAGCAGATCACTTGAAACAAGGTGCCAAAAATCTCCCTCTGAAAGATGATCCCAGTGGCCTTTTCCAAAAACTGTATTACACAGCCTTTTTCATTCCCTTTGCCAATGTATGCCTTTATGCAGCAGTCTCCAACCTTTCCAGCTTTGCAGACCAGCTGCAGGGGGGGGGAGAGGTGGGGGGGATGGTTCCATGTGAGCAGCAGGTGAACGTATGTGCAGATTCTTCAGCCTGGTTCTGAATGGCCTGCAGCCTGGGAATGGGCTGCGGCCTGGGAGTTGGGGACCCCTGCCTTTATGGATTTGATAGAGAGCTGAGTTTCTCCATCCAAAAATGTGTCTTCCCCAAGAATTATGTCCTGTATACATTCTGAGGAACTCTCACGCTATTATTTAAGGCAGAGGATAGCAATAGCAATACCAATAGCACTTAGACTTATATACCACTTCACAATGCTTTTACAGCCCTCTCTAAGCTGTTTATAGAGTCAGCATATTGCCCCCAACAATCTGGGTCCTCATTTTACCCACCTAGGAAGGATGGAAGGCTAAGTCAATCTTGAGCCAGTGAGATTCGAACTGCCAAATTGCAGGCAGCTGGCAGCTGGCAGGCAGCAGAAGTAACCTGCAGTACTGCATTCTAACCACTGCGCCATTGTGACTCAGGATAGTTCACAAAGCCCTCTTCTGATTAGAATAATTTTCCATGTCTATCAGAATTAAACATGTGAGTGAAAAACAATTATGAGCACATCTGTAATGCAGCAATTAGCTTCCATCATTTATTTATTTATTGAAAAGGAGAGAAAGACGACTCCTAAGACACTTCACATAATGGGGGTCTCTAGAGCTAGATGTCTCACCATCACTACTGAAATCAACTGGAACCAGCCACAAAGGAAACAGGATAACCATTGCAAAACAGTGTCATTGTCCCCCCCCCTCCCCATTCTCAACCCATCAGGCAGTTCAGAAGGATGTCATGGTTGGTGGTATTGAATGCCTACAAAGATCCACGAGAGCCAGGATGAATTCACTGGCCCTGCAAAGGTAATCCTCAAACACTACTACCCATCCTGAACCCCAAATGAAAAGGGTCCAGATAATTTCTTTCTTTCAAAGTCCTTTAGAGTTATAGCCATCTCAGTAACCTTCTGTAAAAGATAGGAAGGGCTGGCTCCTGCCCATCTATCATAACCCTTTCCCTTCCCTAAAGTGAGCATAGATCCTTTGATGGAAAGTTTTCAGATTCTACAGATTCTAGCTATAGAATCTGTGGTGGCTAAGGATGAATAGGCTAGGGGAATCTATATAATTCTGTATAATTCTTCACTCAGCAAGTGATTGCACGAGAGAAGGCACACCACCTCTCTGAAGCTATATAGCATGGGACATTGTTCCTAGCATTGTTCCTAGTATTGGAACAAAATATCACCGGAGATATCAGACCATAATAGTAGACTAGACTAGGAAACTGAAAAATATCCTGGAATTTGCAAAAAAAATCCTACATTTGCAACACTCCCTCTATATTGTTGTCAAGAAAACTGGTTCATGGAATCTTCAGGAGTTAAGTTTAGCTCAAGGTTGTTTTCCCCTAAGAGTCCTACACAGTTAGTGTAAAATTTGCTCCTGCATCTGATTGCCCAAAATTCAAAACAATTTACCTTTCTAAATAAATGATTTCCTCCCTGTTTCTTTTTTATCTTTTACTTTTAAATGACTGAGTGTGTTTTCTGTAGCATAAAGTTATTTTTGAAGGCTGGAAATTTCTTTCACAGATCTTTGGAAAGGCCAGGACTATGTAACATTCTCAGATGCACCAAGCTTTTTTTGGGAGGGACACATAAAAGTTAGACCCTCAGCCTCTTTATAAAATGTACACACCAGTGGAAACTTTGTTACACCACTACAGATTTTTCCTCCTTAGAAAGGATGAATGTTAGCCAGACTTTATTCCACCAATAGCAAAACACTTCTGAAAAATCTTGCCAAGAAAACTGCCAAGTCTCCAAGAATCCAACATGATTGAATGGAAGAAAAAATTCACCTGCTATGGCAACAAATATCAATAATTCATTTCCAGAAAATCTTTAAAAGAATCATATTTCATCCTTGGTCATGAGAACTGGAAAATGCATGTGCTCCTAAATCTGAAAATTAGGCTAAACGCTTTTTGCTGACTTCTATAAAGTGTCATCAACCTTCATTTTCCTCTCCATTTTTATCAGTTCCACTTCACAATTAGGAAGAAAAATGTCAGAAATTTTCAGTTGAAACCAACACACAATACACGATAGAATATAAAATATACTTTGCATTTCTCTTCGGTATTAATGGATACAAAAGTTATTTTCTAACTGTAACTCCTGTTAAAAATTTCCAGTTACTATAAAGAAAGCCAATTGTATGGTCAGGTCTGGGAACTGCTAAGGAAAGTCACTAATGAGTTTTGGCTGCATGAATTATTTTAGAATAAGCAGAAATAACTGAAATATGGCTGCCCAGTTAATATGGACTGGATCCTAACAGGGAGATTAATCATATTTAACCAAGTAGCAAATTTGAAATTTGCTTTGAAGACATTAAGGCCAGGGCTGCCTTAATGCATGGGCCTGATGAGCACTTGCCCATGGGCCCCACAAGCATAGGGGCCCCAAACTAATCTGTGTATGTTAACCCTTCAATGAAGCTTGTTAGGAATATAAGTCACCTAACAGGTATTTGGGTTAGAAATATATAAACCAGGATAAACATTTAGTACTATACCTTTAAGGGAATGCAAGAGCATGCAATTGGGTGTGGTTTCTCAAACAGCCATAAGATGGAGCCAGAAACCTGGGTTGTTTAGTCTGAGTCTCAGAAGAGAGTGTGTCTGAATGTATCTCTGTTTCCTTCTGTTGGAAAGTATTGCCCTTGCTCCATTTCTTCTAATTGACTGATATTACTGAATTTAATGTAAGTCTGATACTGAACTGTTTTGATATTTGGACTTTGATATTTGGATTATCCCTGGATTGAAAACTGACTGATTTACTTGTGAATGACTTTGGATTGCTTGTTTGGACTTTGCTTAATGTTTCTGGAATTAAAAACCTACATTTACTGTACAGTGTATCTGTGTGCTCTGTGTGTATTATTCCTACACTACTCTCTATACGTCTCCCTGTATGTGCTCATTCTCCTAATGGGGAATTGTATCATATAACAAGCAACATATTTATTTATTACAGTTTACTGCATTTTTAAATTAATACTAACATACAAATATATGTTTAATTTTATCGACCATTTACATTTTTATTCCTGTGAGTAGTTGTCGTAGGGGCCCTAGTACACTGCTTTGCCCAGGGTCCATAATGTTGTTAAGACAGCCCTGATTAAAGCTGAGTGATAGACTCTTCTATTACTTTACGTATATATTTTTCTCTAAGTTGCTATTTGTCTTAAGAATTAATATCTACAGAGATTCTTCTTTCCTATAGGTTTTTCTTCCTTTTCCCCCAACTATAACCAAAAAATGCCCCATAGCCACTTTTTATTTCCATGTCTTCATGACTTTGCCCTCATCTCAACCCCAGTCTGAGACAGTTTAGTTAGTTTAATTTAAAAATACTTTTCATCTACTCCAGATACTATTTTTCTATAGCTATGATTAGGTATCCTTCACTGACCATTAAGTGGCTCATTGTGAGCCTGTCCAGTCACGTATATGAAATGGCAGCTATATAAATTGAACAAACAGGGGTTAGGGTTTGTCCAGCTCTTCTTGGTCATTTTAGGCCTCTAGGAACATCCTATATCCTATAGCCATTGGACTTAGCTCCTCATTTTGATCTGGGCTGTCAGAAAACCAAGATACTTATCTTCCACAGAGGTATTTCCTTGTGTAGTGCCTGATTGATGCTTTTCATTCCATTTTTCAGATGCTATTTGGGCTTGTGAAAGAGCCCTAGATCTATGTTTTAGTATTTTTTGCTTGGGCTGTACAGAAGGACAATTACATCTGGGGGAAAATTCTAGTTTAACTTGCCTCTTTGCCTCAAAGCGTTTTGCAAAAGCATTTTTTTTTGCTTTTTTTTTTACTATTGACTATTATTTCTAAGGACTTATGCATGAGTCCTCCAGGTATAGCCTGGTATGTAAGTGCTTCTAGAGCCAATATCAGGGGCCGCAGTGGTACAGTGGTTAGAATGCAGTATTGCGCGCTAATTCAGCTCACTCCAGAGTTTGATTTTGAGCGGTTCAAAATCTTCAGTCTTTTATCCTTCTGAGATTGGTAAAATGAGAATCCAGATGGTTGGGGGCAATATGCTGACACTTAGAGAGGGCTGTAAAGCACTGTGAAGCAGTTTAGAAGTCCAAGAGCTATTGCTCAATGCTATCATTTAGTTCCAGTTCTATGGCTGTTCATGCAATGCTCCACAGTTATATGTGTCATCTTTATGGAAAAGGGTGGAATCAATGCTGTCTTGCTTACTCCATTCCAGGTTTGGTAGTACTGGTTTTACTTGTGCACTGATCATAATTTGTGTTCTCCATGTCCATTCAACACTGGGTAATACCAACCACAAGAAGACTACATTTGCTACCAGCATTACCATTGTTATGGACTAAGCCAACACAGCGATACAACCCTAAACAGCTTTTACTTTACAGCAGGCTTGTAATCCTGCACTTCTCATTGCCCTGCAAATAGCGAGACGTGATTGGTCGTTTTTGGCCAGTCTGGTTGGCTGTTAATGGGCCCCTCTGATTGGACGCTTGTGAAAGCGGTAAACTCAAACCATTGGTTGTTTTGACAGCAGTCAGCTCTATAAAAGAGCTGCTGCTGCCCAAGTATTTGCTCTGTTTTTATTTTACAATAAAGAGTTGAAGTCACCGTTCGATGTCTTGTTTCTGTTCCTTGCGCCCATGCCCAGAACTTAACAACCATCCCCATGCAGCACTAGTATTCCCAGTAATGATTGCTTTTTCCCCTATTTCATCACACCAAATCTTCTGCTTTTCAACTGGGCTATTTTTGAACATAGCTTTAGCACTGTTTCAAAAAAACACTATATCCATGTTATGGATAGATGAGCTGAGAAAGAGGATTAGCTTGCAAACAGGCTGTGATTAGCATTAAATCAACCATATTAAGCCATAGCATTAATTTATGCCAACATGTATTTTTGCAAGAACAAAACTAGAGAAGTGCATTAGCCCAGGATAAAGATAGCACAGCCAAATACTGCATTGTGCAGAAAAACCTGAAGCCTTTCTGGGCCTTTATAAAACACCATGGTCCAGAATTGTCCAGAACCACAGATATGGTTACCTTTTTGTATTTTAATCCCTTTCCTTTTGTTCTTGCTTCTGAAATTATAAAAATTCAAAATGAAGTATACAATCATTGAGTCAATAACCAGTGAGTCTATTAGAGCCACAGTGGCATAGTGGTTAGAATGCAATACTGCAGGCTATTTCTGCTGACTGCTGGATGCCTGCAGTTTGGCAATTTGAATCTCAGCAGGCTCAAGGTTGACTCATCCTTCCATCCTTCTGAGGTTGGCAAAATGAGGACCCAGATTGTTGGGTGGGTCCTCATTTTGGTGACTCTGTAAACTACTTAGAGAGAGCTGTAAAGCACTGTAAAATGGTATATAATTCTACTATTGTTATTGCTATTTGTGGGTTTGACTACTGTCTAGTGGGTTAAAGGACAAACACCAGTTCACGATTCATAAGAAGAGCCATTCCTTATACAATCTTACCACTGCAAATATCTCTTGCACTGAGAGTGCCCTTTCCACCTCCACTTCACAAATCCTCCTCAAATTGTTAAGATTAACTCTCTTCTCTTCTCTTCTTACAACATTCCATATGATGAGTTGACAAAGTTTTGATCCTATAGAAAAAGCACTCTCCTTACAAATTTCATTTAAAATATGTTAACTCAAATGTTCAAGTATCTTTCTAATAAATTCATTTGAAATCAGGCTTCCCAACTCTTTCCAGAAGAATATCCATATAAGTCTTTTGTAGCAAAAATGAGGGAAAAAAATCCTTGTGGCACCTTAAAGACTAAACAATTTGTTATTCTGTTAGTGTTAATGCATCACAGTTCACTTGCATTTGATGAAATGGACTGAGAACTATGAACACTATGCAAAAATTAATTGGTTAGTTTATGATACCAGAAGAGTCTTTGAGACTTTTCAAGCAATTCCAAGCAAGGAAGAAATAACAAGTGAAAAAGCCAGTTAGTCATTGCAAAACAGGAGAAAAATAATCAGGCAAACAAAACCAATAATTTCTAATGTGGTACATTATTTCATTTTATTTTATTTTTGCATCTCCTGCCATTTCTATATTACATCCCTCAAACCTCCTTGAAAAAATCCCAAGCCTTTTCTTGCCAATTAGGGACTATTTCTAAACTCACAAATATAATACAAACCAATTCTTGCAAGCAGTAAGTGCCAATTCAAATGCATTCTTGCAATTTTTTAAATATTTATCATAAAGAAATAAAACCAAAGTTGTTCTTTTCTTCTTGTTCTTTTTTAAAGAAAGGAATTAGCTCCACCTAACCATAATGATGAATAGGAATTTAAATGGAATTGCAAATGTAATACTTTAACATTCCCATAAACAGATCTGAAAGTCAGCCAAAGGAAGGGTAGTTTGAAACAGAAAAATTGAACTCCAATATAAAAATTCATCCTGGAAGCACATCTGTAAGAAAAAGAGGATGGAAAGATGTTTTGTCCTGTAAAGCTATTGGATTATTTTTAAAAGGTCTGAAATTTCAGGGGAACATAAATGCTTAGTTCTAGTTTATATTTTATTATTTTATTATTATTAGATTCCCCAGTGCACCAAAACTCACTTGTGAATTACAGACCAGAGAGAGATTCAGAATACAGAAGCAGTCCAAATACAGATAAATAGACATAAATAATTCATGTTGCACAGTACTTGGCCAGATAAGTGGGTTCCCTAAAAGACCACCTAATTTGAGAAACCCACAGTCTGGGAAAGAGATTAGCTTTGGGAAAGCTAATATATTACTTTGTAACTTGGGAAAATATGAACAAAATGAAAGTTCTAATTAAAAAATTGCTCAATATAAAGCTGACTGTTGTAGCACAGAGACAACCAGGTTCTTCTTCGAAATAATTCATGAAACTGTTAATAAACCTGGACAGTGTGAAAAGCTTTGCAAATGAAACACTTGCTTATGCTTAACTTTTGATAATATAAAAAACTTAACCCTCCTGTGTGTAAGAACCAGATCATATAAATAGGAATGCTTGTGATATTTATGAAATAGAAGGTTCTTTATCTAACAACACCCAAGACCAGCAATGAATAGTGATGACATTCTGCTTATAAAAATACATCGTAATAGTACCAACTGGCAACAAACTATAAGCCATGGTGCTGCAGTGGTTAGAATGCAATATTGCAGGCTAACTCACTGCTCACTCCAGGAGTTTGATTCTGAGCTGCTCAAGCCTTCCATCCTTCAAAGGTTGATAAAATGAGGACCCAGATTGTTGGGGACAGTACGGTGACTCTGTAAACTACTTAGAGAGGGCTGTAAAGCACTAGAGAGCAATATATAAGTCTAAGTCCTATTGCTATATAAACCTTTGCAATTTATCTGGCAAATAGACCTGTTAAGGAAGGATAAGCACACATAGAAAGAATGTAGGGTTAATACCTATTTAGAGTTTAGTCCACAATTGCTTCTGTTGGAGAAGATGGATTAAGCCAATTAAGTCACAACTTAATGTCAACTTAAACTGGAATACTGGCAAAGGAGGGAAAGAGGGAGACCTAGGTGTACTGAGGCGTTGATGGTTGAATTATCACAAAGCTTCTTTTTAAGATTCAGACTTTCATGGTTGTTGAACAGATCCACTATTATTTTTGGAGAGTCCAAAGGCTCTGGAATTTTGAACTATAAAATTAATTGTGTGCTTTTCATGGGATTAAGCAGCAAGTGGGAAATTGCTTTTAATGATAAAAAGCTGCTAATACAATTAACAATCTACTTGACATGCCAATTTTCTGAACTGGTTTCTTTTCTGGATTTGAATGACCCTCATTTAGACATGCATGCAAAATCAAGTAGAATCATTATTAAAACTTCCTGCTTAGCAGACTATATACCAAGTTGTGGTATTGTCGTATTACATAATCTTAAGAATTTACCAGTGATGATAATAACAGTTTCCTACCATCAAGAAAGGGGAAAAAAAACACTTCTACATCCCTAAGAAAAAACTTGCAAGTCAATTCAAACTTCTTATCAATCTGATACAGGAATTGGCAAAATTTGAAGCACTGTGCCTGGCTCAGTTTTTTTTAAAAGCAACAATGTGACTCTTCTTATGCTATAATTAGATTTATAGAGTTCTCATTCATTTATCCAGGACTGAACACATAATGGTCCATGGAACTATTTTAAATTTTCTTTTTTTTTTTTTTTTTGGTAAAAGTTTTATTGATTTTAACAAAAAACAAAAAACATATAAGACATAAAACATGACATAGAAAAAAAATAAAATAAAAAAAATTATAACATTCTTCATAAATTTACAGTGTATCGGTTGGTTCACCACTCCCTTTTGTGCATCAATTTCATAGTCATCAGAATAATTATATTACATAATAACTCACATTATCAATCATCAATAAAATATCCCAATATCATTATTGAACAATCATTTGACTATAATTTTACTAATTCATACTTAAGTGAGATAACTATAATTAAGTTAAATTATTTTATGACAAATCATGAAATCATATCAAATCTATCATAATAAAATATTCTTAAAAATTATCAAAACCAAGAAAAATTATATATTCATTATTTCCTAGATTTCTAAATATTCTATTATCATATTGTATTATCTAACCACTGATAAAAAAGATCCCAAACTTCATAAAATTGTTTATCTTCTTGTTCTCTAATTTCAAATGTCAGTCTACTCATTTCAGGACATTCCAATATTTTCTTAATAATTTCTTCCTCTAATGGTATTTTCTCACTCTTCCAGTGTTTAGCAAATACAATCCTAGCTGCTGTTCATACATTTACAATCAGATATTTTAAATTTTTATTATATATATCAGGTACGATTCCCAATAAAAAAATCTCTGGTTTCAAATCTATGTGTTTCTTTATCATTTTTTCCAGCCATATGCGAATTCTAGTCCAATATTTCCTGGCCTCCTCACAAGTCCACCACATATGGTAATATGAGCCAGGTATCTGATGACATTTCCAGCACTTTTCAGATTCATTCTTGAACATTCTTGCTATTCTTGTCGGGGGAAAGTGCCACCTGTAAAACATCTTATACAAATTTTCTTTATATGCTGTTGACATTGTCATTTTACAATTTTGTGACCACAGTTTTTGCCATTTCTCTAAATCAATCCCATATCCAAAATTCTTCCCCCAAGCAATCATTGTTTCTTTAACTTGTTCTTCCTCTAATTTAATTTCCAACAAATAACTATATAGTTTTTTAATCACTTTTTCATCAATACCTGTCAAAATCCTATCTAAGTCAGTCAATTTATCATAAAATCCTTCTATTTTAGAATCTTTAAGATACCTTGCATGTATTTGCGCATATGAAAACCAATTCATCTTTATACCTTGTTCTTCTAAATTTTGCATTGTTTTAAGTTCACCCTTTTCATCCAATATTTTCCCATATCTAACTGTTTGTTCCTTCTTATAAGTTATAGGATATGAAAAAGCTTCAATAGTTGATAACCAAACTGGAATTTTCAAATAACATTGTTTCTTAGTTTTCTCCCAATTCAACCATAACGATTCCCGTATATAATGCCTTCTAAAATAACCCTGTGATTTAGTTCCCTAATACCATTGGAAAGCATGCCAACCCAATAATAAATCATGGCCTTCTAATGTCAACAATCTAGTCTTTCTTAACGTTATCCATTCTTTAACCCACATTAAGTTTGCAGCTTGATAATACAACTCCCAATTAGGAAGGCCAAATCCTCCTCTAATTCTAGCATCCTGTAAAAGTTTTAATTTTATTCTCGCTTTCTTGCCTTACCATATATACTTCAACACAATTTTATTTAGTTCTTCGAAGTAATCCTTACTTAACCTAATTGGTATTGTTTGAAACAAATATAAAATTCTGGGTAAAATATTCATCTTGATTGTTGAAATTCTACCTATCAATGACAATTGTAGGTTTTCTCATTTTTTCAGGTCGGATGCTATCTGCTGTTTAAGTTTAATGTAGTTATTCTCTTTCAATGTAGTACATCTTGACGTCAAATATATCCCCAAATATTTAACTTTGTTCGTAACTTGAATTTTCAATAAATCTGCCAGCTCTTCTCTTTGCCTTAATAACATGTTCTTTGTCAAAATCTTTGTTTTGTCTTTATTTATTTTTAAACCAGCCATCTCACCGTACATCTCTATCTTTTCCAATAGTTTTAAAGCTGTCTCTAAAGGGTCTTCCGAAATAAAGACCAAGTCATCCGCAAAGGCTTGCAATTTGAATTCCTCCTTTTTGACTTTCATTCCTTTTATGTTTATATCCTCTCTAATATTTCTATTTAAGACTTCCAAGGTCAATAAAAATAACGAAGGAGATAATGGGCATCCTTGTCTTGTACCTTTTTTAATATTAATAGAGTTTGTGAATTCTCCATCTATCATTACTTTTGCCGTTTGCTTATAATATATGGCTTCTATTGCTTGGATAAATTTTCTAGCAAAGCCCATCTGTTCCAAGAGTAATAACATAAATCTCCAGTTCACATTATCAAATGCCTTTTGGGCTTCTAAGAATATCAAAGCCATTTGTTTTTCAAAGTGCGCCTGATAATATTCCAATGTGTCCAGGATTACCCTCATATTGTCTTTAATCTGTCTCTTTAGTAAAAATCCATTCTGATCAGAGTGAATAAAGTTGTTTAGGTATTTTTTAAGCCTTTCTGCCAAGATTGAAGCAAAGATTTTATAGTCTGCATTCAATAAAGAAATAGGTCTATAGTTTTTAATTTGTAATGGGTCAACCCCTTCTTTTGGAATAAGTGTAATATAAGCTTCTGACCATGTTTCAGGTATTTTCTTATCTATCATAACTTCATTCATGACTTCTAACAGTGGAATGCTCAACGATTCTTGTAGTGTTTTATAAAATTCTGCCGGGAAACCATCTGGTCCTGGTGCTTTTCCATTGTTCTCTTTGTTAAGTGCTTTAGTTAATTCCATCATTGTTATAGCACTTTCTAACATTTTCCGAGTTTCATCAGGTATCTTAGGTAGGTTAGCATTTTGTAAATACTGTTTAATTTTTTCCTCATCAAGATCCTCCTGTTTATATAATTGTCCATAAAAATCTTGAATGATTGCCTTTTTCTCCTTATTACCATGACAAATTTGACCATGATCATCCATTAACTGTGATATTTTCCTTGATTCTTTCTCTTTTCTCAGCTTATATGCTAACCATCTACCTGGCCTATTTGCATCTTAAAAATAGTTCTGTTTAGCACTTCTAATTTTTTGTGCCAATTCTTCTTTCTCTGCTTGATCCATTTTATGTTTAATTATGTCTATTTTAAGTTTGATATCTTTTTTCTGTGGCATCTTCTGTAATTCTTTTTCCAGTTTTTTATGGTCATCTTCTAGAGCTTTAATCAATTGCCTCTTCCTAATGTTCTTTTTCTTTATATTGTCAATTATTAATCCGCTTGTATATGCCTTCATTGTATCCCAAACATTCTGTATTGAAGTATCTTCTTTTTTGTTTTCATTGAAGAAGAAGGCCAATTCTTTTTCCATCCATTGTGTAAAATCTTTTTCCTTTAGAATAGTATTGTTTAATGTCCATCTAGATCTTCTTTTTTGTCCTTTCCATTTAATTGTCATTGGATTATGGTCTGCCCACGTACTTGTTTCAATATTCATTTCTTGAATATTAGATAATAATTCTGTTGATGTCCAAATCATATCTATTCTGGACCATGATAAATGCCTGTTTGAATAAAAAGTATATTGTTGAGTTTTAGTATTTCTTTTTCTCCATATATCTTTTAAATTTAGTTTATCTGTCATTTTAAAAAAGGATTTAGGGAGAGTTTTCCTATTTTGTCGTGTTGTTTTTGCTGTATAGTCCAGTTTATTGTCTACAATTCCATTGAAATCCCCCATCATAAGTATGTTAACATAGTCCAGTTCAATCATTTTCATATGTAAATTTTTATAAAATTCTTCTTGCTTATCATTTGGGGCATAAATTGCAACCAAGAGAGTTTTTATATTATTATCCACTATTTTAACTATTAATACTCTTCCATCTTCATCCGTATAAATCAATTTGGCTGGAGTGGTTTCTTTAACGTACAAAACCACTCCTCTTTTCTTACAATGAGTCAGAAAAGTAAATATTTTCCCTAACTTTGGTTGTATCATTAATTGTTCATGTTGTTTTTTACTGTGTACTTCTTGTAAGCAAATTATATCAAATTTTAGCTTCTCTAATTTATAAAAAGTTTTCCTTCTTTTGATAGCTGAGTTCAGTCCATTTATATTCATGGAAAACAGTTTTTTCTCCCCCATAGTTATGCTTTATATTTAGGTCTAACAGCTCTTGTGGATCTTATTTCACGTTGTTCTTTGATCTCCATTTGTCCACCTATTGCACCTTCTTCCTCTTCAAATTCAATTAAAATCTTTTCTTTTTCCATCTCCATTTCTCTTCTTTCGAAAAATTCCTTATAAAACATTTCTGCTTTCGCAATTGAATCAATTCTGTATCTCTGTTCTTGCCATATAAACATTAATCCTTCTGGAATCAGCCATCTATAGTTCACCTCCTTTTTCAATAGCATTTTAGTCAAAAATCGATACTCTCTTCTAATCTCTCTCATTTTTCTAGGTACTTGTTTTAAGACCAGAATCTCTTTGCCTTTATATTTCAACCCCTTCTCTCTTACCACTTGTAATATTTGGTTTTTAATAGTTTTTTTAGTGAATCTAACATGGACCTCTCTTGGTAATTGGTTCCTCATCACATATCTTGTGAAAATTCGATATATCTCATCTACTCCATCCATCATCTTTTCCTCTGATATTTCCAAGACTCCAGCCAAAATTTCAATCATTACTGCCGCCAAGTTTTGTCCTTTTTCTTCCTCAATATTTTGGAATCTAAGATAAAATTCTGACCTGTCCATCTCCCACTTCAACATCCCACTTTTTTCTTGTTCGACCATTGTTAATCTATTATCGTTCGACCATTGTTAATTTGATATCGATATTCCCAATTGTATCATCTCTTTGCTTGTCTTTCTCTTCTATATTTTGGATTCTCTCATCATGTTTCACCATCATTTGTTGAAAATTTTCAATTTTCTCATCCATCTTTCCAATTCTTTGGTCAATACTCTCCATTCTTTGTTCCATACTCATTTTAAGATCTTGTATTCCTTGCATAACCATCGTTAAATCCACTTGCGCTTTGTGTTGCTTCACCATTGTTGAGAGTCGTCCTCCAGATGACGGGGAAACAGGAGCAGAAGTTGAGATGCCCGAAGGTAAAATTTTCTTACTCATTTCGATAACTCAGGGTCTTCCGGATCTTTTAATCCAATTAGTGAGGTAGCCAATTATAATCCAATTTTAAAAAAAGGAAAACACCCCAAAAAACAAACACAAAACCAGTAATAAGTAAAAAGCCCAAAATTAAAAAGAAAAAGATTCTTCAGGTTCTTCAATACCTTAATCCAATTGTAGAATACGCAAATATAATTCAAAAGTAAAAATTAAAAGATGAAGACAAAAAAAGAAGCAAAATAAAGCCCAATAATATCTAAAAATAATAAGCAAAGAAAAAGGAAAAAAGAAAAAGAAAAAGAGAATTCTTCAAATTCTTCCCACCTTAATCCAATTGAAAAACCTCAGAAAATGAAAAAAAGCCATAAAAATAAGTCAAAAATAGAAATCAAAAAGGCAGACATCCCTATAAAAAAGAGAAAAGAAGCAAAAAAAAAAGGGTATTCTGAGGCTTCCCCTTTAAAAAAATAAAAATAAAAATGAAATATAATAAAAGATAAAAAATAAATATATCAATATTACAAAATAGTGTGGGGTTGGAGGGGAGGGATGAAACAATTAATAAGGAGTTAAAAAAAAAAAAAAAAGACACACACTGCCTTTATTTATCCAAGGCTCTTATTTGACTTCTCCACAAGTTTCAAAGCCAAACTTCAAATATTCATTTAATAATAGAAGTTCCAAAGAGCACCTGTATAAACATCCTCCAGTATTCTTCCCTCTATCTTATCATTTCCAGTAGCCTTGAGAAAAGTTTTTCAAACAAAAGTTTTTCAACTTCAAACAGAATATTTCCAAGCCTCTAGTTGGCAGTGTTACAAAGTTTCTTCAATCCACTCCCCCTTCTTCCCCCCTGAAAAAAGCCTAAAAAGAGAAAAAAAAATATGTATGTATATTTATGTATATTAAAAAAAGATATTAAAGGGGGCCTCTATTTTAAAAAATACAAACAGTCAGAAAAGCAAAGAGAAAACAAGTAAATATAAAAATATAAAAGAAAAAAACCAGTCTGGTTAACTATATCGCCATAGAGATTCAGTAAAGAAAAAAAAAGTAAAAATAAAAAGCCAAGCCTCACTTTGATGTTACTAAAAAAAAATCGCTGCTAAATCAAATTCTGTCAATAATTTTACAGATTTCTTCTAATATTAGAGTGTTCTTGAGTCCCAAGCAAAAAAAAAAAGATCCTCACCAGCCGATACACTTCTTTCTATCCCATTCTTCCGGAGCTGTCCCAGCTTCAGCAGCCTGATGGCTGCCTCTCCGCTGTTGGCAAAGGGGCTTCTTCTGGATCGACCAGGGACTTGCGATGTCCCTGGAATCTACAGAACGCGCCCCTTACTGTCACCGTCACTACTAGACGGTTTAGGTCCGTTGGGACCGACCAGGGGCGAAGATATCAGCTGTGATCTCTATTTTAAATTTTCTTAAAGCAAAGGGCACCAAAGAGCAAAGCTATACTAACAATGGGGGTTGACATAACTATATTATTAGGCAGCACAATATGGGATGGTAGAGCTCATGTAAGACTAAACTAATGCTACATATAACTCCTGTTATCTTTACAAAGTTTTGCCACTTTGTCCATTTTGGATGAAGTCAAACCTGGTCATAATAACATAAGGCTTAGTATCATGATGTAAAACTCCAATCCCTATTCCATAAGATCTCTTTTAGAAATCACATCTCATATCTGGAAGAATATTTGGTACATGTCTTAAAACCCCTACTTTCTAGGGAAAAAGCCTCTGGAGCTAGCCCTCCTACCTCCCAAGGAAGTAGCATTATCATCAAAGTATACCTATTGAAACCTTCTCCCCATCATATGGTCCTTTTCCCACACTGGTTATTCTAAGTAGTTTAGTTACTAAGCCAAAGTTTAAGCAGTGATCACCTTCAAAGACTATATTTCTTAAATGTACAATATTTAAGAAAACTGTATCCTCCCATCATCAGCTGATTTACCACTTGAATAATAAGATTGTCTCCTACTTCCATTGCCAGATTTTCACCCTGATAATGATCAAATAAGCATTTGGTCTTAATAGGTGCTTTTGAGGGACATTGGTATGATGTATCAATGGAGGAATCATTAATGTCCTATTAAGATCATTATCCTTATGTTCTCTGAGCTACCACTTACCCACCAAAATCCCAGATTCAGTCATTAATGATGTTGTTCTTTTGGTGACTGTTCACTGCATTTTTGGCTCCAAAACTGACCATTCCAGAATATGCTGGAGAAATATATGAAGGTATTTGATTCCTCACTCTGATTCCTTCCTTTGATGTAAGTTTAAAGCAAGGCCTTGGAGCCAATCTGTGTGACTCTCAGAAGAGTAATTTCTCAACCCTGAAATCTCATTCCTCCAGGGCAAGAAGCCATCTGGGGAAGGATATGCTAGAGGGAAATTAGTAAGCATGGAGGCCAAAATAAGAGGCTACAACTTGCCTTCCCAGGTTCTGAAAAATAGAATTTATACTGTTTCCTAAGTATGACTACCATATCTACAATGCAAAAATCCAAGCAATCTCTAGATAGAGATCTCTAGAAAATATGAAGTTTTAATGGTTTGCCATAACTTAGATTTTTGTAGGCAAGTTACAGTAACTATAATTATAAGTAGGATAATCCTGCTCCCAGTGTCAGTCTGCCCATTCATCAAGAATCTTGCAATTATTAGTTTTTTGTTAGTTATCTGATCTTAGTTAATTATTGTTAGCCATCCTTGATATTGTATAACAACCAAGATTCTCCTGGAAGTTCATTTTCCTCACATGCCCTGATAGGTCATTTTCTTCTCATGCCCTGATATATTCAACCCAGCTTTGAATCAAATATGCCCACAAAAGTGGTCTCCAAAAAAGGACAATTTCTTATCTCTACCACTAGAAGAAATAGAACTAGAATATTTATAAGAATTTGGCAGGGTGGGATATGATGCTCTAAAATTTGTGCATGAACATATGCATTTTCCATTAACTCTGCAAAATAGCTTTGCCTTCAACCTTAAATACATTTAAAAATAGAATCCAGTAAAATCAATGAGATTTTGAGTAAAGTAGATAATCTTAAATGAAGGGAAAAGGCTTAGTCAGGGAAAATGGAAAGGATTATGGAAATATTAAAACCACTGAATAAAATAAACAAAAGCATGTTGTTTTAACTAAATGTGACAGTTGCATCTGAGCAAGAGACTGAGATTTACAATAAATTGCTGTTCTGCTGGCAATTAGATTTTTATGGATCAAAGCAAGCCTGGCTTGAAATGAGTACTCTATATACCCACCTTAAATTATCAGTTGAAAGGTTACCCATTCAGTGAGTCTTCAAGCACTCATCCTTTGCTCCAAGTAAGAAGTGATATTTTCATTTAGTTTGCATTATGATAAAGAAATAAACTTGCATTCTATAAATCAATTGCAAACCATCTTTCAGTATTGGATCATCTCACAAGTTTCCCAAATTCAGTTTCCCAAACAAAGAAATGAATACAACATTTTCTCAAGGAATGGGATGGACAGATAAATAAATATGCATACGTTGAGAACAACATGCACAATAATCTGCTTACCTTTTCCTGAGAACATGCTTAAAGAAGTTGCACATCGATACTGAAGAAGAAAGGAATGAAGCAAAGACTGAAATCCCCCCCCCCCTTTGTTTAGTTTGTTCTAAAAACGATGAGTTGTATTACTCTGAAGACAGGAGTTGTTTCAGATCTTGCTATCTTTAGGTAGACCAAGTGACCCTCCAGATCCCTTCTTTCTCCATTTCCTCATTCTCTAGGCTGGGGAAACTTTGCCCAGAATAGTTGTCATTGCTATTTCATTTTGCTTCTTTTACCTGATGTCAAACTCTTCAAGATAGATCAAGCAATGAAACAGATACCACAGGGATTCCAGGAATGCTGCTGGATTGATATGCATTTAAGTCAGTGTTGATTCCTGGTGTTTACCTGGGCAAGTCCCTGCTTTTTTCTAAGTGACATTTCAGAAGTGGTTTGCCACTGCTACCTCCTTCCTAAGGTTGAGTAAAAATGTCTGGCCTAAGGTCATCTAGCTGCTTTGGCAGGACTCACAGTCTTAACCACTACACCAAACTCTGTCTCTTTATTGTTGAAGGGTATAACAACAGAAACTTGAAGACCTGTCAGAGCTTCTTTCTGTCCCATCTTGTACCAAACAAGATCAAGTGGGAGGGAAATTGAGTTTCTCTCCTATGCTTTCCAATTTATCAGGAATGAATTGCAATTTCTCCTTCCTTAATGGTTCACTCTGGCACAAATTATTGCATATATCATGGGCATCCAGAACAACCAACAGAGAGTTGCTGAATGGTATAAAACAAGACACATCTCTAGAAGCCAAAATCACAAGACTTGTCTGATTTACTTTGGCCGTGTCATGCAAATTCATTGAAGAAGTCAGTGATGCTAGGAATAATTAGTGAAACAAGAAGAATGGACACGCTGGGTTGATTACATCAAAATTGATACAAAGATGAAAATCCAAGAACTGAAAGAAGTTGTTCTTGACAGGCTAACGTGGAGAGAACATGCCTATAAAGTTTCCAAGAGTTGGACACGGTTGAATAGTTCAACAACAATAATGGTTCATTCATTTCTTCTCCAACATCATTTCTACATTCCTTCATGTTTGCAGGAATTGAGGCTACTGCTAGGAGCCTGACTAGCTGGGAGAGGCAAAAGCAAACATGCCCCCAAAAGGAGGAACAAGCTTGGAGTGCTGGTTCTTTGATGCCAGTGAATCATTAGCACATTCAAGAAACAATGGAAGGAAATTAATCAAGGAGAGAAGCAATCTGGAATTCAGGAGAAACTTCCTAACAGTGAGAACAATTAACAGTGGAATAACTTGCCTTCAGAAGTTCTAGGTGCTTCATCACTGGAGGTTTCTAAGAAGAGACTGGACAGTCACTTGTCTCAAATTGTATAGAGTTTCCTGCTTGAGCAAGGGGTTGGACTAAAAGACCTCCAAGATCCCTTCCAGCTCTATTTTGATTATTCTGACTGAGTGGTCAGGGCCAAGTCTGAGTCCTTTTGTTTCCCCTTTTCAGGTGATGGGGACAACCTTACTCACTTTTAATCTTAACATCCCTTCAACTTTTCTCCAGAAATATTTAGAACAGGAATGAGCAGAAAGAAATCCATCCAATCCAAATTCAAGGCAGTTCACTAAATCCAGGAGATATGGCTGAGCCCATTTTGAAATGATAGAAGTAATGCATAGCACCATCTCAAGTAGCCCAATTGTGTTAGACCATCTCTCCTAATGTCCACCAGCCTCAGTGTTTTTGGAGTTGAAATCCAACACCTCTGGAGAACCCGAAGTTGTGAGAAGGGAAGCCTGGTCTAAATAATGGGAGCCTGCAGAATCATAAAGCTTAAAATATAGAATTACTGAAATGCACTTTAGAGAATATGACGCATCGGTGCCAGAGAATTAGCTTGCTGACTTCCTCCTTTTGGAATTTAAAATGGTTTCATAGCCAAGTTTCCCTTTGTTGATTCAGCTGTACTCTGTACTAGAGGTGAGGGATCTCTGAGACATGGCTGGAACCCACCCTAGAGTGGTTCATTTGCTGATAACAATTGAAAGCAAAGTCTAGCTATGGGATTTGTGCAGCTGGTCCCGCTTTAGAGGTTTTCTTTTATTTTTTTAAAATAAATTCTAAATCAAAAGCTTAAATATATGGATGCAACCCCATATTTATGGTTGAAAGACTCTTTTTGCTGTAGGCTTTTTTGACCCTTGCTCTTTGTTTTATACACTTAAAATAAAGCCCTGGAAGCAGAGAAATTTGCCTTGGCAAAAGTACATTCCAGTTGCCTGTCTACAAAATAAAATTTGCAACACTTGTTCCTAAGCCCAGAAAGCCTTCATTTTGCATTTTTTCCTTACTTTGAGCCAAAATATTAACATACCTGAACTTATATACTGCCAGTCTGCTATTCCCTTCCTACCTGAAATTCAAGCATTTTGAAATATGTATCTAAAGTACATAAAGTAAGTAAATAAACTGTACCACTTCTCTGCTTAATATTGGTAATATAGGTGATGTTTGTACTTCTTTAGTTCCTAATTTTCAATTGCAATACAAATCAAATGCCATTCCCCAAATGCTAGAATTTAATTCTGGAAACTTCTGAGTTCTACATTTACCTAGAATTTTTGGAAAATATGTTTTCTGTAACAACTTAGTATTCAATGACTGGTTCTATGCATGGGAAAAATATTGCCTCAGTGTGCTTAACAGAATGAAGAAGTCATCCCAGGAAACCTAATTTTTAGAATTATTGGATAATCCTATCAGCATTAAAATATCCTGGAAAGGGTATATTGCCCAGGCATTCTGGCAGCCAAAACACTGCCAGTTTCAATATTTCTATTACAGGGAATAACAGATCAATTGTCCTCTCAAATTATATCTATTAGCTAAAATGAAATACCTCTGATATTCCTTTGTAATGGTAGACCCTGCCCCTGCTAGGTAACAGGATAGAAACAGATCCATTTCTGCACATACATAAAGTGATTCTATACACATATTATTGGTGCATTTCCTTATCAAGTCTGAATGCACTCTTCCCAGTGTGTATTTAAAAGTTTAATGTATTTTCATATGTAGGCATATGAATCCATATTTTGTCTGGCTGTGTATATATGTTTCTCAATCATCTCCATATGTTGCTCCACAATCAACTGCTAAGCTGTCAGTGCAGGATCAAAATTGGATGGAGTAAAAGAAAGCTTATCTAGAGTAATCCTTGAACTAGTCTAGTCATACACTTCTGTTGTCTGTTGCTTCAAGGATGAAATCCTGGCAAAAACAAAAGCATTACAAGGTTAATTTGTAACCTGTGGGTTCACAGATTCAGGGAAGAAATGATACTGGGTCACGGTTTCCATGTATGACAAACGTAGACCACAGAATTGAGAATGTAAGTTAAGTGGAATGGCTAAACAGGCACATGTGAACTAATAGCTAAACCTCAAACAATCATAAAGGCATAACGTATCTTTACAGATCTCATAAATATATTTTCCCAGAACCAAAGATTCTGTACACCTCTAGCAATTTCAACTGGGCTGCAGAAAAAAAATCACACCACAACAATAAGGTCATAATTCCAGATTACTTTTGTGTTTTTACAGAAATGCCTGATTTATTTGCTTGGAATAAATAAATTGCTTACTTAAGTGATAGCTCCTTGCATATGTTCAATAACTAATACTGGATTGAGAAGAAGGCAGAGCTTCGTCGCTGTGATACAGCTGCGATCTCGGGGCTCCAAGATCACAGCTGATATCTTTGCCCCTGGTCCGTCTAGTAGTGATGGTGACAGTAAGGGACACGTTCTGTAGATTCCGGGGACATCGCAAGTCCCTGGTCGATCCAGAAAAAGCCCTTTTGCCAACAGCGGAGAGGCAGCCATTAGGCTACTGAAGCTGGGACAGCTCCGGAAGAACGGGATAGAAAGAAGTGTATCAGCTGGTGAGGATCTTTTTTTTTGCTTGTGACTTAAGAACATTCTAATATGAGAATAAATCTGTAAACTTATTGACAGAATTTGATTTAGCAGCGATTTTTTTTAGTAATGTCAAAGTGAGGCTTGGCTTTTTATTTTACTTTTTTTTTTCTTTACTGAATTTCTATTGCGATCTAGCTAATCAGACTGGTTTTTTTCTTTTACATTTTTATATTTACTTGCTTTCTCTTCGCCTTTCTGACGTTTATATTTTTTAAAATAGAGGCCCCCTTTAATTTTTTTTTTTAATATACATAAATATACATACATATTTTTTTTTCTCTTTTTAGGCTTTTTTCAGGGGGGAAGAAGGGGGAGTGGATAGAAGAAACTTTTTAACACTGCCAACTAGAGGCTTGAAAATATTCTGTTTGAAGTTGAAAAACTTTTGTTTGAAAAACTTTTCTCAAGGCTACTGGAAATGATAAAATGGAGGGAAGAGTACTGGAGGATGTTTACACAGGTGCTCTTTGGAACTTCTATTGTTAAATGAATATCTGAAGTTTGGCTTTGAAATTTGTGGAGAAGTCAAATAAGAGCCTTGGATAAATAAAGGCAGTGTGTGTCTTTTTTTTTTAAACTCCTTATTAATTGTTTCATCCCTCCCCTCTAACCTCACACTATTTTGTAATATTCATATATTTATTTTTATTTTTTATTATATCTCATTTTTATTTTATTTTTTAAAGGGAAGCCTCAGAATATACTTTTTTTGCTTTTTTTTTTTTTTTTCATAGGGATGTCTGCCTTTTGATTTTTATTTTTGACTTATTTTTATGGCTTTTTTCATTTTCTGAGGTTTTTCAATTGAGAAGAACTTGAAGAACTTTCTTTTTCTTGTTTTTTTTTTCTTTTCCTTTTTCTTTGCTTATTACTTTTTGATATATTGGGCTTTATTTTGCTTCTTTTTTCCTCTTCATCTTTTAATTGTTACTTTTGAATTATATTTGCGTATTTCACAGTTGGATTAAGGTCTTGAAGAACCTGAAGAATTTTTTCTTTTTAATTTTGGGCTTTTTACTTATTACTGGTTTTGTTTTTCGTTTTTTATGGTGTTTTCCTTTTTCTAAATTGGAATATAATTGGCTACCTAACTAATTGGATTAAAAGACCCGGAAGACCCTGAGTTATCGAAATGAGTAAGAAAATTTTACCTTCGGGCATCTCAACTTCTGCTCCTGTCTCCCCGTCATCTGGAGGACGACTCTCAACAATGGTGAAGCAACACAAAGCGCAAGTGGATTTAAAGATGGTTATGCAAGGAATACAAGATCTTAAAATGAGTATTGAACAAAGAATGGAGAGTATTGACCAAAGAATTGGAAAGATGGATGAGAAATTTGAAAATTTTCAACAAATGATGGTGAAACACGATGAGAGAATCCAAAAAATAGAAGAAAAAGACAAGCAAAGAGATGATACAATTGGAAATATCGATATCAGATTAACAATGGTCGAACAAGAAAAAGGTGGGATGTTGAAGTGGGAGATGGACAGTCAGAATTTTATCTTAGATTCCAAAATATCGAGGAGGAAAAAGCACAAAACTTGGCGGCAGTAATGATTGAAATTCTGGCTGGAGTCTTGGAAATAACAGAGGAAAAGATGATGGATGGAGTAGATGAGATATATCGAGTCTTCACAAGATATGCGATGAGGAACCAATTACCAAGAGAAGTCCATGTTAGATTCACCAAAAAAACTGTTAAAAACCAAATATTACAAGTGGTAAGAGAGAAGGGGTTGAAATATAAAGGAAAGAGATTCTGGTCTTAAAACAAGTACCTAGAAAAGTGAGAGAGATTAGAAGAGAGTCTCGATTTTTGACTAAAATACTATTGAAAAAAGAGGTGAACTATAGATGGCTGATTCCAGAAGGATTAATGTTTACATGGCAAGAACAGAGACACAGAATTGATTCAATTGCAAAAGCAGAAATATTCTATAAGGAATTTTTCGAAAGAAGAGAAATGGTGACAGAAAAAGAAAAGATTTTAACTGAATTTGAAGAGGACCAAATGGAGATGGAAAAAGAAGAAGGCGTAACAGGTGGACAAATGGAGATCAAAGAACAACGTGAAATAAGATCCACGAGAGCTGTTAGACCTAAATATAAAGCATAACCATGGGGGAAAAAAACTGATTTCCATTAATATAAATGGACTGAACTCAGTTATCAAAAGAAGGAAAACTTTTTATAAATTAGAGAAGCTAAAATTTGATATAATTTGCTTACAAGAAGTACACATTAGAAAACAACATGAACAATTATTGATACGACCAAAGTTAGGGAAAATACTTACTTCTCTGACTTATTGTAAGAAAAGAGGAGTGGTTTTGTACGTCAAAGAAACCACTCCAACCAAATTGATTTATACTGATGAAGACGGAAGAGTATTAATAGTTGAAATAGTGGATAATAATATAAAAACACTCTTGGTTGCAATTTATGCCCCAAATGATAAACAAGAATTTTATAAAAAATTACATATGAAAATAATTGAACTGGACTATGTTAATATACTTATGATGGGGGATTTCAATGGAATTGTAGACAATAAACTGGACTATACAGTAAAAACAACACGACAAAATAGGAAAACTCTCCCTAAATCCTTTTTTAAAATGACAGATGAACTAAATTTAAAAGATATATGAAGAGAAAGAAATGCTAAAACTCAACAATATACTTTTTATTCAAACAGGCATTTATCATGGTCCAGAATAGATATGATTTGGACATCAACAGAATTATTATCTAATATTCAAGAAATAAATATTGAAACAAGCACATGGGCAGACCATAATCCAATGACAATTAAATGGAAAGGACAAAAAAGAAGATCTAGATGGACATTAAACAATACTATTCTAAAGGAAAAAGATTTTACACAATGGATGGAAAAAGAATTGGCCTTCTTCTTCAATGAAAACAAAAAAGAAGATACTTCAATACAGAATGTTTGGGATACAATGAAGGCATATGCAAGAGGATTAATAATAAAATATACAAAGAAAAAGAACATTAGGAAGAGGCAAATGATTAAAGCTTTAGAAGATGACCATAAAAAACTGGAAAAAGAATTACAGAAGATACCACAGAAAAAAGATATTAAACTTAAAATGGACATAATTAAACATAAAATGGATCAAACAGAGAAAGAAGAACTGGCACAAAAAATTAGAAGTGCTAAACAGAACTATTTTGAAGATGCAAATAGGCCAGGTAGATAGTTAGCATATAAGTTGAGAAAAGAGAAAGAATCAAGGAAAATATCACAGTTAATAGATGATCATGGTCAAATTTGTCATGGTAATAAGGAGAAAAAGGCAATCATTCGAGATTTTTATGGACAATTATATAAACAGGAGGATCTTGATGAGGAAAAAATTAAACAGTATTTACAAAATGCTAACCTACCTAAGATACCTGATGAAACTCGGAAAATCTTAGAAAGTGCTTTAACAATGATGGAATTAACCAAAGCACTCAACAGACAGAACAATGGAAAAGCACCAGGACCAGATGGTTTCCCGACAGAATTTTATAAAACACTACAAGAATCGTTGAGCATTCCACTGTTAGAAGTCATGAATGAAGTTATGATAAATAAGAAAATACCTGAAACATGGTCAGAAGCTTATATTACATTTATTCCAAAAGAAGGGGTTGACCCATTACAAATTAAGAACTATAGACCTATTTCCTTATTGAATGCAGACGATAAAATCTTTGCTTCAATCTTGGCAGAAAGGCTTAAAAAATACCTAAATAACTTTATTCACTCTGATCAGAATGGATTTTTACCAAAGAGACAGATTAAAGACAATATGAGGGTAATCCTGGACACATTGGAATATTATGAGGCGCACCCGGAAAAACAAATGGCTTTGATATTTTTAGATGCCAAAAAGGCATTTGATAATGTGAACTGGAGATTTATGTCATCACTCTTGGAACAGATGGGCTTTGCTAGAAAATTTATCCAAGCAATAGAAGCCGTATATTATAAGCAAACGGCAAAAGTAATGATAGATGGAGAATTCACAGACTCTATCAATATTAAAATGGTACAAGACAAGGATGCCCATTATCTCCTTCGTTATTTGTATTGACCTTGGAAGTCTTAAATAGAAATATTAGAGAGGATATAAACATAAAAGGAATGAAAGTCAAAAAGGAGGAATTCAAATTGCAAGCCTTTGCGGATGACTTGGTCTTTATTTCGGAAGACCCTTTAGAGACAGCTTTAAAACTATTGGAAAAGATAGAGACGTATGGTGAAATGGCTGGTTTAAAAATAAATAAATACAAAACAAAGATTCTGACAAAGAACATGTTATTAAGACAAAGAGAAGAACTGGCAGATTTATTGAAAATTCAAGTTACGAACAAAGTTAAATATTTGGGGATATATTTGACATCAAGATGTACTACACTGAAAGAGAATAACTATATTAAACTTAAACAGCAGATAGCATCCGACCTGAAAAAATGGGAAAACCTACAATTGTCATTGATAGGTAGAATTTCAACAATTAAGATGAATATTTTACCCAGAATTTTATATTTGTTCCAAACAATACCAATTAGGTTAAGTAAGGATTACTTTGAAGAATTGAATAAAATTGTGTCGAAGAATATATGGCAAGGCAAGAAAGCGAGAATAAAATTAAAAGTTTTACAGGATGCTAGAATTAAATGAGGATTTGGTCTTCCTAATTGGGAATTGTATTATCAAGCTGCAAACTTAATGTGGGTTAAAGAATGGATAACGTTAAGAAAGACTAGATTGTTGACATTAGAAGGTCATGATTTATTATTGGGTTGGCATGCTTTCTTATGGTATAAGGGAACTAAATCACAGGGTTATTTTAGAAGGCATTATATATGGGAATCGTTTTGGTTGATTTGGGAGAAAATTAAGAAACAATGTTATTTGAAAATTCCAGTTTGGTTATCAACTATTGAAGCTTTTTCGTATCCTATAACTTATAAGAAGGAACAAACAGTTAGATATGGGGAAATATTGGATGAAAAGGGTGAACTTAAAACGATGCAAAATTTAGAAGAACAAGGTATAAAGATGAATTGGTTTTCATATGCGCAAATACATGCAAGGTATCTTAAAGATTCTAAAATAGAAGGATTTTATGATAAATTGACTGATTTAGATAGGATTTTGACAGGTACTGATGAAAAAGTGATTAAAAAACTATATAGTTTCTTGTTGGAAATTAAATTAGAGGAAGAACAAGTTAAAGAAACAATGATTGCTTGGGGGAAGAATTTTGGATATGGGATTGATTTAGAGAAATGGCAAAAATTGTGGTCACAAAATTATAAAATGACAATGTCAACAGCATATAAAGAAAATTTGTATGAGATGTTTTACAGGTGGCACTTTTCCTCAACAGGAATAGCAAGAATGTTTAAGAATAAATCTGAAAAGTGCTGGAAATGTCATCAGATACCTGGCTCATATTACCATATGTGGTGGACTTGTGAGGAGGCCAGGTGATACTGGACTAGAATTCGCATATGGCTGGAAAAAATGACAAAGCTACACATAGATTTGAAACCAGAGATTTTTTTATTGGGAATCTTACCTGATATATATATAATAAAAATTTAAAGTATTTGATTGTAAATGTATTAACAGCGGCTAGGATTGTATTTGCTAAACATTGGAAAAGTGAGAAAATACCATTAAAGGAAGAAATTATTAAGAAAATATTGGAATGTGCTGAAATGAGCAGATTGACATTTGAAATTAGAGAACAAGAAGATAAACAATTTTATGAAGTTTGGGATCTTTTTTTTATCAATGGTTAGATAATACAATATAATAATAGAATATTTAGAAATTTAGGAAATAATGAATACATAATTTTTCTTGGTTTTGATAATTTTTAAGAATATTTTATTAAGATAGATTTGGTATGATTTTATGATTTGTTATAAAATAATTTAACTTAATTATAGTTATCTCGCTTAAATATGAATTGGTAAAATTATAGTCAAATGATTGTTCAATAATGATATTGGGATATTTTACTGATGATTGATAATGTGAGTTATTATGTAATATAATTATTTTGATGACTATGAAATGGATGCACAAAAGGGAGTGGTAAACCAACCGATAGACTGTAAATTTATGAAGAATGATTTTTTTTTATGTTATGTTTTATGTCTTATATGTTTTGTGTTTGTTGTTAAAATCAATAAAACTTTTATCAAAAAAAAAAAAAAGGATGAAATCCTGGCTAAAAGAAAAGCATTACAAGGTTAATTTGTAACCTGTGGGTTCACAGATTCAGGGAAGAAATGATACTGGGTCACGGTTTCCATGTATGACAAACATAGACCACAGAACTGAGAATGTAAGATAAGTGGAATGGCTAAACAGGCACATGTGAACTAATAGCCAAGCCTCAAACAATCATAAAGGCATAACGTATCTTTATAAATCTCATAAATATATTTTCCCAGAACCAAAGATTCTGTACACCTCTAGCAATTTCAACTGGGCTGCAGAAAAAAATCACACCACAATAATAAGGTCATAATTCCAGATTACTTTTGTGTTTTTATAGAAATGCCTGATTTAGAGAAAGGATCTTTTACAAATAAAGCTGCTCTAGAGATACCTATTCCCACAGTGCTTACCCTTTGTCAAAATCACAACTTACTGTATATTGCTTGGAGTTACTTTAAAGTTATTGGAAGCAATACTTGTATCCCTTGTAGCAAATCAGCAACAGCAGAGCTCTCTGGAATTATTCACTTCCTTTGAGTATAGAGAGATAGACTTCGAAGAAAATAACATCACTCTTGCTGCCACAGTTTAATACTCCCGTCCCCCCCCCCTTCCATCTGGTTGTGCATGATTCTTGGGAAAAGCCTGGGCAAGTCCCTGCAGGTTTTTTGGCTACAGTTTTGGAGTGCTTTATCCTTGTCCCTTCTCAGGGCTAAGAGGGTATGACTTGTTCAAGGTTACTGTTCTGTCCTTAATTAGCATTCTTGAGATCCCCGCGCTTTGATTGGCCAAAGCGCGGGGCACTCTGATTGGTCAGGCGAGCCGCGCCGATTGGCTCGCTAAGAATCTCCCGCGATTGGTCCATTCGGATCGCGGGAGATTCAAAGTGGTGCCATTGGCCGTGGCCGCCGCGGCTAAAAGAATAAAAGCTGCGATCTTTTTCCCTTTGCCCCAGTTCGGTTCCAACCTCAAATAAAGAGCATGATTTGAAGTCACCGACTCCTGGCATCATTTCGCGGACACAACACTGGCGATGAAGGTGGGATCCAGGCCCTGAACCGAACCACGTGTCCGAGGGAAGCCAGACGAAACACCGCGATGGCGAAAATCGCACCCCCCGCACCCTTCAACCCCGCCACCAAGGACTGGGAATTGTACTCGGACCGATTCCGCATGTTCCTCGAGTGCAGCGACCTGAAGGACGCCACCGGCCCCATGAAGCGCGCCGTCTTCCTGACCCACTGCGGGACCGAGGTCTTCAAGATGGCCAAGGTGCTTGCCAAACCCGCCGATGCGACCGCGATGGACTGGGACGTCCTCGAACCCATATTTCGGCGGCACTACGCTCCAGAGGTACCCATCCTGATCCAACGCAACGAATTCTACCGTCGGGACCAACAGTCGGGTGAGAGTTTCAGCGACTTTGTCGCCGAGCTGCAGCGCCTAGGGGGGCTCTGCGAATTCGACAACCTGAACGACGCCCTGCGAGACCGAATCGTGCTCGGTTTGTGGGACCCCGTCCTCCAGAGCCGGCTGATGGCCAAGGGCAACATCAGCCTAGCAGACACCCTCACCGCAGCCGCAGCCGCCGAAGCGACCCGAACTACCGCCGACCGCATGCGCAGACCGAACATTGGGGACCGCAGCGGAAACAACAACCCGGCGAGGTCGACCGAGGCCCAACCCGAGACGATCACCCACCAGGGCGACTTCCACTCGGCATCGGGCACTTCCGAGGACGAGGAGGACATCCATCGCCTCCAGACAAGCCGCGACCCACGGAACCGGAGGGGTCGTAAGTCGAGGACCAACTGTGCCAGTTGCGGCGGCGACCACCCCAGGTCAGAATGCCGGTTTTTTGAATCGATCTGCTGGCATTGCGACAAGAAGGGATACATCGCCCGTGTCTGCTGCCTAAAGAAGAATCGCAGCCCGGCATGATGGGACCATAGCGACCAGAGGAGAGAGAGCACACCACCCCGGACCAGAGATCGCCCCTCGGATAACAGATGGGACCGGAACGGACGATCCCTGCGAGGCAGCGATAACCGGCGAAGAGAGGAGACCCATCAGACGGTCACCATCGGCCACGCCATCACCAATGACACCCGGAAGGTCCACGTGGAGGTAGGCATCGAGGGCCAGCCATGCAAAATGGAGGACTCCTGGTCCTACCTCTCCATGATTGCATGGCATGAAATAAAGCGCTTGGTGCCTACCCTCCAAAGGAGGAACATAGACAGCCAGAGACTCATTGTAAAGGACTACCAGGGAAACCGCATCCCGGTAGTCGGAACCAAACACTTCAACATCACCTATAAAGGGCACACCGAAAGACTTCCCCTGACAATCGTCGACCGCGACCGCCCAAGCCTACTGGGACTGCAATGGTTCGCCCCGCTCGACATCGCACTCACTGGAGTCGACCATGTCACCGACGACATCTGGGAGCAGCAACTGGCCCGGGAATTCCAAGAGGTCTTCGACGGAAACCTAGGCAAGTACCGAGGGCCCCTTATATCTTTCAACCTAGACCCAAACATCCCCCCAAAACGCCTGAAAACAAGGCAGGTGCCATTCGCACTTAAACCCAAGATAGACGAGCAAATTGACAAACTCGTCAAGCAAGGGGTCCTACAGCCCATAGACCACGCCCGGTGGGAGACCCCCATAGTCACACCGATCAAGCCCGATGGGTCGGTGAGGATCTGTGGGGACTATAAGGCCACCCTAAATGGCGCGCTACAACAAAGCGCCTACCCCGTCCCAGTAGTGCAACACCTACTGCACTCACTGGGAGGGGGCAAGGTTTTCGCCAAGCTTGACCTCGCCCAGGCTTACCAACAGTTGCCAGTCGACGAGAAAACGGCAGAAGTGCAAACCACAGTCACCCACCGGGGGGCATTCAAATGCAACTGACTCCAATTCGGAGTCAGCGTGGCACCGGGAATATTCCAAAGCCTAATGGAAAGACTACTGCAAGGCATCAAGGGGGTGGTACCTTACTTCGACGACATCCTAGTGTCGGCAACCAACCAAGCCGAACTAGAGGGTCGCCTAAGGGAGGTCCTAACCAAATTTAAAGAGACCGGGCTAAAGGTCAAGAGGGAGAAATGCCAGCTATGCACGGAACAGGTCGAATTCCTAGGATACCTCCTAGACCGTCACGGCATTCACCCCACAAACAAAAAAATCAAGGCCATCAAAGAAGCCCCCACACCCAAGTCCAAGACGGAACTACAGGCATTCCTGGGGCTACTGAACTTTTACAATGTTTTCCTGCCCCAAAAGGCGATGGCGGAGCCCTTGCATAGACTCCTGGACAAGGCGGCGACCTGGACTTGGGGGAAACGCGAGCAAGCCACCTTCCAAAGAACAAAGGACCTCCTCACTTCGGACGCCGTCCTCATACAATATAACGAGACCCTACTTCTGGCCGTCACATGCGATGCATCACCCTTCGGCATCGGCGCTGTCCTCAGCCATACCCTCCCCGACGGAAAAGAAGCGCCCATCGCGTTCTTTTCAAGGACCCTCACCAAACCGGAGCGGAACTATAGCCAGCTGGACAAAGAGGCTCTGGCTATCGTTGCCGCCATAAAACGATTCCATGAGTATCTCTACGGCCGGACTTTCACCATCATAACCGACCACAATCCGCTGCTGGGAATCCTTGCAGGAAACCGGGCCACCCCGAACATTCTGTCTCCCTGAATGACAAGGTGGTCTGAGTTCCTGGCAGCCTACAACTACGGACTCATACACAGACCGGGTAAGACGATCTCCCATGCAGACGCCTTAAGCCGCTCGCCGCTACCAGAACCTGACACCGATCCAGCACCCACGACGACCACCCTCAGCATCGAGACTCTACCCAACCTGCCCATAACCGCGTCAGACATTGCCCGAGAGACTAATAAAGACAAACATCTGGCGCGGGTGTTGCATTGGGTAGAGAAAGGGTGGCCGGAAAGGGACAACAACGAGTCCATCAAAACATTCCGAAACCGCCAAACGGAACTCTCGCTATTAAAAGGGTGCATACTATGGGGGGATAGGGTGATCATTCCAGAAAAGCTACAAGGGAAGGTTCTGGAACTGCTACACGAGGGGCACCCTGGCATCATTAGGACTAAAGCCCTGGCCAGAAGTTACGTTTGGTGGCCAGGGATGGACAAACAAATAGAGGCCTGGGTAGCAAGGTGCCAACGATGCCAGGAAACTAGGCCCAGCCCACCCACAGCACCCGTCCTAGAGTGGGAAACCCCAAGGGGACCGTGGTCTAGGATTCACATAGACTTTGCCGGGCCCACAAAAGGACACACCTTGCTCATAACAGTTGACACTTACTCCAACTGGCTGGAGGTAAGCAACATGAAGACGACAACCATGGAGGCCGTGATCAAGGAACTCTGCAAACTCTTTGCAACACACGTCCTCCCAGACGTTGTCGTTTCCGACAACGGGCCCCAATTCACCCCGCTGGAATTCGAAAAATTCCTAGTGGAAAGGGGCATCTGCCACGCGCTGACAGCACCGGCGCACCCGGTGGCAAATGGTAGGGCGGAACGGATGGTCCAATTCACTAAGAAGACCATCCGTAAAATAGACCACGGGGAGATCCAGGAGAAAATAAACAAACTACTCTTCACTCAACACATAACCCCAAATACCACAACCAATAAGAGCCCAGCCAAACTATTAATGGGCAGGAAACTAAGGTCCCCACTCGACAGGTTACACCCCACGTATAACCCGGAGAAGCCCCCAGACTCAAACAGCAAACACCGAACCTTCGCACCCGGCGACCCCGTATACGCGAGAAACCTGACAGGAGACCCACTATGGATACCAGCCGTCATCACACAAATAACAGGCCCACACTCGTACCAGCTACAAACAGCAGACGGACGAGCGTGGAAACGCCACATCGACCAACTAAGGTCGAGGACTACCAACCAAGAGACCACCGACGCACAAACAGGCGAAACCAACTCCCACAACACAAACCAAGGGGGGAGGGAATACCCAGGGAACCAAAACCAAAGAAAAATAAACCAGCCGTACTTACCAGAAAGCAGCCATCACGACCCCTCGCCAGGAAGAGACAGCCAGGCCAGCTCGACCGACCCGGGAAGACCGAGCGGGAGCGGCGAAACCCGCAGCTCAACCAACCTGGGAGGCCCAGGAGGGAGCTACGGAGAGCGGCCTGGCCCGATCGACCAGCCAGTTCCCACGACGGCAGCAGGAGCAGCAGAGATCCCGACCGAACCGGCCGGGATCCAACCTACGACTGAGCTGCGCAGGTCAAGTAGGCTCAGACGGAGCCCCGCCTACCTACGTGACTATGCGACGTAAGGACTGAACCAAGAGGGGAGGGGTGTTCTGTCCTTAATTAGCATTCTTGAGATCCCCGCGCTTTGATTATCCCAAAGCGCAGGGCACTCTGATTGGTCAGGCGAGCCGCGCCGATTGGCTCGCTAAGAATCTCCCGCGATTGGTCCATTCGGATCGTGGGAGATTCAAAGTGGTGCCATTGGCCGCGGCTGCCACGGCTAAAAGAATAAAAGCCGCTATTTTTTTCCCTTTGCCCCAGTTCGGTTCCAACCCCAAATAAAGATCATGATTTGAAGTCACCGACTCCTGGCATCATTTCGCGGACACAACAGTTACCCAGCTGGCTTTGTATCTAAGACTAGAACTCACAGTCTCCTGGTTTCTAGTTTGATGCCTTAAACACTACACCAAACTGGTTCTCATGTATTTTGTAATCCTGTCTAAAGAGCAATGTACATATATTCAGTTTAAATAAAATAAAAGTGATCGCAATGAGTTCCATCACTCTTTAATTCATATTTGCATTGGTGTCTTGGCTTTTACTGAAAAAGAAGGAAAGGATAAAGGTGCAATCAGGAAAAAAAATATTCTTCTCATCCAAACAACTGGAAAGAAGGAGTGAAGGGGAAAATATGAAAAAAAAGGGGGGAAAAAAAGGCAATGCAGTTCTAGGTTGCATCAACAGAGGAATAGTGTCAAAGTCAGATGAAGTGTTTATACTGTGGCTTTGGTAAGATCTACTTGGAATACTGTGTCCAGTTTTGGTCACCACAGTACAAAAAGAGATGTCAAAAATCTAAAAATAGTGCCGAGAAGAACAATAAAGATGATTAGGGGACTGGAGGTTAAACCATGCAATGAACCGTAGGGGGGGACTGGAAATGTCTAGTCTAAATGAAGAGAAGGACTTGGGGGTGACAAGATACCAATCTTTTAATATTTGAGGGGGGGTCATAGAGAGGAGGGGGGGGTCAACCTATTCTACTAAGCACTTGAGACAAAGGCAAGAAGTAATGGATGGAAACGTAACAAAGAGATCCAACCTAGAATTAAGGAGATATTTCCTATCATTGGGAGCAATTAATCAGTGAAACAGCTTGCCTGCAGAAGTTCTGAGTGCTCCATCACAGGAGGTTTTGAAAATAAATTGGACAGTCATTTGTCCAGAATAGTATGAACTTTTCTGCTTGAGCAGGAGGTTGGACTAGAGAAGTGGTTGCCAACCAGTGGGCTGGGGACCACTGGTGGTCTGCAAGAAATTTTTGGTGGTCTGCAGAGAAATGTCATCCCCCAAAGCAATTAATCCAGGCTGCGTGGGAACACAAGGCTGTGCCGCCCACATGGCCCGTGGGAACACAAGATTTGTATCGCTTGCATTGTGAACAACACGAGGTAGTGAGGGGAGGGAAACGGCAGTGGGGGAATTTGCCCCATTGACCCCATATGCTTCTCCTGGCCACCAGGCTGTTTCTTTCCACTTGTTCTTCTTCTGCTTTTGGGTGAATGCAAGGAAAGCAGCAAAAGTTTCTTTCTCTCCCCCAAACAAATGAGTCTTTGGGACCCTGCAAGGCATCCTGTCCCAAGAGGCTGTGCCAGTAAAGACTCATTTCTGGCAGAGTTTGGGGGAAAGAAAGAAAGAAAGACTTCTTCTGCTTCTGTTGCTTTCCTTGCATGAAGCCAAAAGTCTCTGTCTCTGTCTCTCTCTCCCCCTGTGAATTGAGCTGGAGACGGTATCCTGTGATCCCAAATAAAGAATGATCAATTGGCAGGAAAACTGGGTGGGGAATTTTCCTGCAGACTTTTTGGGGGGATTTTCCTAGGGTCTCTGGTCCAAGGGATTTAAAGTTAAAAGTTTGGTGGTCCCTGAGGTCCACAAGGTTGGCGACCCCTAGACTAGAAGACCTCCAAGATCCATTCCAACTAACTCTGTTAAATTAAAGGCTTAATTCTTCTTACATGTTAAGCACTTCATAGGGATTCAAGAGAGGGGTTCATCTTTGCTTTGGTCCTGCAAAATCTTTTGTACCTCAGCTCTTGGATACACAATATCTAAGTCCAGAGACTGCCTTTGTTTCCCCTGCAAAATACAAAAAAAAATATTGATCTGAACTCTTCCCTCGTCTCAGACATAAGAGATATATGTCTTATTCCAGAGATAAGCAGTGAGTAGGCAGGATGCAAAAATTGGGGGAAGGATATTGGCCACAAACCAGCAATCAGTAAATTCACTCTGCCTAGAAGTAATACTTGCACTTTGAAAAAATCTCACTGAGTTCATTAAGTTATCATTCCTAGCAATGATTACACACAAAAGTGAATCCTATTTATATTGTCACTTGGACTTCATTCTGGATTGGAAAGTTGAAGCTGAAGAAATAAATTAACATACCAACATATACCAAACCTCACTGGAAGAGATAGGTCGGTGCCAAATGTGTGGTAATTCAGGTAGTACACTGGGACAGCAATTAGAATATCATTACCAATTCACATAAAAGTTCTGGCTGGTGTCTCTAGCAATCAATCTACATACTGTATACCAGAACTTGTACTCTTTGTGCTTTGTACTCAGATACAGTTTCACAGAAACTAGGAAGGAGGAACTGGAGTATCTATTATTCCCTAATACTTAACTTTGGAAAGTACTTCATTTGCCCAATCTTAATAGTGTTCAGAGAATATCTTCCTTTACATCAGTTCCACTGGTGGGATTCAAAATTTTTTACTGCTGGTTCTGTGGGCGTGGCTTGGTGAGTATGGCATGGCTTGGTGGGCATGGCAGGGGAAGGATACTGTAAAATCTCATTCCCACTCCATTGCAGGGGAAGGATACTGAAAAATCTCCATTTCTTCCCCACTCCTGGGGAATGTCATGCCCCTGGTAGAGACTGACTCTGAGGGAGAGGAGGAACAGCTGGCAGTGAGTGAAAGTGCGGCTTCGGAGGTTGTGGAGGAGGCTGGGGAAGGACAGAGGCTGGCTGTGCAGTTAGAAGACGACCCAGGCCCATCCTCTATCCATCCTAGGGCACACAGGGAGGAGAGGATAAGGGAGAGACATGGTCTTCTCGGGAGGAGAGGGTCTTGATCCTCCTCATGGGCTGAACAGTTTGGACCTGCATACTGGCAAACGCTGGAAACAAAGTGTGTAAATATCTCTAGTTTATAATTCCTTTCTTTGGCGTCCTTCCCAGTGTGGACATCTGTAAATATCTGTGGACATCCTCCAGCCCTTATCTTGCCTGGTTTGTGTTGCTTTTTTCCTTCTTCATGTAACTGTCTGTGTGGGAGTTCTTTTGTCTTCCATCAAGGATGTTCGGAGCTTGGAAGCAATGTGAAGGAATAAAAGGGGCTTCACCTGTTTTCTGTAACTGTGTTTGTTTTGTATTCCACCCTGGGTCATCCCAGGGAAGGATACTGCAAAATCTCCATTCCCTTCCCACTCCAGGGGGAGGATACTGTAAAACCTCCATTCCCTCTGTTAGATCTGGGGTGGATCGGTTCGAAGGAGACTCAAGACCATTTAGTGAGTTCAGCTCTTTATTCAGGATAAGAACAGTCTGAGGAATACGAGTCGCGGCAGCCCTTCATAAAGGGCTGGCTAGTGGCTCGGCGGCCAATGACAGCGCTTTGAATCTCCCACAATCGGCACAGCCAATTGCGGTAGATTCCTAGCGCTCCAATCATGGCTGAGGCTTCGACCAATCGGGTCGCTGTCCGTCTGGACCAATCAGTTGTGAGGGTTTGGAGTATGCTAATATAGCACACCCCTCCCCTCTTGGTTTCGTCTGTCGGTGCGTCGTGACATAGTCGCGTAGGTAGGCAGGACTTCGTACCTGTCTATTTGACCTGTGCAGTTCAGTTCTAATGTGATCGTCGACCGGTTCGGATGGCTTCTCTGTCGCTCCGGTTCCTTGGGGTGGAGCCACCTGGAAAGTTGAGCTGGGCCTTTCTTGGTAGCTCCCTCCCGGTCTACCTGGATTGGTTGAGCTGCCGCTCCTGTTGCTCCCACCGGATCTTTCCGGGCTGGTTGAGCTGGTTTGGCTGCTCCTTCCAGGTGAAGATTCCGGGGTTTCGTGTTCTGTTGGTCCTGCATCTACAGGTGAGTAGTGTTGGTTTATTTATGATTTGTTTATTCTAGGTGGGGGGTGTTCTGCCTGCGTTAGCTGGTTCCCTTCGGTTCTTTCTTTAAAGATTGCCATTCCCCCCCCCCCTTTTTTTAGTTTCTTGCTCGGGTGTCTGGTTATTGGCGGCAGTTATTCTTGATCTTAGCTGGTTAATGTGCCGTTTCCAGTTTTTCCAATTGCTTGTTTCGAGTCGGTATGATAGGGGGCCGGTTATTTGGGTGATCATTGCTAGTACCCAGAGTGGTTCTCCTGACAGGTTTTTCACGTATACTGTGTCTCCTATATTAAATTTTCTGTGTTTGCTGGACGAACCCGGGAGTTGGTCTGGGTTGTATGTGGGATGCATTCTGTCTAGGGTTGACCGTAGTTTCCTGCCCATCATCAGCTCTGCTGGGCTTCTATTGGTGGTTGCACTAGGTGTGATATGTTGAATGAGGAGCATTTTGTTGATTTTATCCTGTATGTTGGCTGCTTCTATTTTTTGGATGGCTTTCTTTGTGTATTGGACCATGCGTTCCGCCCATCCGTTCACCACCGGATTTGATGGTGCGGTTAGTCAATGTCATATTCCTTGGCTTGCCAGAAATTGTTCGAACGCTAGTGCGGTGAACTGTGGTTCATTGTCCGACACTATTGCATCTGGCAGGCCATGTGTGGCAAAGAGTTTGCTCAGTTTCTTTATTACTACCTCTGTTGTGGTAGACTTCATGGTGCTTACCTCCAATCAGTTGGAATAAGCATCTACTGTGATAAGGTACATGTGTCCCTTGGTTGGCCCTGCGAAGTCTATGTGAATCCTAGACCATGGGCCCCTTGGTATCTCCCACTCTTGGGTTGGGGCTGCAGGAGGATTAGATCTGGATTCTTGGCATTGTTTGCATTTGGCCACCCAGGTTTCAATCTGTTTGTCCATTCCCAGCCACCATGCATAGCTTCTGGCCAGGCTTTTCATTTTGACCATCCCTGGGTGTCCCTCATGCAGCATCCCCAACACCCTTTCTTGTAATGTTTCTGGAATTACCACTCTGTCCCCTCAAAGTATGCAGCCCTTCTCAGTAAAGAGTTCAGTTTGTCTGTTTTGGAAGGGTCTGAATAGTTCGTCCTTGTCCCCTTCCGGCCACCCTTTTCCAACCCAGCTCAAGACTCGCACCAGCCGCTTGTCTATTTGTTTCTCTGGCAATGTCTGGTGCGGTCAGGAGTGGGTTGGATATTGTCGCTATTTGGAGTACCTCTGTTGTGGGTGCCTGGTCGTCTTCCTGGTCCGGTAGGGGTTGTTAGGGATAACATTGTTTACCCTAACTGGTTTAGGTAAAATAATAAATATGTTATCATGGTTTGTTAGTTAAAGTGTCTGTAACTTTAACTGTGAGACTGTAATTAAGGGAGTGGTTGCAAAAGCACCATAAAAGAAGCAAGGCACGGCAGCTTGCTCTCTCTGGCTTGATGATCCCTAATTACTGGATAGACTGAAGACTGCATTTTTCCCCTACTGGAACGGGAGAGAGAAAGGACTGTTGATTTATCAACTATGAGAGAACTGATTTATTGTAAGTGAACTGACATTGGATATTCTACACGGACTTTGCTAATTGAATATCCTTGAATGGACTGACTAAAAACAATACATGACGAATGGACTGTTATTTTGACTATGCTATAAAACTCTAAATGGAATAAACTATATTTTTGATAACACAAGCGTATCTGTTATTTTTACTGTATGTTAACTAACATACAAACTTATCTCACACATTTATCTGTATGCCTATCTGACTAATGCTGCACATTCTGTTTAGCTTGTCCCCTTAATCCTGGTTGGGGAACCCAGGCTTAACAGGGGTGAGCGACTCAGGGTGTCTGCATGGGCGATGTCCTTGCCGCGTAGGTGTATCAGCTGGTAATTGTATGCAGCTAGGAATTCAGACCACCTTGTCATTCTTGGCGATAGAAAGTTCAGTGTGGCCCTGTTTCCCACCAGGATTCCTAGCAGTGGCTTGTGGTCCATGATGATTATAAAGGTCCTACCATAAAGGTATTCGTGAAATTTCTTGACACTGGCGACGACTGCTAGGGCCTCTTTGTCAAGCTGGCTGTAGTTCCGCTCTGGCTTTGAAAGTGTCCTTCATGAGAAGGCGATGGGTGCTTCCCTCCCGTCTGGTAGCTAGTGGCTGAGGATGGTGCCGATCCCAAATGACGATGCATCGCATGTTACCGTTAATGGCAGGGTCTCACTGTACTGGATTAGTACCGTGTCGGATGTTAGCAGGTTCTTTGTGTTGTTGAAGGCGCTTTCCTCCCGTGCTCCCCAGGTCCAGGAGGCTGTTTTGTCTAACAGCCTATGCAGCGTTTCCGCCATGGTCACCTTTTGAGGTAGGAAGACATTGTAACAGTCCCAAGAAAACCTGTAATTCCGTTTTGTTTTTGGGACGTGGTACTTCCCTTATGGCTCTCAGTTTCTTTTCTGTGGGATGGATCCCTTGTTTGTCTAGGAGGTACCCTAGAAATTTGACCCTCTCGGCCCGTAGTTGGCACTTCCCTTTCTTGACTTTAAGTCCCGATTCTCTGAATTTCTTCAGTACCTCCCTCAGCCTGGCTTCTAGTTGTTTATCATTTTTCGTGGCCACCAAGACATCGTCAAAATAGGGCACTACCCCTTCTATGCCCTGGAGGAGTCTTTCCATGAGGCTTTGGAAGACCCCGGGTGCCACACTGACTCCAAATTGGAGCTGGTTGCAGCGGAAAGCCCCTCGGTGCATTACGATGGTTTGGGCTTCTGCTGTTGTGGCATTGACCAGCAGCTGCTGGTAGGCTTGTGCCAGGTCGAGCTTTGTGAAAATTCGGCCTCCCCCCAGCAAATGCAGAAGGTGCTGGACTACTGGGACGGGGTTTGCGTTTGTTGGAGCGCATGGTTTAGGGTGGCCTTGTAGTCACCACAAATTCTCACAGAGCCATCTGGCTTGATGGGGGTGACAATTGGGGTCTCCCACCAGACGTGATCGATTGGTTCCAGCACCCCTTGCACGATGAGCTTATCTAGCTGCTCATCGATCTTGGGCTTGAGTGCAAACGGCACTTGCCTGGGCTTAAGGTGGATTGGTGTGATGCTTGGGTCTATATTGAATGAGATAGGGGACCCCCGGTACTTGCCTAGACTGTCATCGAAGACTTTCCGGAAGTCCCTCATGAGCGCTGCTTCCCAGTCCACCTCTCCGATGTGGTGTATGCCGGTTACTTCAATGCCCAGGGCTGTGAACCACTGTAGTCCCAATAGGCTCGGTCGATCTTGGTCGACGATCGTCAGGGGTAGCACTTCTGTGTGGCTCTTGAAGGTGACCTTAAAGTGGCCTCTGCCGACTACAGGGATTCAGTTCCCTTGATAGTCTTTGAGAGTCAGTGTTTGGTCTTCCAGTTCGTGGTGGTGGATGGTGGGGACCAGGCGTTTGAGTGTGTGCCAGGAGACCATTGAGAGGAAGGACCCAGAGTCCACCTCCATGTCGCATAGTTGATCTTCTATCCCCACCATCACATATACCTTCCTGGCATTGCTTGTGGAGGAGTGGCCAATGACGATGGTTTGGTGTGTTTCCTCCCTTTGTCTTGTCTCCTGGAGTCACCTGTTCCAACCTTCCTGGCTCCAGCGGTTCTCCATCTGGTGATCGCAGTTTCTGGTGGGGGTGCTCTCTCTCCATCGGGGGCTGCCATCTTGTCGTCGCTGGCTGTAGTGTCTTTTATTCCGGCATACCTTGGCGATGTGCCCCCATTTCTCGCAATGCCGGCAAATGGCATCGAGAAAACGGCACTCCGCCTGGGGGTGATCACCGCTGCAGCCGGCACACTGGAACCTTGACTTACAACCTCATGGTTCCCACCACTCCCGCGCTGCTTGGAGGTGGTGGATCTCCTCGTCCTCGTCCTCGGTCTCCGAGAAGGAGTCGATGTCACCATGGTGTGTGGTTGTGTCTCGATGGTCGGTTTCTGGTCGCTTCTTGGGGGTCGAAGTTGTCTCTCCGGCTGTCGGTCATGGCACGATGCTTGATTGTCACATCTGAGCCGCTGATTTCTTGGCCGCTTCAGCTGCAGTGGCCTCGGTGAGGGCATCGGCGAGGGAGATGTCCCCCTTTGCCATGATGCGGCTCTGGAGGATGGGGTCTCGGAGTCCTAGGATGACGTGGTCTCACAGAGCCTCGTCCAGGTTGGTGAACTCGCACAGACCACCCAGGTCTCATAGCACTGCCATGAAGTCACCCAGCCCCTCGCCCTCGCGTTGATCCCGCCTGTAGAAGTCGTGCCGCCAGATAAGAATCGGCACAATGGGGGCGTAGTGGCTTCGCAGTAGGGGCTCGAGGTTGTCCCACTCCATTGCCTTGATGTCCTCTGGTTTGGCCAAGGCTTTGGTCATCTTGAACACTGCGGGCCCGCAGTGTGTGAGGAACACGGCTCATTTCTTGTGGCCGTTGGCATTCTTGAGGTTGCTACTCTCGAGGAACATTTGGAGCCTATCGGTATAGGATTCCCAGTCCTCTGTAGCAGGGTTGAAGGGTGCGGGTGGCGAGTTGATGCCGGCCATGCTGTCTGTTCCACATGCCGCTTCGCCACGTGCTGGGGTCTCCTTCTTTCATGATCCCACCCTCGTCCCCAGTGTTAGATCTGGGGTGGATTGGTTCGAAGGAGACTTGAGACCATTTAGTGAGTTCAGCTCTTTATTCAGGATAAGAACAGTCTGAGGAATACGAGCCGCAGCAGCCCTTCATATAGGGCTGGCTAGCGGCTCGGCGGCCAATGGCAGCACTTTGAATCTCCCGCGATCGGCACAGCCAATCGCGGTAGATTCCTAGCACTCCAATCATGGCCGAGGCTTCGACCAATCGGGTCGCTGTCCGTCCGGACCAATCAGTTGTGAGGGTTTGGAGTATGCTAATATAGCACACCCTCCCCACCCCACTAACCTTCTTTCTAGCTCCATTCTCCTGTGCAGGGCAACAAAAGAAGAGCCAGCCAATCAGCTGGGATTTGGGAGGCAGAGAATAGATGGGGCAGAGCCAATCAGAAGTGGTATTTGCCGTTTCTCCACACTAATCAAAATTTCTGCTACCAGTTCTCCAGAACTGGTTAGAACCAGCTGAATATCACCTCAGATCAGTTCCCGAAGTGCTCTTCACTAGAAGTCCTATTATGTTTTCTAAGCCTTGCAAATCATCATTTGAGGGCAATGTAGAATTGAACCTTCCCTGTGATAGCCCATATTTGATGAACAGACATGTTCTATATAGGACACTAAATCCTAACACAAGCATATTTTCAGCATAGTCTAATCATATATTTTCATGATTTTTTTAAAATGTCCAGCCCCTGACTCATGATTAAGGTGACTTTTTAAATAGATTCTCTTCATTTTACAGAATTGTTTCTGAAACGTTAATTATTAGCTATTGAGATTTACATAACAAATGGTATATAAATATTTTTAGAAAATAAGACATGGAACAGGAAGAAACTTGTTTCTTAGATCTTGCATTATGGCTACAGGATAGGTTATCTTCTATATAAGTTAACAGAGGGGGGTATCATTCCCAGGACAATATTTTCTAATCCAGATATTACAACATCCTTTCAGCTGTGAACTATTGCTGCAATTTAGAACTTACTCTAAAGATAAGATCTCAGTTTCAGAAACTACTTTTTCTTTGTTTGTTTTTTTAAATTCAATGTTTTTCCAAGGAGAAAGCCAACCTCTGGGAGCATTTAATTCTGTGGAATTTATGGAAATTATAATGGGTTGCAAACATTGTGCCTAATGTACCATTCCCTGAGACATGCCAAGATATGGAGGTGATAGTGCCAAAATGCCTTCAAGGTCAACAACATCCTAGAATATCTCTATTTTACAGGGGCAACTCATGTTTCAGACATTTCACAGTATAGTCAGACCCTAGGAAGTCCTTTTTTTTATCATGCCAATAATTCAAGGATTAGGGAGGAAAGTCTCAAGGAGAGCCAGATCATCTAGGAAAATCTTTTTGGCAGCTCTTAACCTTCTCCTTATGAGTAAAGTGTACTGTTCAGAATTAAAATATTGATGAATCAAGCAAATTCCAAAATGAGTGAAGTCTCCTAATAGCTTCTTCATCTTGCCTGGAAGAATCTGTGTCTTATTTTGTAAGCAAAATGGAACCAAAGCAAGGATAACTGTCTGATAATAGGACTATGGTTGACTTGCAGCTGGTGGCAGAAATTACACAATTCCAGCATTATCTGTATATATATGATAGGGTGATAATACTTAATTCTTCCATAAGCAACCATAAAAATGAAAAACAAAAATGCCAAAAATGAAATGGTTGCTTGAATCACCTAATACAGAAGAATTAGCATGTCCTCAAGAGCCAAAGGGACATGGTGGCTCAGTGGCTAAGAGGCTGAGCTTGTCCATCAGAAAGGCTGGGAGTTCAGCAATTTGAATCCCTAGCACTGCTCGGGATGAGCTCCCATTATTTGTCCCAGCTTCTGCCAACCTAGCAGTTTGAAAGCATGTAAAAATGCAAGTAAAAAAATAGGGACCACTTTGGTGGGAAGGTAACAGCGTTCTATGAGCCTCTGGCATTTAGTCATGCTAGCTACATGACCATGGAAACATCTTCAGACAGCGCTGGCTCTTTGGCTTTGTAACAGAGATGAGCACCACCCACTAGAGCCAGAAACAACTAGCGTGAGGGGAATCTTTACTTTACCTTTACAAGAGCCAAAGATCAATAATGCAAAAGAATGTGTGCTATACTATCTTTTGAAGCAGCAAAATGTTAGCAATGACAGTGATGCGTATAATTTGATACTCTTCACCAAATTTAGCTAATAGTTAGAACCAATAGTGTCAAATTTCAATTTGGGATGATGTACTTGGTTTTTGTAATCTTTGTTACAAACAATGTTTTCATTTCACTCATTTGAAAAAGATTTGCATTTTTACTATCTATATGCTACTTTAAGTATGCTTAGAATGAAGTGGCAAAGAAATCTTATAAATAAATAAAAACAAGGTAAGCCTAACATCTGGAGGGCACTAGCTTTTGCAGATAACGGATTGCTTGATTATTGAGTTTGATTGCCCAAGAAGAAGAAAGGTTTGACAGCAGTGGGACTTCTAAGGTGCCATGGCCATCAATCATTGCAATTGAATGATAGACATATGAGTATATTTTTTCCAAAATCACTGGACAATTATTGGGCAAACTGCCATATCTTCAGAGCAAGGGAGGCAGTGGGCCTAAAAAGTAATTCAATTCCAAATGGCAAGACATCATCTCCCTTGTTTCCAAGCCACTCCTATCATTAGTATCCTACATTGAGATGTCAGCTCAAGATGATGATGATGATGATGATGATGATGATGATGATGATGATGATGGAGTTAATTTTCTCATTGCTGCTTTAATCCCAGTTGTTTATTTAGCAGTTATGAACTGATGGCTTGATTGATCATTTCATCATGTTGTCTTAGTTGCTTTATTGTGCATTACTCTGATATAGGGTGACTAGCATGTTTTAGAAAACAACATAATATAAACTTTAATATTATGCAAAGATAATATATACAATGTAAAGCTAAAGGTTAAGGTAATACAAGGTAAAGATTTCTCTGTCAGTCATGACCAACTCTAGGGCATGGCACTCATCTCTGTTTCTTGGCCAAGGGGGCTAGCGTTGTCCTAAGATAAATTCCATGTTCATATGGCCAGCATGATTATATTCCAAAGGTGCATGGAATGCTGTTAATTTCCCACTAAAGTGGTACCTATTAATCTACTTGCATTTGCATGCTTTCAAACTGTTAGATGGGCAGGCTCCAGTTCTCCAGCTGACAAGCTCAGTGCTTTAACCACTGAGATATCATGCCCCACATAATGTAGCACAATGTAATCTGACAGCTTTGTATGTGCGTATGCCATCTTTTAAATGGGATGACTGCATCCAAGCAACTTTCTCCTAACTTGCCATCTGATGCTCAGACGTGTCTGAGATTAAAGGTTTCATTAGCATTAGGGAATATATTTGCCTCCTGTTCTCTGCATCAGGACCACTGTTTATTATTACTCCTAGTAATCCTTTCAAAACCTAGTGGTACTCCTTATCAAAGAGGAGGCATTTATTTGTTTCCTTTTCAGATACTGTCACTTTTTTTTCCTTTTGCAGAGCAGCTTCCCCCAATTTTCTGTCTAAGAGTAATCAGTATGGAAATATTATCTACCCAGGGCTAAGAAATGTCTTCCTTTCTTCTTTGATATACAGCATACATGCATTTCAAAGAAGAAACTACACAAGAATGCATGGAAGAAGGCTCCTTTGCAAAGAGAACCAAAGCGTCCAGTTAAGGCAGATATGTGAATGCTAATCAGGAAAACTCAGCCTCCCTTGCAGATTTTATACTCTTCTGAATTGTCTCTATTTTTGTTCCCTACTGGTTGCCTCTTCCTTATTAGTTAAGACTGCATTTCCATTATGGAGGTAGAATGTACATTTGTGAAGGAGCAGCATCTTAATGTATCAGGCACCACTGAACCCCTTGGGGGCACTGAAGTGGCCAGGGTGCGCACCATATTCATTCATTTTGCATGCTATTTACATATATATCCATGCATCTCTCATATTTTCTGGGTTAATGTGGAGAGGACAGTTTTAAGTCTCTGCTCTCTAGCTGCACAGACTATCAGTAGTAGTTAAATCATGATTGGGATTGGAATCATTGTGGTGGTTGGGGGAAAGGGGGAGAAGATGAAGGCCTCTCCCAGTACACACACATATTAATTAATAAAAAAGCTGATCTTCATCAAAGTATCTGGGGAAATCCCTTCAAACTGCATCTTCCCCACCTCCCCTTCCAGCAATTTTGGTTAATTGTTTTCCTATCTTTATCTCAAAGCTATTGGTTAATCAGCTGATCAAGAAGATGCAAATGTCCCCTAGGCTTCATGCAAATGTCCCTGTAAACTATGTGCAGCCAACAAGAAAAGAATTGTCCCATTTATGATGTATGGAAGCTGTCTGTAGAACCAGAGCCAACGTGCAATATTTTGATTTGCGAATGAATATCAAAATAGTGACTAAAGTCTTTTGTAGATATGGAATCTAACTTTATGATTACTTTTCATTACCATTAGCTTTCTATATTATATCTGAACTCACAATCAAGGACATTTAAGCAGAACCAAGTCACTCAGCAACATCCAACTATCCAGTCTGAACCTTCTACTTTGTGTACTCCTTGCAACTGTTATGACAGCTTTTCCCAATCCCACAGGCTGAAACTCCAATAATTTCTAGCTATAGAGGACCATGCTGAGAGGTACTTTTCCTACAGATTGGGAGGTCTCCAACTTGCCTCCCAATTTTGAATAATAAGCCCTAACCTTTTAAGGAAGATATCAGGTCAAGGATTTTTTTAGCAGTTAGACTTATTTAGGATTTTTTTAGCAGTTAGACTTATTTAACCCAAAAAGAGATCTACAGGATACATCTATAACTGTCCCTAAACTTTCGAGGGCACTAACATTAGTATGGTTTAATGGGCTCCTTATGGTGGTTCTTGAGGACAAATACTTAAAAATTTCTATGAATTAAATTTGTGTCCCTTTGAAAAAGGGTCTATCAAAACCACAGTAATTCTGCTATATTGTATTTGTATAAAGATGCAAGTCTTATCACAACACTCACCATGTAATAAAGTACCCACATAATTCTATGGATAGTTGCTATTGTCAGACTAGTAAGATTCTATCAATATGGCCACATTTTGTTAGATTACCCATAAAAATATTTGCCCCCGGATTGCATCAATGAACTAATCATGAACTATTTTAATTTGATGCATTTGTTGTAGATATTATTCCATTCTGGTTAGTGAGGGTAAGAAAAACATGAAGGTATGTAGGAAAAAAATTGCTGCCTTATTCTCAATTCTTAGTAAAACTTTAAACCAATATTTTAGACGAAGAGCTTTGCCCTTTAAATAATATATCAGCAGTTAGCACTGGTAGGCAGAGTCAGGATAAGGAAGTAGATAAAACAAAAAAAAAAGTTTGGTTTAATTTAAAGTTAATTGCATTTAATTAACTTCATGCAATTAATGTGATTGCACACATGTAATTAATACTTTTCCTATTCTGTCCCATTTAAAATAGCAATGTGATTGCAATGTGCATTTAAATCTAAGGATTCCTCCCACTTAAAAGTATGCAGAGAGAGAAAGAGAAAAAAAACACAGAAACAAATATTTTATTGCATTTATCCTTGCATCCTCCTTATTGCGATAGAATGAGCCACAGAAAGAAGAAACTCTTCTAAGCTTCTTCTTATCAGAAAAAAAAGAACTGACAGATCATACAAAGACCTTAATGAGTACAAGGCTTGGTGAAATGGGTTATGGGGGAGATCAGCCTCAAGCACCTTGCCTCATTGATCAGAAGCTTTGAGCTGGTATTAGTTCAACTTGCAAAGGGAGCCTAGCCTAATATTCAGCCCTGCTTCCCCAGGAGGATAATTACCCCACATTCAAAGTTAATGCTCCTTTCTTAGCCCCATTAAGCCAGCCCTCCTGTAATGTGAATTGCCACTGAATTAGCCTCATAATCGGATTAAGAAAAATTGCTTTAAACAGACATTCAGAAGCTGCAGTTCCCTGACACCTTCCTAGGGATGTGTGGCAAAACTTCCCAATTTAACTTGTTCTCATTTACTCAGGTTTAAAGTTAAGAAGTTCAGTTTGGGTTTTGGCAGTACTATTCTGCTAATAGGGCAAACTCTTTCACAGCATTGCAAAGCAGCATCAGGGTATCCAACATGAGAAGATACAGGCCTCGTGATTAATGGAGATCAGTGGGTGTGGCTTGGTAGGCATGGTGTGGCTTGGTGGGCATGGCTTGGTGGGTGTTGCAGGGGAAGGATACTGTAAAATCCCATTCCCTCCCCACCCTACTAGCCTATTTACAAGCTCCATTCTGCTGTGCAGGGCAACAAAAGAAGACCCCACCGATCAGCTGGGACTCAGGAGGCAGAGAATGGATGGGGGTGGGGCCAGTCAAAGGTGGTGCTTTCCGGTTCTTCGAACTACTCAAAATTTTTGCTTCCGGTTCTCCAGAACTGATCAGAACCTGCTGAATACCACCTCTGGAGGAGATGCATAATAATCCATCACAATAATTTGGGTTGAGAATTGAAATGTGTCCCCCAACAAATAAAAACAAAAGGCTCCCACCCAATCTGAAAGAAAGGGAAGTATTATATACCACACACCCTGCTTCTTCGGCAGGGAGAAGCGCAGCCCCAAATATGAATCATCCTTGCTATATCACTACATGAGTTCCTTGGGGTGTGTTGACCTTGGCCTGAAAGGCTTTTAAGAAAGTTATAATAAAAGCTTAACTTGCCCTCAGTTGGTTAACAAGCACATCTTTTTGCTAATTGTGCACGTTTTCAGGATTTCAATGGGCTTTTTTCTTTTTCAAAATAATAATAATATTGAAATGTCTGTCTTTATTATTAGCCACTTCAAACATTTCATTTGGGAATGAAAGCTGGAGTATAAAAAATTTAATAAAATTCTTTCTCAGGTCCTCGCCATTGGAAAGGAACAGATGACTAATAAGAAGAAACCCCCCTTGGGGAAACTACACTCTCCAGAGCTGATTAATATTGATTCATTCATGTATTTATTTTTTTTAATATTCCTGGATCTCTAGTGTTGTGATATGCTGTTTAACAAGAAGAAAGAAGTAATAGGTTGCTCTGGTTGGTTTTTCCTTATAAAGAGAGTTATATATGATATCTTTCTCTATTTGTTAATTATGGTATACATTAATATTATGTATCTGTTTACAGTTTGCTCCACAGACATGGAGGAGTTTGGTTAAGAGTTGTTAGAGTTCCAAGTGGGGAAGAAAGACACTGGAAACATGGTTACTGCTTGGAAAGATGGTTTATTGAAGAACAGGATCACATACCTTGGGTGAAGAAAAAGAGAAGAGATGCTGAGAATCCCTGGGTTTTATGCACTCTGTTGGGATTTGAATTTGAGTTTGTATTCTGATTGGTTGTCAGACTCCTATGGGGCCATGCATGGGCTGTAGGCTGTCCTGAGTCCCAGGCTTGGTTGAGCCTTGCTGGATGATGATGCAATGAAAGGGCTTTGGGCAATTCCTATTATGGCTCTACCTGGAGTAGATATTTGTTATGTAAAATAGACTGGCCCAGGCCAGAGTAATGGCCCATTAGCAAAGGTGAGTTTCTGCCTCTCTGAATTTCTACTTTTCTTTTTAAGGGAAATACTATACTTTTTAGTATATCCTAAAATATTTCATTTTCCTAGGAGAGGGGTGGGTTTTAACTTCCAACAGAGTAAAGTATAAAAGATGAATGAATGAATGAATGAATGAATGGATAGATGGATGGATGGATGGATGGATGGATGGGATATGAAATGGTAGCTTGTCTGTTATTTCCAACCTTTACAATCTAAAGTGGGAAAGCAAACAATTTCTACAATTTCTATATTATTCTCTCCTTTGGTATAAGAATATCCTATAGTTATGGATCAAGATGCTATGAGTTCCTCAAAGGTTTGTGTCAATGGTTCATTATAGCAATGGGTCAAAGGTTTTTCCCAGAACATGAGCTCCTTTTGGAATTAGGAAGTTTATTTGTTCGAAGATAAAGGCAAGTGTCCAGCCTCCTCCTGCTTATATCTACCTGAACTTTGGATCAGAAGCATTATCAAACATGCTACAAATCTGCCAGGTCTTGGATGTTGTAATATTTCAACCAAGATGCAGTCCCAGTGACCTTCCACCTTTGGGTGAAAGCCTGCGGGTCAAAAAGTGAAATGTAGACCACATCAGCATGCATTTCATAAGGTCAAACCTCTCCCAGACATTGGATGTTGAAGAATTATTGCAGGTGACATTGCTAGAAGTGGGGAGAGGAAGAAGAATATCACCTGCTATTAATTTCACCCCCTGGTGAACATTCATTTCTAAAAACATCATATATCATTCTGCTTGGATGGAACTTGTGAATACTTTCTGGTTTTAACTTGGAGGAAATGGTAAACGTGAAAGTCAGTTGTACATGGTATTGTTTGACTTTAAGAACGAACCACAAGAAAGTGTATCATAGCATTCTGCTCAGATAGTTCAGATGTCAGATAATACACAATAACTAATAGCCACTGTTTCTCACTTGCTTACTTTTATCCACGATAGATAGATAGATAGATAGATAGATAGATAGATAGATAGATAGATAGATAGATAGATAGATATAGATATAGATATAGATATAGATATAGATATAGATATAGATATAGATATAGATATAGATATAGATATAGATATAGATATAGATATAGATATAGATATAGATAAAAGACAAGGGCAGAGAGCCAGCCTAAATGCTCAGCAATTTTTTTTCTCCATATATCTTTCTAGCCTTTCCTTCTAGTGTACCATTCATGTGTTGGTATAGCTAACTTTGGTATGGAATTTTCAGAGCAATAAATGCACATTTCATATGTGGAACTCATGACATTATCTACAGAAATGACACCAATAAACAAGACTCATTCCAATGAATAACTGATGCAAGAATAATAACATGCCACCATTTAGTGGTACATAGGAAAGAGGAATAGAGGTTTATTGAATAAGGGCCAACATCTCAAAAACATGATCTCATGCCCATTCAAACATGACACATCACCACTCCAAGCTTCTTAGGAAGCTACTTTATAATAAATGTATTTGTTTCTTAATATAATAATAAACATATTACTTTATAATAAAATATTGGCTATCATCTTTCTCAATATTACCTAATTAGAAAGCAAGTCTCCTGGCTCTCAGGCCTAGGCTATTGTCAGGCTCAAGCCCAGAGACAACACAGTGAAATCCAATTGAATTCAATCCTTTATTTGCTTTCACCTAATAGGCAGAATTTCACCCAAGTAAAGCTATATTCCTCTGCACTACTTGAGGTATCTTGAAGGATTCTAGGGTGTGGCTACTTTCTGGGAAAGGATTGGATTACTAAAACTCTCCCACACCACTCCTCCATGTGCATATTGCATCACATCTATCCCCAGCACCTAAGTGCACTGACACCAGTGATGAAGCATTTTAGCTGGAGAGAGAGGATGAGTGGATAGTAACTCTATATCAGGGATATCAAATTCGTGTCGTCATGGCAGTATCACATGATGTATCAGGACTTTTTTCCCCTTTGCTAAACTAGGCAGGGGCATGGCCAGTGTGTGATGCATTCGGCCGAGAGGCCCTGCTCTATATAGCATGTCCCATAAACCACGGCCCCTTCACAACAGCAAGACAGCCTCTAATTCCAGCCTCATGTTCCAAGATAGTCCATTAATGTAATACTTAGTAATGAGATACTAAGAATGATCTGTCTAAAATGGTGCTTGAGATATATCTTGTTATGTATGTAAATAGTTGAATAAAGGCAAGCTTGGGGTAAAGTGCAGGGTTCAGGCCCTGCACTTCTGATTGGGTATTAAGCGGCTAGATCGGATTGGTCGGGTTCTGAGAATCTGATTGGCCCTTAACGAAGGACTCTTATTGGTACTGGAACTAGCGTTTCACAGCTCCTATTGGTTATTTCACATTAGAATTGCCTATATAAAGCAGAGTTGTTATTATACAAGTTAGAAGTCACTATGCAATAAAGAGTTGAAAGTTCACCAACAAAGACTGTCTCCATTCATTCTACCCATGCCTGAATCTATGACACGGGCGACGAGGATGGGATTTGGAGACATCTGATCTTAAGGAACTTGGAAGAAAAACAGAGCACGTGTAAAAAACAGCGCCACCAACGGAAGCCATGTCCAGCGGCATCGTACCACCCGCTCCGTACGATCCATCCCAAGAGGATTGGGAATCCAACATGGATCGCTTTCAGATGTTCCTCGAAACGAACAACCTGAAGGACGCCACACCAGCCAAGAAGCGGGCACTGTTCCTGACGTACTGCGGCCCGGCTGTCTTTAAAATGGCTAAAGCCCTTGCGAAGCCTCGAGAAGTGAAAGCAATAAGCTGGGATGACCTCGAACCTCTCCTGAGAGACCATTACGCGCCAACTGTACCCACACTCGTGAGAGGCCACGAGTTCTATCAACGAAGCCAACGAAAAGGAGAGAGTGTGGCTGACTTCGTGGCAGACCTCTGGCACTTGGGAGGCCTCTGCGGGTTTGCAGACTTAGATGAAGCATTGAGAGACTGCCTAATTCTGGGATTAGATGCACTAAACGTGCAGAGCAAGCTGATGGCGAAGGGCGACATCGGCCTTGTTGACGCCATCACCGAAGCCACCGCTGCTGAGGCAACCAAAAAGTCAGCGGCGCAGCTATGGCGAAGCCGAAACCCCACAAACCCACCGACAGGCGACATCTCACCCAGCTCAGAAGGGCAGTTGGCAACAACGCACTACGAGGACCTCTCTTCGTCGTCAGACAGCGACGAAGAAGGGGTCCATCGACTGCGTTCCGACCGGGACCCTCGTCCTAAAACCTCACGCCCTTGCGCTGTCTGCGGGGCAAACTATCCCAGGGCAGACTGCAAATTCCGCGACGCACTCTGCCACGAGTGCGGGAAACGAGGCCACATCGGTCGAGTCTGTCGCAGTTTACCGGGACCAAGCCCGGCCTCAAAGGGAACCAACTTTCGCCAATCGGCAGGAAACCGTCCTGTAAGGCGAGACCCAGCAAACCACTCCTACAGATATTGAGTGTTTCAGAAAGAAGAGGCTCACCATACTATCACTATAGGTCACACCTCGGCCCTGGACGCTAAGAAGATTCGAGTTACAGTAGCCATGCAGAACCAACCCTGCCACATGGAGGTAGATTCGGGATCGTCCCTCTCGATGGTGTCGTGGAAGACATTAAAGCAGCTCATTCCTACCATCCAACGCCAAGACCTTTGAATGCAACGCCTTATCCTTAAAGATTACCAAGGGAATCGGATCCCTGTGGCCGGGTCTTGTCGAGTCCGCGTCTCATTTAAAAAGCATACGGCATACTTACCTCTAACGATCATCGATAGGGACAGGCCTAGTTTGTTGGGCCTCCAATGGTTTGCGCCACTCGGCATCGAACTAGCCGGCGTGAACCGAGTCGGTGATTGCGAGTGGGAGGAGGATCTTATGTCTGAATTCAGCGATGTCTTCGCAGATCATCTGGGCAAGTATAAGGGGACCCCAATTTCATTCAGCCTTGACCCTAAGGTCGCCCCGATCCGTTTAAAGCCCCGTTGAGTTCCGTTCGCCCTTAAGGCCAAGATAGATGAACAACTTGACAAACTAATTAAACAAGGGGTACTGCAACCCATTGATCATTCCCCATGGGAAACTCCTATTGTAACCCCCATTAAACCAGATGGGTCAATCCGAATCTGTGGGGACTACCAGGCCACTCTAAACCACACCCTCCAACAGAACGTGTATCCAGTGCCGGTGGTGCAGCACCTCCTTCATTCCCTGGGAGGTGGAAAGGTTTTCGCTAAGCTAGATTTAGCTCAAGCCTATCAACAATTGCCCGTGGACGATAAAACAGCCCAAGCCCAAACGATAGTAACGCACAGAGGTGCTTTTAAATGTACCCGATTGCAGTTCGGGGTGAGTGTGGCCCCGGGAATATTCCAAAGTTTAATGGAACGATTGTTACAGGGAATCAAGGGCGTGGTTCCGTATTTTGATGACGTATTGATTGCAGCTCCTAGTAAAAAAATTCTGCAGAATCGTTTAAAATGTGTGCTTAAAAAATTCCAAGAAGCGGGATTGAAAGTAAAAAGGGATAAATGTCATCTGTATACCGACAGTGTTGAATTTCTAGGTTATCGCATTGATAGTCAGGGTATTCACCCAACTGAGAGTAAATTAAGGGCGATTAGAAATGCTCCCAGACCTCGTAACAAAACTGATGTTCAAGCATTTTTAGCCCTTATCAATTTCTACAATGTGTTTTTACCGCATAAGGCGACTGTGGCTGAACCATTACACCGGTTATTAGATAAGAAAGCCTTATGGGTTTGGGGTTACCGAGAAGAAAAAGCGTTTAGAAATGTAAAAGATTTACTTACATCTGATTCTGTACTTATGCAATATAATGAAACATTGCCCTTGGTTATAACTTGTGATGCCTCACCGTTTGGGGTGGGCGCTATTTTGAGCCATGTGCTACCTAATGGAAATGAGGCTCCCGTTGCATACTTTTCGAAGACTCTATCCCAGGCAGAACGTAACTATGGACAAATAGACAAGGAGGCTCTTGCAATTGTGTCAGCCGTAAAAAAATTCCATGAGTATGTATATGGAAGGACATTTACAATTGTAACGGACCACAAACCTTTATTGGGGATAATCGCTGGGGACAAACCAACTCCCTATATATTGTCCCCAAGAATGACTCGATGGTCAGAGTTTCTAGCTGCTTATAATTATCGATTGTTACATCGACCGGGGAAAGCCATTCCCCATGCCGACGCACTCAGCAGAGCACCGCTACCAGAGACCCTCGACGATCCGGCACCAACAGTATCGGCGTTACAAATCGAAACGCTCAACTCGCCTCCTATGACCGCTCGAGATATCCCGAGTGAGACCAGACGAGACCACACCCTAGCATGAGTCCTAGGTGGGTAGAGTGTGGATGGCCATTGGACCAGATCCCAGATGACTTTGCGTCATTTAAAACAAGACAGACTGAACTTTTTTCTCAAAAAGGCTGCGTTATCTGGGGCAATAGAGTCGTCGTCCCAGAACGACTCCAAAAGACGCTGTTACAAATCTTGCACGATGGACATCCCGGGATCATGTGAATGAAGGCACTCGCATGGAGCTACGCTTGGTGGCCAGGCATGGACCGACACATCGAGCAATGGGTCAAGGCCTGCACCAAGTGCCAACAAACCAGCAACGCACCGCCAAAAGCTGCACCGACCGAATGGGAGACGCCACGTGGACCCTGGTCCAGAATCCACCTGGATTTCGCAGGGCCGATCAAAGGACAGACATTGCTGTTGACTGTCGATGCATACTCCAATTGGTTAGAAATTCATCGAATGGCCAATACAACCTCTGAGGCAGTCATTAAAGTCCTCAATAGACTCTTTGCAACTCATGGATTGCCGGACGTCCTGGTGTCCGATAACAGACCACAGTTTACAGTGCTAATGTTTGAACAGTACCTTGCTGACAACGGCATCTGCCATACGCTCACCTCGCCGGCGCATCCTGCTACCAACGGCCGAGCGGAACACATGGTACAATTTGTAAAAAAGACTTTACAAAAGATAGACTATGATAATCTTGACGAAAAAATAAACCACATTCTACTTCTACAACACATCACTCCGCACAGCGAAACCGGCAGAACTCCCACTGAACTTCTAATGGGGCGAAAACTCCGTTCCCGCCTCGACCGATTGCACCCTGCTTATGAGCCAGAAAAGCCTCCAGGATCCAGCGGACGCTACCGTACCTTCAAGGTAGGCGACCCCTTTTATGCAAGAAATTTATCGGGCGACCCAGTTTGGATTGAAGCAACGGTAATACGCGAGACTGGGCCCAGATCCTATGTTGTAAAATGTATTGATGAGAGACTATGGAAAAGACATATTGACCAATTACGGTCACGACTTATAACTGCTAGCCAACAACTTCCCAACGACCAAATTGAGGGGGGGGAGGAAGAGAAGATGACGATATGCCAGGAAACCTGTTCCAGGAAAGCGATGAATCAAGTGAAACCCAGGAAATGGAGCAGGAAGAAGAATTGTACGCTCCAAGGGAAATCACACCAGAATGAGAAGCTGAGCCACTACAAAACAACACCCTACCTCAACGGGACTGCACGCAGCCAGTCCAAAGAAAATCTGACAGACCCAAGAGACAACCGTCCTATTTAAAGGACTACATAGTCACAAACTAATTGTGAAGCCAGGGGGAAGAGGTGTTATGTATGTAAATAGTTGAATAAAGACAAGCTTGGGGTAAAGTGCAGGGTTCAGGCCCTGCACTTCTGATTGGGTGTTAAGGGGCTAGATCGGATTGGTCGGGTTCTGAGAATCTGATTGGCCCTTAACGAAGGACTCTTATTGGTACTGGAGCTAGCGTTTCACAGCTCCTATTGGTTATTTCACATTAGCATTGCCTATATAAAGCAGAGTTGTTGTTATACAAGTTAGAAGTCACTATGCAATAAAGAGTTGAAAGTTCACCAACTAAGACTGTCTCCATTCATTCTATCCATGCCTGAATCTATGACATATCTAATATAGTACGGCATGCTGCATATATAGCATGCTTTCTCAGTATTCTGTAGTCACACACTCCTTAGCAGAATGTGATCTCTGAGTCAAAATTATAAACATATTATTGAAGATGCCCAAGGATATCTTTGACTGAGCACTTGCTGCTGCAATTAGATCTTAGTAGTATTTTTTTCTAAATTTTCAAAAGCTGCTTTCTACTTGGTGAGATAAATAAAAATAAGCCCAATGGAGAGAGGAGAAAAAGAATGCCCTCAAGAAATACTTTATGATTTGTTACAGTTAAAGAAACACGTTGAACAATGTCTCTATAAACGTTTGCAAATCAAGTTTTTTTTAAAAAAAAATAAAAATAAAATTCACAAGACTTTTTCTCCTCAGTCAAAACAACAAAGGTATAATGTATTCATTCACATCAATGCAGCCTTTTCCAATGCCCTAATCTCCAAGGTACAATAATAAAGTTTGTTTTTAATCTTCACTCCTGCTTTTACCATTGGAAAGCAAGAAACTTTTAAAACAAGAAGAAATTGGTTCTCTAAGTCAAAGGATGAAAAGAACCATTTTCTAAGTTTCAGATGTTGTTCTTCTGGTGGGGTAGAGTTCAGTGGGACCACCATATGAAAAGATATCCCCAAAGAGATTGCAGTAAGCCACCATGACTTCCTTTCCATGTTCACCTGGGGCTTTTTGAAATGAACAAGACAATCAACAAATCAAAGTGTACGCAAAATACAACTAGGTCTTCTGTAAGTTATAAAATAAAGGTTGAAGATTGCTTTTTTTCATTTCAACTTAAATCTTAAAGGTGAAAGTAAAATTCCAGTAAGGATTAACAATTTGACTTTATTAAAAAAAAAACACTGCCATTTGAAAAACAATCTAAAATTCTGCTTAACTCTGCCACTGACAAGTGATATGACTTATTTATTTTCTTTTTTGAAAGGGGACATTTGGAAAATTGCATCTTTCTATTTGTTAATGGAGGAAGATGTGTGGTGCCACCAAATTGCAGGCCAGGATGGCTATTGCAAATTATTTCTAACTTCTTCCATTTTTTTGGTACATCCAGAAGTCCACACAATCTTGCTTCTGCTTTTTAAAAAACCCAATGGAAATTAGTTATTTTTAAATATATATATAATTTCCTCTTAAATCAAACATCTTTCTTTTCTGTTAAAATGATTATTAATTTATAATTTGTTGAGTTTTTATCATTTAAGTCCTGTCAAAAGATGCACAGAAGTACAAAACTGAACAGAGTTCTTGGTTCTGAGTCACACTTAAACCCACAACTCTGAATATGCAAAGCCTGAACTCTTTAAGCTCAGTACAAGGATTCACTGGTGTTGGAGAGAGTTAGACTCTTTGCCAAGGACTCTGCCAAGCTTAAAATTAATCCTGTAGGAAGTGATATTGGAAAAGGCATTGACTTTGGTGCAAACATTGCTACTGTGGAGGAAAATCCATGTTGATCCCACCCTTCTCTTTGAATTAACAACTATCAATTTATATAGTCCCTGGAATTAATTCCAGGAAGGTTAATTCCATTTGACAATTGTTGGCAGCATCCCAAGTTGGAAAGTACTTTTAATCAAGTCTTGAACAGCGTCCTTTGTAAAGATCTCTAATTATGAAATTACATTTTATATAATCTCCATCACCATGCAACTGAGTCAACTACAACACCTCTTTTAGACATTAAGATAGGACTGGTTAAACTTTCCTAGGCTGCCCTTGTTCTTTTGGGAGGCAAGCATGGCAATACAATTAAACTTTATTAAAGGTGGCTGTTTTCCGTCACATTTTGGTATTGTTAGGGATAACATTGTTTACCCTAACTGGTTTAGGTAAATAATAATATATTATCATGGTTTATAAGTTAAAGTGTCTGCAACTTTAAATATGGGAATGTAATTAGGGGAGTGGTTGTGAAAGCACTTTAAAAGAAGCAAGACGACAGCTTGCTCTCTCTCTGGCTTTGATGATCCCTGATTACTGCTTGGAATCAAGACTGCATTGCTCGAACGGGAGAGAAACAAAGGACTGATTTGTAAGTGAACTGACATAGGATATTCTGCACGGATTTTGCTAACTGAATATCCCTGAATGGACTGACTAAATGATACATGACTATTGGACTGTTATTTTGACTATGCTATGAACTCATAATGGAATAAACTATATTTTTGATAGCACAAGCGTATCTGTTATTTTTACTGTATGTTAATAAACATACAAGCTTAGCTCACTCATTTATCTGTGTGCCTATCTGACTAACGCTGCACATTCTGTTTAGCTTGTCTCCCTAACCCTGGTTGGGGAAACCAGGCTTAACACTGGTTATGGGCCCAGAGGCTGCAAAGTCAGTTTAACTAGGATAAAACAGATTTATGTAAAAGTGAGAGTTTGTGTTGTTATACATTACAGTAAACAGACAGCTGTGTTTTATTAATTATAGTTTTATATCCATACAAAGAAAACATGGCACAAGTCAATCTACAAAGTTTGTCCCTTATATCCAAGTTGGATGGAACAAACTATGTATCATGGTCTATGAAATGTAGTCTGCTTCTACGAAGAGAAGGTTTGTGGAACATAATTGAAAATCCACCAAACGTAGAAGAATGGGATCCAGAGGATGATGAAGATAGACTAAAGATAGAAGAATTTATGCATAAAAATCAACAAGCTATTTGCATAATTGCTTTAACCTTAACTGACCAGCAGCTTGTTTATATCCACGGAGAGAAAACGGCTGTTGGGTGTTGGCAGAAGCTGAAGAGGATTTATGTTCGAGATAATGTTGGTGCTCACATAAATCTAACACGGAAGCTTTTCAGTACGCATCTCCAGACGAATGGTGATATGCTGAGTCATTTGAAAACTATGCAAAGCATTTTTCAAGAACTGCACGAGAAAGAGCTTATTTTCTCTGAACAACACCAAGTCTACATAATTCTATCATCACTAAATGAAAGTTACGACAATTACGTAACTTCACTTGAAATTTTGCCAAAGGAAAGCCTAACTTTAACTGATATAACTGGCAGATTGATTGAAGAGGCCAGAAGAAGGCTTGAAAGAAATGAATTAAGGAGGGAGCAACCTCAAAAAGAAGATAATGAATCTCCTACTGCATATGCAATTAAAAAGTGTTTTAATTGTGGAGGAAGATGACATTTGGCAAGATTTTGTAAAAAAGCAAAGCGCCAGAACGTTGGCCAGAATACTAAAAGTCATCAAAAGATAAATAAAAATTTAGAGTTAGCCATGTATACTAACGGAGCTGTAAAAAATAATTTATGGGTGGTTGACAGTGGAGCATCCCACTGTATAACAAATGATAACAAAAATTTTATTAAAATGTCCAAGAGTACACAGCAGATATCGTTAGCAAATGGCTGGAAACTGAAAGTTAAAGGTCAAGGTATAGCATATTGTTCTTTTATAAAAGAGAATGTAAAAATGTTATATGTACCACAACTTAAGTTTAATTTAATTTCAGTTAGAATTTTGGTTAAACTAGGATATGTAGTTACTTTTAAAGGAGATAACTGCATAATTGAAAAAGAAGATAAGAAAATTACTGCATCTTTAAGAGGTGAATTATATGTGTTAAATGATGATGGTTTAAAGATGGCTAACACGGTTTTTGATAATAAGAAACCTCATGATGAATGTATTCACTTGTTACATCAAAGGCTAGGGCATTTAAATTTTAAAATGCTTAAGAAAACTGTTGAATTATCTAAGGGAATAAGTTTGAAACCTTGTAATAAGTATTTGCAATGTAATGCCTGTAATCAAAGCAAAGCCAGGGTCACACCGGCTAATAGAGTTGATGGATTTACTGCTAAAGAGTCTTTAGAAGTAGTATTTGCAGATTTAATAGGTCCGAAAAAACCAAGTGTAGGAGGAGCTCGTTACATACTAAGTATAATGGACCACTATTCTAGATATGGGTTTTGCTATTTAATGAAGAGCAAAACTGAAACGTATCTAAATCTCTTTAATTGGATAACATTTGCTGAAAGGAAAACTAAAAAGAAATTAGTAACTCTTATAACAGATAATGGTACAGAATTTACAAATAATAAATTCCAGAACAGACTAAGAATGTTAGGTATTCAACATAAAAAGTCTGCACCATATAGACCACAACATAATGCATTTATAGAGAGAAGAGGCCAAACACTACAATCAATGGCACGAACTATGATGTCTGATTCAGGATTACCTGACAATTTGTGGGGAGAAGCAACGATGTGTGGAAATCATATATTAAATAATGTTGTTAATTCAACAACAGGTGAATTACCATTCACATTGTGGCATGGTACAAAACCTGATTTAAGTTACATGCACACATTTGGAGCACCAGCATGGGTGCATATCCCTTCACAACTTAGACAAAAAGGACAGCATAGAGCTAAAAGATTATTTTTTGTAGGATATAAATCTAATCATAGATCTTATAGATTCTGGGAACCAGGTACATCTAGAGTTTACACCAGTGCCAGTGCTAAATTCCTAGAACATGTAGGATGGAATAGATTAGAGCAAGATTTAAATAATGAAGTAATTATTGAACCCTACAAAAAGCAGAAAGAACAGAATAGTTATAAGAAGAGTCCAATGAAAGAAGAAGTCCACGAAGAGCAAACAGGACCAGAACAAGAGGAAAACAGTTGATCAGGAAGAGTTAGATAATCAAGAAGAGTTAATAAATGAAAGTCCACCTGTAAGTCCTGTAATACCTAGACGTACTACACGTGTAACTAGACCACCTGATAGGTATCAAGCAAGTATAGTTTGCCAAGTAACTAAAGTTCCAACTAGTGTAGATGAACTTAGGATGTATCCTGCTAAAGATCAGGAGAATTGGCAAAAGGCAATGGAAAAAGAACTAAATTCATTAAAGTTAATGAAAGTATATGAAGAAGCTAAATTACCTGCAGGAGAAAAATCCATTGGGTGCAAATGGATATTTAAAGTAAAAACTGGAAATGATGGGACTGTTACCCATAAAACTAGGTAAGTAGCTCAAGGATTTAATCAAACTGCATCTGATTACGATGAAGTTTTTGCACCAAGCCTTAAAGCAACATCTTTAAGAGCAGCATTAGTGTGGGCAGCTAAGAAAAACTATATCATCAACCATTTAGATGTAGAAACTGCTTATCTGCATGCACCATTGCAGCATACTATATATTTAAGAAAACCAGTAGGTATAAAAGACAATAAAGTAAATAGTAATGATTGTTGGAAACTCAAAAAGAGTCTTTACGGGTTGAAACAATCTGGTTTTGAGCGGAACCAATATATTGGTAAAGAGTTAAACAATATAGGTTTTAAATCTGGTTTAGCAGATCCATGTGTGTTTAAAAGAGAAAATAATGGAACGGTGTCATTATTGTTATTATTTACAGATGATATTGGTTTGATAACTAAGACTAATAATGAAGCTAATGAAATTATATCATTATTAGCCAAAAAAATAAAATTAAAGCATTTAGGTGAAATTAAAAAGTATCTAGGATTGACAATTAACAAAACAAAAAATGCTTTTAAGATATCTCAAGAAGATAAAATTTGCCAATTAATTAAGACATATAAAATGGAACTTTTGTAAACTGGCAAAGACTCCAATGAGTCAGGAAGTTTGCCAAACTAATGATCAAATCCCAAATTTGATAAGTCCATATATCAATCTTTGATTGGTAGCTTATCATATATTAGCAATTGGTCTAGGCCAGATATAGCTTTTTGTGTAAATCAGCTAGCTCGTTTTAATTCGGATCCACATCAATGTCATTGGCAATCATTAAAGAGAATTTTAAGATATCTTAAAGGAACAATGAACCATGCATTGTATATAGAACCAAAGGGTGATTTGAGTCTTAGTGCCTATGCAGATGCAAGTTTTGCAACTGATATAAACACTAGAAAATCAACATCTGGGATGGCTATATTATTTGGTAAGACACTAATAGGATGGAGGTCAATCAGACAACAGCATATCAGCTTGTCCACGATGGAAGCAGAATTTTCATGTCTGTCATTACTATGCACTGACTTAATTCTGTACAAACAGTTATTATTAGACATGGGTATAACTGTTAAAGATTCCATTATTGTGTACGAGGACAACCAGGCAACTATAAAGTTAGCTACTAGTATTGCTGTAAAAACTAGATCAAAGCATACTGATTTAAGATACTTAAATGTTAGAGAATCTGTAAAGAATGGGCTAATTAAATTGGAATACTGCATGACGGAAGAAAACATTGCAGACCAATTTACAAAAGCTCAAGGAGTAATCAAGTTTAAAGAGAGTTGTAACAAATATGATTTAAAGATGTAAATAGTTATATTTATTATTATTTCCTAAAAGGGGAGAATGTTAGGGATAACATTGTTTACCCTAACTGGTTTCGGTAAATAATAATATGTTATCATGGTTTATAAGTTAAAGTGTCTGCAACTTTAAATATGGGAATGTAATTAGGGGAGTGGTTGTCAAAGCACTTTAAAAGAAGCAAGACGACAGCTTGCTCTCTCTCTGGCTTTGATGATCCATGATTACTGCTTGGAATCAAGACTGCATTGCTCGAACAGGAGAGAAAACAAAGGACTGATTTGTAAGTGAACTGACATAGGATATTCTGCACGGATTTTGCTAACTGAATATCCCTGAATGGACTGACTAAATGATACATGACTATTGGACTGTCATTTTGACTATGCTATGAACTCATAATGGAATAAACTATATTTTTGATAGCACAAGCGTATCTGTTATTTTTACTGTATGTTAATAAACATACAAACATATCTCATCATTTATCTGTGTGCCTATCTGACTTACGCTGCACATTCTGTTTAGCTTGTCTCCCTAACCCTGGTTGGGGAAACCAGGCTTAACAGGTATCAGGTCATGTTGTATGAAAATGCTGAAAAGGTTAACCCAGGTTACAAATGTTGGCTGATCCCTTAAAAATAAAGTTGCATTGTGCTTCAGAGATGAGGATACCATATCATAATAACATATGAAACTATGAGATAGAAGGGAAAAGGTTGTAAGATTCTGCTGTTTTCAGTTGTATGACATTTCATTGAACAGTAAATATACTCTTTCTTCCCACCTCAATTAGAAGCTAACAATGAAGCTTTCTACGTGTATTTATTTTGTGTTTTTATTTTTTAAATTTATATGCTATCCATCTCACTGTTGAGGGGCACTAGGTGGCTTGCAACATCATAAAAACAAGAATATAAAACACTAAAATTAACAAAAATTGGGTAAACTAGAAACCAATAGACAAATGGGATAGAGATAGAGATGGGATCATATCTTAGTCCGCTAACCACCTCCAATATGGAGTACCCCGTCGGCCCCTCAAGTCAAATGGAGAGTCAGGTTTTCAAGCCCTTTTGAAAAGGCAAGAGGGTGGGAATGGATCTCAATTTGACAGGCATGATGTTCCAAAGAACAGGAGCCATGGCAGAAAAAGCTCTTCTCCAGGACCCCACCAGCTGAAATTCCTTGCTTTATGGAGTCCACAGCATGTCCCTTCTGCTGGGGCAAGTGGGGCAGACCAATCCCATTGGGGTGAGACAGCTCCACAGATCACCTAATTCCATGCTTTAAAGGTGATAAACAATGCTTTGAATTGGATCTAGAAGCAACCCAGCAAACAGTGCAGCTTGTACAACAACGTGGTGTTACATGGGACACCTGTGAGTGCCTAGACTAGAGGTGGTATTCAGCAGGTTCTGACTGGTTTTGGAGAACCGGTAGTGGAAATTTTGAGTAGTTCGGAGAACTGGCAAATACCATCTCTGACTTGCCCCGCCCTCATCTATAATCTGCCTTCTGAGTTCCAGCTGATTGGCTGGGCCTTCTTTTCTTGCCCTGCACAGGAGAACAGAACTGGAAAACAGGTTAGTGGGGTGGGGTGGGAATGGAGATTTTGCAACATCTTTCCCCTAGAGTGGGGGATAGGAATGGAGATTTTACAGTATCTTTCCCCTGCCATGCCCACCAAGCCATGCCTACCAAGCAATGCCTCGCCCACCAAGCCATGCCCACAGAACCAGTAGTAAAAAAAATTGAATCCCACCACTGGCCTAGACCTGACTCCTCAGCTGCATTCTGTGCCAAGTATAGCTTCTGAATACTACATACAATATCCACTAGGAGTTTGCTCCAGCTGACTCCAGTTCTGTTTTTAAAATATTTGGGAGGGGGGCTTTTTCAAATAGATATTTTGCCCATATTCAATTTTAAAGCCAATGACTACCTTTAAAGTTTAAAAATATGTCCTACTTATTTGTGAAGATATAATTTTGGCCAAAAGTTAATACCACCACAATTAGTAGTTCTGTGAAATGTTGGTCTGGCTCATAAAAAACAAATTAATCACTGACATTTCAGTAGGAAAATCTGACTTCCAGATACTTATCATTTCATTATTCTTTATTAGTGGTTGTATTATTAGGCTGAAGCCGTTAAGAGCTCTTTTAGAGCTGCTCACAACAATTCAATAATAAATATTTTGAAGAGAATTTTGAAGCAAGCTTCACATGAAAGCTAAAACAGTATAAAAGGAGAAAAATCCCTGAACTATGACAAGAACTGTAAGATTATATTTTTATTATTTAACATTTGGCAACTTGCCAGTAATATGCAAACTGTCATGTTGATGAAAAAACAGTATTTTCAACTTAGCAATATGAGGTTCTTTATCAAAATTAAAATAATAGAAGTCGGGGGGGGGGGGAACCATATTTTAAAGTATCCTGTAGGTGTGATTTATGTAACAGGAGTCTAGAAACAAAGGATTGGAAAGAGTTAGTTATGTAGGCAGCCAAAGTAAACATTATACACCTAAGTCTTGGGCTGGCTCTGCTGGGATCCATAAACCCATATTTGGTGTCTGTAGGAGGCACATTAAGCTCTAATTGTCTGTTTAACTTGGCTGCTTGAACAGCAAGTATTAAAAAAGATGGCTGTTTTTGTCAGCCTTACACCTTTTATTGTAGGCTTTCTCCCTGTCACAAATCTGGGCAATTTTTCTCTTATTATTGATGCATATTGATCAAACTGCTTTAAAAATATTATTGTTATGATTGAGTTTATTAAATATTTATTGTAAGTAATATGCAAGGGAATTAGTAGGAAAAATAGTGGATGCCTGACTGGTGCCAAATTAACTGCTTTGTCTGTGACTCATTGAAGATCCAGTTTTGTCTCATCAGTTTGATTCAAGCTTTTGACCTGATTTTGAACCAAATTGGTCTAATTTGGCAAGCTGAATAAATTGGAATCAGATTCTTCATCTTTGTTTGTTTTTTCCAACTACATTTCTCTATAGGCTTCAAAAGTTGGCCTTATAACTCACCATTGGTTTGCATCCATTATTTCCCTCTTTGTGTACTTGTTGCATGCAGAATCTTATAGCCTGTGCATTCTACAAGCTCAACAAATCCTGGGCAAAGAGCCTAAATAGATATTTTTAGTTCACTCTTCTGAAGATACAAGCATCTTTAGCAAATGCCTCTTGTTAAGTACTGAGCGTGGGCGCGAAGAATGGAGATGAGCCGGTGAAATAGTGAACTTCAAAACTCTTTATTAACATGGTGTGATGGCTCAGCTCAATGGCTACAATGGGCCTCCTTATATAGGCAACTTATTAACTATTCAATCAATGAAAACTTGGGAGCACTAGCTCCGTTAACCAATGGGAGAGGCTCGTTAATGGCCAATCAGATTCACCTGAATGGACCAATCTGATGTCGCCATTAACGGCCAATCAGAAATGCAGGGCCAGAACCCTGCACTTGACTTCAAGCTCTTGATAACTTTTTTAACCCATTTATTCATTCACAACACCCCTTCCCCCCAGGTTCCGTTTACGGGGTGCGGTTACGTAGTCCTTGAGGTAGGTCGGTTGTTTTGTTAGTCTATTTGATTTCCGTATTGTACCCGGTATTTGGCTGCAATCTTGTTGAGGTAGGACGTTATCTGGTGAAAGGGGTGTCTCTAATTCTGAGTTCGAATTCTCGTTGTCACCAACATCTTCGGCATCACCAAGAGGCGAGCTCACTCCCATCCCCAATTCTTCTTCACGTGTTTCTGTTTCGCCGTCATTTCTATCATTAAAACTTTCTGCTATTCCAAGTTCATCTTCCTCCGTATCTCCTCCCCCCTCAGTTTGGATATCAGGGGACTCGGAGATTCCTGACTGTAGCCTTGATCGTAGCTGATCAATGTGGCACTTCCATAGTCTATTATCGCGACACTCCACGAGGTACGATCTGGGGCCGGTTAGTCGCCTCGACCCACAACGGATCACCCAACAAGTTCTTAGCAAATACTAAGTCGCCTACTTGGAAGGTACGGCATCGCCCGCTGGATCCGTGTGGTTTCTCAGGTTCGTTCAATGGGTGTAGTCAGTCGAGGTGGGAACGGAGCTTCCGCCCCATTAGCAATTCGGCGGGAGTTTTGTTGGTGATGCTCTGCGGAGTGATATGCTGCAAAAGGAGTATCTGGTTTATTTTTTCTTCGATATTATCATAGTGCATTTTGTGTAGTGTTTTCTTGATGAATTGTACCATGCACTTGACCCTTCTGTTGGCCACAGGATGCGCCGGCGAAGTCAGCGCATGGCGAATACCACGGTCCGCCAGGTACTGCTCAAAGGACAACATGGTAAATTGGGGTCCGTTATCGGATACCAGAACGTCTGGTAATCCATGTGTTGTAAATAGTCTGTCTAGTTTCTTGATGACCACTTCAATTGTTGTATTCCTCATTTCATAGATTTCGAGCCAGTTTGAGTAGGCATCTACTATTAACAAGAATGTGTGACCTTTGGTAGGTCCCGCAAAGTCCAGATGAATACAGGACCAGGGTCCCCGTGGTGTTTCCCATTTGGTTGGGGTCGCTTTCGGTGGGGCATTGCTTACTTCCTGGCATTTGTGACAAGCTTTGACCCACGTCTCGATTTGCTTGTCAATGCCCGGCCACCATGCGTCTCTATGTGCGAGGGCTTTCATGCACACGATGCCGGGGTGGCTATCGTGCAAGATTCTGAGTACCACTCGTTGTAGCCACTCTGGGACAACAACTCTATCTCCCCAGATAATGCAGCCCTTCTGTGAAAACAATTCCGCTTGTCGACTTTTGAATGGGGCGTAGTCATCAGGTATCTGGTCCAATGGCCATCCGCACTCGACCCAACTGAGAACTCGTGCTAAGGTGGGGTCGCGTTTCATTTCCATTGCGATATCTCGGGCTGTTAATGGCGGTGTTCAAAGTGTCTCGATCTGCAACATTGTCACTGTAGGCATGGGGTCATCAATAGTCTCTGGAAGTGGTGCTCGGCTCAATGCGTTGGCGTGGGGAATGGCCTTCCCCGGGCGGTGTTGCAGCCAATAATTATAAGCAGCCAAGAATTCTGACCAGCGAGTCATTCTGGGAGATAATATATAAGGGGTTGGCTTATCTCCCGCTATTATTCCCAGCAAAGGTTTGTGGTCAGTCACTATAGTAAAGGCTCGGCCGTACACGTACTCATGAAATCTCTTGACAGCAGACACAATGGCAAGGACTTCTTTATCAATCTGACTGTAATTGCGTTCTGCTTTTGAAAGCGTTTTCGAGAAATAGGCAACAGGGGCTTCACTACCGTTTGGCAAAATGTGGCTCAAAATGGCGCCTATCCGAAAGGCGATGCATCACACGTGATCGTTAACGGCAAAGTCTCATTGTACTGCATTAGGACAGCGTCAGAAGTCAATAATTTTTTTACATTTCGAAATGCCTGCTCTTCTCTATGTCCCCATAACCAGATTGCTTTCTTGTCCAATAAACGATGTAGGGGTTCGGCTACGGTTGCTTTGTGCAGCAAGAAAACGTTATAAAAATTGATAAGGCCTAGAAACGCCTGGAGGTTGGCTTTACTTCAAGGTTTTGGGGCGTTCTTGATTGCCCTCAATTTGCTATTGGTAGGGTGAATGCCATTACTGTCAATCAAATATCCTAAAAATTCGACACGATCAGTCATAGTTTACACTTGTTTTTCTTAACCTTAAGCCCTGCGTCTTTGAATCTCAGGAGAACCAACCTCAGGCGTTCTCGTAAAATTTTCGGGGTAGGTGCAGCGATTAACACATCATCAAAGTATGGAACAATGCCTTTTATTCCTTGTAATAGTCTTTCCATCTAACTTTGAAAGATTCCCGGGGCTACGGACACTCCGAATTGGAGTTGGGTACATTTAAAGGCACCTCGGTGCGTAACGATTGTATGTGCCTCTGCTGTTTTTTTGTCTACCAGCAGTTGTTGGTATGCCTGGGCTAAGTCTAGTTTAGCGAAGACTTTTCCGCCCCCCAGGGAATGGAGGAGGTGCTGCACCACCAGTGCCGGATATGCGTTTTGTTGAAGGGCATGGTTCAGGGTGGCTCGATAGTCCCCACAAATTCTTATCGAACCATCCGGCTTAATGGGTGTAATGATTGGGGTCTCCCAGGGAGAGTGATCGGTTGGTTCTAACACACCTTGGGCTATCAATTTATCAAGCTGCTCGTCAATCTTTGGTTTAAGGGCAAATGGCACTCGACGAAGCTTAAGACGGATGGGAGCTATTTTGGGATTGAGGTTAAATGATATCGGGGTCCCCTTGTATTCACCTAGTTTTTCTGCAAAGATGTCCTTGAATTCTTAGACGAGGTCCTCTTCCCAGTTACTGCTACCGATTCAGTGAATGCCTGCCACCTCAATTCCGAGCGGAGTGAACCATTGGAGGCCTAGCAGACTAGGCCGGTCCTTGTCGATCACAGTCAGGGGTAGGAATGCTGTACGGTTCTTGAACGATACCTGGACTCGACTGGATCCTACGACTGGAATCCGATTCCCTTGATAGTCTTTGAGTATGAGTCTTTGGAATCGGAGATCTTGTCACTAGATGGTAGGGATGAGTTGCTTGAGGGTCTTCCATGAAACCATCGAGAGAGATGATCCTGAGTCGACTTCCATCAGGCAGGGCTGGTTTTCAATAGCCACTTTCACTCGGATCTTCTTGGCATCCAAAGAGGAGGTGTGACTGATCGTGATAGTTTGGTGAGCCTCTTCTCGCTTCGTGGGGCGGTTTATGGTTTTGTTTCTCTAGTAGGTGATTGTTCCATTGGTGGTTCACTGGTTCTTGCCTTACAGGATGGCTTCCTGTTGGTTGGCGATAGTTAGCCCCCCTTGAGGGCTGGCTGGGTCCTATTTGGCTTCTACAGACCCGTCCGATATGGCCTCGTTTCCCACACACAAGGCAGAGCACATCGAGGAATTTGCATTCTGATCACTTGCTCCACAACCAGCGCATTGATATTGAGATTTCTGGCATTGGTCCCGTTCGGACCTTAGTCGATGGACCTCTTCTTCGTCACTGTCTGACGACGAAGAGAGGTCCTCGTGGTGAGCCGTTATAAGCTGCCCTCTGACTGGTGAAATTTTGCAGGTCGGTTGGTAAACCGGGACGCAGTTGCAGCGCATTCAGGCTGCCGACTTCCTGGTTGCTTCTGCTGCAGTAGCCTCAGTGATAGCATCGGCAAGGCTGATGTCGCCTTTCACCATCAACTTGCTTTGGATGTGTGGTGCATCCAATCCCAGAACTATTCTGTCTCCTAAGGCTTCTTCGAGATCAGCAAACCCACATAGGCCTCCCAGATTCTGGAGATCCGCTATGAAATCTGCAACACTTTCGCCCTTCTGTTGACTTCTTTTTTTTTTTGAAACAAATTTTATTAATTTTAAAGACAAACAACACATCATTAACCATTAAGTACATAAAACCTCTTAACATTATAAATTTTTACAAGTCGAATAAAACATTATTTTTATACAACATAATTCTAATTTATCCCATTTCCATATGGACACATAAATATCTTTCAGCAAGTTTCTCATTATTTCTCTTTACTCTTATTCAATTTCATTTCTTTTCTATATTTATCCATTTTATAGTCATCATATTCATTTCTTTCTGACTTGTTTACAATTATTCTCATCTAACATTCCTCCAAGGTTTTATTGATTCTTTTTTTAAAAAAAAACAAATTTTATTAATTTTACAGAAGACACAATATACAAACATACAAAACACAAAACATAAACAAAACTAAAAGATCTTTTCTGAAGGTTGTCTGATCCCGGGTTAAAACTCTTCACACAGACACAAATTCAAACATCATATTCATCCCATTTATCCTTCCATATCTTATTATCATTTTCTTTTTATATATATATATATAAAAACCATTTTTATCAATTTTATAAAAACAATGCAAGGCATAACAGCTTATAAATTCTTTTCTAGGAAAGAATAATAATAAAAAACCAATAGAGCATAACAATTCCAAATTATAGTATCAATACTTTATCTATTTAACTTCATATCTTATCCCTACTTCTCCTTTTCATCCAAATTATTTCTTATTAATTAAAATTTTATTGCCTTTTATCAATATACAAAATCCAAAAAAAAAACCATAACAAAAACTTTATATATCCTTCCATATCTTATTACCATTTTCAATAACATTCTTTGTCTGTTCTATTTCCAACTATCCATTCATCTTTTTTCTTTTACTATACTTCTCCTATACACCAATTGGAGTAACGTCTATAACTCATTACCCTAACTTAAAAGTACTTCGTATAACAATTTTTCTTGGGATTCTGTTTAAAAGATTCTAAAATTACATAATGAATTTTATACTCTAAATACACATATAAAAACACAAACTTATGTACCCTCCAGAATCCCTCTTTTATCCTAAATTAAATTCACCCATTGTCTCTAAATAAAAAAGATGAATGGATAGTTGGAAATAGAACAGACAAAGAATGTTATTTTTTTCTTTAGATCTTGCTTCCCCCCATTAAGACTTCTCCTCCCCCCCTTTCTCTCTTGCTTATTCTTCTTCTTGCCCTTTTTACCCCTTTGTTTTTTCTCCTCTCTTTTCTTACTCCTTTTCCTTTGCTTTCTAACCTTGCCTCCACCTTTTCGCTCATTTTTCTCTTTTTTGGTTGTTTTTATAATTCTTAAAATCCCCTTTTTCTTATCCTTTTTCTCCTCCTCTCCGGAAGGGACCCATTGTTCATCAAAGATGGCTTCTTCTTCCTCTTCTTCCTTGTCCCAGTCCTTCTGGTGCGTAATCAACTTTTCATAAGTACATAACGCCATTTCTAAGAATTGAAACAAAGCGCCCAAAGTATCTTCCTTTTTATATTTTTGATATTCAGTCTTTAGTTCATCCACAAGCGATGCCATTATGAAAAGAGAAACTTTTCCCAAAACAACCACAAGTATTTTTAATCAAAAACAATTCAAAAAAAGTTCCAAAAGTTAATACTTTTCTTCCTTCTTCTCTTTCTCTTTCTGGGGTTAATGTTTAATCAAAGAGGTCCAATTACCATATATCTTTCTTTGGGATTCTAGGCAATCTCCTCCTTTTTCAGCTTCTGCTCCAATTTTTTTTCCTCTCCCTTCCCACTTGCAATATCAATTTTAAATAATCAGAAATCCATACCTCCAACAAGGGTTTTCCAATCTCTTAAATTTTTTCAATGTCCAAGAATCCTTTTGTCCTTTAGCTTCAACTCTCAAAACAATTCACTTTCAATGTCCAATAAATCCAAACATTTCTGCTGTTTCCATGGGGTGGGAGAGTGAAGAAAAAATAAAAGTTCCCTTTAACAGCTTCTCCGCCGCTTTCGCTCTTCTTAGGGATACAATGTATCCTCCAGCAATTCAAACAGCTCAGTTCCAGGCAATTTAAAGGATGTTACTTGACCCGGCTCAGACAAAACTTTCACTCTTCACATTTCCTCCAGCGCAATCTTACCCGGTTGCTGGCTTCTTCGTGGTGGCCATTGCTGACCGCCACTCCATCGCCTTGGGAAAAAGGGGTTTTTCCGGAGCAGGGGGGGTCTGCGACACCCCCACCTCCCTGTCCGACTCCCCTCTCTCTTCAGCTGTCCCTACAGGGCAGCCATATCCCCCTGACCCATCTGGATCAGGGGTACCTCGACGGCTAGCACAGCAGGAATCGCGAGCTGTCGCGAATTCCTGCTGCCCCGAAGCCACGCGAAACCGGAAACCCTGTTGACTTCTTTGATAAAATTCATGCCTTCTGATGAGCGTTGGAATGATTGGCACGTAGTGGGCTCTCAGTAGAGGTTTGAGGATGTCCCAGTCCATAGACTTCACTTCTTCCGGTTTCGCTAGTGCCTTGGCCATCTTGAATACGGTCAGCCCGCAATGCATTAGGAATACCGCCCGTTTCTTTCCAGTACTGGCATCCTTCAAATTGTTGGTTTCCAAGAACATTTGGAAATGATCCATATAAGAGTCCCAGTCTTCTTGTGCTGGGTCAAATGGAGTGGGTGGTATGACACCGGCGGACATGGTTCCGCCATTGTGTGTTCGGTCACATGCTCGGTTATCGATTTTCGTTATTCAGTCAGCTCTGACGTCTCCACATCCCACCCTCATCACCAGTGTTAAGTACTGAGCGTGGGCGCAAAGAATGGAGACAAGCCGGTGAATAGTGAACTTCATAACTTTTTATTAACATAGTGTGACGGCTCAGCTCAATGGCTGCAATGGGCCTCCTTATATAGGCAACTTATTAACTATTCAACCAATGAAAACTTGGGAGTGCTAGCTCTGTTAACCAATGGGAGAGGCTCGTTAATGACCAATCAGATTCACCTGAACGGACCAATCTGATGTCGCCATTAACGGCCAATCAGAAGTGCAGGACCAGAACTCTGCACTTGACTTCAAGCTCTTGATAACTTTATTAACACATTTATTCATTCACAACACCTCTGAAATACAATCACAGCCAATGAGATGTAATAGTTAGCCAGGCAAATGGAAGCCCAATATGCTTTGGCTATGGAAACTCACTGGATAACTTTGAAGTAGTCAAACAGTTTTCAGATGACTATTGTGCAGAATAAAAAGCTACATGTGACATCTTGGATTTTTGGACAAAAAACAGAAGGTAAAGTTAATCTATGAATGCATAAAAATGTTCAAGTCATGTGTAGCTCCATATGCTAACACCCTTCTGCTCTCCTCAGGCACAGTCACCATAATCACTGTACATTGCAGTCCTACAACATCTGGCCAGTCATAATTTTCCCATCTGATTACGTTTATAGTTTATAGCTTTAAGACCCAGTTGTGAAAAACTACAGAAGTTTTAGTGTAGTGTTGTCACAAAATTGAAGTGAAATTGATTGCATCAGGAACTGAAGTTAAAGGACAATGTATTGTTTCAGTCACTGAGACCAAGCTCATGTCTCAGAGGAGATATGAACCATTCTGTTCTATTCAAGTAAAATATACATTCACCAACACCATTCAGGTTCTTTTTCAGAACACAAAACACGATTTCCATGAATCCCCCCCCCAAAAAAAAACCCATTAAAAAATAAGAAAAAAAGTCTACAAATATTTTATTGTTTATAGAAAGGCCTTTGTGTCAGACTTTGGAATGTCTTGGGGAATCTCAGAACATCTCATGAGAAACTTATATATATGTTAAGAAGCCACAGTATGGACAGAACATGATGAAACTGAATTGCTCCAGGTTGCAAAGGAGTGTGAAAAGGCTATCCACTCTCCCCATATATATTCAATCTAGACATTGAATAGCATTTTGGCTGCAGAGGAACTGCAGGCCAGCCCTTTGCTATTCCCAGGCTGACCCTGTGGGCCAGATTTAAGCATCCCTCAGGCTGAATCCAGCTTGTAGGCTTTGAGTTTGATACCCCTGAATTAGAGTGATGGAACTCATTATTATTATTTTATTTAAACTTCATATATTTCCATCGCTATTGAGACAGGATTACTGACTACATGAGAGCTAATACAGTGTAGTGATTAAGGCATCAGGCTAGAAATCAAGAAACAAAGGCAGCTAGGTGGGCTTGGGCCAGTCACTCTCTCTCGGTCCTAGGAAGGAGGCAATGACATATTACTTCTGAACAAGCTTGCCAAGAAACCTGCAGGGACTTGTCCAGGCAGTCTCCAAGCATTGGATATGATTGAACAGGAGGGAAAAAAGCATCACTAAAAGCACCAATGCAAGAGAGCTATAGAATTCCTTTCAACCAAAGTATGGCCAGAATAACAGAGTTGGAAGGAATATTGACTGTCTTCTAGTCCAACCTTCTGCTCAAGCAGGAGACCCTATTCCATTCTGGACAAATGGCTGACAATCTCTTCCTAAAAACCTCATGTTAGAACACCCACAATTTATGCAGGCAAGTTGTCCCACTTATTAATTGTTCTAACTGTCAGGAATTTTTTTCCTTAGTTCTATGTTGGTTCTCCTTGATTAGTTTCCATTCATTGCTTCTTGCTCTATCTTCAGTACTTTGGAGAATAGCTTGACCTTCTCTTGTTTGTGGCAGCCCCTTAGATATTGGAACACTGCTATCATGTCACCCCATCCTTTTTTTCATTAAATTGGACATCCCAATTCCTGCAACCATTCTTGATATGGTTGACCTTTCAGTTCCCTAATCATTTTTATTGCTCTTCTGTGTACTCTTTCCAGAGTCTCAACATCATTTTTTTTATATTGTGGCAATCAAAACTGGATGCAACATTCCAAATGTGGTCTTACCAAAGCATTATGAAACTTTATTAATACTTTATGCAATTTTGAATCTCTCTCCCTCTGTTAATGTAGCTATTTTTGACAGGTTCTATTTCCCAGAGTGCTTTTTCTATATACATTCAAAGAAGAAACATAGGGTGGACTTGGCTATGGATTACAGTATCTTCTGGAATTCTAGCGAAGATCAAGGGTGCAGATGCAATATGAACAGTATAAAAAGCTGTTTGTGGGAATGGTTTCCATTTTGGCAATCCCTCTCACCCTGCATCACCAATGTTCTCTACTTGTTCCTGCCATTGATTCCAAGTGGAGGATCATTTTGGATCTTTAATGTACATTTGTCCAATGAACCCAGCTGCAAAAATAGATGCTTATGAAAACAACCAAAGGACAGAATGATATATTTACAGCAGGGGGGTAAAGGGAAAATTATCAGGGAATTACTACATTCAAAAGACAAAAAAGGAAAAGGATATATTTCAGTTGGGATAATTATGGAGCCTCAAAGCTTCAACTCTGGCCCATTCTGTTATGTTTGGAGCATGGGTGAGAAAGAATGGAGCCTTTGGAACGGTGAACTTCAACTCTTTATTTACATAGTGACTTCTCAACTCAATGGCAGTTATAACCCTCCTTATATAGGCAACCCCAATAACTATTAACCAATAACAATCGAGGAGCGCTAGCTCCCTTAACCAATAGGAACTCTCTGTTAGTGGCCAATCGGATTCCCCGGAACGGGCCAATCCGATCCTGCCATTAACAGCCAATCAGAAGTGCAGGGCCAGAACCCTGCACTTTACTCCAAGCTCAAGTTCTCTTTATTAAACCTTATGCATTCACAACACCCCTTCCCCTTGGCTTCTGTTTGCAGGGCGAAGTCACATAGTCCTTTAGGTAGGACGGTTGCTTTATTAGTCTTTTTGATTTTCGCTGTGTCATTTGGCTGCAATCATGCTGAGGTAGATCGTTGTTTGGCAACGGGGTCGCCTCTGGTTCAGAGTTCATTTCTTCGTCGTCGCCATTATTCTCAGTAATTTCCTGAGGTGCATCTGTTTCCCTCTCTGGTTCCACTTCCTGTGTCTCTATTACGCCATCGTTCCCTTCGAATGGGTTTTCTTCTACTTGGAATTTATCTTCTTCCGTATCTCCCCCCCCCCCTCAGTTTGGTCATAAGGGAGTTCAGGAATGCCCGACGGAAGCCGCGATCGTAATTGATCAATATGGCATTTCCATAGTCTATCGTCAAGGCATTGTACAAGGTAGGATCTCAGCCCGGTTACACGAACTACTGTCACCTCCACCCACAGCGGATCGCCCGATAGGTTTTTAGCGTATACCAAATCGCCTACCTGGAAGGCACGACAGCGGCCGCTGGATCCTAGTGGTTTTTCCGGTTCATAAGCTGGGTGTAACTGGTCTAGGTGGGAGCGGAGTTTTCGTCCCATTAGCAGTTCGGCTGGAGTTTTGTTGGTGACGCTATGAGGTGTGATGTGTTGTAGAAAAAGGATTCGATTGATCTTGTCGTCAATGTTATTGTAGTCTACCTTCTGCAAGGTTTTCTTAACAAATTGGACCATGCGCTCTGCTTTGCCATTGATCGCAGGGTGCGCAGGCAAGGTGAGCGCATGTCGGATGCCGCAGTCAGCCAGGTACTGCTCGAACGACAGCGCTGTAAATTGGGGCCCGTTGTTGGATACCAGGACGTCTGGTAATCCGTGGGTTGCAAATAGTCTTTCCAAGTTTTTGATAACTGCTTCAGTGGTTGTGTTCGTCATGCGGTGAATCTCGAGCCAATTCGAGTAGGCATTGACAGTTAACAGAAAGGTGTGGCCTTTGGTCGGCCCCGCAAAGTCCAAGTGAATACGGGACCAGGGTCCCCATGGTGTCTCCCATTCGGTACGGATGGCTTTAGCTGGGGCGTTGCTCACTTCCTGGCATTTATGACAAGCTTTAACCCAATTTTCGATTTGCTTGTTGATGCCCGGCCACCATGCGTAGCTTCGTGCGAGGGCTTTCATTCGCACGATACTGGGGTGGCCATCGTGCAAGGTTCACAGCAGCGCTTTTTGGAGTCGTTCTGGGATAACGACTCTATTGCCACAGATGACACAGCCTTTTTGAGAGAACAACTCTGTTTGTCGAGTCTTGAATGGTGTGAAGTCATCTGATAATTGGTCCAATGGCCATCCGCGTTCTACCCAGCCTAGAACACGTGCTAAGATGGGGTCACGTTTGGTTTCTCTCGCGATATCTCGGGCAGTCAATGGCAGCGAGTTGAATGTTTCAATTTGCAACGTGGTCACCATTGGTGCAGGATCGTCGAGAGTCTCTGGAAGCAGTGCTCGGCTCAATGCGTCAGCGTGGGGAATGGCTTTTCCCAGGTGGTATTGCAGCCGATAATTATAAGCAGCCAAGAATTCTGACCAGCGAGTCATCCTGGGGGATAATATGTAGGGAGTCGGCTTATCTCCAGCTATTATCCCCAATAACGGTTTGTGGTCAGTCACGATAGTAAAAGCCTGGCCATACACATACTCGTGGAATCTTTTAATGGCCGATACAATTGCGAGGGCTTCTTTATCGATTTGGCCATAATTTCGCTCAGTTTTTGAAAGTGTCTTTGAAAAATATGCAACAGGGGCTTCGTTACCATTAGGTAGTACATGGCTCAATATGGCGCCCACTCCGAAAGGCGAAGCATCACATGTGATATTTAACGGCAAAGTCTCATTGTATTGCATGAGTACAGAGTCAGAAGTCAGTAGTTTTTTCACATTACGGAACGCCTGTTCTTCTCTATGACCCAACACCCAGTTTGCTTTCTTGTCTAACAACTGGTGTAAAGGTTCAGCGACTGTTGCTTTATGCGGTAGAAATACATTGTAAAAGTTGATGAGGCCTAGGAACGCCAGGAGATCGGCCTTGTTCCGAGGCCTGCGAGCGTTTTTTATTGCTCTTAGTTTACTGTCAGTAGGGTGAATACCCTGACTGTCAATTAGGTACCCTAAAAACTCAACACTATCTGTACACAATTTACACTTATTCTTTTTTACCTTAAGACCAGCGTTTTGGAATTTTTGTAGGACTAACTTTAAACGATCCCGTAAGATTTTTTTTGTAGGTGCAGCAATTAATACATCGTCAAAGTAGGGGATCACGCCTTTAATCCCTTGTAGTAGCCTCTCCATCAGGCTCTGAAAAATCCCTGGGGCTACACTGACTCTGAATTGGAGCTGGGTACATTTGAAGGCACCTCGGTGCATCACAATCGTTTGTGCCTATGCCATCTTTTCATCAACAGGTAGTTGCTGATATGCCTGAGCTAAGTCTAAGTGGTTCAGGGTGGCCCGGTAGTCCCCACAAATTCGGATTGACCCATCTGGCTTAATGGGTGTTACGATTGGGGTTTCCCAGGGAGAGTAATCGGTAGGTTCTAGCACCCCCTGAACTATTAGTTTGTCGAGTTGTTCATCGATTTTCAGCTTTAAGGCAAACGGAATTCGACGGGGCTTAAGGCAGATGGGAGCTATCTTTAGATCAAGGCTGAACAAAATTGGGGTCCCCTTGTACTCGCCTAAGCTTTCTGCGAAGACGTCCTTGAACTCATGGATGAGGTCCTCCTCCCAGTCACTTCCGCTGATTTGGTTTATGCCTGCCACTTCAATGCCAAGTGGCGTGAACCATTGGAGACCTAGCAGGCTAGGCCAATCTTTGTCGATCACAGTTAGCGGTAAGTATGCTGTGTGCTTCTTGAAGGAGACCCGGACTCGGCAGGAACTAACTACGGGGATTCAATTCCCTTGAAAGTCCTTAAGAATAAGTTTTTGGAAACAGAGGTCTTGGCGCTGAATCGTGGGGATGAGTTGCTTGAGGGTCTTCCAGGACACCATCTTGAGGGACAATCCTGAGTCAACTTCCATGTGGCAAGGCTGGTTCTCGATGGCTACTGTGATTCAGATTTTCTTGGCATCCAAGGCAGAGGTGTCACCGATAGTGATAGTATGGTGAGCCTCTTCTCACTGTAAAGCTCGGTTTCTGTAGGAGTGGCTTACTGCTTCTCACCTTACAGGATGGTTTCCTGTCGATTGGCGATAGTTAGCCCCTTTTGAGGCTTGGCTGGGTCCTTGTAAACTTTGGCAGACCCGTCCGATGTGGCCTCTCTTCCCGCACTCATGGCAGAGCGCGTCACGGAATTTGCATTCGGACCTGGCATGGTTGGCTTCACAGCCAGCGCAAGGGCATAGGGACTTCGGGTGGTGGTCCCGGTCGGACCGCAGTCGATGGACCTCTTCTTCATCGGTGTCTGACAACGAAGAGAGGTCCTCGTAGTGTGTCATTGACAGCTGCCCTTCTGACTTGGGTAAAATTTCGCTTGTTGGTTGGTGTACTGGAGTGCGGTTGCGGCGTAATTGTGCAGCTGACTTCCTGGTTGCCTCTGCTGCAGTAGCATCGGCGATGGCATCGGCAAGGCTGATGTCACCTTTCGCCATCAGCTTGCTCTGCACGCCTGGTGCATCTAATCCCAAAACTATTCGATCTCTCAGTGCCTCTTCCAAATCGGTGAATCCGCAGAGGCCTCCCAGGTTTCGGAGGTCTGCTATGAAGTCAGCAACACTTTCTCCTTTTCACTGGTTTCTCTGATAGAACTTGTGCCATTTCACGAGCGTAGGCACGGTCGGTGCGTAGTGATCTCTTAGTACAGGTTCGAGGTCGTCCCAATCCATCGCCTTCACTTCTCTAGGTTTTGCTAGTGCTTTAGCCATCTTTAATACGGTTGGACCGCAATGCGTTAGGAACACCGCCCATTTCTTCCCAGCTGTGACGTCCTTTAAGTTGTTAGTTTCTAAGAACATTTGGAAGCAATCCATGTAGGACTCCCAGTCTTCCTGCACTGGATCAAACGGAGAGGGTGGTACGACGACGCCGGACATGGTTCCGTTGTGTAGTGCCGTCAGCCACGTGCTCGGTGTTTCTTCTTGGTTCCGTCGGTTCAGACGTCTCCATATCCTATCCTCATCGCCAGTGTTATGTTTGGAGCATGGGTGAGAAAGAATGGAGACAAGCCTCTGGAACGGTGAACTTCAACTCTTTATTTACATAGTGACTTCTCAACTCAATGGCAGTTATAACCCTCCTTATATAGGCAACCCCAATAACTATTAACCAATAACAATCAAGGAGCGCTAGCTCCCTTAACCAATAGGAACTCTCTGTTAGTGGCCAATCGGATTCCCCGGAACAGGCCAATCCGATCCTGCCATTAACAGCCAATCAGAAGTGCAGGGCCAGAACCCTGCACTTTACTCCAAGCTCAAGTTCTCTTTATTAAACCTTATGCATTCACAACACATTCATACAAAGAAACCCTAGCCAGATTAGGAAGAGTCTTCCCTGAAAATATATCTCTTTTCATAAGACTTGACATCCAATTTGTTCCACAATCCTCTTTGCATTTTCTTCCCACCTTAATTGAGGAAAATGGGTACACTTGTTTTTCATCTCTTGGGGGAAAGGATTTTATAGTACATTAGTGTGTCATTTTGTGAGATTTGGTGGAAAACTCCATACCAAAGAATAATGGGAAACATTGCCTGTTTGAAAATTCAGGCTTTCTCTTAAAGGGCATGGAAATGTTTAAGGCTTCTCACAGAAAATAATTTAAAGCTTCAAAACTCTCCCAGTATGGTGGAAAATGTGACCCATAATCCAAGTGGCCTTACACAAAATAGAATTTAGAATTGCCCAGTATATGTCAATGATCAGGGTTACTTCAATACCCAGCCACATCTTTTAGACAAAGTAGGAAACTTAGGTCCTAAATAGATCCCTTGTGTGGAAAAATAGCTTTGAAGTGAAAGAAGGCAAGAATGGCCTGTCCATTTCTTTGTGGAGGGAATTAGCACTCTAACATGCTTCCCCTGATTGTTGTCTTATTAAGCATATTCACTTAGGGATTTCATGAGGGAGAAGGACAAAAAGTGTTTCTGGCTCTCAGTTAAATCCTTTCAAATGAAGAGTGAGAGAGAGAGAGAGAGAGAGAGAGAGAGAGAGAGAGAGAGGAGATACTTGACACCTTCCTGTGCATAAGCTATTATTGAACAAGTGAGTAGGCATCATCCAGTTTTGTGAATGGGAAGGGAATAGTTACAGCAGATGTCAGGAAAGGAAATTCAGCCCAATGGAAATAAGGTGTTTAGAGGCCACTGTGGAGGAGGGAGAGCATCCAGGCAGGAAATGGGATTGTAAGCTTATGACTGTGAAGTAACACGATGCTTGTGAATCCAGAGATGATACAATTGTAATTTTGCACAAAGCATAAAAGTGTCAGAATAGTCTGGCATCTTACTGAAGAAAAGGAAAGAATGTCTAGAGAAATTTTGCTTGATAAGGTATCACTGTGCTTCATTATTTGCACATATCTAAGATCCAAGAGTCATTTAAAAATACAATGCAAACAATATGAAACCAGATGAGAGAGAGAGGTGATAGTTAGGTAAGTAGGTAGGTAGGTGGGCAGAGGGAGATAGATGATAGATAGATAGATAGATAGATAGATAGATAGATAGATAGATAGATAGATAGATAGAAAGAGAGAGATACAGAGACAAAGATAGAGAGACAGAGACAGAGACAGAAACAGAGAGAACTTCACAGTCTTTGCATTTTATCATATGTATCTTATTAAATATTTTTAAAATACAAAGAACTAGCTTCCAGTCTTCCTTACACCATTTATAGGTATAATTACAAATGTTTCCTCTTATTCTATGGCTATATCATAACTCTCTTCTTTCTATAAAGTTATCCTATCTAATGCCAAAGTCATAAATCTTAGTTCATTTTTTCTGTAAAAAAAATCCATAAGGGATTTGCAGTCAGCTATCAATGTAGATATTGTCTTTTCTCTGATCAAAGTCAACTTAGCCATCTAAGCAAGTTCAATCATCTTCACAAACCATTCCTCCATTGTGGGTAGTCATCAATCTTTCTGCATACAATAATCTTTCTGCAGATATCATGTATACCAACAAAGTTCCATATCTTTTTTCCAACTGCTTGCCCATCATTCCCAAAAGAAAACCAAGTCTGAAATATATATTAATCTTTAGAAACCTGTGAATCAAATCCAGAATTTTCTAGCTTTTTTACATTACCAAACATAATAAAATGCCCTTCTTGTTCATTTTTCCTAAGTAAATTTGAAGTGCCTTTATTTATTCTAGACACTTTTTCTGGTGACATAAAGGTATGCCATTTTATTAAAAAAAAACCTTTTGTAATATAATATTATCCACATATTTTTCATTGTTCCATCTGTAGGTTACAATTTTAATATTAATGTTTATCATTTTTTTAATGTGAGCCATCCAGAGTTGCTTGAGAGTAAGATGGGCAGGATATACATTTAATAAATAATTTAATACATTTAATAATAATAATTTAATAAGTAAATGAAATAATTATCAAATATTTTAACAAACTATCATTCATTCTTTTACTTGGTCTTCTTCTGTTTCAGATTTCAATAAATATCTATATATTTTAGCAATTACATGTTCACCATTTGTACACAATGTTGAACTCAACATTTCTTGAGGAGAAGGCAGCTTCTAGCCAATTCAAATATTTTAATAAACTTTATCATACATATTTTACTTGGTGGTGTTTTGTTTGAAATTTCAATAAACATTTATGTATTCAAAGGAATCTTTATTGTTTCCTTCTGTGACATCCCTATTAGGATTATCTATTAACTGCAAGTTGAAGATGCTTCTAGCATAATACCTATCTAAACAATGGATCTATTCTAAATCTCATCTCAAAATGAACTAAATATAGTGTGTGTTGAGTGCATTGCTATATAATATTCATTAAAAAGTAAATTGACTCAACATCTGGTAATTTCATGGAAGGAGTCAAGGTATTTTTGGCTACAGTACAGTAGCAATTTGCCACCATCACCTACTGAGAAATGTTTTCTCGGCACCCTACTCCAGCCTATAGTCCTGCCATCCCATTAACTTCATTATTATTCATTTAAAAAAAAACAACATTCAGAGATTTGTTGTTTTCAACAGTAGCAGAGAAGGGAGCTTTTCTACTGCCTCTTTCATTCCAAATCAAGTCCAAATCATCCACTATACAGACGCAATTCCAGTTCTTCATTTGTGAGATCAATTGTCAACCTAGAAACCCCCAAAGAATAGGGTGAAATGCCTGGTGGAATTATTTAAAGCAGAACAGTGATAACTGGGTTGAGCTATGTATCTTACAAACTTTCCAGTCAAGCCTGGCGTGATTGTTCGAACTGAAAGTTTTAATCATTATAACACACTGGCTTTCAAAATAAATACTGTAATCATAATTAGTCAGGATTCAATCTGAGTCTGTCTCCAGGACCAAAGGTTTATGACTGATTCAAATTGAATCCAGCAAAATTATCCCGAGGCACATATATTTACCTTCATTTACATAATTAGTCATTTCACAACAATCTTACAGTGGGTGTGCTTTTGTAACATTCACTACACCAGAGATATTCCAGATGTTGTGGAATTAAAGTTCCCAGTGTCCCTTAAAATTGACCATAGTGATTGACTGGGATTAAGGACAGTTGTACTATAGCAATATCTGGGGATCACAAATTCTAACCTCATCTCATCCCGGATCTGCTTTTTTTCTTAACATTTTAGAATCGCTTGGTTGAGTTGGGTGATTATAGAAATTGAATATATATATTTTTCCTTTATTTTTCTTAAAAGTTGTATCATTTGAAATTTGTGACTTAATGTAATTGCAGTAATGGAGAAATGTGCATCTTCATTTAAATCCATCTGTTTCAGAGGATTTGCTGGAGCACAATGTAGCTTGTGTGTGACCAAAGCAAGACAGACATTTCTGGGACTATATTAGGTAGAGCATGTAGTGGTGTGGAATTCATATATTGGAAGGGTACCAAGATTGACATATATTTGAAGTTAATGCATCCCACAGATCTGGCCAAAATATCTTTCTCTGCTGAACAGAATAATGCCAGCTAAAGGTAAAGGGTTCTGAGGGCTTCACTGTAGGTGCTTGGAAAAATTCATTTCTTAATTTAAGCAATGACTCTGATTGAAAATCCAAACTATTGGTGAACCCATATCCTCTTCACGGTGGCAAAGACACATTTTTCCATAGACTAAGTATCAAAACTATCCAAAGACAAATGCAGTCTTAATTTCAGTGTTTCTTTTTATGGGGTGTTTAGTATCTTGTAGAAATCATATGTCTGCTCCAGATATGGGCAGATTCAGGTGCTTGATCCCTCCAACAGATAATTCTTCCTGCAAGGCCTTCTCTTGCTGGAAATAAGCTTCCAAACAATAATTCAGAAGAAAAGGAGGGGGAAATGTAGGTTTCTTATAAATGGACATTGTACTGAGATGAAATTCTCAATGCTTTTGCACGCTTGCCCCAAATCCATATTATGCTGGTAAGCTGTTAGCATATATGTAAGATACTCATCATCAATGGAAAATGTTAATGTGTGTTCTGTCAGTTGCAAGTTGAATAGAAGTCTGTAAAAAATAGGCAGGATGTGAATATTTTAAACCACAATACTTGATAAAGAAGGTCTTGCATATTTGCTATCAGCATACCAGACCTTAACCCCATTCTAAATCATTGCTAAAACAGAAACGACAAAGAAACTTCCCAAGGAAGTAAAAATTAAGAGTTTGCTTATCCATAATACACGCGCTCTCTTTTCCACTCTCTCTTTGTCTCTCTTGAAAAAGGGCAACTCAGGTGTAGACCTATTTGAACAAGTCTGTATTCATGTCTCCTAGGTGAAGTTTTCTGTGCTTGCTGTTTGCCTAGTGTAATGTTGTATAATGCATTTAGTACATGGTTGTAACTTGTTGCTCTTAAAGCGTATTTATTTTCTGACTTGTCCTGAGAACTACATTCAACATTATTCTGCTATTTTGGGCAGAAGAAGGATTGACAAGAAAAATCACAGTATGCAGGTCATAAAGGGGAAGATAGTGATAGACTAAGCTCTGCAAGAGATAAGATGTAACACATTGTCCTATTCTGACTTTGAAAGCACAAAGATAAATCTTATTCCTCCATTACATTTCACTGGAAGTGGAAATCCATTTCAGCTTCCCTGAACACCGGCAATCACACATTCATTCTGGAGTTGTTTTTGGAAAGGATTTCAGAATCATAATGGATTTCAGGGCAAATATCAGCAGTGTGATATGGTTGCAAAAAAAAGGCAAGCAGTTTTAAGCTGAATCAATTAAAACATTTTTTCCAGAACCCAGAAATTAATATTCTATTTCTTTTACTCCAGTAGGACCCAATTAACATCCAGTTCTGGGCACCACACTAACTAAGAAACATTCAAAGTAGAACAGGTCAAGAAAAGGCAATAAAAATTTATTTGTCATATTTATAAGCCACCCCAATAAACTAGGTTATTAGGCGGCGAGCAGCACAATTTTATATATTGTCAAAATCTTAACATCTAAACAAATTATAAGTAAATATGTAAGAGATACAGGACTGAACACTCATTGGAATAACATTAGGTTTAACAAGAAGAGAGGGAACCAGCCTCACTTCTTGTGGTGAGGTATTCCAAAAAGAAGGGACCACACTAAGAATGCCTGTCATCTGATCCATGCCCCACAGACCTCATAAGAGTGGGAGTTCTCCCTTTTCTGTCCCTGTTACAGAGGAGCGGAGACCGACAAAATAGAAAAAGTGTATACATCTGTTTGCAGAGCTTTGTGAGGGAGCTGGAGGCAAACATGTGGCAAGAGTCAATGTGAAAACAAGAAGGGTATAAGTGCTAAACACACATTTGCTTGCTGGACTTGAAAGGAGAAGTTGGAGTCAAAAACATATCTGTGTCTCCTTAAAACAGGCAAACCCACCAAACATAATGCCTCCCGGATACACAATCAAGGATACACTGTGACCCTCACTCAGGGCACTTGTGTTGAGGATTGTCAATTGAAAGTAGAGGAGCAAGTCACAGGAAGAGGGAATGCACAGGGAGGGCAGAGGGGGAGAGAGACAAGCAGGAATCATGTCATAAGAAAGGATGATGTGTGGATGTATTTGAAAGGATGATTTTGGAATATTTATGTATACAACAAGTTCATTGAGAGAAGAGGGAGGGAAGTAAACAGAATCAAGGGCTCTATTAGTAAATAATGTACAGAATCTTAGAACTGCTATAGAAAAAAACAGAGTCATGGGCAGGAATAAGCCAGAGTTAAGAACACCCAGAAACACAAGGCAAGAACCACAGAATAAGAGTACCAATCTACAGGTGGTGCCATGTTATTGTTTAAGTCTCCCAATGGATAGCAACAACCACAACAACATCTGGAAAGCTGGCTTCAGTCAGGTGATAGTCAACCAACTGAAGCAAGGAAAAATGTATTGATTGCTAAAGAGGCACTCACAGTGACAGAGATATCATTCTGAGGCTGGGAATGGGTGCCTCCCTTACTTCCTAGTACCTATGCTGGTGAGGGCCTCTTCCAGGCTGTTGGGGAAATGGATGTTCTTCAGAGTTCTGCAATCAAGGATGAGGCTCTGAGATATTTCCCTAAAGGCTCAAAGCATCGGCAAGGCATTGCCTATCTTGTTAAGTCATTACCTGATATAACTGATGCAATACTATGAAGAGCTTTAGAAATATAGCTAGCTCTTGAATTGGAAGCCAGCTAGCAACAAAGGCAGGGACTTCAGGATGGTATATTCCTACAGGATGGGTTTGCCCATTATTGCATTTCCAAGCAATTGTAGCTTCTAACTCATCTACAGGGCAATGCAGAGCACATTGTGGTTGTCTGTGTACTGATCAGGGCATGAGTTGCTGTCACGTATGATTGAGATAGGTGCCTAACTGCTACAGCAACTGAAGTTGAGCAATTAGCCTCAGCTAATCAGCCAAGGATAATTGGGATTAGATATTAAATCCTTTGAAAAATATTTGAGAGAACTGGGCACTGAGCAGGGATTTCTAGAACTGATGCTTATATTTTAAAAATGCTACTGTAGTCCTTATGTTTAAAGATTCTGACAGATGGCTAGCAATAACCATCTGTCAAAACTCAGTTCCTCCTCTAGTTCAAATCCACATTGCAATTGGTGGATTTTTTTCCCCTCACTGGAAGGAAATCCACCAATCACGGCAACTGAATTTACCCTGTAATAAGCTGTTAAGAAAGTAGAACTCATTGACCTTGTTGAACTCATTGACCTTGTTGTTACCAAGCCAAACAGAGTCCAAATATTTACCAGAGCAAATTACCTAGCAATTCTGTATTTATAGACTGGAGGGGAAAACATTAAATGTACTCTCTAGATATGCTCTGATTTGTCTTGTGATCCTAGTTTCATTTCACTGAGGTATTTGTTGTTGTGTGCCCTCACAGCTTTGAAAGGAAATCTGCCTCAACCATCCATTCATTTTTATTTTCTCTTTTCAAAACTGATTCTCATCTCCTTCCATTCATACTGAATAACCCTCCCATCTTCATACTGAATAACCCATCCCATCTTCATACTTCATACTGAATGAAGTCACAAAACCAAAACTCTGGGTGGAGTGCTCACTGAACCAGCCAGAAGAGCAGATACTATAACTAAAAGCAAAGAAGAAGATAAAAGGTGCTTTTATTTCATTGCAAAAAAATTTAATCCTTTGGTGAAGAATTCCATCTGGAAAAATAGCTCTTATTCTTATGATAGCTGACATGCCATACCCTAATTTATGTTAGAAAATTGAATACCCTGGGAGAGATATCTGTGCCAATAAGAAGTTCTTCTATTTTTCTATAGAGTATATAAAAAATAAAAAGGAGAATAAAACTGGTGCAGTCAGTAAACAAATACTGTTTGTACAAGGAAAATCCTCTCCCATATGTGAGAGAAGGAGAAATACTATAGCCAACCTGGCCAAGATTTTCATACCTGCAAGTCCACAATTGCAGGCAAACATTCTAGATGTATTAACCAAAGAAAGATAATTAGTATAATACAGTTTTCTATACAAGCTTAGTGTTCTATGCATTAGCATGATATATTATTCCAGGATACCCATATCCAAAATTCAGTAGGGAAAAAAAAAACTATTATGCTGTATTCTAAGGATCCCAGCTTTCAATGAGGAAGAAGACTATTCAAGTTCTTGTGGTTTGCAGAAATGTATTTGTAAGTGTGTGAGGTAATTAATGCCAGAGAAAGAATAGTACTCCCGAAAGTCCAGAAAATAACCATTGTTCAGTACTCAGAAAAGGATGTTTTTTTTTCAATATTTTTTTAAGAACAGACTGATTGTATCTTGGGTCCAGGTTTGTCTAGAAATTGGGAAGTCTTCCCAATCCATCAACTATCCTTTGAAATCCAAACCCAAACCCAAACTTAATGGTGTTAAATTTAACATTTATTTATAAATTAAATTTATATGCCACCCATCTCACTATCAAGCAACTCTAGGTGGCTTACATCATAAAAGCAGCAAAATGTTGAAATATTAAGACAATTGAACTTTAACAGTTAACATAAACAAGGTAGGATAGGAACTAATCAGTTTGAATTTGGAATCTTTTGCATACAGGGCAGCAATTCTTCCATGTGTATGAAGCTACAGTATACAAATATTTTTTTTAAATTTGAACAGGATTCATATGCTCAGTTTTCTTAAGACTGAAACTGCAATGTATCTTTGCCTGTCTGTTCATCTAATTCAACATCTATTTGCTGACAGAATGTGCATTAAAAAGTTAATATTGAATTGTTTAATTGTCTAATTTTAGAAATTAAGCAGGCTAATGGAAGAACTTTGTGATTGAGACTATGTGCAATTAAATCACAGAACCTAACATTTCAGTTAAAAAAAACAGCAAACCTGACATTAATAATATAGTATTTTAAATAGTTCACAATAATAGGGAGTTGGGTCCATATCCTGCGGTATCTGCTATCCTGCATCAGATGGGCGGCTCATGATAGGGAGCGAAGGAGAGAGAAACGACAGGAGGCGAAGTTTCCTCGGGATGAGCGCGCCCCGAATGTCTTGGCACATGCTCTTTTATTGTGCTTTTTTACAAGAAAATAATTTAATCAAAGCTCAAGTCAAACATGATAATCTCATCAGGATGTGAATGTTTACAAAGCTGCATACCGGACAGATCATTTACAGTGTGGATAAGCTTATTAACAACCGTCTAGCTCCTTGTCCCTTGTACGTGCCTTGCAAAGGTCACTGAAGAGACAGAAGTTAATGATTACACGTGAATGATACAATGTTGCAAACACATGAATGATACATAGTTGCAATGATACATAGTTGCAATGATACATAGTTACAACAATATATTCTTGTTTGTTGTGTAAGCCTTCTATAAGTTTAAAAAATTCCAGTATGACAAAACCTGCCTGGACTATAGATCAAATGTCAAATGTAAGACTCCTTCCTATTTTACTAATATTCTACTGCTCTTTTACATGCTTTGTCTCCCAAAAGCTACATAAAAAATAGTAAAAAAAAAAAAAAAAAAGCATAAAGTGTAGATATAGGTGAGTTATAGAAGGTGACTGCTAATAAACAAAATACTATGTATAATTATGTTTGGCAAGAAACTAACACCATTATTTATAATGTATCAATAATGTTAATATCCAAATTATGGAGAGCCATTTTCAAATAATTTTGATGAAACAACTGGATCTCGAGCATGATTACCAACAACTGGATCTCGAGCATGATTACCAATAATTTGTTTTAAAAACTGGAAGAGTGTTCAAAACTCATGAGGGTTCTAGTTAAAACAAAAAATTCCATGAAAGTAAATTAAATTCAGCTATTCATAGAACACATACAGTACAAATGTCTGGTCCTGTAGAATGTAATTGCAGAAGAAATAGCTGCCTCTTAAGAGAAAACTACAGAATTACTCAAAGTTCTCTATCCAGGTGTGAAAGGGCTAAGGAAACAGTAAGGAATTTTTGTCCCTTTGAGTAAAAGAAAGAGAGATTGGTTTGATAAACAGCACATTCCTGTTCTCATGCTGAAACTGTGGGTTGGTCTGCAGGCCACCTGTCCATAAGGAGCAACTACCACAACAAAGGTCTAATTATTGAGAGTAATTTGGCAGATTAATCATTCCAGCCACCTGTCTTTGTGCTCTAAAGGGGGTATGTATTAGACCTAGATATTTTAGAATTAACAGCTGAATAACATGAAACAATAGAAACTCCATTCATTCCTTGCCTATGGCTCCTTGTTCAGGTCTAACTTCTTCAAGAATTGGTAATAGTTGATTTCTATTTCTGTAGTTAGTGGGATGTAATTACATGTCAAAAAAAAAACAGAATTGATCTGTTAGGATTACACCAAGGGGTGAAGTGTCTGACTTCTGGCTACTTTTTTTTTTTTTTTTTTTAAGACACTCAAGTCTAAAGCTCTAAACATTGCAACACAGATTATCACAGTATCTTCTGAAAGCATTCTGGTGCCCATAGACAGGCTTCTAGCTGCTTTTGATTTTTTAAAGACATTATTAAACTCTAAAGCTATAAACATTGCAACACAGATTATCAGCATATCTTCTGAAAGCAGTCTGGTGCCCATAGACAGAGGAAAGTGAAACGTACCTTATTTTACAGCATACATGACTTTCCCCCTACATTTTCTGAGATATTTAATTTATTTTAATTAACATCAGCGTCAGACTTAAGGAAGTGCTCAAAACAAAACTAAATAGAACCTAACAAAAAACCCACAACTTTTAATTATTCAAACCTGGGAATCTAAAATCAAACATATGAATTGAACACAAATCCTGAATTTTTGTTTTGTTGGGTTGTTAAAACCTAGAGCATAGGACAACATTATTATAATTACCTACATCTTTAGGGATAGTCATTTTCAGATCACTTCTATGAATGTCCCTGCACATTTCAAAAGTAAATAAAACAGAGAAAAGTAATTGAAATCTTGAAGTACCACCATGGTTTCCTGTAGATCGGGGCTGTCAAACTCTCAGCCTGCGGGCTGGATGCATCACGTGCTGGCCATACCCCCACCTGGTTTAGCAAAGGGGAAAAAATTCTCAATACATTACGTGATGCTGTCATGACAATGCAAGTTTGACACCCCTGCTATAGATGATTTCTAAAATTCCCATTTCAAAGGCTACTGGCATCGAAATTGGAAAGTTCAGAATTTGGTGTTCCTTTTTAGAAAGCTTTTGTTAAGCGAATAGGCTTGCTTTGCATTCATTCATAGCCTATGAGACTATGCCCAATTAAATTTTGTGGTAAGGCATAATTATATATATAATACATAATTATATGTACTCTTAGCCTTTCCTACCTTGTTTCTAATAGAGTCCCCAAAAGGATAAACTCTAATCACCGTTCATTTGAATAGTTAGAATTGCAAAGCCCCCGAGACAACTAAAAATTATTCAGCCAAGTGTGTGTTCAAGAAACAATAATTATCAGCCTTGTGAGTTTCTCTGATTTCTTGTTTGTGAATAGTTATAGCAGGGGCACTGTTATGAAAGTAATTTGAGCTCTCCTTTTAATAATACCAAATTTCAAGGAAAATTTTCATCGTCACCTTTTTTTTTTTTTTTTTTTGCCTTTGACCAAATTCAGGATCTCCATGAAATTATGCAAAATGCAAATCCTTTATCAACAGCTTCCAGTTGTTGACATGCAAGACCCTTTGTATGTAAATAAACCTGAATGCAAGCTTTGGGGGGGGGGATATAAAAATGCCAAAGCAGCATTTTCTGTCAGATAAACAGCAGTGACATGGTCCTTACCAGGCTCTCAGTAATTGGTTCATGCAGCTCAGAAGACTTCCTTTGATGTGTGCTTCTTTAAATTTAGTTGAGGAAGGAGAAAAGGACCAAGTCTCTTTGACAGCAACAACACAAGGCAGCAGTAATCACCTGCCTTTTGACTAAATGATTTCCTTAAATTAGGAATTGACATTAAACACTCGGCCAACAAAGGAGCAAGGCCGGTGCCTTTTTTTCAAAAGGATAAAGAAACAGCCTTCATCTGAAGGGGCTGTACATACCAAAAATTGTTGTCAGACTCTGCATTTTGTCAAAAGAAAAAAAAGGAAGGAAGGGAGCTAGTGATGAGAATGAAAAGGAAAAAATAAAGAAGTGAGAGAAGTCCTTGATCCCAAGAAATAGTCTTGTCTGCTGGTTCCTAGAGATAAGGTAGCGATATTTCACTGTTTGACACTAATCATATTTGGGCATATTAAATAAGGATGATCTGGAAGCTTTTTGCAGGAGGCATATTCCAAGTTCAAAGCAGGCACTCGTTACTGTATTTTGAAGAATCCTCTTAACTCAGACTCTTAACTCAGACATATGAGACAAAGAAGAAAAGAAGAAAGACTTTGCAAAGAAGAGAAGGAAAGAGGAAAAAGTTCATTATCCTTGTTTTGTTCTCCCAATATAAGCTTATCAGTGACAGTAATAGTTTCCATTGCTAAAGAACAGTGGGGGTGGGGATGGGGACTCATCCAAAACAAGATTTAGTTATTTTTCTAATGCAGAAATCTTAGAAAGTGCTCTGATATTTTTTCAAATTATGATACCCTCTCCTTAAAGGACCCAGCAAGTGCAACCTTATTCTGGACAAACACTGTACTTTGACAGCACGTCAGTCATGCCAAAGGCAAAGGAGGAGTCAAGAAAAAAATAAACTTAATGTCAATTTAATTAAAGTGAACAGAAGATAGAATGGAAATTAAAATAATGACAAAGGTGATACAATAGCTCCCTGTGCGTTAATTCCCTTCCTGGATTGTTTCCATGCACTTGAGAAAAGACTTGCATGCCCCAAGCTCCACCAGATAATGTTGTCATAGAAAAGGCCTGGAGCATTATGGAAAGCTGAAAAGACCCGGCTTTTCTAGATGGCCTTTGGGAATTGATTCTAGAGCCATCAATGTCAAAATTCATTTTATTTCATTTTGTTCATATTTTGTTTTCCTTTTCCCCATTATTATGTTGTTATTGTTGCATTTACTACATGTGTTAAATTTGAAGAAATGGAATTCCATTATTCTGCCAAACAACAAAGTAGACATTTACAACCACAAAAATACCAATATGATACCAGAAAATGAGTTGCACAAGTCAGAAGGTATCCAGTAAAGTGCCTATGATTAAAAAAAACAATAAATAACCAGCTGCCAATGAGCCCAGAGGCAAAAAGAATGTTCAGAAATGCTATGTATATCACAGACAGTATGAAGAGAAGAAATATCAAGCCTGAACATTGTCATTTTTGAGAACCAATGAATTGAAATGGTGTGAAATAGGTTACTTTACCTCGAAGATTTATCAGGTATTCTGTGGACAAGAAAAATCACAGAAGAAATAGACTTGCCATCATTATTAACAAAAAGGTGTCAATCACTGCTTATAATCCCCCAAATTGTAAAATGATTTCAATTAAAGTCCAAGGCAAGCCAATCAATATTACAGTGATCCAAATCTATGCTTCAACAAAGTTGAACAGCTGAAGAAAATTAAACAGCTTATGACAATTGGTAGCGCTTCATAAACAATACCCATCTCCTCCACCCCAAAAGATGTTGTACAAATTGGAATAACTGGAAAAATACCAGCTGGAAAAGCTGGAAAATTTGGCTGGGATATAAAAACAAAGCAGTAGGCTAATATATTTCTGCCAAGAATATCCAATGTTTGTATCAAAAATCTTTTTCCAACAACCCAAAAGACATATCTACACATGGAGACTACCAGATGGACAACACTGAATTGAAATTCATTATATGTCCTATAGGACAAGATGGAAAAGCTCTATTCAGTCAGCAAAAACAAGGTTTGATAGTGACTACAGTTCAAACCATAAACACCTTTGTGCAAAATGTTTATGGAAATTCTGTTATCCAGGTCATGGTTGTCCCACAGGTGCTTTTTCAAGAGGCAACTGGACTTTCTGGTTTTTTTCTTTGAAGATGTTTTGCTTCTCATCCAACTGCTTCAACTCTGACTGGACGTCATAACAACCTTCCAATATAGCAAAATTTCAGCTGTTGCCCATGGTTCTTCATGAAGGATAGTTCCAATTCTCTTCCACATGTCTAACTTTAAAGAGCCTCTCTCTAAGTACCAGGGGCATTGCCGCCAGATCTCTTGCAGCAGCTGTTTCACATTACCTTTTGAAAGAATTATTTGCTCCCCCTCAGAGGGTTTAAAGATAAAGAAATTTGTCCTGACTAACTTCAGCAGCTCACTAACATGATGTTCCTGTGGCTGAGAAAGTCCCCCCCCCATGTTCCCTGAAAAATCCTATTGTCCAGCAATAGTTAAGTATGTACTTTACCTATTCCAGGTGAGGAAACACGGAGGTCCGAACACGTACCACCTGCAGTGGATCACATTGGGGTCACCACTTGTGGTGGTCTCCCATGGAAAAGATGAGACACAAGCGTGTGTTCTCAGGATGGGAGCCCAGAGTAAAATCCAAAGCTCCCTTTTATTGAGATTTTAGAACATAGTAAGCATGATCACATTGTGGATTACAATAATTAGATTTAGCACAGACTTGTTTACAGTTGTCTGAGCTGCTTCATTGTTTCTAGTGTTTGCTTTTAATTTCCTTGCTTTATCTCATTGACCTTTAGGCAGACATGTATGTATAAAGCATTAGATTAATCATTACTCGAACCCAAGCCAAAGTTTATTCCCACAACCATTGAAGTCCCAGGGATGGGCTTTGGCATCTCATAAAATGTATTGATTCATCCCAATAACGTAGGTGTCTCTAAAGTTGAAAGTGCTGCAATTCCAAATCAAGATGTCAATGTTTTAATTTTAAATCCTGCCAGCAGGTGGCAACTAATAACATTTCTCTTTTAACAAGAAATAAAATATCATTATGAGCATCCACTAACTGATCCTGAAAAAAAGAAAAATGAAGGGAAAACTGGGGGGGAAGCATCACTTAGGGTTGCTATTGACTCTGCAGCTTCTCCCTCTCAGCTAAATCAAGATTATATATTCTTAAGCAAAAAGGGGAAGCAAAAAGTAACCCAAAATAACCCTTCCCTACTCTGTGGAGGAAAAGGAGGGAGAAAAGAAGAAGAAAAATCTAGAAATGCATAACTTGGTAATTTGTTCAGACAGTAGATAAGGTAGAAAGTAGTTCAGAGGTATCCGCTTTAAATCCTCTTAGGAAGTGCTTGATCTAAGAACTGATTCAGAGAAGGAATTTTTTTTTTAATGATGGCGATAATGATAAAGGCAGTGTTAACCAATCATTAGTCCAATACTTGAGACTAAAAGCAATCATTTGACAGGACAAAAATATCGGGTTTAAGTCTCTTCAAAAATGTATTTAAAATGCTTTGACTTCTCAGATCATTGATGCAAAATATAGCAGGTACGCACATGAAATATTGCAGTTGAGCAGATGTAACAAAATTCCACACCTTGGAAAAGCTTCTTCTCTCATTTGTAATCTCCTTAGTAAAATCTGGGTAGATAGATATTTTAATTTTAAGACCCTACTCCAACAGACATTTGGTTGCTTCCTGTTTAGATCCCACAAAAATCTCTCTCTCTCTTTTTTTTTTTTTGTAGTAAAATGCAGGAATGGAACAATAATATTTCACTTGGAGTTAGCCCCACATAAGATGTTATTCACATTTAAATGTGAATAAAATGTTATTCACATTTAATTTCAGTTAGGAAATCAGCAGAGAGAAAAAAAAATCTCTTTAAAAATCCTCATAATTTCCGTGAAGTGAGTTAGATTAGGACCGCTCTACACGTTAATCATACTCAGATTCTTCATAAGTAGCTGAGATTTCAGGAGACAAATGTGGAATTTCAGCTACTAATGAAAAATCTGAGTATGATTATCAAACCACCATGATTAGCATGCAGCTCTCCTGTTTGTAATTTGGTTTTCTAGGTTAGACTTTCTTTTGAACCTCTTTAAGAGTGTTATTTTTCTCTGTGCCATGGTGATACAATGGTTAGAATGCCAGAATTGCAGGGTAATTCTGCTGACTGCCAACAGTTTGATTCTCACTGGCTCAAGGCTGACTCAGCTTCCATCCTTCTGAGGTTGGTAAAATGAGGAACCAGATTGTTGGGAGCAAGATGCTAATATTGTAAACCATTTAAAGAGGGCTGTAAAGCACAGTGAAGTGGTATAGACATCTAAGCGCTCTTGTTGTTAAAGAAAAAGGTAAACTTCTTCATTGGTTTCAAACTTCTTAATTAACAAAGGATATTTTAAAAAATTGGCCAGAGTGCCACCCTTGTTTGATACCACAGGTGTGACAACACAACTGATGCTGGGGTGGTAGCAGGAACTTTCTCAGTTCTAGTTAACATGTTTACAACTTAATGATCAGTGACTGTGAGATATAATATAAATACAGTAACCTTCATTTAACAATCACAATGGGGAGCAGAATTTCAGTCACTAAGCAATGTGTTGTTAAGCAAATCATCATGGGACTGGACCCAATTTTATGAATACTCTTACCATGATCATTAAACGAATCACAGCAGTTGTTAAGCAAATTACATTAAGGAAATTACATGGCCATTAAGCAAATCCAGCTTTGCTGGTCAGAAACCAGCTGGGAAGGTCACCAATCATGATCTTGTGATCACAAGACACAACATCTGTTGTAAATGCAAGCTATTTGCCAACTACCCTAATTGCAATCACAGGGCTGCACGCTAATGGAACAGATGTAACTTCAAGGAGTGTAAGTCATTTTTTTCCCAAGGCTGCCATAACTTTGACTGGACCATAAGTTGAGAACTACCAGTATCCTTTCTTTATTGGTTTGATGAAATATTGTGCACAAAGAATGGGATTTTATATAATTTAAAAAGAAAAAAAAACAATAAGGACAGGAGAGAGAGAGGCCAGTTCATATTGCCATCCCCAGCTTTCAAGTGCACTTCCCCCAACTCTTTGCAGGGTTTTCAAAATATACCCATCTTGGTACATAATTTTTGAACCAATAAATATTTGAAAGCAAATATTAATAGATTCCCTAAGTTGTTTGATCATTTGTACTGAGATGGATTGTGTTTGGGGAAGCTCAGTCCGATTTCATGGTCTACAAATCCAGACTGTTACATTTTTCATTCCTAATAGTAGGGCAGTCTGCAACTTATTACAGCTCTACGCATTCCAAGCAAACCTAAAACCATAAAAAAGCAAGAGTTTTGAATTAGATTCTGGTTTAATGGTTGTAATTTTGGCCATAGTAGCTATAATGAAAAGTGCCCCTTTTAAATAAGGCTAAATGCTGCCATCTAAAAACCAGTGGCAAAATTCTTGATGCAAGAGTTCTAATTTCAGGCCCAATTCTCATGTAATTTGCCATATTTGTATTAGCTAATGTAACACTAATATCAACCCAGGGCTCATCTCAAATAGAAAATGGGACTCAAGTCTTTAAATTTCCATTTGAATTAACCTTTCAATATTAAATTAAGTTTGAACAAAACCTTCTTTTCAAAAAAATGTTCTTTCCTTCTCTTATTTGATTGTCCAGCACTTTGTTTGCTAAACTCCCGACATTTTTATTTTGTTATAGCTTGAAGTCTTCAGTATAAATTGGGTATCTTGCATTGTCTCTGATTGTCTTACAAGCCCACTATAGAATAGAAAATAGTTTTATCAAAGGTCCTACTTACAAGAAACTGGAAGTTTAGAATGGATTAAAGGGGATTATGTATTACATTCTTAATAAAGATTGATAGCATACACAGGCACGATCTTAACATGTTTTTTTCCTCTCTCTCTCTCTCTTACTGAGCTATTATGCAAAACTTTTATCATCTTGTCTTCCATTACCTTTTCAGAAATTACAGTTCTGAGCTACTTGAAATCAGCATTTATATGTCAATTTTTACTCTTATAATACAACATGTCCGTTTGCAAGCTATACTTGTTTTCTAACTTTTTATGGAGGAGGCTTTTTAAGAAGCAAAACTAGAACTCAAGATTGCTTCAAGGGAAAGTGAGTGTGCCTTATCTTTTAAATGATAAATTGATTTCATCATCATCAAATAAATGTATATGCTGCCTGATTCCCAGTAATATTCATTGCTCTTCAAGAAGGTGCTATGCAAATGGGATTGCAAGGGAGTAAAGAGTGAAAAAAAAAAGAAGTCTAAATGTCATTTTTTGCTATAGGGAATAAAAATATGGATTTCCAGATTGATAGTATTGCATTTCATGCCCTACTCAGTCACCACCTGAAGCTACTAAACCTGCACAGCTGGTGGAAATTCCAGGTTTAACAGCAAATGATAACTGCTGATATTGTGATCCCCACTATCCAAAGGAGAACCAGGAAAGGATACTTTCCCCTCCTATGCCCTTTATCCAAGCACAATTGCTGTGAAAGAAAGGAGATGACAGGAAGCAGAGCTCAGAAAGATGAAAGAAAGATCCCAGGCAAGGACCAAGGCTCAAGTCATTGCAGCAAAAAATATCTGCAGTTTTGAGTCAGGGAATCCGAATCTTTTTTTTTTCCCTCCAATCCCTGTAGCAAAATGACCATTATATTCAAGATGAGGAAAACAGCAGAATCAGAGTAGATATTATGATGGAATGAAGAGTAAGAGTTGCCAGGAGGCAGGAGTTTCATTTACAAGAATAAGAGGCAACTCAGATATTATGTGTGAGAGAAAGAGGGTGAAGACAGCCCTTCCCTAACAGTTCATAGAATGTATTGTAGAGGCAGTTAGTAGAGTCCTCAGTCTGGCAAGGTTTTGTTTATATGTGTGAAACAATAAAGAACTTAGCTTGGAAGAATCACCATGTATAATCCTTCATTTTGGGCCTGACATCAATGTTGCCAGACTATACTGCATCTCCAATATACAGTACTCTGTGAACTATTAGGGGAGGGTTATCTTCACTATCTCTCACACATAATATCTGGACTGAGTTGTCTCTTACTCCTCTGAAATACATTCAACGTTTTCCTAGAAATCCACCTGCTTATACATTCTATCAGCAATAGGGATTGGCACTGTCAAGTATGGGGAAATCAGAAAATCCAGGCAGTTCAAATAAATATAAAGAATTATTGCAAGCTTAAACTCTTTACAAGAACCTGAACTACTAATGGTCATAGCAAATTGGCAAATTAAAAGTAGATAAGAGACAATGGAATTCAAGGTAGGCTGGTCGTAGATCTCTTGTGAGTGCAAAGGGATTCGAGACCAATGATGCATTTGACCACTCCCTTGCGTTCAGCCTGGTCATCTCCTATAGGCAAGAGGATATTAATTTAACAGACCAATAAGAATGTGCCTTGAGATCAGGGGTGGGATGCTACTGGTTCTGCCTGGTTCTGTAGAACTGGTAGCTCTGAAGAGTAGCAGACACCGAACTGGTTCTGTGTTTGCTGCTGTTTGGCCCACCTGCCCGCCTGGGCTCTTGTCCTTTATTTGTCCTCTTGTCCTTTATTTCCTGCTTTTTCAACTTCAGCTGCTCTGCGCAGCACAGCTGAGGTTGAAAAGCAGGAAAAAAGAGGCCTTTCAAATGCTGTGCACCTGCACGCAGTACTTAAGCACAGCTTAAGGCTTTTTTACACGCATGCACACAAAAATGTTCCGAACTAGCAGGCTCGTAAGCCTGCAAATTGGATTGGCCCACCTACAGCAGGCTCGTAATCCTGCATACCCGATTGGTCCAGAAATAGCGAGTCGTGATTGGTCGTTCCAGGCTGATCCAATTGGCTAGTTAACGGGCTGCCGCGATTGGACATTCCAAGCGCGGCAAACTTGAATCATTGGGCGAGCTGACAGCAGCCAGCTCTATAAAAGGAGCTGCTGCTGACAGGATCATTTGCTCTGTTCTGAAGTCACTAATAAAGAGTTGAAGTTACTAACCGATGTCTCATCTCCATTATTGCGCCCATCCTCCGAAATACAACACTGGTGATGAGGGTGGGATGCAGAGATGATAGAGCTGGCTGAGCACTCGCAGAATATTGACAGAGCACATGGCTGAAGGTGCACAGACATCGGCAGCATGGCCAGCGGCGCTATACCACCCACCCAGTTTGATCCAGCCAGCAAAGATTGGGACTCGTATATGGACAGGTTCCAAATGTTCCTGGAATCTAATAATCTGAAGGATGCCACATCTAGCAAGAAACGTGCGGTTTTCCTAACGCATTGCGGACCTGCCGTTTTCAGAATGGCAAAGGCACTTGCAAAACCAGCTGAAGTCAAAACGATGGACTAGGACACCCTTGCTCCCATTTTTCGGGCTCATTACGCTCCTGCAGTTCCTACTCTTATTAGAAGACATGAATTTTACCAGAGGGACCAGCGTGAAGGTGAGAACATCGGGGACTTTGTAGCTGACCTAAGTAATTTGGGTGGACTGTATGGCTTCATAAATCTGGAAGAAGCCATGAGAGATCAGATTGTCCTCGGTCTGAGAGACCCCACCATCCAAAGCAAAATTATGGCAAAGGGAAACATCACCCTCGCAGATGCCATAACAGGTGAAAGCTACCCGCAAATCAGCAGCCCGAATGCGCAGAATGAACAGGGCCAGCCACCAACCCCCCAACGAATCAGCAATAGCCTCAGAAAGACATATAGCATCCACCCACCATGAAGACATCAAGTCCTCATCAGATAGTGAGGAAGAAGAAGTCAACAGACTCAGGTCAGAGCATGAACAGCGAGACCAGCGGGGTCGTAAATCCAACTTCCAATGTGCAGGATGCGGGGAAAACCACCCACGATCAAACTGCAGGTTCCTAGATGCCATCTGTCATTTCTGTGAGAAAAGGGGGCACATTGCTAAGCTGTGCCGGAACAAAAGAGGATCCAGCCCCAAGAGGAAAGAAAACAACTTCAGACAAGCATCAGGCACCCCACCAACAAACCAGGACCACCCAAGCAACCAGTGGAGCCAGTACAACAAGAACCGAATGTTTACTGGCACAACCAGACGGGAAGAGGCACATCAGACCATCATCATCGGCCACGCATCATCATTGGATGCAAAGAAAATCCGGGTAAAGGTCAACATTAAAAATCGGCCATGCATCATGGAAGTGGACTCTGGGTCATCCCTATCCATGGTCTCCTGGAAAACCCTCAAGCAGCTGATCCCTGACATCCATCGCCAGAATCTCAGCACCCAGAGACTTATATTAAAGGACTACCAAGGAAATCGAATCCCTGTTGCTGGTTCCAGTCACGTCCAGGTCTCTTTTAAAGACCACACCGCAATACTACCTCTCACCATCGTTGACAGAGACTGGCCCAGTTTATTGGGTTTACAGTGCTTCGCGCCATTAGGAATCGAAATGGCAGGCATCAACCAGACTATAGACAAAGACTGGGAGGTGGCCCTCATCCGTGACTTTCAAGAAGTCTTCACTGAACAATTAGGCGAGTACAAAGGGTCCCCCATTTCATTCAATCTCTGCCCAGAGATCGCACCCATTTGCCTAAAGCCACGCCGAGTCCCCTTTGCTCTCAAACCAAAAATTGACGAGCAATTGGACAAATAAACAGCACAAGGTGTGTTGGAACCCATCGACCACACCCGATGGGAGACCCCAATTGTAACCCCCATAAAACCTGATGGGTCTTTGAGAATTTGTGGGGATTACAAGGCTACCCTAAACCACGCGCTACAGCAGAGCACCTATCCAGTACCCGTGGTCCAACATCTCCTTCACTCACTTGGGGGTGGAAGGGTATTCGCAAAGCTTGACCTAGCCCAAGCTTATCAACAGCTACCAGTAGACGCAGAAACCGCAGAAGCCCAAACCATAGTTATGCACAGGGGTGTGTTCAAATGTAACAAACTCCAGTTCGGAGTAAGGGTAGCACCTGGCATTTTTCAAAGTTTGATGGAAAGGTTATTGCAGGGCATAAAAGGGGTTGTGCCCTACTTTGATGATGTATTGATAGCCGCCCCTACAAGAAGTCAGTTAGGAAAATGCCTGAGAACTGTCCTACAAAGGTTCAAAGACCCAGGCCTCAAGGTTAAGAAGGAGAAGTGCCAGTTATGCACTGAGAGGGTTGAATTTCTGGGCTACCTTCTTGACAAACAGGGAATTTCTTTTCTACTGAAAAGAAATTGACCGCCATTAAAAATGCCCCAAGACCAAAGAACAAAACAGACCTCCAAGTCTTCCTGGGACTCATTAACTTTTATAACATCTTCCTACCCCAGAAGGCAACTGTTGCTGAACCCCTGCATAGGCTCCTCAACAAGAAGGCATCCTGGTTTTGGGGACGTCGGGAGGAGCAGGCTTTCCAACAAGTAAAAGACCTTTTAACATCAGATGCAGTGCTCATCCAATATAATGAGACACTTCCATTGACTGTAACGTGTGATGCCTCACCTTTTGGGGTAGGAGCTATCCTGAGCCACGTCCTACCAAATGGTACGGAGGCGCCTATTGCATTCTTTTCAAGGACTTTGTCTAAAACAGAGAGAAACTATAGTCATTTAGATAAAGAAGCCCTCGCTATTGTATCTGCAATTAAACGGTTCCACGAATACGTGTATGGAAGATCCTTTCCCATCATCACAGATCATAAGCCATTGCTTGGCATTTTGGCAGGGGACAAACCAACTCCCCACATCCTATCTCCAAGGATGACTTGATGGTCAGAATTCTTAGCCGCCTATGACTACCAGTTAAGACACCGACCAGGAGAAACCATCCCTCATGCAGATGCTTTGAGCCGTTCTCCACTGCCAGAGTTCCTAGACGACCCAGCTCCCATGCTATCAACACTACAAATCGAGACACTTTCCTCACTTCCATTTACAGCACAAGACATCGTGTTAGAAACAAAAAAGGACTCATGTTTGGCACGTATCCTCAGCTGGATGGAGAGGGGATGGCCAGAAATTGAACCCAATGACACCTTTAAACCCTTCAAGAACAGACAAACAGAACTTTTCTCTCAAAAAGGGTATGTGTTATGGGGAGACCGCATGGTCATTCCAGAAAAACTACAGAAAAACGTTCTAAAACTACTACATGATGGACACCCAGGTATCGTACGAATGAAGGCACTGGCAAGGAGCTACGCCTGGTGGCCAGGTATGGACAAACAAATTGAAGCCTGGGTTGCCACCTGTAGCAAATGCCAAGAAACGCATTTGGCCCCACCAAAAGCACCACCAACTGAATAGGAAATGTCCAGGGGTCCATGGTCCCGCATCCACATCGATTTTGCGGGACCTACAAAAGGATATACTTTCCTGATAACAGTAGACACATACTCAAACTGGCTCAAGGTCAACAAGATGAAGACCACCACTACAGAGGTGGTCATCAAAAAATTGAACAGACTATTTGCAATGCACGGGCTACCAGATGTCTTGGTTTCCGACAATGGCCCACAATTTACCGCCTTGGCATTTGAACAATACCTAGCAGACCGGGGAATATGCCATGCCTTGACATCACCTGCTCACCCAGAGGCCAATGGCAGGGCTGAACGAATGGTTCAGTTCACCAAAAAAACCTTACAAAAAATGGAACAAGGGAACATTCACGACAAAGTCACCAGGATGCTCCTCCTCCAGCATATTACACCAAACAGCAACACAAACAAAAGCCCAGCTGAATTCCTGATGGGCAGAAAACTCCGATCACATCGAGACCACCTACATCCTGCATACACCCCAGAAAAATCCCTGGGTTCCAGCAGCAAACACCGTACATTTAAGGTAGGACACCCCGCCTTTGCAAAGAACTTTACAGGTGACCCCTTGTGGATCCCTGCCAAAAAAACGCAAATTACGGGCCCCCGTTCCTACCAGTTAGAAACCACAGATGGGAGACTGTGGAAACGCCACATTGACCAGCTGCGCTCAAGGTTTACCACAACCCCCATCACAAACCCCAATCTTGAAACCAGAGGGGGAAGGGAAACCAAGGGTTTTGAAACTGAACCAACATCTGGCTCAGAAAGCAGAAACCCACATCCAGCACAGCAAAGCCCAGTATATTCACCAACTGAAGAAGATCCTTGGCAGATGGTCATCCCTCCAGGTAACAGCAGCCGAACAGGGTCAGCGAATCCAGAGAACCTAGACGGCAATAATGAAGAAAGTGTTGCAGGTATCCCTGAATCTCCTCCACAGATACCCAGGATAGAAGCAAGGTCACCACTACAGCCAAGTCAAGTAAACAGTCCGCCAGAACCAGAAACTGAGCAAAGATATTTTGAACAATGTAAATCAGGTAGACAGGTGCAAAGACCCGCCTACCTGCACGAATACATCACCCCACCCCTGAGACGAAACCTAGAGGGGAGGGGTGTTCCGAACTAGCAGGCTCGTAAGCCTGCAAATTGGATTGGCCCGCCTACAGCAGGCTCGTAATCCTGCATACCCAATTGGTCTGGAAATAGTGAGTCGTGATTGGTCGTTCCAGGCTGATCCGATTGGCTAGTTAACGGGCTGCCGTGATTGGACACTCCAAGCGCGGCAAACTTGAATCATTGGGTGAGCTGACAGCAGCCAGCTCTATAAAAGGAGCTGCTGCTGTCAGGCTCATTTGCTCTGTTCTGAAGTCACTAATAAAGAGTTGAAGTTACTAACTGATGTCTCGTCTCCGTTATTGTGCCCATCCTCTGAAATACAACACAAAACATAGTCACCAAACCAGTAGTAACACTGGTTGAATCCCACCCCTACTTGAGATTGTCTTATTCAGAATATTTCTAGTTTAGAAAACACTGCATTTTCCTGCAATACTATGGCTCTGACAGAATTAAGTCTGTGGCTCTAATCGGTAGATGGGAGTAGGTGAGCCAAATTCCTGGAAGATCTTATTTTAAATAGTCTTTCTGCCTTTTTAATTTAAAAGTTATTTGATGCAGTGAAAAGAAGCATTGTGCCATATCTCCATTTTCCTTTCTTCTTTCTAGCGTTTAGACAGATAAAATTGGGAGTATGTAATTTATTTTGTTCCTTTACAGTATGTTACCTAATTACAAAGTTTTCAGAGAAGACACAAAAACAAATATGATTTCCTGTTCCTGGATGCAAGGTTTTTATAATTCTCATTCCCAGTACAATTTTTTACTAGCAAATTACCATATTTTGTGACTAAGAACTTCACAGTAGATTAATTAACAATATGGGCTTTTTTTTATTAAAAACCCAAGTTAATGTCCTAATTCCCTGAAGAAGCCTTCTGGGCATTCTGTAATTTTTCTTTCATCTGAAAAACTGTATCTGTAACCTATGTATACACACACACACACAAAGAGACACACACAACACACACCAAAACTTAATCAGCTACCTATGATTGAAAACTAAGAAACTCAGTTCTTTATAACTACAAAGATTAACAGTAAGTTTGAATTTTCAAATAGTTCAAAGAAAGGTTTCAGAATTTTACCTTATCAAGATAAATGCAGAAACTATAAGATTTTTAAACCGTAAAATTGTTGAAGAGGGACCAAGCCAAAGTTAACAAATACTACAGATACCTGTTAGGAAAACTACTTCTAATAGCAATAGCAATAGCACTTAGACTTATATACAGTTTCACAGTGCTTTACAGCCCTCTTTAAGCAGTTTACAGAGTCAGCATATTGCCGCCAACAATCTGGGTCCTCATTTTACCAACCTCAGAAGGATGGAAGGATGGGTCAACCTTGGGCCTGGTCAGGATTAAACTTCCAAATTGCAGGCAGCCAACAGTCAGCAGAAGTAGCTTGCAGTACTGCATTCTAACCACTGTGCCACCATGACTCTTTAATAACAGTTTTAAAGCAATAGCACAAAGGCACTTTGTTTATGCTGAGAAATACTTGGGAAACTAATCCATAGATTACATGATTTGGCTTCACATAAGAATATTTAGTTTCTAAATTATCATTCGTCTCATTTTCTCTCAAAAATCAGCCAAGTAGAGATTTTTCACTAAATCATAGTTAAACTTGTAAAGAGGCTCAATTTTACTCTTTAATTTACTGTAATCATAATGTTAAGTCCTGAGCATGGGCACAAGGAATGGAGACGAGACATCGAACGGTGACTTCAACTCTTTATTGCAAAATAAGAACAGAGCAAATACTTGGGCAGCAGCAGCTCTTTTATAGAGCTGGCTGCTGTCAAAACAACCAATGATTTGTGTTTACCACTTTCACAAGCGTCCAATTAGAGGGGCCCATTAATAGCCAATCAGACTGGCCAGAAACAACCAATCATGACTCGCTATTCGCAGGCCAATGAGAAGTGCAGGATTAAAAGCCTGCTGTAAAGTAAAGCTGTTTAGGGTTGTACCGCTGCATTGGCTTAGTCCATAACACCCCTCCCCCCTAGGTTCCATCTGAGGGGTGGGGTGACGTATTCTCATAAATAGGCAGGTCGCTTCACCTGTCTGCTTGACCTGCGCTGTTCCACCGGTTTCTGTCCTGGCTCTGGTTCTGGTGGGCTGCTAGCTGGGTTAGATGGTGAAAACTGTGGCCCTGGGCTGCTTTCCCTGCTTACGCCAGTGCTGTCTTCCGGGTTTCCTAGATCTGTTTTCATCAAAGTGCTGTCATGTGGTGAGGCCACTCCCTGGATTGGTTCTCCTTCTGACGGTGTGTATCCCCTGGTTGGTTGTGTAGACTGTTGGGTTTCGATTGTTAATTCTTCTTTGGCCTCCTCAATGTTCCTTCCCCCCCAGCTGGAGATTCCGGGGCTGAGATAGAACTAGGTACTAATCTGGAATGGAGTTGGTCTATGTGACGCTTCCACATCTTACCATCTGCAGTTTGCAGGCGATAGGACCGGGGTCCCGTAAGTTGCGTTATGGTAGCGGGGACCCACAATGGGTCACCTGAGAAGTTTTTTGCAAACATGAGGTCACCTTCCTGAAATGCCCAACACTTGCTGCTGGATCCTGAGGGTCGTTCAGGCGTGTAGTTTGGGTGGAGCCGATCGAGATGCGAGCGAAGTTTCTGGCCCATCAGGAGTTCAGCTGGGGTTCTGTTCGTGGCACTATTTGGGATTATGTGCTGGAGGAGAAGCATCCGGTTTATTTTGTCATCAATGTCACCATGGTCCATTTTGTGCAAAGTCTTTTTTACAAATTGAACCATTCACTCAGCCCTACCATTGGCTGCAGGGTGAACTGGCAATGTTAAGGCATGGTGGATGTGCCGATCTGCCAGGTACTGTTCAAATGGCAGGGAAGTGAATTGGGGGCCATTATCGGAGACCAGGACATCCAGAAATCCGTGGGTAGCGAATAGCTTATTCAGCTTTTTAGTGACCGCCTCTGTGGTGGTGCTTTTCATCTTGTGGACTTCGAGCAAGTTTGAATAGGCATCCACTGTTAGGAGGAAAGTGTGTCCTCTTGTGGGTCCCGCAAAATTGATGTGGATACTGGACCAAAGACCTCGAGGCATTTCCCACTGAGTTGGGGGAGTTTTTGGAGGAATAGAGCGAGTCTCCTGGCATTTGCTGCACTTTGCTACCCAGGTCTCTATCTGTTTGTCTAACCCAGGCCACCATGCGTAACTCCTGGCCAATGCCTTCATCCGCTCGATGCCTGGATGTCCATCGTGCAACATTTTTAATACCCTATGTTGCAATTTCTCCAGGATTACAACTCTGTCTCCCCACACGATGCAGCCCTTTTGGGAGAATAGCTCTGTTTGTCGATTCCTAAATGGCTTGAATGTGTCATTGGTGGCACTGACCGGCCAACCCCATTCCACCCAGCTGAGGACTCATGCCAAAACAGGGTCCTTTTATGTTTCTAAGACGATGTCTCGAGTGGTCAGCGGCGGCAATTTGAGGGTTTTGATTTGCAATACAGCTAAGGTTGGAGCTGGGTCCTCTATGACGTCTGGTAGTGGAGAGTGGCTCAAAGCGTCAGCGTGGGGAATGGTTTTCCCTGGGTGGTGTTGCAATCGGTAATCATAGGCGGCTAAAAATTCTGACCAACATGTCATTCTTGGTGATAAGATATGGGGAGTTGGTTTGTTTCCCGCCAAAATACCTAGTAGCGGTTTGTGGTCTGTAATTATGGCAAAGGGTCTCCCATACACATATTCATGGAAATGTTTAATTGCAGATACAATAGCGAGAGCCTCTTTATGAAGTTGACTATAGTTCCTTTCAGTCTTAGACAAAGTTCTCAAAAAGAACGCAATAGGTGCCTCATTCCCATTTGGTAGGACATGGCTTAAAATGGCTCCCACTCCAAATGGTGAGGCATCACAGGTAACCATCAAGGGTAGAGTCTCATTGTGTTACAATTAATACAGCATCGGAGGTTAAGAGGTCTTTTACTTGTTGGAATGCCCTATCTTCACGCCGTCCCCAGACCCAGGAAGCCTTTTTGTCAAGAAGTCTATGTAGGTGCTCAGCTACGGTCGCCTTCTGGGGCAAGAAGATGTTATAAAAGTTAATGAGTCCCAGGAAGGCTTGGAGGTCTGTCTTATTCCTAGGTCTCGGGGTGTTTTTGATTGTGGTTAGGTTTTTTTTCGGTGGGGTGGATTCCCTGTCTGTCGAGAAGGTATCCCAGGAACTCCATTCTCTCCATACAAAGTTGACACTTGTCCCTTTTTACCTTCAGACCAGCGTCTTTAAATTTCTGAAGAACCCTTCTGAGTCATTGTCCTAATAATTCTTTAGTAGGAGCAGCTATTAGGATGTCGTCAAAATAAGGCACAACACCTTTTATGCCTTGTAATAGTCTCTCCATTAAACTTTGGAAAATGCCAGGCACCATGCTTACTCCGAATTGGAGTCTATTGCACTTGAAGACACCTCTATGTGTAACTATTGTCTGGGCTTCTACAGTTGTTGCGTCTACAGGTAGTTGCTGGTACGCCTGAGCTAAGTCCAATTTCGCAAATATTTTTCCACCACCCAGGGAGTGAAGAAGGTGTTGAACCACCGGTACTGGGTAAGTGCTCTGTTGAAGAGCATGATTTAGGGTGGCCCGGTACTCCCCACAAATTCTTAATGAACTATCTGGCTTCATGGGCGTTACTTTTGGAGTTTCCCAGCGGGTGTGGTCAATCGGTTCCAATACGCCCTGGGCTATCAGTTTATCTAGCTGCTTGTCGATCTTTAACTTTAGGGCAAAAGGCACCCGACGAGGCTTAAGCCAAATGGGAGCTACATCGGGGCTGAGATTAAATGATTTAGGTGTCCCCTTGTACTTGCCTAATATTCCTGTGAACACGCCCTGGAATTCCTGGATGAGAGCCTCTTCCCAGTTGTCGCTTCTGGTTTGGTGTATGCCGGCTAGTTCAATTCTGAGTGGAGTGAACCACTGTAATCCTAACAAACTGGGTCAGTCACAATCGACGAGTCAGGGGAAGCATCGCGGTGCGGTTCTTGAAGGATATTTGGACATGGCTGGAACTGACAACTGGAATTCTGTTTCCCTGGTAGTCTTTTAGGATGATTCGTTGAGTGCTGAGGTCCTGGCGACAGATGGCAGGGATCAGCTGTTTGAGGGTTTTCCAGGATACCATCGATAGGGATGATCCCAAATCGACTTCCATCACTCACGGTCGATTCTCAATGGTAACCCTTACGCGGATCTTTCTTGCATCGAATGATGAAGTGTGGCCGATAATAATGGTTTGGTTGACCTCTTCTTGTCTCGTTGAAGAGGCAGGTGCTCGATTTCTGTAGTAGTAGTGGTTGTTCCATTGGTGGTTCAGACGGTCCTGAATCTCAGGAGGTTTGCCTGTCTCCCGACGTAGGTTGTTCTCCCTTCTGCTGGGACTGGACTCTTGCTTGCTTTTGCAGACTTTCGCGATGTGGCCTCTTTTCCCTCAGGTACGGCAGAGTGCGTCCAGGAATTTGCAGTCCGATCGCGGGTGGTTTGCCCCGCAGCCAGCACATTGGCGCGGACGTCTCTGGTTCCTTTGCTCTCGTTCTGAGCAGAGCCGGTTGACCTCCTCTTCCTCACTGTCTGAGGAAGACTTGAGGTCTTCATGGTGGGTGGTGATAGCGTGCTTCTCAGCGGCGAGTGGGCTATCGTTAGCGAATTGGCGAAGTGGTGTGTTCACTCGGTGCATTCGAGCGGCTGACTTCCTGGTTGCTTCTGCAGCAGTAGCGTCAGCGTCTGTAAGGCTGATGTCTCCTTTCACCATAAGTTTACTCTGCACATGCGGTGCATCTAATCCCAGAACTATGCGGTCTCTCAGGGCTTCCTCGAGGTTTGCAAAACCACAAAGGCTCCTAGGTTCTGGAGGTCGGCTATGAAATCCCCAATGCTCTTGTTCTTCCATTGGTCCCTCTTGTAGAACTCGTGTCTTCGTATCAGTATAGGTACTGCAGGTGCGTAATGGGCCCAGAGGATTGGGGCGAGGGTATCCCAATCCATGGTCTTCACTTCCGCCAGTTTTGCTAGTGCTTTAGCCATTTTGAAAACGGCGGGGCCGCAATGAGTCAGGAACACCGCTCTTTTCTTGCCAGGCATAGCATCTTTTAAATTGTTGGTCTCCAGGAACATCTGGAAGTGGTCTATATACAAGTCCCAGTCTTCGGTTGCTGGGTTGAATGGAGCAGGTGGTATGGTGCCGCTGGTCATCTTGCCGTTTGTTGCATGCGCTCTTCAGCCACGTGCTCTGTCTTGTTTGATGCGTACTTAGTCAGCTCTATCGTCTCCATATCCCATCCTCGTCACCAGTGTTAAGTCCTGAGTATGGGCGCAAGGAACGGAGATGAGACATCGAACGGTGACTTCAACTCTTTATTGTAAAATAAGAACAGAGCAAGTACTTGGGCAGCAGCAGCTCTTTTATAGAGCTGGCTGCTGTCAAAACAACCAATGATTTAAGTTTACCGCTTTCACAAGCGTCCAATTAGAGAGGCCCGTTAACAGCCAATCAGACTGGCCAGAAACGACCAATCATGACTCACTATTCGCGGGCCAATGAGAAGTGCAGGATTACAAGCCTGCTGTAAAGTAAAGCTGTTTAGGGTTGTACCGCATGCGTTGGCTTAGTCCATAACACATTAAAACGGCTTTGCTAGCCAAAAGCACAAAGTATATTTGTCTTTGTTGAGGTTTCCGGTTCCACATGGCTTTGGTGGCAGCAGGAATTCGCGACCGTCTGCGATTCCTGGTGTGCTTGCCGCCGAGGTGCCCCCAATCCAAATGGATCCGGGGGATGTGGCTGCCCTGTGGAGGCAGCCGAAGGGAGAGGGGAGCCGGACAGGGGGTTGGAGGTGTCGCAGACCCCCTCCTCATCCGGAAAACCCCCTTTTTCCTGAGGTGGTGGAGCGGCGGTCAGTAATGGCCGCCATGAAGAAGCCTGCAACCGGGTAAGATTGTGCTGGAGGAAGCAGGAAAAGTGAAAGTGCTGGCTGAGCCGGGTTAATCAACATCTCTCAAACTCTCTGGAACTGAATTGTTTGAATTGCTGGAGGATACATTGTATCCCTAAGAAGATCGGAAAGCGGCGGAGAAAGCTGTTAAAGGGAAACTTTTTTTTTTTCTACACTCTCCCACCCCATAGAAACAGCAGATGAAGATTTGAAATTTATTTGGGCATTGAAGGTGAATTATTTTGAAAGTTAAAGCCAAGGGACAAAAGACTCTTTGGACATTGGACTTAATAATTTAAAAAATTGGAAAACCCTTATTGGAGGTATGGATTTCTGATCATTTAAAAATTGTTGTTGCAAGTGGGAAGGGAGAGAAAAAAAATTGGAGCAGAAGTTGCAAAAGGAGGAGATTGCCTAGAATTCTAAAGAAAGATATATGGTAATTAGACCTCTTTGATTAAACAGTAACCCCAGAAAGAGAAGTAGAAGAAGGGGGGGGGGGGAAGCATTAACTTTTGGAATCTTTTTTGAATTATTCTTGATTAAAAATACTTGGGTGGTTGTTTTGGAAAAAGTTTCTCTTTTTATGATGGCATTGCTTGTGGATGAATTAAAAACTGAATATCAAAAATATAAAAAGGAAGAACAAGATGGAAAAGATACTTTGGGCACTTTATTTCAATATTTAGAAATGGCTTTATGCACTTATGAAAAGTTGACTATGCAGCAGAATGACTGGGACAAAGCAGAAGAGGAAGAAGAAGCCATCTTCGATGAACAATGGGTTTTTCTGGGGAGGAGGAGAAAGAGGATAAGAAAAAGGGGATTTTAAGGTTTGAAAAAACAACCAAAAAAGAGAAAAATGAGATGAAAGGTGGATGCAAGGTTAGAAAGCAATGGAAAGGGAGTAAGAAAAGGGAGGAGGAGAGACAAAGGGGTAAAAAGGGCAAGGAGAAGAATAAGCAAGAGAGAAAGGGGGGGAGGAGAAGCCTTAATGGTGGGAAGCAAGAAAAAAAGTTTATTTAGAGACAATGGGTGAATCTAATTGAAAAAAAAAAAGGGATTCTGGAAGGTACATAAGATTGGGTCTTTATATGTGTATTTAGAGTAAAATGCTTAAGATATAAATGAGTATTAATATATACGATTAGTTGTTTTTTTTAATGATATGGATAGTGCTTATATAGGATTTTATTTAGTTATTGCTGGGCCTTTACCTTTTTTATAAAATTTATTGTGTAATTTTAGAATGTACTAAACAGATTCCCAAGATAAATTGTTATATGAAGTAATTTTAAGTTAGGACAATGAGTTAAAGGCGTCACTCCAATCAGTGTATAGGAGAAGTATATTAAAATAAAAAAGATGAATGGATAGTTGGAAATAGAACAGACAAAGAATGATAATGAAAATGATAATAAGATATGGAAGGATATATAAAGTGAATATGATGTTTGAATTTCTGTCTGTGTGAAGAGTTTCAACCTGGGATCAAGCAGCCTTCAGAAAAGATGTTTTAGGTTTTTTGTTTTTTTTTCTATGTTTTGTATGTTTATGAAAGGCAATAAAATTTTAATAAGCAAGAAATATAATTTGGATAACTAGAATGAAAAGGAGAAGTTGGGATAAGATGTGAAGTTAAATAGATAATTTAAATATTGATATTACAATTTGGAATTATTTTGTATGTTCTATTGGCTTTCTTCTTTAATTATTATTATTATTATTATTTTTAGAAAAGAATTTTCAAATTGTTATGCCTGGATTATTTGTGTATTGTTTTTGTAAAATTAATAAAATTTGTTATAAAAAAAAAAGTATATTTGTCTTTGTCCAACCTCTTTTGCCTGTCAGTTTTGTTTGGGTATGACTGATTGATATTCACAGATTACAATCTGTAAAAACAATATAAGTGCTTATGTTCTGGCACTATTTCTGAATCATATCTCATTGCAATGACTATCTCCTTCATTTTGAACCATTATCCCACTTTGCTGGCTTTAAGCTCTAAGCAAAACATCATACCTACCATGATATTACAATCCAGTTATTCGAATAAACAGAACCAGGACAACCAATAACATCTGGGAAAGGGAGAAAGTCAGCAAGCAGAAGGGAAGGAAAATGTTGTCACCCTGTCTAAAAAGGACCGAATTGTCCCTGGTTTGCACTTATATCATGGTGCTTTCTAGATGTCTGGACTTCTATTCTCAGTCATTTTTCAGCCAGCCTGCCATTCTCTAGAATCCCAAGGATTGAAATGCACACAACTAGATGATATCCAAGTTGGGGAAGGATGCATGCATATTGTGTGAACCCAGTCATTGGGGTTTATTAACCAATTCCAGTGTAGTGTAACATATATATTGAGACATAGTGCCTGGGAAATGATTATATAACAGCAGAATTACATTCTCAGCCAGGTAAGCTTTCCACTCCATTTCAGGCTGAGTAAAAAAAAATACAACAGGATGTATCAGTAATGGAAGTGAGGAGGAAAGTTTATTAATCAGTTTGTCAATAGATGAGAAATACAATTTATTGTAAAGAAGAGATGTAAGGGCAGTAATATAGAAAGAGTAAGAAGGATGCATCATAATGTATAGCAAATGAAACCCATGGCTCCAAATCCTGAGTTGGGAACACTTAATCAAGAAATAGAACAAAACTAGAAGTATTTATGGAAAACTTAAAAGGAACATCTGTTTGCTTCGGCTTACATGTCATGGTCTAGAGGTATACTGCTCAACTATCTGTTGGTTTCTAACTTGTGTCTAATACTAGTTTTAATACAGATGATTCCCTCATTATTTATATTGTGTTTAATTGAAATGGATGCTAGTCAACATTGTATAAGGCTCCTTCTTGTAATCTCTGCAACAATGCTGACATTGTACATTTCTCTCTACCATCACTATCACCCGATTCCTGAAAAACATTAATCAGAGAACTGGACAGAGCACAACACTTGTCTTCATTTTCCCCAATGTTGACCTGCTCCTGCTCTACATTTTTAATTAACCTTGGAACAGCAAAGAAGGGTATTTTCTCCAAATTTAAATCATATTTTATGAGAAAGATGACAAGCTAATTAAGTGAGTTCTTAAGACATCTCTTTGTGAGATGAGGCTAAGGTTGGCTTCTTCTTCAATGTGCAGTGATCAACTGATTAAAAAATAATTACTACTTTGCCAAGGACAAGAACATGAAGTTAATTAAAAGAATGAGATGTAACCTTAATGAAGCTCAATAGATTGTATTTTGTAGTAAAACCTTTGCTTGAAAACTTACATTCAAATTGTGTCATTCTGAATACATGTTTAGGAACTACATGTACACAAGCAATGTCACTCATTACTTTCTCCTGTGAACAAAGAAGGGCGGGTTATGAACATTTTGGCATGTATGTAGGGCTGTTATTATTCATAAGAACTTCACTGAAATACAAATTGGCAGAAACACAGTATTCATATTTATGTGTTGCACTACATTCAAATTTTAATTAGAACTGTCTCCATTCTTTTGACCTTTTCAACTTTTGTCCTACAACTATTTTTGCTGTCACCTCCTGTTTAGATTTGCAATTCCGATAATATCTAAATTGCATAAAATAATTGAAATTGAACCATCATCCAGTGGGGTCAGTAGAATTATTACACCATTTCAACAAGTTCGGTGTTATAACTGGATTCACATGTTGCACTAAGCCTTAAATCATGGTTAACCAACCACACAGTGACTTCACACAATGCAATATGTGAAAACCAAAAAATCCACATGATTTTGAATGAAGCCATTCTTTATAACCTTGCTACCTAGTTTAATAGAAAAATCTGAATACCATTTGGTTTTTTATCTAGCACTGTCAAATCAAACTTTGAGGGTTGATTAATATAAGTGATCAAGAGTGACAAATAAGAATGATTTGCTTGCTTGCTTTGATAAAAATGTTGCTTTTTCCTAATTTTTCACAAGCAAGGCAGAAAAAAAACTAAACTAAATCAACTTATGAGCACAATTGTGATCAGAACTTCCATTGCTAAGCAGAGTGGATGTTAAGTTAATAATGCCTAATTTTACCATCTATTTTATGGTTAAGCAAATCACCTCAGTCATTATTCAAATTGGAACTCTCCAATTGATTTTACTTATTGGAAATTGGCTGAGAAGGTTGCAAATGTTGATTATGTGACCTGGGGTTTCTGCGACCATCATAAATATATACCAGTTGTGTTGTATCTTCGGAAATGATGCCAGGAGTCGGTGACTTAGTATCATGCTCTTTTATTGATGTGGGAACAGAACTGGCGCTATAGGAAAAGTTCACGGCTTTTATTCCTTTAGCCCCCGCGGCCGCGGCCAATGGCACCGCTTTGAATCTCCTGCGATTCGAGTAGACCAATCGCGGGAGATTCCAAGCGAGCCAATCGGCGCGGCTCGCCTAACCAATCAGAGTGCCCCGCGCTTTGGCCAATCAAAGCACGGGGATCTCAAGAATGCTAATGAGGGGACAGCACCCCCTTCCCCTCTTGGTTTAGTCCTTACATCATGTAGTTCCGTAGGTAGGCGGGGCTCCGTCTTAGCCTACTGGACCTGCGCAGCTCAGTCGTGGGTTGGATCCCGGCCGGTTCGGTCGGGGTCTCTGCTTCTCCGGATGCCGTCATGGGAACCGGCTGGTTGGTTGGGCTGGGCCGCTCTCCGTAGCTCCCTCCTGGGCTTCCCGGGTTGGTTGAGCTGCGGGTTTCGCCGCTCCCACTCGGTCTCCCCGGGTCGGTCGAGCTGGCCTGGCTGTCTCTTCCTGGTGAGGGGTCATGCTGGCTGCTATCTGGTAAGTATGGTTGGTTTATTCTTCTTTGGTTTTGGTCCCCTGGGTATTCCCACCCCCTTAGTTTGTGTTGTGGGGGTTGGTTTCGCCTGCTTGTGCGCCGGTGGTCTCTTGATCTTAATTGGTCGATGTGGCGTTTCCAGGCTCGTCCGTCTGTTGTTTGTAGCCGGTACGAGTGTGGGCCTGTTATTTGTGTGATGACGGCCGGTATCCATAACGGGTCTCCCGTCAGGTTTTTTGCGTACACGGGGTCGCCTGGTGTGAAAGTTCGGTGTTTGCTGGTTGAGTCTGGGAGCTTCTCTGGGTTATACGTGGGATGTAATCTGTCGAGTGGGGACCTTAATTTCCTCCCCATTAACAGTTCGGCTGGGCTCTTATTCGTTGTGGTATTTGGGGTTTTGTGTTGGGTGAAGAGTAATTTATTTATTTTCTCCTGGATCTCCCCATGGTCTATTTTCCAGATGGTTTTCTTAGTGAATTGCACCATCCGTTCCACCCTACCGTTCGCCGCCGGATGCACCGGTGCTGTCAGCGCGTGTCGGATGCCCCTTTCTGCTAGGAATTTTTCGAATTCTAGCGAGGTGAATTGGGGCCCGTTGTCGGAAACGTCTGGGAGGCGGACGACATCTGGGAGGCCGTGTGTTGCAAAGAGTTTGCTGAGTTCCTTGATCACGGCCTCCGTGGTTGTTGTTTTCATGTTGCTTACCTCCAGCCAGTTGGAGTAAGCGTCGACTGTTATTAGGAAGGTGTGTGCTTTTGTGGGCCCGGCGAAATCTATATGGATCCTCGACCAAGTTCCCCTTGGGGTTTCCCACTCTAGGACGGGTGCTGTGGGTGGGCTTGGCCTAGTTTCCTGCCATCGTTGGCACCTTGCTACCCATGCCTAAATCTGTTTGTCCATCCCTGGCCACCAAGCGTAACTTCTGGCCAGGGCTTTGGTCCTAACGATGCCAGGGTGCCCCTTGTGTAATAGTTCCAGAACCTTCCCTTGTAGTTTTTCTGGAATGACCACCCTATCCCCCCATAGTATGCACCCTTTTAATAACGAGAGTTCCGTTTGCCGGTTCCGGAATGTCTTGACGGACTCGTCATTGTCCCTTTCCGGCCACCCTTTCTCTACCCAATGCAACACCCGCGCCAGACGTTTGTCTTTATTAGTTTCTCGGGCAATGTCTGACGCGGTTATGGGTAGGTTGGGTAGAGTCTCTATACTGAGGGTGGTCATCGTGGGTGCTGGGTTGGTGTCAGGTTCCGGTAGCGGCGAGCGGCTTAAGGCGTCTGCATGGGAGATCGGCTTACCCGGTCTGTGTATGAGTCCGTAGTTGTAGGCCGCCAGGAACTCAGACCACCTTGTCATTCGGGGAGACAGAATGTTCAGGGTGGCCCGGTTCCCTGCAAGGATTCCCAGCAGCGGCTTGTGGTCGGTTATGATGGTAAATGTCCGGCCGTAGAGATATTCGTGGAATCTTTTTACTGCGGCAACGATAGCCAGAGCCTCTTTGTCCAGCTGGCTGTAGTTCCGCTCCGGTTTGGTGAGGGTCCTTGAAAAGAACGCGATGGGTGCTTCTTTTCCGTCAGGGAGGGTATGGCTGAGGACAGCGCCGACGCCGAAGGCTGATGCGTCGCATGTGACAGCCAGAGGTAGGGTCTCGTTGTACTGTATAACGACGGTGTCCGAAGTGAGGAGGTCCTTTGTTCTCTGGAAGGCGGCTTGCCCGCGTTTCCCCCAAGTCCATGTCGCCGCCTTGTCCAGGAGCCTATGCAAAGGCTCCGCCACCGTCGCCTTTTGGGGCAGGAAAACATTGTAAAAGTTGAGTAGCCCCAGGAATGCCTGTAGCTCCATCTTCGACTTGGGTGTGGGGGCTTCTTTGATGGCCTTGATTTTTTGGTTTGTGGGGTGAATGCCGTGACGGTCTAGGAGATATCCTAGGAATTCAACCCGTTCCGTGTATAATTGGCATTTCTCCCTCTTTACCTTGAGCCCGGTCTCTTTGAATTTGGTTAGGACCTCCCTTAGGCGACCCTCTAGTTCGGCTTGGTTGGTTGCCGACACTAAGACGTTGTCGAAGTAAGGTACCACCCCCTTGATGCCTTGTAATAGTCTTTCCATTAGGTTTTGGAATATTCCCGATGCCACGCTGACTCCGAATTGGAGCTGGTTGCATTTAAATGCTCCCCGGTGGGTGACTATGGTTTGCGCTTCTGCCGTTTCCTCGTCAACTGGCAACTGTTGGTATGCCTGGGCGAGGTCGAGTTTGGCGAAAACCTTGCCCCCTCCCAGTGAATGCAGTAGGTGTTGCACTACTGGGACGGGGTAGGCGCTTTGTTGCAACGCGCCATTTAGGGTGGCCTTATAGTCCCCACAGATGCTCACCGACCCATTGGGCTTGATCGGGGTGACTATGGGGGTCTCCCACCGGGCGTGGTCTATTGGTTGTAGGACCCCTTGCTTGACGAGCTTGTCAATTTGCTCGTCTATCTTGGGTTTAAGTGCGAATGGCACCCGCCTTGGTTTCAGGCATTTTGGGGGGACGTTTGGGTCTAAGCTGAATGATATAAGGGGCTCTCGGTACTTGCCTAGGTTTCCGTCGAAGACCTCTTGGAATTCCTGGGCCAGTTGTTGCTCCCAGCTGTCGTCGGTGATGTGGTCGATTCCCGTGACTGCGATGCTGAGCAGAGCGAACCATAGTAGTCCCAGTAGGCTCAGGCGGTCACAATCAACGATTGTCAGGGGAAGCCTTTCGGTGCGCCTTTTGTATATTACGTTGAACTTTCCGGTTCTGACTACCGGGATGCGGTTTCCCTGGTAGTTCTTTACGATTAGTCTCTGGCTGTCTAGGCCTTTCCTTTGGATGGTAGGCACCAAGCGCTTTATTTCTCGCCATGCTATCATGGAGAGGTAGGACCCGGAGTCCACCTCCATTTTGCATGGCTCGCCTTCAATGCCTACCTCCATGTAGACCTTCCGGGCGTCATTGGTTGTGGCGTGGCCGATGGTGACCATCTGATGGGTCTCCTCTCTTCGCCGGGTCTCGCCGCCTCGTAGGGATCGTCCGTTCCGGTCCCATCTGTTGTCAGAGGGGCGATCTCTGGTCCGGGGTGGTGTGCTCTCTCTCCTCCGTTCGCTCCGGTCCCATCGGGGCGGGCTGCAGTTCTTTTTGAGGCGGCAGACACAGGCGATGTGTCCCTTCTTGTCACAATGCCGGCAGATCGACTCGAAAAACCGGCATTCGGACCTGGGGTGGTCGCCTCCGCAACTGGCACAGTTGGTCCTCGATTTACGACCCCGCCGGTTCCGTGGGTCGCGGCCTGCCTGGAGGCGATGAATTTCCTCCTCCTCGTCGGAAGTGCCCGATGCCAAGTGGAATTCACCCTGGTGGGTGGTCATCTCAGGTTGGGCCTCGGCCGACCTTGCAGGGTGGTTGTTCCCGCTGCGATCCCCAGCGTTCGGTCGGCGCATGCGGTCGGTGGATGTTCGGGTCGCTTCAGCGGCTGCAGCGGCGGTGAAGGTATCTGCAAGGTTGATGTTGCCCTTGGCCATCAGCCGACTCTGGAGGACGGGGTCCCACAGGCCGAGCACGATTCAGTCTCACAGGGTGTCGTTCAGTTTGTCAAATTTGCACAGCCCCCCTAGGCGCCGTAGCTCAGCGACAAAGTCGCTGAAACTCTCACCCGACTGTTGGTCCCGGCGGTAGAACTCGTTGCGTCAGATGAGAATGGGCACCTCTGGAGCACAGTGCCGCCGAAGTATTGGCTCGAGGACGTCCCAGTCCATCGCGGTCGCGTCGGCGGGTTTGCAAGTGCCTTGGCCATCTTAAATACCTCGGTCCCGCAGTGGGTCAAAAAGACGGCTCGCTTCATGGGGCCGGTGGCGTCCTTCAGGTCGCTGCACTCGAGGAACATGCGGAATCTGTCGGAATACGATTCCCAGTCCTCGTTGGCGGGGTTGAAGGGTGCGGGGGGTGCGATTTTCGCCATCGTGGAGATTCGTCTGGCTTCTGTTGGACACGTGGTTTGGATCAGGATCTGGATCCCACCTTCGTCGCCAGGGTTGTGTCTTCGGAAATGATGCCAGGAGTCGGTGACTTAGTATCACACTGTTTTATTGATGTGGGAACTGAACTGGGGCTTTGGGAAAAGTTCGCGGCTTTTATTCCTTTAGCCATGGCGGCCGCGGCCAATGGCACCGCTTTGAATCTCCCACGATTCGAGTAGACCAATCGTGGGAGATTCCTAGCGAGCCAATCAGCGCGGCTCGCCTAACCAATCAGAGTGTCCCGCGCTTTGGCCAATCAAAGCGCGGGGATCTCAAGAATGCTAATGAGGGGACAGAACAAGTTGCAAAGCATCAAAATTTTGATCATGTGACCATAAATAGGCTGCAACAGTCAAAAGTATGAGAAATAGTAATAAGTGAAGTGACTTCAAAAGTTGTTGAATAAAAGGTTGTAAGTTGAAAACTACCTATAAACTCTGAATATAAGAGATAAACCAGATGATAGCATCTAAGCTGTTTTATTCAAGATCTAAAGGATGGAAAGCCATATGGAAGCTTATATTATGTCTATATTAATCAACTGTTTGGTATAAGTAACAGGTCTTAATTAATTTACCCTTCTCCAGTATGACATCCTCCAGATGTGTTGGATTATTATTCTAGAACTCTCACTCAGCTTGGGCATTATCGTGCAAAAAATCTAAATATTTAACACAATATGTCTAATAATTGGCAGACTAGTTTATTTGTTTACTTGCTTCAGTTGAGTCAAATGGTCAGTTTTATAACAGAATAAGAGGAAACTAGAAGAAATGAAATGAAATGAATACAATGCAATGCAATGCAATGCTATGCTATGCCATGCCATACCATACCATACCATACCATTTCAGGCAAGTGATTGTTCAAACCTTTCTTAAAAACTTCCAGTGTTGGAGCATTTACAACTTCTGGAGGCAAGTTGTTCCACTGATTAATTGTTCTATCATAAAATTTCTCCTTAGATCTAAGTTGCTTCTCTCCTAGTTTCCATCCATTTTTCTTGTCCTGCAGACAAAAATTAAAAATAAGACAAAACAAAAGTAAAAAGTAGGCAAAAGTTAAAAATAATGAAATTCACCAGAAATCTCACTAACATGGGGTACTGCCTTTTGGTTTGCATCTGTAATAAGAAAACCATTGTAAGGCTCAACCTTGCTCACAAAGTATAGAGGCAAGAAGAAATCCAACTATTTCCATCTTTCAAATTGTTGTGACTGGATTTCAAGTGTGTACAACTCAAAGGACATTCTCCTCCCAGCAAGGATCAAACCCAAAGGAATAATCAAAGATTCCCCTCCTTTGCAATGATTGAGGCTAAGGGACAGTTGATGGGACCTGGGGAGTAGACAGGGCTTTATGTAGGCTCCATCATACAGCTCTACCTTTGTTTATAGTCTAGTGTCATACTTGGACAAGAGGGAGATCAAACAGACTTCTAGCTGGAGTGGGGTCTGCAGCACTTGTCAGGCTGTCTAATCAGTTGACATCACAAAGGGGAAGAATATCTTTTGACTCATTGTGGAATCTATTAATTTATGATCACTGAGACTAAGATCATTCTGACAGGTCTGGGCAACAGCATGGATGAGACAGGCCAAACCTGTTCTGCTAAAAGCAGCTCCTGAAATTTCTCTGGCAGCATCCCTATTCCACTAAGCTTTTCCAGCCTTATCTGTAATGACACATTGAGAAGCTGTCCTCTCTCTGCTGGGCATAAGATCCAATCATTTCTGAGCATCTCTTCATCATACATCAATGCATATAGCACCAAACATGACCAGGTCCATCCATATCACAGTGTTCTAAATCCTGACTTCGGAATGGCAGAAATTTATTGCGATGCAGATTGTTTTAGGATGAAGATGCCTTGCTTTTCTTTGTTAGGAAAACATAAGATCATACATCACTGCAAAAATAACTTTTAAAATAGAAAGATGCTACTAAATTGCTACTTCAGATATTAAAATGACATAACTAGGGTTAGTTTTGCAAAAACTCTTATTCGGATGTTAAGATTTGCACAGTGAAATTCACAAATAATACATTTTTAGTCTGTTTTTGACAGTGTCATGATTACTAGCCCAAAATGTATCAAACTAGTGTTAATTTAACTGACAGATGATCTCAAACTGCCATAATATAATTCTCAAAACAGGAAATGTCATTGAACTTGCCAGATGGGGAATATAACATGCCATGTTCATAAACATTCATTTCTGTACATCCTTTTTTTAATAAATTCCTTTCTGGGACATATATTCAACAGCCATTAAAATATTTTTTAGAGTACTTGTTGTTCACAGCCTGTTTTCAGGCCATGCCATTAGTATTTAAAATGAAAGGATGATGACATTTTGTGTACCAGTGTGGGTTTTGATTTCAAGCTCCTGAAATACAACTCACACCAATGTATTCCTTGTGTTTTCTAGTCAATGTTGAATTCTTATCTGGTTAATTATTATGGATAGGACCTCCTTCATTTTAAACGGTGGGAAACATTTGATGGTGTAAAGGGTCAGTCAGGGATTAATGCAGTATGAAATAGGAACAGCTCAATGGACTGGCTAGCAGCCTCTGGCTTTAGCCAATAAGATTCAAATATACCAGAGGGAGTATTCAGCAGGGTCTGACCAGTTCTTGAGTACTTTTAGCGGAAATTTTGAGTAGTTTGGAGAACCAGAAAATACCACCTCTGATTGGAGATTTTACAGTATCCTTCCTTCCCCTGCCATGCCCACCAAGCCACATCCACAGAACAGGTAGTAAAAAAAATGAATCCCACCACTGAAGTATACTCATCTGAAGCAGATTCTTCTACAGATGTGCAGAAGATCATCATTATTAGAGTCACTAGCTAGACATTTATTAGATGACAAATTGAATTGGAACATACCTTCATGGTTGCTTCTTTAACCTGCAAATTGGTATCTTCTTGATCTGATAGAGGTACTGAGAGAGTAGCACTGATAATTTTGACAAGTACGTGTCTTCCAACTTTGAAAGATATACAGGTGAAACTCGAAAAATTAGAATATCATGCAAAGTTCATTTATTTCAGTAATGTAACTTAAAAGGTGAAACAAATATATGAGCTATTCTCATTACCTGCAAAGCAAGATAGTTCAAGCCATGATGTATCATCATTGCGATGATTATGGCTTACAGCTCATGGAAAGCCCAAATCCACAATCTCAGAAAATTAGAATATTACATGTAATCAATAAAACAAGGATTGTACATAGAACAATATTGGACCTCTGAAAAGTATAAGCAGGATATATACTCAGTACTTGGTTTGGGCCCCTTTTGCAGCAATTACTGCCTCAATGCAGCGTGGCATGGAAGCTATCAGCCTGTGGCACTGCTGAGGTGTTATGGAAGACCAGGATGCTTTGATAGTGGCCTTCAGTTCTTTTGCATTGTTCGGTCTCATGTCTCTCATCTTTCTCTTGGCAATGCCCCATAGATTCTCTATGGAGTTCAGGTCAAGCGAGTTTGCTGGCCAATCAAGCACAGTAATCCCACAGTTATTGAACCAGGTTTTGGTGTTTTTGGCAGTGTGGGAAGGTGCCAAGTCCTGCTGGAAAATGAAGTCAGCATCCCCATAAAGCTTTTCTGCAGAAGGAAGCATGAAGTGCTCCAAAATCTCCTGGTAGATGGCTGCGTTGACCCTGGACTTAATGAAGCACAATGGACCAACACCAGCAGATGACACGGCTCCCCAAATCAACACAGACTGTGGAAACTTCACACTGGACCTCAAGGATCTTGCACTGTGTGCCTCCCCATTCTTCCTCCAGACCCTGGGTCCTTGGTTTCCAAATGAGATGCAAAAGTTGCTCTCATCAGAAAAGAGGACTCATCAGAAAATACAGACAGTTCTGTTTTTCTTTAGTCCAGGTAAGACACTTCTGACATTGTTGTTAAGGAGCGGCTTGACAAGAGGAATACGACATTTGAAGCCCATGTCCAGGATCCATCTGTGTTTTGTGGCTCTTGATGCACTGACTCCAGCCTCAGTCCACTCCTTGTGAAAGTCCCCAACACTTTTGAATGGCCTTTTCCTGACAATCCTCTCTAGGCTGCGGTCGTCCCTGCTGCTTGTGCACCTTTTTCTTCCATGCTTTTCCCTTCCATATAACTTTCTATTAATGTGCTTTGATACAGCACATTACATTGATACAGCACATTGGGAACATCCAAACTTCGTTTGCATTTACCTTTTATGGAGGGTGTCAATGATGGTTTTCTGCACAACTGTCAAGTCATCAGTCTTTCCCATGATTGTGATTCCTACTGAACCTGACTGAGAGACCATTTAAAGGCTCAGGAACCCTTTGCAGGTGTTATGGCTTAATTGGCTGATTAGAGTGGGACACTTTGAGCCTAGAATATGGAACCTTTTCACAATATTCTAATTTTCTGAGATTGTGGATTTGGCGTTTTCATGAGCTGTAAGCCATAATCATCTCAATTATGACATCACAGTTTGACTTATCTTCCTTTGCATGTTATGAGTCTATCTCATATATTAGGTTCACCTTTTAAGTTGCATTACTGAAATAAATGAACTTTTGCACAATATTCTAATTTTTTGAGTTTCACCTGTAACTGTAGCTTCTCTACTTTCATCAGCATGCTGTTTAATTGCACATTTTGCTCAAACATTCCATTATTGCAAAGTGAGATTTTGATGTGGGATGTTCAGCTAAGCAATGTAGTTCTGATTTACCAGCCCAAAATAGCAATGGCTGATGAAATCCCAGCAAAGCAGCAAAGAATATTCCTATAACTTCTTAAAAATTGAACAGTTCCTACAGCAGGTTAGCACTTTCTACCATGGCAATTTGAAGAAGATTTTTCAGTGACTGTATAAATCTCTCAAACTGCCTATTGGCCTGTGGCCAGAGAGGGATGATGTATTGATGCATGAAACCAAAAAAACTGGCAAACCGAGCATGTATTTGACTCTGAAAAGACCAATCAATGTCACTTTTGAAAGTAGCCAATATAGTTTATGCATAGAAAATTTGCTTTATCTTTGAAATCACTGCCTTGGCATATACAGTGATGAATGTTTCTACTGCAGGTTACCAAGGGTAATCATCAATTACAAGTTAAAAGAAAGAAAGAAGGAAAGCCTGTTGTTCGCCAAAGCATAAAAATATACACTGATTTCAATCCATAGTGCTGATGGGAGAGGTAAAACACAAAGTGGAAGGGACATGTGAGTCTTCCATTTGGCATAGTGAACGAGCCTTGTCCTACCATTCAACAAGTATATTTATATCCAGACACCACACATTTTCTCACAGGAGCACTTCAGTCTCTACCTCTCCTTAGGTGGTCTTTATGAGTCAAATCAATAGCTCCTTGCCTGAAAGTTTAGGACTAGCTAAATGAGTATCATGAAGGAAGACATTTGCTATGGACAGCAGCCAGAGAAAAAACATTGGTTATGCTTCAAGAGTCATGTGGGCAGTATTGTTCGAAGGTTCATTTCCGATTAGTGGAAATGATTGTTATGATTGCCTGAAAGCATACATTCTGTTGTGTAGCAGTCTGTATCTCAGAAACAGATAAAGCTTTGGGAATTGTATGGAACCAAACAAAATTACCTTCTCCTCAGCAAAATTTAAAGTGTGAATCTGAAATTAAATTAGAAACTGGACTCCTGAAGAAATAATCTGTTGAATTATTTGTGCTTCAACAGTAAAGTCATTTCCTTGCAATTTGAGTATACAGCATTCAATGAGAAGAGAGGTTGAAAAGATGACTTACAGAACATTGACACAATCAGTTACTATCATAAAGAAAGAGTTGTACATGTACAAGTGGAAGAAGAAACACATTCAGAATACTGTAAAAGCTGTTTAAATGTACTTTGATCTACAAATGAAAGAGCTTTGTCAACATATTCAATGGTGTAAACTGTGCTATATGGTGAGATCTACAGGAGGACTATATCAAGCCCAACATATAACTGGTATCCATCATGAATTCAATTTGTTGTTTTTAAAGAAAATACAACATGACAGTATCATAGGTAGGAGCAACCCACAGTTCTTTAAACATAGTTTCATGGGCATCCAGCACTCCCAAGAAGATACCTTTTTGTGCAATTCCTGAAATAATGAGACAAACTTTCAAACTGAGGTATTAAAAAGTCACTTTGGTTCGCCAATCCTAGCAGATTATAGATTTCAGTGTGAGTATCAATTTCCTTACACAGTTATATATGCATCTTGCACAGATCATCTGAGAATGTATAGGCAAAGGACCCAAAGGCAATTTGTTAAATTCACTCTTGTTCTGAGAGTGTTAGTTAGATTAGTATCCCTCAGGCACTGAAAAAGTTCTGCATGGTAAGGATTAGGCTTGCATTTAATAGTATTAAACACCAAAATGCCACCACTAACATTAAGGACTTCTTGTAATTGAGCAGGCATCTCACAAATTACATTTCAGAGTATTTCAGCAGACAACAAAGTTTCAAAAAAGAGGTTTTTGTAGCAGTAAAATCCAACATCTGTGGAAAAAATATTAATGGAATTGCTGCTGGGATCCACATTAAGACCAAGTTCTGGAGAAGAAGTTGACACAATCTAGGCAGTAATAATGTAAGGTCCAAGAAAGAAGATTAAAAACTAATGTAAAGTAAGAAAAAAAGAAAGAAAAGAAATCAAAAAGAAGGGTAAAGTGCAAGAAAGGAAGAAAAGTTAAGAATAAAGATCTTCCTTAATGAAGGGGGTTTTCAGTCAGCAATGAATGTAAATATTGTATTTTCTCTGATCAAAGAAGAAATATGGCCATCTCAGCAAGTTCCATCATCTTCACTAACTACTCCTCCCTTCCATTTTTATGTATATAACGATTTTGCTGCAGTTGTCATATATGTAAACAAATTTATATCTTTTTTTCCAACTTTGTCTATCAATCCCAAAAGAAAATCCTTTGGTCTTAATTGTATATTAATCTTTAAAATCCTCTGAATCAGTGTATGTATTCGAATGCAGAATTTTTCTAGTTTCAAACACTAGCAAACATGATGATATCCATTCTTTTAACATTTCCAACATAAATTTAAAATGCCTTTATACAGACTCAGGTTACAACTTTTTCTATCAAATGAATACTGTCCCAACACTGAGGTTTTTAAGAAGAGATTGGACATTTGTCTGAAATAGTGTAGGATTTCCTGCCTGAGGGAGGGTTGGACTAGAAGACCCCCAAAGTCCCTTCCAACTCTGTTACTCTGTCATAGATTTTCTTGCTCTAACCTGGTGAGTAGAAGTCAGACAAATTGTCAATTTTTGTTTAAAATGTAGAGTGTGGAATATAGAACATCAACTGTGGGAAAATCAAGATAATACTCATAATTCCCTAAATCCATGATGGTGAACCTGTGGCACATGTGCCGGAAGTGGCATGCAGAGCCACTTCTGCTGGCATGCAAGAGGTTGCGCAGAAGACTCCCACTGCACGTGTGCGCCCGCTGCCCACCTGCCAGCTCATTGTTGGATATCTGACAGTCATGCACAGGGAGCGGGGGGCTGCATGGGAGATGTGCGCGTATGTACAGAGATGCACAGGGCAGATGGGGGGTCTTGCATGCATGCGCAGAGATGCGTGACGTACAAGGGGGGTGAGGGAGGTGCATACATTGCCTTCTGGGTGCTGGCACGTGCATACAATTTTCAGAATGGGAGCCGAAAAAGGTTAGCCACCACTGCCCTAAATGAATTGACTGATAAATTCTCCTGTCAGAAAGATAGATATTTCTATATCCTAATGCATAAAAGATAGTGTTTGCTCAAGACAGCTTAGCATCCATATCTCTAGCTAGGTATGAAAATCCTTATTTAAAGTGAGTTGTATGATTTTTACTACTATGGTAAATAGAGCAGCTACAGATGTCAAGGTTTCTGTGGCTAAAGAACCCTATATATTCCTCACCAATTGGTCCATCATAATGAGCCATGGTGGCATAGTGGTTAGAATGAGGTACTGCAGGTTACTTCTTCTGACTGCCAGCTGCCTGCAGTTCAGCAGTTCGATTCTCATGGGCTCAAGGTTGACTCAGCCTTCCATCCTTCTGAGGTTAGTAAAATGAGGACCCAGATTGTTTCGGGGCAATATGCTGACTCTGTAAACCATGTTGAGAGTGCTGTAAAACACTGTAAAGCAGTATGACTCTCTAAACCTCTTAGGAGTGCTGTAAAGGACTATGAAACAGTATAAAGTCTAAGTACTATTGCTATAATTGCCTTTAATTTAAGACAATAAAGAAATAATAATACATAAATAATAATTTAATGTATTGTCTTTAATTAATTTAAGTAAAATGAGGTCCCAGATTGTTAGGGGCAAAATGCTGACTCTGAAAACAGTTGAGAAAGTGCTGTAAAGTACTATGAAGCAGTATATAAGTCTAAGTGCAGTTGCTATTGTCATTAATTTCTATATATTTTCCTTGCCAATCTTCAGCTTCTTCTGTTCATTTTCTGAATTCAGTAGTAGTTGTGAGTATGCATTCAGTTTCTTTTTTAATTATAATTTTATTAAGCATTACAATTAAAAAATAAAAAACAATACAAACTTAAAAAAGAAGAAAAAACAAACATGATTAAAAACAGGAAGAAGAAACAATAAAAATATAGTAAAGAAAAAAAGAAAAAGAGGTATATAAAGAAATAACTTCCCCCTTTATCACAAGTATAAGCAATTTTAGTAACTTGTCACCTTCTCTAAAAATACAACAAATGATCTTTTCTTCCCATATCCCATCTCTAATGCATAAATAAAACCTTAAAGCCTTGTCGTTCAGCAAAAGTCCACTAAAGATTAACAAAGATAACAACAATCAGCATTAAAATGTTCTCCTGGAAGCACACTTTCTTCCTGATCAAACAGCCATTAGATGGGACTCTGCTTCTTGAAAATGAGAATGTGCATTTGATTTGTATAGATTTGTTGAAATGAAATAGTATCTTTGTAGATTAAATTTATTTGGTAGCCTTTTGAGTGAGCAGATTATTAAAATACCCATCTTACTTTATCTCAATTCAGTTAAAGGATTCCAAAATTCACAAATTAGCGCATTGCAGATGAACATATGGACATTATTTCCTTTATTCAAAGATCCAGAAGCCTTTGAAGTTTTGGACTGGCTTTCCTGAAATTTTCCTTGGGTTTGGGAGTGAACAATCATTTTTCTCTCTATTCTTACTCTATGAAATGAAGCCGTCCTCCATTCATCTTCCAGCTTCATATCTCAGTAACAGGCCAAGGACCATCTCAACTCTTTAAAACTCTGGTGTGGTTGTTAAAGCATAAATTATAGAGAAAACCAGTTAAAACTTTTATTGAGTTAAGTTTTAATATGAGGTCAAATACCATCCAAAGTAGCTGGAGATGTGTTTGTGTTTTAAAGTAACATTTTTGTAAAGCAACAATATTGATGAAGCTGCAGCCAAAATGAGAACGCTTCTGCAACCACTTTATATCACAAGAAGGCAATTGATATTACTGTACAATTCTGAACCAATACAGCCAGGTGAATGTGATTTTCATTATCTTATTAAACTGGAGTTGTCATGACACAGACTATGCTATCAACAGATGTCTAGCTGCTGCAACAGCAGCTCAGTTGCTCCTGCCACTTCCCTTCTAATGAAATTGAATTACCTCTGCTGACAAAGGCCATGCAATACCAAGCAGGAAACACTCCCTGGACCTTCAGCTTGTTCCTAATGGGCTCAGTTTTCAAAGGGGATGGAACCTCAGCAAAGCATTGCTACAGAATGGTTTCCAGATGGTTAATATGCACCTTTCTCTTTCTCCTCTGCAGCGGCATGAGAAATATAATACAGGCAGGCAAGCAGGTAAGTCTAGTCCAGTGTTTCCCAACTGAGCAACTTTGAGATGTACAAACTTCAATTCCCAGAATTCTTAGCAACAATCCTATTGGCTGCACAATACTGGGAATTAAAGACCACACAATGGGAAACATTGGCACTATGCCAAGTCCAAGGAAGAAGAAGAATACATCTCATAAGTAAAACAGGAGCATTCTAAAGTTTTGATACTCCAGCACTGACTTGTCCAGAATGCTTTCAGGTGTTTATTATCGTTCTTATTAGAATCAGAAGGAAGATAGTTTCACTTTGTTTGTGAGAAATAATTCTTGCCAACTAGGATTGATAGGAAAGGCTGCATCTCCTACACAGACTTGCCTGGGAGTAAGTCCCCCAAAATTCAGCAGGATAAACAGACACATTTAGGATTACACTGCTAGGTGCTTAAGATTAGAACTAAATTTACTGATCCAAAATGTTTTGTGTTATATAGACTGAAAGGCTTTGTTGGTCTGCCAGTAAAATAATTTGAAAGACATTGTCTTTCTAAAGTGGAAGAATCACCCTAAAATATCTCCCTATCTCTAATATTGATAGTCTTCAACAGACAACCACAATTGAGCCCAAAATTTATATTGTTACATGAGACATTTGCTAAGTGACTTTTGCCCCATTTTTTAACCTTTCTTGACACTGTTGTTAAATGAATCATTGCGGTTAAATCGGGTAGCACAACCACTGGTTCGGTGATCACACACTTTGCTGCGCACACGTGTCCTAAAACTACAGTAAAACCCTGCGCCTCTCAGCTGATTAGCCGGGCAATCCACTCTGCTGTGCCGAACAGCTGAGAGGATAAAAAGGACCTAGGAGCATGGGCAGGTGAGAGGCCCCAACTGAAGATCCTCAGAGCAAGCAAGACCAAACCGATTCTATGACAGCTATTCTTTGGAGCTACTAGTACACCCAAACTGGTCCAAACCATAGCATCCCACCCCTGGATTAAGTTAGTACCCTGGTTGTTATTCCCATTGACTACCCCAAGTAGTACCCCTAGATTTTGCTTGTTAAAAGGTCACAAAAGGTGACCCCAGGGCACAGCAATAGTCATAAATATGAACCAGTTGCCAAGCTTCTGAATTTTGATCACACAACCATGGGGATGCTGCAAATATTGTAACTGTGAAAAATGGTCACTTTTTCCATTGCTGTTGTAACTTTGAACGATCACCAAATGAACAATAACTTGAGCACTACTTGTACTTCTATGGTTTATGGAGTGAACATAGCATGCTCACAAGCAGTTCTGGGTTCCAAAGCAAAGAAACTCAAATTGGTTATTCCTGTCAGAATGAAATATAAAGCTGAGAGAAAACAATAAAGCTGAGATGAAATTATTCAGGTCAAAGAAAGTTTACACAAAGCTTTCTTATTCCATCATACTACTTCTCTGCACAATTTTAGGAAGAGCTGGAAACTTTGTGGGAAGGGCATCAATGATCAGGAGAGAGAGATATAATCTCAGTTTCTCTTTTTCTTTATATCTCACCACATCATTTCCCAGCTTCTATCAGCTTCCTTGGTTCTCTTCCACAACTCCTCCAGCCTGATTCTTGCTTTTTCCCAATCCCAATATATGCAGTCCATGTGACATTTTAGGAGGCCAGCACCATCACCAGCATCTCAAAGATAGGAGGAAAACACATGGATATTGCTATGAGATAGACACCTTAATCATTCCATTATTCATTCACTTCCAACTTTTGTAGCCTGCAGGGCATCATTTTTGCTAGGATTGCCTTCTTCTTTAAATTCTTGTCAGCTAATTATTGGTAGTAACTTGCCACCTTGATTTTTGTTGGCCTCATTTTTATTCCCTTCCAATTTTCCAAGCTTCAGGATCTTCTTTAATGATTCTTGCCTTCACATTAAGTGTCTAAAGATTAAAGGTTTAGTTCATTATTTAGTCCTTTCTATGAACAGTTTGTTTCATTTGATCTAGTACTGAATAATTAGTTCATATGGTCAAGGATATTCTCAACATTTTTCTCCAGCACTATTTTTATTTTTCTACATTCATCCTTTCTGATGGCCTAGCTTGTGCAACATATATTACAACTGGGAAAGCCATGGCCTTAGCAATAAAGACCCTGATTCTCAGTTTGTTACATGGGTTAGAAACAAAGTAATGCACATATATTAAAGTGTTCATCTGCAAATATGCAGATGCTTTAGGCTGAAAGCCTGAATGTGTGGGACAAGTCTCACCTTATAGTTTAAAAGGCAAATCACTTCACTGGGTTATCCACTAAGGCTTGTGAGGAGAAAGGAACTTACAGAGGAATGCAGTGCCATTAGTTATGCTTGCCAAGGGAGCTAAAAAAGAAAAGTGTCCATCCATTTCATAGTCATTAAAATAATTATATTAAATCATAACTCACATTATCAATCATCAATAAAATATCCCAATATCATTACTGAACAATCATTTGACTATAATTTTACTAATTCATACTTAAGCGAGATAAGTATAATTAAGTTAAATTATTTTATAACAAATCATAGAATCATACCAAATCTATCTTAATAAAATATTCTAAAAAATTATCAAAACCAAGAAAAATTATGTATTCATTATTTCCTAAATTTCTAAATATTCTATTATTATATTGTATTATCTAACCATTGATAAAAAAAGATCCCAAACTTCATAAAATTGTTTATCTTCTTGTTCTCTAATTATTTTAATGACTATGAAATGGATGCACAAAAGGGAGTGGTAAACCAACCGATACACTGTAAATTTATGAAGAATGATACTTTTTTTTATGTTTTGTTTTATGTCTTATATGTTTTTTGTTTGTTGTTAAAATCAATAAAACTTTCATTAAAAAAAAAAAAGTGTCCATGCGGCTCACTTTAATGTGTTTCTTAATGCAAGGATTTTTTAAAATGTGAAGAAGGAACTTGCTCTGAATTCTCTATCACATCTTGAGAATCACAGGCTGCTTTGGTCACAATGTTGTGTATCTGACCTTTATACTTTTGTCTAGATCATTTCAGTCTTTCTCCCAAGTAGCAGACATCTTTTAATGTATGGCTACAGTCCTAATCCCTGTGAAGTCTTGAGCCTAGGAAGGTAAAATCTAATACTACTACTACTAAGCTTTTTCTCTGCTTATATACCTCAGATGGATAAGGTTGTAACTCCAATCAACATGATCAACAGAGCTGTAGTGCGAGACATCCTGTCGACTCCTTAGGTGATTCCCTTCACATAGCTATCCTGTTTTTATCCTCCCTGGGACACATCATTTCATCTAGATTATATCTTACATTTCTAAGTGTTTAAGTTTGGCAACTCTTCAATCTCCTAAATTCTCCCCCTTGCTTTAAAGCAATTCTTCTTTTAGTCAACTCAGCTCTTGCAGTTCATGATTCAATTGGTTTTCATAATTTTATAGGACAGTTGGGGTTTAGCTGAATCAGTTGCAATAGAGTATATTCTAGCACAGTTCCTTTTTAAAAAATTAAATATATTGTATTACATTTAGTCCAGTCATTTCTTCTTTCTATAGTTTCAAGTTTGTTTTATTAGGCAGAAAAATGGAATGTGTGTATGTGTGTGTAAAAGATAAAAGTAAAGGTTCCCTCGCACATACATGCTGATTGTTTCCAGCTCTAGGGGGCAGTGCTCATCTCCGTTACAAAGCCAAAGAGCCAGTACTGTCCGAATACATTTCCATGGTCATGTGGCCAGCATGACTAAATGCTGAAGGTGCATAGAATGCTGTTACCTTCCCACCAAGTGGTCCCTATTTTTCTACTTGCATTTTTACATGCTTTCAAACTGCTAGGTTGGCAGAAGCTGGGACAAGTAACGGGAGCTCACTCCGTTATGCAACACTAGGGATTTGAACCACTGAACTGCCGACCTTTCTGATTGAAAAGCTCAGCATCTTACTCATATATGCATAATATGTATATATTATTACATGTACCTGCATCCCATTTATTCTAGCATCTTTGTATCCTACATTCTACTTGCACTCCATCTTTAAATTTTACTTCATATTTTGTTCCAATAAGTATCAGTCATGCTAAAATGCATGTATATCTTTGAAAGCATTTCTTCCTAATTGAATGCATACCCTTTCCTTGTTGTTCCCTGCTGTGATTTTCTGTCACACACTAGAAGTTGCTATCAAGATTTCAGTGGCATTTATTTAGCAGCCACTATCAAAGTCTCATGTTCTGGTAGCTGAATTATTTGTTACATAAATCTGTCAACAATTTGCAGAAGCTTCAAGTAGCAACCCTTATTAATACATGTTTCACGCTTTGTACTACCCCTGCTCATCAATGGACAAGAAAGGACAAATTGTGGATTAAAAGCTCTTGTTGCTTTTTGGGCATTTTATTTATTTATTTTATTTTATTTGTCAATCGCTTACAAGATAATAGGTATAAGTATAAACATGAGTAAGAATACAGGAAATAGGTACAAATAAATGGGGACACAATGGGAGGCACGATGGTGCACTTATGCATGCCCCTTACAGATCTCTTAGAATGGGATGAGGTCAATAGTGGATAGTTTGAGGTTAAAGGAGTGTGGGTTTGAGGACGTAATAACAGAGTCAGGAAGTGCATTCCACTCTCTTGCTGAAGTTGTACTTTCTGCAATCAAGTTTGGAGCAGTTAACATTGAGTTTGTATCTGTCGTGTGCTCTTGTATTGTTGCAGTTGAAGCTGAAGTAGTCATTGACTGGTAGGATACTGTAGCAGATAATTTTGTGTACAACGCTTAAGTCCAACCATTGTTTACTTATACAGTGATAATTTTGCTATATAGCATTGTCATTGAATGGAGTGATCTGATCCTCAGAGTAATTTTTCAGGTTAGAGTTAAACAGATCTAAATAGTGGCAATGCTATTTTTGAATTTTCAAAATAACCTACAATGAAAAAAAATGTCTGAAGTCAGAGCATAAGTTTACCAACTGCTTTAGTCTCCTGATGCAAAATTAATGTGGACATCTTTTCAAGTACAAAAAATAAAATAAACATGGATGAGTAGAATGATCGTGTAAAAAATGCTACATTATTTGATTCAATATAAGGCAAATTATTGTGTCTAAGTCCAAAAGCTAGGATAAGAATATTAACCATTGGCAATTTTCAATGAACAGATCATTTGGCATTCCTGGACTGACCAAGTTTGACATGAAGTCTACCTTATGGGATTTTTTTTTCACCCCAGAAGTTTGGTCTTTCCAAAAAACATTACTTTAGAGCAGAAGTGTCAAGCTCACAGCCTGTGGGCCAGATGCATCACGTGCTGGCCACCCCCACCCCCAACTTAGCAAAGGGGGGAAAGTGCACATAATGAATGTGAAGATGCAATTTTGACACCCCTGATGTAGAGAGAGCTTTTCTCCTTGAAGGCTCAATTGTTATTGTTGTTAAATTGGGATTATCTGTTTTTAACATTTATAAGATTTATTATTTGTATTTTACATTGTTTTATTTTAGCTGCATCAGAAACTACTAATAGGTGATATTTGTTGTTTGGTTACTTGTTTGTTTAAGGACATAAATAAGTAAATATAATCTGCCCTGCTGTTTGTTGGTAGCATTTGAAACTCAAGGATAAACTCCATCACCTTCAGACCTAATATATCTTTCTCTCTCATCTGGATTGTGTCATGATATAATATAAATATGACTGATTTAATGATAATAATCATTTTTTAAAAAAATCTTCCTATTTTTATAGGAAACATAGCATTTTGAAAGAATATTCATTTTTAAAAATAAATTATATTGAGGCAGATCTGGTTTCTATTAAATCTTTTTGAGTATGTACCTATATTCAATTTCAAAATGTAGTACTCCCTGATCTATGAAATATTTATTTCATATATTTCATTTATATATTGCCAACTTTAAATGATTTATATCCATTTACACTCATAAAAGAAGATCAAAACAAAATAATTCAATAAAATCACCACATCAGTACAAATAATAACAAAACACACTAAATAATATGATTAATGATAGGCCAAATCATATGGCAATATGTTCCAACTAAGCTCAGTATGTTAATGCCAACAGGATAATCCTATTAAACTACCCATAAACACCCCTTTCAGTACTTGCTTAAATCTAGTCATGGCAGCATGTAAGGACATAGGAAACAATGGGAGTTACATTTGGAGAGTCCTTGGTGCTCTCTGAGCTCCGGTTGTTTTCTTGCTGATATTTCATTACCAAATTAGATAACACTGTCAGTGTTGATGGTGTTATCTAGTTTGGTAACAAAATCTCTACAACAAAACAATCAAGCTCAGAGAGCACCAAGGACCCCCATTTCACTTCTGAGCTATAAATATTTTTTTCTATCAGAGTTACATTTGCTACACCATTGAGTGGTCTTGGGAGCAGGATTCTATCTCTGGCTGAAGAGAAGGTCTATCATGCTAGATCCCGCTATCTTGTTTGTCTTATACGAGCAAGAAAAATGGCAAGAACTCATGTTGGGGAAATTAAATTCTATCTAGTTCTATCCAGAAACATACCCATCGCATCCAGCGACTAACTTCCAATTTTCAGGCTACTAGATCTAACAGTGGAGAAAAAGAAATGGGGGTCTTTGGTGCTTTCTGAGCTTGGTGATCTTTGAGATTACCACTGATGATGTTACCTAGTTTAGGTAATTAAACATCTGCAAGAAAACAATCAAACTCAGAGAGCATCAAGGACCCTTCTTATCAACCCTGAGCTACAAATATTGTACTTTATTGGAAAATAAATGAATTTTTAAGAGGTCAAACTTTTAGTGGATCTGTTCTTTTGTCATGTTCAACTCAATAAGTATAACTGACAAGTTTCATAAGACATTAAAACTGACTCCAGAGATGTTAAGAATAAAACAAAATAGTTCACTTCTGAGATTACAGAGACATATATTCTGTTTGAGAGAGTTTTTAGAAATATATATTTAATTCAGACTTAGGATTGGTGGTTTCTTTGGTTATATATGTTGAATTGATTATTTGGGATGGTGGGGTTGTTTGCTTGTTCATTTGAAATTCAGTAAGAATTACATACACTAAATGTACTTTGTTAGATGAACACCCTCATGAAGTCTTTAAGCAGGATTTTATCTCTCTCTTTTCTTTTTCTTTTTTTTGTATTTTTCAGAGCCATCTGGAGAGCAGGAGAAAATAAAAATATCAAGATGAAGGGTGCACCCATACAAAGTGCCACTCTTTTTTAACATGTGTCCTTGTCAAACTTCTTCTTTTCAGTTGAGTCACTGAAAATAGATTTGAAATGATAGAGGTCCCTCCCTGCTCTTCCAACCAATTTATACTGCATCCTCACCTCATGTGCTGTCCTTGCTGCTCGTCTCATTCATATATTAAAAAAAAAAAAGACCATGGAGATACATCAGGTATAGACTTTAACGCTGCACCCTAAACAAATGCAACATCACTCATTTAAAACCAACTGTACCAAGTCATTCAGTTCCTTGACCATAAACAGAGACTCAATCTTCCATAAAAGGTTCTGACATTTAAGGATTTTTGCATCCAGCCTTTATTTCCCTTATCCTGTCCCCATCTAATTGATTTTGGATGGCTAGTGCAACTGTGGCAATGCATAAAACAAATGCAGAAGAAAACAAAATGCATATACCTCACTTTGTATGTGAAAATTTGCTGTTCCAACCCATACTTCTGATCCCATTGGAGACGCTTTGATTTTAATTTTCCTGGCAAAGTAAGAAAGAAAGCTACTGTAAAAACCACTAAAAACCTCCCTCTCCCAGAGCATTGGCACCATTAAGCAGAGGATCTGCAGCTTTTTGTGCTGCCTGAAGATATTTTTCGAGTGATGGGAATTGAGCTTGGAGTAAAGTGCAGGGTTCTGGCCCTGCACTTCTGATTGGCTGTTAACGGCAGGATTGGATTGGCCCGTTCCGGGGAATCCGATTGGCCATTAACAGAGAGTTCCTATTGGTTAAGGGAGCTAGCGCTCCTCGATTGTTATTGGTTAATAGTTATTGTGGTTGCCTATATAAGGAGGGTTATAACTGCCATTGAGTTGAGAAGTCACTATGTAAATAAAGAGTTGAAGTTCACCGTTCCAGAGGCTTGTCTCCATTCTTTCTCGTCCATGCTCCAAACATAACACTGGCGACGAAGGTGGAATATGGAGATGTCTGAACCGACGGAACCAAGAAGAAACACCGAGCACGTGGTTGACAACGCTACACAACGGAACCATGTCCGGTGGCATCGTACCACCCACTCCGTTCGATCCAGTACAGGAAGACTGGGAGTCCTACATGGATCGCTTCCAAATGTTCTTAGAAACTAACAACTTAAAGGACGCCACAGCCAGGAAGAAACGGGCGGTGTTCCTAACGCATTGCGGTCCAACCGTATTTAAGATGGCTAAAGCACTAGCAAAACCTAGAGAAGTGAAGGCGATGGATTGGGACGACCTCGAACCTCTACTAAGAGATCACTACGCACCAACCGTGCCTACGCTCGTGAGACGGCACGAGTTCTATCAGAGAAACCAGCGAAAAGGAGAAAGCGTCACCGACTTCATAGCAGACCTCCGAAACCTGGGAGGCCTCTGCGGATTCGCCAATTTGGAAGAGGTACTGAGAGATTGAATAGTTCTGGGATTAGATGCACCAGGCGTGCAGAGCAAGCTGATGGCGAAAGGTGACATCAGCCTTGCCGATGCCATCGCTGATGCTACTGCAGCAGAAGCAACCAGGAAGTCGGCTGCACAACTACGCCACAACCGCGCTCCGATACATCAACCGACAAGCGACATCTCACCTAGGTCAGAAGGGCAGCTTTCAATGACGCAACACGAGGACCTCTCTTCGTCATCAGGCAGCGACGAAGAAGAGGTCCATCGACTGAGGTCCGACTGGGACCACCACCCGAAGCCCCTACGCCCTTGCGCTGGCTGTGGAGCCAACCATGCCAGGTCCGAATGCAAATTCTGCGACGCGCTCTGCCATGAGTGCGGGAAGAGAGGCCACATAGGACGGGTCTGCCGAAGTTTACAAGGACCCGGCCAAGCCTCAAAAGGGGCTAACTATCGCCAATCAACAGGAAACCATCCTGTAAGGTGAGAACCAGTAAGCCACGCCTACAGAAACCGAGCTTTACAGCGAGAAGAGGCTCACCATACTATCACTATCGGTCACACCTCTGCCTTGGATGCCAAGAAAATCCAAGTCACAGTAGCTATCGAGAACCAGCCTTGCCACATGGAAGTCGACTCGGGATCATTCCTCTCGATGGTGTCCTGGAAGACCCTCAAGCAACTCATCCCCATGATTCAGCGCCAAGACCTCTGTTTCCAAAAACTTATTCTTAAGGACTATCAAGGGAAACGAATCCCCGTCGTTGGTTCCTGCCAAGTCTGGGTCTCCTTCAAGAAGCACACAGCATACTTACCGCTAACTGTGATCGACAAAGATCGGCCTAGCCTGCTAGGTCTCCAATGGTTCACGCCACTTGGCATTGAAGTGGCAGGCATAAACCGAATCAGCGGTAGTGACTGGGAGGAGGACCTCATCCATGAGTTCAAGGATGTCTTCACAGAAAGCTTAGGCGAGTACAAGGGGACCCCAATTTCATTCAGCCTTGATCCAAAGATAGCTCCCATCCGCCTTAAGCCCCGTCGAGTTCCGTTTGCCTTAAAGCCAAAAATTGACGAACAACTCGACAATCTAATAGCTCAGGGGGTGCTAGAACCTACCAATCACTCTCCCTGGGAAACCCCAATCGTAACACCCATTAAGCCAGACGGGTCGATCCGAATTTGTGGGGACTACCGGGCCACCCTGAACCACGCCCTACAGCAAAATGCATATCCGGTGCCGGTGGTAAAGCATCTCCTCCACTCCCTGGGGGGTGGAATGGTCTTTGCTAAATTAGACTTAGCTCAGGCATATCAGCAACTACCTGTTGATGAAAAGATGGCACAGGCACAAACGATTGTGATGCACCGAGGTGCCTTCAAATGCACCCGGCTCCAATTCGGAGTCAGTGTAGCCCCAGGGATTTTTCAGAGCCTGATGGAGAGGCTACTACAAGGGATTAAAGGTGTGGTCCCCTACTTTGACGATGTATTAATTGCTGCACCTACAAAAAAATCTTACGGGATTGTTTAAAGTTAGTCCTACAAAAATTCCAAAACGCCGGTCTTAAGGTAAAAAAGAATAAGTGTAAATTGTGTGCAGATAGTGTTGAGTTTTTAGGGTACCTAATTGACAGTCAGGGTATTCACCCTATGACAGTAAACTAAGAGCAATAAAAAACGCTCGCAGGCCTCGGAACAAGGCCGATCTCCAGGCGTTCCTAGGCCTCATCAACTTTTATAATGTATTTCTACTGCATAAAGCAACGGTCGCTGAACCATTACATCGGTTGTTAGACAAGAAAGCAAACTGGTTATAGGGTCATAGAGAAGAACAGGCGTTCCGTAATGTGAAAAAACTACTGACTTCTGACTCTGTACTCGTGCAATACAATGAGACTTTGCTGTTAAATATCACATGTGATGCTTGGCCTTCGGAGTGGGCGCCATTCTGAGCCATGTACTGCCTAATGGTAATGAAGCCCCTGTTGCATATTTCTCAAAGACACTTTCAAAAACTGAGCAAAAGTATGGATAAAGAAGCCCTCGCAATTGTATTGGGCATTAAAAGATTCCACAAGTACATATATGGCCGGGCTTTTACTATCGTGACTGACCTCAAACCGTTATTGGGGATAATAGCTGGAGATAAGCTGACTCCCTACATATTATCCCCCAGGATGACTCGCTGGTCAGAATTCTTGGCTGCTTATAATTATTGGCTGCAATACCGCCCGGGGAAAGCCATTCCCCACGCCGACGCATTGAGCTGAGCACTGCTTCCAGAGACTCTCGACGATCCTGCACCAACGGTAACCACATTACAAATTGAAACACTCAACTCTCCGCCATTGACTGCCTGAGATATCGTGAGAGAAACCAAATGTGACCCCACCTTAGCACGAGTTCTAGGCCGGGTAGAACACGGATGGCCATTGGACCAATTATCAGATGATTTCACACAATTCAAGACTCGACAAATGGAGTTGTTCTCTCAAAAAGGCTGTGTCATCTGGGGTGATAGAGTCGTTATCCCAGAACGACTCCAAAAAGCGCTGCTGAGAACCTTGCACGATGGCCACCCCAGTATCGTGCGAATGAAAGCCCTCGCATGAAGCTACGCATGGTGGCCGGGCATCGACGAGCAAATTGAAAATTGGGTTAAAGCTTGTCATAAATGTCAGGAAGTGAGCAACGCCCCACTTAAAGCCATCCCTACCGAATGGGAGACACCACGGGGACCCTGGTCCTGTATTCACTTGGACTTTGCGGGGCCGACCAAAGGCCACACCTTTCTGCTAACCGTTGACGCCTACTCGAATTGGCTCGAGATTCACTGCATGACGAACACAACCACTGAAGCGGTTATCAAAAACTTGGAAAAACTATTTGCAACCCACGGATTACCAGACGTCCTGGTATCCGACAACGGGCCCCAATTTACAGCGTTGTCGTTCGAGCAGTACCTCGCTGACCGCGGCATCCGACATGCGCTCACCTTGCCTGCGCACCCTGCGATCAATGGCAAAGCAGAGCGCATGGTCCAATTCGTTAAGAAAACCTTGCAGAAGGTAGACTACGATAACATTGACGACAAGATGAATCGAATCCTTTTTCTACAACACATCACACCTCATAGCATCACCAACAAAACTCCAGCCGAACTGCTAATGGGACGAAAACTCCGCTCCCACCTCGACCGGTTACACCCAGCTTATGAACCAGAAAAACCACTAGGATCCAGCGGCCGCTGTCGTGCCTTCCAGGTAGGCGATTTGGTATACGCTAAAAACCTATCGGGCGATCCGCTGTGGGTGGAGGCGACAGTAGTTCATCTAACTGGCCCGAGATCCTACCTTGTACAATGCCTTGACGATAGACTATGGAAACGCCATATCGATCAATTACGATAACGGCTCCCGTCGGGCATTCCTGAACTCCCTTACAACCAAACTGAGGGGGGGGGGAGATATGGAAGAAGATGAATTCCAAGTAAAAGAAAACCCGTTCGAAGGGAACGACGGCGTAATAGAGACACAGGAAGTGGAACCAGAGAGGGTGCACCTCAGATGCACCTCAGGGAATTACCGAGAATAATAGCAATGATGAAGAAATGAACTCTGAACCAGAGGCAACCCTGTTGCCAAACAACGATCTACCTCAGCGTGATTGCAGCCCAATGACACAGCGAAAATCAAAAAGACTAATAAAGCAACCGTCCTACCTAAAGGACTATGTAACTGCGCCCTGCAACAGAAGCCAGGGGGAAGGGGTGTTGTGAATGCATAAAGTTTAATAAAGAGAACTTGAGCTTGGAGTAAAGTGCAGGGTTCTGGCCCTGCACTTCTGATTGGCTGTTAACGGCAGGATCGGATTGGCTCGTTCCGGGGAATCCGATTGGCCATTAACAGAGAGTTCCTATTGGTTAAGGGAGCTAGCGCTCCTCGATTGTTATTGGTTAATAGTTATTGGGGTTGCCTATACAAGGAGGGTTATAACTTCCATTGAGTTGAGAAGTCACTATGTAAATAAAGAGTTGAAGTTCACCATTCCAGAGGCTTGTCTCCATTCTTTCTCGCTATGTTACTAATTCCCTGGTCAAAGAGTTATAAAGTCAATGTGTTCCTTTACTGACACCCAGTGGTAAATATAGAGAAGAAAAGCAAATGTTCATCTGTCTTTTCTTTTGGAATCAAGCAACCTTTTCATCCACTTAGAAAAACACATTAGATGATTAATTACTGGTTGATATATTTTGGATTGAATGAGCACAATAAGTCTTGTATTCAGTATGATATCTATGGTATGCCTTCTTAGTATATTATGGCATTTTGTTTTGTTTTGTTTTGTTTTGCCATTTTAAAGCTATGCAAAGGTGGTGGAAATGATGAGGTCATGAGGATAAATAGCTCACAAGTAAGTTGACTTAATGCATTACAGGAGTTTCAACTTAGAAATGAACATAACAGCAGGAAGACACCCTCTTATGGCTGTTGCATTTATAAGCCAGTATTAAAACCAAAGTAATTTGGAGTGTTTCTTTAAAAAAAAAAAATCTCATTCAATTTGTTAATTTGTGCTTTGGAAACCCTACTCTGCAGTCGACCTCCATTTTCTATAACTGTGTCTTCTCCATCATATGTGTAATATAGTTTTTAAAACTATAAACTATGTTTCATGGAGTCTTACATTCAAATTTTAAACAGATTTGTATGTTATGTTTGCATAACAAAATTACTATAATACTTAACAATGTGTGTTTTCAGCATACAAGATATGTTTGGCAATATTTCCAGTATTTATTTATTTATAAATATGTATGGTGACTCTGGGCAAAATGAGACAAATGAATTTCAACTGAGTTCTGGAGAGACTGGTGTCTTATTTCTTGGAGTCCTGCAGCCTTAATCATCTTCCCAAAGCTATGACTTTCACACAGATCAAAATTTGCTGATTTCAGTGGGACTCTCTCTTTGGTAGGTGTGGGATTGTTGTTTGGGCAACTGACCACAAGCTGGATCTGCTTATTACATTTGTTTGTCATGGAGGAGCTACTTTGTGGTTCCATGTATCATGTGAACATAGTTTGGGCATTGTTTTAAACATGATGATATTGACCCCATTCTCTCAGTTAACAATAATTCTATTTCTTGCTGGGTTGTTGGACATGTCTTCTGTTTCACTCAGGAAAATACTTCACATTGTCTTGAATATTGTAACATAATTCATCTCTATCAGCATCTGCAAGTTCTTGCTGGTTTCATAAAAATGATGAAGGCAGTGTCACAATGCAAGTACAGAAAGGTACTTGTATGATGATGCCATGACAGGGGTTTCATCATACTGAACTCTCTCCTTCCCAGGTCCCAAAAGGTCCCAACTCTGGCTCTTAGATTTAGTGATATTTCTCTACACAGTTTCAAATGTAGCCACACCATAATCTCTTGGAGATGTTTTAATAAACTTGTTGTGGTTACCTTAAATGCATCACTACGCAAATGAAATCACTGGGTAATCCGACACTGGAGGTTTTTAAGAAGAGACTGGACAACCATTTTGTCTGAAATTTATAGGGTTTCCTGCCTTGAGCAGGGGGTTTGATTAGAAGATTAGGATCCCTTCAATTTTGTTATTTTCTAGGATTTCTAACTACAACAAATTTGGATTCATGTGAATGGCTTTCTGTGATAGAAGTTACCAAATCCCAAAAATTTTTGGTGCAAAATAAAATGGATGACCTGGGAATTGAAGCCTAGCTTCTTTCCAGCAGTTCTATTTCTGCTCAACCCAAACTGTACTGATCAATTAATTGATGCATTTATCTGACATTATTGTACTATAAACATTTACATTTGATACTAGCTCCCAATTCATCATCACCATCCAAGCTAGATGTTTCTGGTGAGAAAGAAATTGGTTAGAGAATTGGTCCTCTGGCTCTCACTAACTTGTAGATGGCTCTACCATTCTACTACAAGGCTAGCAGGACTGTCTCCTATTCTTTCTGATCAATTCCTTGCTATGTAAGGAAAGTATTTCTGACCACACTCCTTTCTGAACATATGAAAGAGGTTATCGAAGCATTTCCTAAAAATACCTTCTTCTTCTTTAAAGAATTGCACAGGCATTGCATTTTAGCAAGGTGGTTATTCTCCTTTGAAAGGAAGAATTTAATCACTGCTCCAAATTCTTTCTGCAGGAACAGCCACATAATACGTTTTCATACATTGCAGGACATTATTATGCTTGCTGCCATTTTTCTAAGGAATACTCAAAGGATACTCAAAGTTCAGTATTTTTTAATGCATACAGATACTGCCTTTCAAGGATTTGCGGTCTCCAAGATGGCATTTATTCCTCTTAAATTCTTTAAATTCTTTAAATTCTCAGATGAATATGAGTATTTGGTGGAAACCTGTTCATGTAATAATAAACTGTGTGGTTTGAATCATGCTTCCTTTCGCAGCCATGCTTTTTTCTATTATATGAAACATGTTTCAGGGTTAAAACAGCTAAGAGAGGGATGGGGAGAAATAGCATTCAGTTTATAGTACAATCATTTTTTCTCTTTGCAGCTCCTTATCAATCTAGAGCATTGGAAAAACCCATTTTTACCCTTACATTGACAAATACATTTCATTTTACAGAGGCTTCTGAACATCAAATGGAGATAATTAAAGCAAGATGATCTCAAGTAGGGAAGAATGAAATTCAGTTACCATTTTCAAAGTGATTCATTAAACCTCCTGCTGGATGCAAATATTTATTTCAAGGAGAGAAAGAAGCAAATGCTTATCAAATTCAAATGCTTCTCTTGTGTCTTATTTTGAACGCGACATTCAAAAGGACAATATTTGAATCCTGTGCCAGATGATTAGCCTATGTAGTGTAGGTCATTCATTTTTCTTTAGCCGTTCTTTCAGAAGTTAATATCAGATGCCAGCTTAACATTGTTAGCCAAGCACAAATTCCTTGACAGTTTGATAAATTACCAACGTGTCGTTGCACAAAAATAATAATTCACACTACATGTTTTACATTCTTTTAAAAAAAGAGTCTAATATTGTATACTTCAAGTTTACCCAGCAAAATTTGATGCCTAGTTGGCTTTGGATTGTCTTTGAGATTTTGAACACACACAGCAGTGCTCTTTAAATATTATCCTTCCTCTGTGAGATCTGCTTTTCCCTGATCAGTGCTGTTCCTCTTGAAGAAAAGCAGATAAGTACCACAATGGACTTTATTAATTGCAAAATGATGCTAGTTTGTGCATTTGTTGCTTTTGTTTGGAATCATTTTTTTTTTCTTAATACTGGTTCCTGGCTCCTTTTTCTGGTTAGTTCTAAAATCTGAATGGATTCACTTTTCTAACAATACTCCCTAAAATCTGCCTAAGATCAATTATAGAAAAATTCCACAATCAGTGTGTGCAAAGTGGGGCAACACTTTCATGGTTCAAGCATATGGGGTTTAGCCATGGAGTCTGTCACCATCCAAGGCAAGCTGGACTGACATCAAAAAGCAACTCATATGTCAGTAGGACAATATTTGAGAATTGAGGCTATTTATATTGTGAATGTTTACTTTCCTTCATGCACAGAGAGAGGGAGATCAAAGTATGATTCAGCATTTGAAATTATTATATGGACTGACTCATTCAAGGCAGTGGAATTGGCTTGTTAAAGTATAATCCCATGAGTTATTGCACTATTTGAGATTTCCTCACATATTCCCATTTACCAGGCCATTGTCCTCAATGGACCACAAAGATTGGAGCAAGAAGTTTCATATACAGAGAAAGCAGTGCATATAGAGTACACTGTGAAAGCAGTGTATATAGAGTGGTAGGGCTCCTTGTGGCTATAGATCTCTCAGGGGTTTAATCAGTTCCTAGGTGTTGACACTGTAAAGGGACTATGTGATTTTAATCCAATATTTAGAGCAGGGATGTCAAACTGGCAGCCTGCAGACTAGATGTGTCATGTGTAGGCCATATCCACCCCAGCTCTGCAAAGGCAAAAAAAAAAAAAAGTCATGATATGTCACAATACATCATGTGACATGATCAAGTTTAACACCCATAATTTAGAGGGTCGGAAACTGACCTTAAAAGTGACACAAGGAAGGACTGAAATATGCTATGATCAAGACAAGACATAAGGGTAGTACAGGAAAAAAAGACACTCCAAACAAACTAATCAAAAATATGGAGAAAGATAGGAGTCTTGACCTTTTATTCATTCAAGGTTCCATCTTGACTTCTCAATTCTCTCCACTTTAAATTTTTCAGTGGCATCTAGCCTCATGTACAAAAAACAAAATGTTCTATTCATTGAACAAAAAAGTAACTGTGCAACTAAGAGTACATTGCACACACTTCCCACCCACCCCCAGAAATACCCCAGTTGTATTAACAGTAGGATCTATCTCACATATTGTAGAAGGCATTAAAAAATCCTATTGGGTTTCCCAAGAACCCAGTGTAAACAAAAGACTAAGAATGGTAGTCAGTAAATCTTTGAATGAAGTCATCTTCCAATAGCTCTTAGCCAACCCCTAAGATATCTTAGCATTTGAGCAACAATCTGTTTATTCCAGTACTTCATTATTAGTTGTGGAGATCTTTGATTCTTCTGAAATAAAAAGGAACATTTCTGTTCCATTTAAGAGTGGAAGAAATAATAAAAGCTTCATAACTTGGGCAGGCCATCATCAGCAGGGTTGGATATATTTTGTTAAGGAGTAGAGTGGTGTCCAGATGTGAGAACACAACATATTATACCATCAATGTCTACAATGGCTGTTTGTTCAACTTTTCACATTTTCATTTGGGCTTACCATAATGTAATTTGCAACTGCTGAATTGACAAAAACTCCAAGTCCAGGGAGTAAGACCTCTAAGATTTTGTGCCAGGTCGGAAAAGGTGGTTAGTAGGGATGGTTAACAGGTGCTTTTATTGCTAATTGAGTCTGTAACTTATTAGGCCTTTCGACTTTATGCAGATCCTGAGAAATGGTTCATTGTTATTTATTGGAGAGGCAGGAAATCTGACACTAACTGGAATGAATCCAATGTTGTAAGCATTTAGCAAGGTTGCAGTAAAAATAAAAGTAAAGTTTTAAAAGGAAATAGTTGCTACAGGTCTGATTTCAAGAAATTGTTTTTGTGTCATGGGGCTGCACAAAATATGAGCCAAGAAATGGGCTGTTCTTCAGCATGCTATGAAGTTTTGCTTCATTGATTTATTGAGTCACTACTATAGAGATCAATGTCCCTCTGTAAATATATACTAATATGAACTAAGTAACTACTATATGGAAGATATAATTAGACCTTTAGTTTACTTAAAAAGATGTTGAGACCCTAGAAAGAAGCAAAGAAAAGCAACAAAGATTATAAGGGAGGTAAACCATAGGAGGAATAATTGAAGAAGAAAAGAACTGATAAGCAGTCTTCTACTACTAAGGGGCTGTCACAGAGAAGAGTTCAACCTATTCTCCAAAGCACCTGAGGGCAGGACAAGTAGCGATAGGTAGAAGATCACTAAAGAGAGATCCAATCTAGGAGAAATTGTCAAGGAGAAATTTTCTGACAGTGAGAACAATTAATCAATGGAATGTCTTACTTTTCAAGGTTGTGAGTCTTCCATTACTGGATGTTTTCAAGGAAAGACTGGACAGCCATTTGTCTAGAATGAGGGAAAAAACATAATCTGAATAGAGAGTGTTAAGCCTGGGTTCCCCAACCAGGGTTAGGGAGACAAGCTAAACAGAATGTGCAGCGTTAGTCAGATAGGCACACAGATAAATGAGTGAGATTAGTTTGTATGTTTATTAACATACAGTAAAAATAACAGATACGCTTGTGCTATCAAAAATATAGTTTATTCCATTATGAGTTCATAGCATAGTCAAAATAACAGTCCAGTAGTCATGTATCATTTAGTCAGTCCATTCAGGGATATTCAGTTAGCAAAATCCATGTAGAATATCCTATGTCAGTTCACTTACAAATCAGTCCTTTGTTTCTCTCCCGTTCGAGCAAAGCAGTCTTGATTCCAAGCAGTAATCAGGGATCATCAAAGCCAGAGAGAGCAAGCTGTCGTCTTGCTTCTTTTGAAGTGTTTTCACAACCACTCCCCTAATTACTTTCCTATATTTAAAGCTGCAGACACTTTAACTAACAAACTATGATTACTTAGTTATTATTTTACCTAAACCAGTTAGGGTAAACAATGTTATCCCTAACATTCTCCCCTTTTAGGAAATAATAATAAATATAACTATTTACATCTTTAAATCATATTTGTTACAACTCTCTTTAAACTTAATTACTCTTTGAACTTTTGAAAATTGGTCTGCAATGTTTTCTTCCGTCATGCAGTATTCCAATTTAATTAGCCCATTCTTTACAGATTCTCTAACATTTAAGTATCTTAAATCAGTATGCTTTGATCTAGTTTTTACAGCAATACTAGTAGCTAACTGTATAGCTGCCTGGTTGTCCTCGTACACAATAATGGAATCTTTAACAGTTATACCCATGTCTAATAATAACTGTTTGTACAAAATCAAGTCAGTGCATAATAATGACAGACATGAAAATTCCGCTTCCATCGTGGACAAGCTGATATGCTGTTGTCTGATTGACCTCCATCCTATTAGTGTCTTACCAAATAATATAGCCAACCCAGATGTTGATTTTCTAGTGTTTATATCAGTTGCAAAACTTGCATCTGCATAGGCACTAAGACTCAAATCACCCTTTGGTTCTATATACAATGCATGGTTCATTGTTCCTTTAAGATATCTTAAAATTCTCTTTAATGATTGCCAATGACATTGACGTGGATCTGAATTAAAACGTGCCAGCTGATTAACACTATAAGCTATATCAGGCCTAGACCAATTGCTTATATATGATAAGCTGCCAATCAAAGATTGATATATGGACTTATCAAATTTGGGACTTTGATCATTAGTTTGGCAAACTTCCTGATTCATTGGAGTCTTTGCCGGTTTACAAAGTTCCATTTTATACGTCTTAATTAATTGGCAAATTTTATCTTCTTGAGATATCTTAAAACCATTTTTTGTTTTGTTAATTGTCAATCCTAGATACTTTTTAATTTCACCTAAATGCTTTAATTTTATCTTTTTGGCTAATAATGATATAATCTCATTAGCTTCATTATTAGTCTTAGTTATCAAAGCAATATCATCTGTAAATAATAACAATAATGACACCGTTCCATTATTTTCTCTTTTAAACACACATGGATCTGCTAAACCAGATTTAAAACCTATATTGTTTAACTTTTTCACAATATATTGGTTCCACTCAAACCCAGATTGTTTCAACCCGTAAAGACTCTTTTTGAGTTTCCAACAATCATTACTATTTACTTTATTGTCTTTTATACCTACTGGTTTTCTTAAATATATAGTGTGCTGCAATGGTGCATGCAGATAAGCAGTTTCTTCATCTAAATGGTTAATGACATAGTTTTTCTTAGCTGCCCACACTAATGCTGCTCTTAAAGATGTTGCTTTAAGACTTGGTGCAAAAACTTCATCGTAATCAGATGCAGTTTGATTAAATCCTTGAGCTACTAACCTAGCCTTATGGGTAACAGTCCCATCATTTCCAGTTTTTACTTTAAATATCCATTTGCACCCAATGGATTTTTCTCCTGGAGGTAATTTAGCATCTTCATAAACTTTCATTACCTTTAATGAATTTAGTTCCTTTTCCATTGCCTTTTGCCAATTCTCCTGATCCTTAGCAGGATACATCCTAAGTTCATCTACACTAGTTGGAACTTTAGTTACTTGGCAAACTATACTTGCTTGATACCTATCAGGTGGTCTAGTTACACGTGTAGTACGTCTAGGTATTACAGGACTTACAGGTGAACTTTCCTTTATTAACTCTTCTTGATTATCTAACTCTTCCTAATCAACTGTTTCCTCTTGTTCTGGTCCTATTTGCTCTTCATGGACTTCTTCTTTAATTGGACTCTTCTTATAACTAATCCGTTCTTTTTGCCTTTTGTAGGGTTCAATAATTACTTCATTATTTAAATCTTGCTCTAATCTATTCCATCCTACATGTTCTAGGAATTTAGCACTGGCACTGGTGTAAACTCTAGATGTACCTGGTTCCCAGAATCTATAAGATCTATGATTAGATGTATATCCTACAAAAAATATAATCTTTTAGCTCTATGCTGTCCTTTGTGTCTAAGTTGTGTAGGGATATGCACCCATGCTGGTGCTCCAAATGTGTGCATGTAACTTAAATCAGGTTTTGTATCATGCCACAATGTGAATGGTAATTCACCTGTTGTTGAATTAACAACATTATTTAAAATATGATTACCACACATTATTGCTTCTCCCCATAAATTGTCAGGTAATCCTGAATCAGACATCATAGTTCGTGTCATTGATTGCAATGTTTGGCCTCTTCTCTCTATAAAGGCATTATGTTGTGGCCTATATGGTGCAGACTTTTTATGTTGTATACCTAACATTCTTAGTCTGTTCTGGAATTTATTATTTGTAAATTCCATACCATTATCTGTTATAAGAGTTACTAATTTCTTTTTAGTTTTCCTTTCAGCAAATTTTATCCAATTAAAGAGATTTTGATACGTTTCAGTTTTGCTCTTCATAAAATAGCAAAACCCATATCTAGAATAGTGGTCCATTATACTTAATATGTAACGAGCTACTCCTACACTTGGTTTTTTCGGACCTATTAAATCTGCAAATACTACCTCTAAAGGTTCTTTGGTAGTAAATGCATCAACTCTATTAGCCGGTGTGACCCTGCTCTTACTTTGATTACAGGCATTACATTGCAAATACTTATTACAAGGTTTCAAACTTATTCCCTTAGATAATTCAACAGTTTTCTTAAGCATTTTAAAATTTAAATGCCCTAGCCTTTGATGTAACAAGTGAATACATTCATCATGAGGTTTCTTATTTTCATAAACTGTGTTAGCCACCTTTAAACCATCATCATTTAACACATATAATTCACCTCTTAAAGATGCAGTAATTTTCTTATCTTCTTTTTCAATTATGCAGTTATCTCCTTTAAAAGTAACTACATATCCTAGTTTAACCAAAATTCTAACTGAAATTAAATTAAACTTAAGTTGTGGTACATACAACATTTTTACATTCTCTTTTATAAAAGAACAATATGCTATAACTTGACCTTTAGCTTTCAGTTTCCAGCCATTGGCTAACGATATCTGCTGTGTACTCTTGGACATTTTAATAAAATGTTTGTTATCATTTGTTATACAGTGGGATGCTCCACTGTCAACCACCCATAAATTATTTTTTACAGCTCCGTTAGTATACATGGCTAACTCTAAATTTTTCTTTTTCTTTTGATAACTTTTAGTATTCTGGCAAGCGTTCTGGTACTTTGCTTTTTTACAAAATCTTGCCAAATGTCCTCTTCCTCCACAATTAAAGCACTTTTTAATTGCATATGCAGTAGGAGATTCATTATCTTCTTTTTGAGGTTGCTGCCTCCTTAACTCATTTCTTTCAAGCCTTCTTCTGGCCTCTTCAATCAATCTGCCAGTTATATCAGTTAAAGTTAAACTTTCCTTTGGCAAAATTTCAAGTGAAGTTACGTAGTTATCATAACTTTCGTTAAGGGAAGATAGAATTATGTAGACTTGGTGTTGTTCAGAGAAAATAAGCTCTTTCTCTTGCAGTTCTTGAAAAATGCTTTGCATAGTTTTCAAATGACTCAGCACATCACCATTCATCTGGAGATGCGTACTGAAAAGCTTCCGTGTTAGATTTATGTGTGCACCAACATTATCTCGAACATAAATCCTCTTCAGCTTCTGCCAACACCCAACAGCCGTTTTCTCTCCATGGATATAAACAAGTTGCTTGTCAGTTAATGTTAATCCAATTATGCAAATAGCTTGTTGATTTTTATGCATAAATTCTTCTATCTTTATTCTACCTTCATCATCCTCCTGATCCCATTCCTCTACGTTTGGTGGATTTTCAATTATGTTCCACAAACCTTCTCTTCGTAGAAGCAGACTACATTTCATAGACCATGATACATAGTTTGTTCCATCCAGCTTGGATATAAGGGACAAACTTTGTAGATTGACTTGTGCCATGTTTTTCTTTATATGGATATAAAACTATAATTAATAAAACACAGCTGTCTGTTTACTGTAATGTATAACAACACAAACTCTCACTTTTACATAGATCTGTTTTATCCTAATTAAACTGACTTTGCAGCCTCTGGGCCCATAACCAATGTTAAGCCTGGGTTCCCCAACCAGGGTTAGGGAGACAAGCTAAACAGAATGTGTAGCGTTAGTCAGATAGGCACACAGATAAATGAGTGAGATTAGTTTGTATGTTTATTAACATACAGTAAAAATAACAGATACGCTTGTGCTATCAAAAATATAGTTTATTCCATTATGAGTTCATAGCATAGTCAAAATAACAGTCCAATAGTCATGTATCATTTAGTCAGTCCATTCAGGGATATTCAGTTAGCAAAGTCCATGTAGAATATCCTATGTCAGTTCACTTACAAATCAGTCCTTTGTTTTTCTCCCGTTCGAGCAAAGCAGTCTTGATTCCAAGCAGTAATCAGGGATCATCAAAGCCAGAGAGAGCAAGCTGTCATCTTGCTTCTTTTAAAGTGTTTTCACAACCACTCCCCTAATTACTTTCCTATATTTAAAGCTGCAGACACTTTAACTAACAAACTATGATTACTTAGTTATTATTTTACCTAAACCAGTTAGGGTAAACAATGTTATCCCTAACAGAGAGTCCATAAACCAATATCACACAATAACTTGAAAAGTATCAAGAGACTTGGTCATTAAATATCAAAACAAAACAGGGATCAAGAACAGGAATTCATGATTCACAAAGCCATATGCCAAAGTTCTTTCTAGCAATGGAAGGCAGTCCTGAGCAGTTTAAATTCTCTCCCCATTGATTGTGCACAGATGAGGCTTCCCTGCTCAGTGGTTGCCAGTAATGAGGTACTAGGCTTGCTTGTAGAGTCAGCATCTGTCCACTTGCTCATGAGGCACATATTTTTCCAGGATGCAGGATTCTCAGAGTGGGGAAATTTCCCCTGCTTCTTGGAGCCTGGCTCTGAGGCCTTGGCAGACACATGAGTCCTGGTTTATTATGATTCACAATTCTTTTAATAGTCGGTTAGGGTACAAGCAGGCTATTCAAGATGAAGGTGGCCCATCAACCTTACAGCAAATAGTCCTACTGTTTGCCTCACAAAATAGGAAAAAATGGTATTAATAGGCTGAGTGTTACAAACCCGTAAAACAAGGTGTAATGACCTGGGGCACAGCACAGAGAGCTGGCAGTTCAAACTGCCCTTTTATTGATCCAAATTTCCCCAAACGCTCCCATATTTCTGGCAAGTCCTAAAGCAAAGTGATGAAAAACACACGCATATACGTCAAGCAGCCTCTGGCTGCAAACAGTCCAGCCCAACACTGTGAACACAATGGCTACACAGCAACAGATCCAGCAGGGCAAGTTGAAGAGTCCAGAAAGCAAAGAAGCATGGCAAGTAACTCATAAATCCAGAAAGAGTTCAAGGAATCCAGGAAAGTTCAAACATCGGCACTCAACACTCCAGGAATTCAATGTTTGTTCCCAACAAATACCTCTCCCTGCAGTGTCTCCTTAAGTCTTGTGAAGAGGGATGGGGCACTCTCCTCTTGAGCAGCAGTCTGCACTCTTCTTGCCTTATCTCAACTCTCTATTCTCATGGATCCTTGCTCATTGCATGAGCTCTGTCTCTCATGTTCACTGATTAGCCGCTCTTAGTCACCCAGCACCTATTCCTCCCTGCCTACAAACCATCCTAATCCTGAAAAGTCCTGGCCTGACTGGCCCCGCTCCTCCCCATTTTCCTCTGAAGCCAACAAAACTGCTCCTTGATCTCTCTTGGCTTCAATTCCAGCTCATTTTCCCCCACAGATTCAGACTCCAACGGGGCATGATACAAGGACAGGCAAGTACCAGCTTTTATAGGGTTTACTTCACTTGTTTAACAAAATACAATGATGGACAGACAAATGGACAGTCACTAACATTTAAAAAGGCTTATTTCTGACCACAAATTTATTTCTTTTCCCAGCTCTAATTTCATAGACTTTCCATATTAGAATAAAGGAGGGGAAAAATACCGCTTAAGGAAGAGAACTTTTATTATTGCTGTGGTGAAGTCATTGTAAATTAAAAAAAAAACATTATTGGCCTACTTTATTGTGAATCCCCTAAAGATCAAATCAATAAAGTCCGTGAATCTTTTAACCTTTTCTAACCTAGGATTATTCACACATAATAATGGAGTCAAACTCAACATTCCCTTCTGGTTAGATTTACTAAGAGATACATTTGTCCAAAGATTAAGTGTTCCATTATTAAATGTCCTATGAATAATATAGGTGTTCAAATCAGCAAACATCAAATTTAAATTTGTGATTCGTTTTGAGGAGTAAGTCTGTTTGATTCAAATGTCTAACTCAATTGATTAGAATTGATCTGTTCAATTTGATACAATTGTGTGTGTGTGTGTGTGTGTGTGTGTGTATGAATGCCACTTGCATATATACCAAAGTCCATAAAAAAATTAAAAATCCCAATCTACTCAAAGGCACCTTGATTAAATTCAACACAGTGAATCAATTTGGCAATTTGATTAAAAAGGTGATTCTATTTAATCAACTTCATATCTAAATTTCAAATCAATTTTATATAACTCTAATTAATATGGTTGGATTGTCTTCTTTCTAATTTCTTGGATACTGAATTGTAATTTTAATTTAAACAGGCTATCCAGGGATATATATAGAAACCACTACATTTTTTCAGATCAGTCCTAGTTTATATAATGCTGCTTTAATTACAAGAAAAAGAACAAAACCATTTTGATGCTTCAGCAAAATTTCTAACTAGGAACAATAAAAAGGGAGACTATTCAGTTTAGATAACAATAGATTTGTCTTCAGTTTGTAAACCATTTGACCTAATGGTAAAATCATCATTCACTGATCACCCAACCTGCACTTCAAGATTTCTGAAAGGTCATCCTAATGTCCTGCTTAAAAGAGACCATGATCTCATTTAAAGAGGAAACAAAAATGACATCAAGATAGATCCCCTTTCCTCCTTATACAAATGATTGGCCTGCACCAAGTCTTTAGAAATTTAAACTAAGTTCTGTCCAATCATGAAAGTGGCTTGTCATCTTAGGCTGAATCAATCTGTATAGATCTTTCTAGAGAAGTTCAGGGCAGCTAGCTGCCCTAGGAATAGAAAATAAAAGTGGTTTTAATTGCATGACATTTGTTGGGTTATAAATACTTTATTAAAGAACTGAAGAAACAAACATGCAATCTTCTCAGCAAGACTGGAGCTCATTTTCATTCCGAATCATGCTACAATAACAACAGAATGGATTACATTCAGACAAATATGGAACTGGTTAGAATATTTTGAGTTTTGGACCCAGCCAATACAGTGAAAGACAAAGTCTCTTCAACAGCTGTAATTGAATATTGAATGTAATTAAAACCTCTCACTATAACAATGAATTTTGGTAGCCTATCACTTCAACCCTAAAAGTCCTCCAGAACAATTCTGCCTACCAAAAAGCTACTACAGATGGCACCAGTCTCACTTTCCAAGGGAAGCTGTTCCTAAAAACTGCCACCATCAATATGAACACTACTTCCTGGCCATAGTCTGCTTCATTCTCAAAAATACATTACTATTTAAAAAATTCTCTTGGAATAAGCATCTCTGATAACTCAATTACAGTTGGAGAAGGCAGTCTTGAAATACATAGTTACCAAGTCATAAAGAGCTTTATTGGTTAAAATGCTCTATTTTCCTTCCCCAAAGCTATAGTCCTAATCTAGATTAGGAAATCTTTAAAAGTAGAGGAGAATCACAAAACCAGGGTTAAAGATGTATTTAATCTTACTGCTAGTTTGACATCAAGATTGCTTTTTGTCAGCAATAGTCAAAAACCGGACTTCCGGTTTGCCAGGCTTCAGCAGCGGCGGGGTTGCACCGATCCTGCGCGATCCCTGTTGCGCTAGCCGTCTTGGTGCCTCCGATCCTGATGGGTCTGGAGGATAAGGCTGCCCCGTAGAGACAGCCGAAGACAGAGGGAATCCAGACAGACCTCCTCCCCACCCAGCATAACCCCCTTTTCTCAAGGTGGTGTAGCGGAGGTCAGCAATGGCCACCACAAAGAAGCTGCCAGCTGGACAAGATTGTGCTGGAGGAAGAAGGAGAAAGTTTTGAAGCAAAAGTTTTTGGTTGAACCGGGAATATAAGATGCATTTAATATCCTGAAAACCTTGATTTTTGAACGATACTTTGTTTCCAGAAGAGATTTATAAGCGGCGAGTGAAAGTGATGAAAGAGAAAGGTTACTCTCCTTCCCTATGGAATCAACAAATTGACATTGAAAAGCCTGCTTTTTTATAGAAGGTAAAAATTTAAAGCTCTTCGTGACAAGTGGGGATGGAGAGGACAAAGGAGAAATTGATATTAAGATTTTGTTGGAGGAGATGCCTGGAAGATTTTGAGCTTGGAAGTTAATTGCAATAAGACTTTTAAATACAGATTGGGCTTTTTCTTCCCTTTCCAATTGATATTATCCCAGGAAGCAAAAGTGCAAAGGGAAGAATCTTGTGCTCTGTTTGGACTGTTTGATGACTTTGGGAGTTTGGGGAATTGTTCTAAGTTTTGAAATATTTTGGTTGTCTTAAGAAGAAGAAGAGAAAAGAAGAAAAGGTTTATAAAGGCTTTATCTGTTGATGAACTAAGAGAGGAATAATGAAAAATAAAGAAAGAAGGCAAGGACACTTGGAGAGAAACTATTTGCTTTTTAGAAATGGCACTTGCTACTTACCAGCAAATACAACAATTGAAGGAGGAAGCAGAGGAAGAAGAAGAAGAAGGAGAAACCATCTTTAATGAATCCAAAAAGTTGATTAAGAAAGGAAAGAGAAAGAGAGGAAGGAAAAAGGACTTAAGACTTAAAAAAAACATCCAAGAAAGAGAAAAATAAGATGCAAAATCAATACAATGTTAGAAAGCAAAAGAAAAGAGAAATACAATGGAGGGGGGAAGCTAAAAAGGTGGAGATTTGGGGAAGGGGGGATAAAAAGACCAGGGGGGGTAAAAAAGGAAGGGAAAAGGGGGAAAAAAGCCACAAAGGTTTGAAACAAGATGGGAAAAAGAAATTTTTTTTTTTTTAGGGATAAAACGTAATGTAAAATTTTTCTTAAAAGGATTCTGCAAGGTACATAAGATAGTATTGTAGTATTTGTATTAGAAATAGAAAATTAGAATTTAATAAGAATTAAGTAAAGATTAAAATATTAAATGTTTAACAATGATCGATTTTAAGATTTAATAAATTATTAAAAGGAATGTTTAAAATACTTAGTTTAAGTATAGAGTTTAATTGACTATATTAGTATAAATTTATTATGGTAGCATTTGACTTTCAAATAGATAATTGGAATGTTATAAGATTTAATGTTTAATTATATATTTAATTACTTTATAGATTTACTATTTTTTCTTTCTTTTAAAAATTAGTAGGTAGAATGTACTAAGCAGAATCAGATGGGGAAACAGGTGTTACCTTAAATGTTAATTTAGGGGAGCGATGGAAAGGCATCATACTTCGATTAGTGATTTCAGGAGAAATTCTTTTTTTCTACTATAGGGAATGAGATAAATGGGTAATTGGAAAAGAATGGACAAAAGATACAAGTATAATGATGTAAATTAAGACAAAATAAATGAAATATAATTAAGAAGAGTGGAAAGCGGGGAGAAGCTATAATGAAGATATAAAATGGTAAATAAGATAGGAAATGGTATATAAGATGAGCATAAATTTAATTGAAGTCCATATAAAGAGAGGTAATCCGGGGCCAAGCTACTTTCTAAAAAAGAAGTTTTATGTTTTTGTGTTTTGTGTATTTATGTTTGTTTGAGATTTAATAAAACCTTGGAGGAAAACTAGATGAGGATAATTATAAACAAAACAGAGGGAGATATGAATATGATGAGTATAAAATGGATAAATACAGAAAAGAAACGTAATTGAATAAGAGTAAAGAGAAATAATGAGAAATCTGCTAAAAGATATTTAAGTGGAAATGGGATATATTATAATTATGTTGTATAAAATAAAATAATGTTTTATCCATCTTGTAAAAATTTATAATGGAAAGAGGTTTTATGTGTTCAATGTTTAATGATGTTTTGGTTGTTTTTAAAATTAATAAAATTTGTTTCAAAAAAGAAAAAGAAAAAGAAAGATATAGTCAAAAACCCTGGTTTTACTTCCAAAAACTGAGGCCAACACTTTTTAAAGCTATTTTGGCTGATTAACATAATATTCATGTTCAATCTATAAAAAATAAAATTGTCCATGTGGATGATGACCAAGATAAATGGTTCTCACATGTTACTCTCTCTGCCCTTCTTTCTTGCATGTATTCTGAGCAGGAAATAACTTCTTTCCTAGGATTGCAATGTTCATTCCATTCATGTGTTTCAAATCCAGGGTTACATTTTAAATGCACATCTAAATCAGCTTTCTCAACTTGGAACCAGATGTGAAAAAAAATCCAGATGTATTAGTCTCCTCTAGAATGTTCCACCAGATTTCCAAACCATACTGAAGGGAATATTAGACATTGCACATATGGAAGGCACCTGGTCAGGAAAGAATAATCTAAATATACAATAATCTAAATATATCATCCTTGTTTTTATAGGACATAAATTATGTCCCACGTTTCATCTCTTCACCATTCTAGCTTTCTAGAATGTTTTTAAAAATTTGTGGATATTGATTGTGTATATATTATGATGCTGAATTCCTCAACAAAAATTATAATTTATATGGGAGAAGGCGAAGCTTTGTTTCGGTGATACAGCTGCGATCTCGGGGCTCTGAGATCGCAGCCGATATTTTCGCCCCTGGTCGGTCCCAAAGGACCTAAACCGTCCCGTAGAGACGGGGATAGAGAAGGGTACTGTCCCAGGATCCCAGAGATCTTGCAAAATCTCTGGTTTGATCCGGGAGAAGCCCTTTTGCTGGCGGCGGAGAGGCAGCCTCCATAGCTGCTGAAGTCGGGACAGCTCCGGAAAGAAAGTGGCTGGAAAGAAGTGTGACAGTTGGGTGAGAAAAACTCTTTTGTGTTGTAAATTCGCTGAGGTTGGAAAGGGCATCCTGAACAAAGAAGAAATCTGTGAGACTTTTTTTTTTTTGACTGAAACTGTCTGAGCGGCGTTTTTTAAAGTGATGTCAAATTGAGGCTTGGGTTTTTTTTTTTTTTCTTTTTCCTATATTTTTTTGGGGGGACTTTAGTGTGACTTTGTAGGTAACCGGATTGAATTTTCTCTTATATATATTTTTATGCTCCCTTTGATTTTTTAACTTTCTTTAGGATAGAGGCTCCCTTTGGCTATTTTTTTTTCTGTATATATTACTCCTTTTTTCTGGCTGGGGGGGGAGGAAGAGCATTAAGAAACTTTGCAACACTGCCAACTAGAGGCTTGAAAGTATTTTATTTGAATTGGAGAGAATTGCAAAAAGACCTCTTCTCAAGGACATCTTAAAGTGATAAAATAGAGGGAGAGCACAGCAAAATATTATTGCAGGTGCTTTCCTGGACTGTTATCAATATTTCAACACTTGAAATATTTGAAGCTGCTGGAGAAGAGAATCATAACAAGAGCCTTGGATAAATAAATAAAGTGCAGTGTGCTTTCATATATATATATATATATATATATATATATATATATATATATATATATATATATATATATATATCCCATTCGCCAGCCTTTTTCTAAATTTCAATTCTAGTAATATTCTTATTTCTGCCTTTTATTTTAAAGGGAAAGCCTCAGAGTTTTTTCTCTTTTTTTCTTTTTTTTCTTTTTCTTTTTATTGGGACTTTTTTGCTTTTTCTATCCATGTTTTTGGACCACTTTGTTTTTCTTTTTTGATTATTGAGACTTTTCAACTGGATTAAGGTGTGAAGAACCTGAAGGAACTTTTTGTTTTTTCTCTTTTTGCTTTCTTTTTGCTCTTAATCAATATTATTATTTTTGGGTTTGTTTGTTTTTCTCCTTTCTATTTTTTCTTTTTTATGGTGGACTACTTCGTAATTGGATTAGGGTCTAGAAGAACCTGAAGATCTCTCTTCTTCCTTTTTTCCTGTTTCATTTTTGGTTTCGTGCCTTTTACTATTGGAGTTTTCAATTTTTCCATTTTGGATTATAATTGGCTGCTCTACTAATTGGATTAAAAGTCAAAAAGAATTTGAAGCTTTGGAAGCATTGAAATGAGCAGGAAACCAATACCATCTGGCATTTCTACTTCTACCTCTGCTTCCCCACCAGCTGGAGGACAACGTTTAATTCAGACAATGTTGAAGCAAGATAAGGAACAAGAAAGAGTAACTTTACAGATGATTATGCAAGGAATCCAAGATCTCAAGACAAAATCAGACATTATTGAACAAAGAACAGAAAATATTGAACAAAGAATAGAGAAGACTGATGAAAAAGTGGAAAATATTAAACAAATGATAGTCAAGTATGAGGAGAGATTCCAAAAAATTGAGGAAGAAGGAAAACAAAGAGAGAAGAAGATTGGAAATATTGACAGTAGATTAACAGCGGTTGAACAAGAAAAAAGTGGGATGTTGAGGTGGGAGATGAAAAGGTCAGAATTTTACCTCAGATTTCAAAATATAGAAGAGGAAAACGGAGAAAATTTGGCAGCGATAATGATAGAAATTTTGGCAGAGGCTTTGGAAATTACAGAGGAAAAGATGATGGATGGAATAGATGAGATATATCGAGCCTATACAAGGTATGCGATGAGAAATAAATTACCCAAGGAAGTCCATATTAGATTTACCAAAAAATCCATTAAAACACAAATATTACAAGTAGTAAGAGAGAAAAAATTAAAATACAAAGGTAAAGAGGTTGTGGTTTTAAAACAAATACACAGAAGAGTGAGAGAGATGAGAAGAGAAGAGAATATTGATTTCTGACCAAAATGCTACTGGAAAACGAAGTGAATTATAGATGGCTGATTCCAGAAGGACTAATGTTTAGGTGGCAAGAGCAGAGACATAGAATTGATTCAATTGAGAAAGCAGAACTTTTCCATGCAGAATTTTTTGGAGGAAGAAGAGAGGAGGCAGAGAAAGAGGTCTCATTAATTGAGTTTCAAGAGGAACAACTGGAGACTGAAAAAGAGAAAGGAGCAGTAGGGGGACAGATGGATAGCAAAGAACAGCATGAAGTGAGATCCACGAGAGCGGTTAGACCTAAATATAAAGCATAATAATGGAAGAAAAAAAACTGATTACAATGAATATAAATGGACTTAATTCAGCTGTTAAAAGAAGGAAAACTTTTCATAAATTAGAGAAATTAAAATTTGATATAATTTGTCTACAAGAAGTTCATATTAAAAAAATAACATGAACAATTGTTAGTACAGCCAAAATTGGGGAAAATATTTACTTCTTTGACTCAATGTAAGAAAAGAGGAGTGGTTCTATACATTAAAGAGGCTATCTCAGCAAAATTAATTTATACGGATGAAGATGGAAGAGTATTAATGGTAGAAATAATGGACAATAATATAAAAATACTCTTGATTGCAATTTATGCTCCGAATGATAAACAAGAAGAGTTTTATAAAAAGCTACACATGAAAATAATTGGACTGGACTATGTTAATATAATTATGATGGGAGATTTTAATGGAATTGTGGACAATAAATTGGACTATATAGCAACAACAATAAAGCAAAATAGAAAGGCTCTCCCTAAGTCTTTTTTTTAAATGACAGATGAATTAACTTTAAAAGATATTTGGAGAGAAAGAAATGTTAAAGCTAAACAATATACTTTTTATTCAAATTGACATTTATCATGGTCCAGATTAGATATGATTTGTATCTCAACAGAATTAATATCCAATATTCAAGAAACAAATATTGAAACAAGTACTTGGGCAGATCATAGCCCAATGACAATTAAATGGAAGGGACAAAAAAAAAAAAAGATTGAGATAGACATTAAATAATACTATTTTAAAGGAGAAAGATTTTATACAATGGATAGAGAAGGAATTGGCTTTTTTCTTCAGAGAAAATAAAAAAGAAGATACTTCAACGCAGAATGTGTGGGATACAATGAAGGCATACGCTAGAGGTTTGATAATAGATTATACAAGAAAAAAGAATATTAGGAAAAGGCAAGCTTCTAAGGCCTTGGAAGATGAGTATAAAAATCTTGAAAAAGAATTACAGAAAATGCCATAGAAAAAGGATATTAAATTGAAGCTGGATGTAATCAAACATAAAATGGAATTAATAGAGAAAGAAGAACTGGCACAGAAAATCAGAAACTCTAAACAGAATTATTTTGAAGATGCAAATAAACCAGGTAGATGGCTAGCATATAAATTGAGAAAAGAGAAGGAATCAAGAAAAATATTGAAGTTAATAGATGAACAAGGCCAAGTTTGTTATGGGAATAAGGAGAAAAAAGAAATTATTCGAGATTTTTATGGGCAACTATATAAACAAGAGAATATTGATGAGGAAAAAGTCAAACAGTATTTACAGGAAGCTCATTTACCAAAGATACCTAAAGAGACTGAAGAAATGCTAGAAAGCAATATAACAATGATGGAACTAAATGAAGCATTTAAGAGACAAAATAATGGGAAAGCACCGGGTCCAGATGGGCTTCCAGCAGAATTCTATAAAACATTTCAAAAATTATTGAGCATCCCATTGTTAGAAATTATGAATGAAGTTATGTTAAAAAAGATGATACCCAAAACATGGTCAGAGGCTTATATTACACTTATACCGAAGGAAGAGACTGACCCACTGCAAATTAAGAATTATAGACCTATTTCTTTATTGAATGCAGACTATAAAATCTTTGCTTCAATTTTAGCAGAAAGACTTAAAAAATATTTAAATAATTTTATTCACCCAGATCAAAATGGATTTCGGCCAAAGAGACAAATTAGAGACAATATGAGAGTAATCTTGGACACTTTGGAATACTATGAGGCTCATCCTGAAAAGCAAATGGCTTTGATATTCCTAGATGCTCAAAAGGCATTTGACAACGTGAACTGGAGATTTATGTTATTACTATTGGAGCAGATGGGTTTTGCTAAAAAAATTATTCAAGCAAAAGAAGCCATATATAATAAACAGACAGCAAGGGTAATGATGGAGGGGGAACTTACAGATTTTATTAATATAAGGAAAGGCACAAGACAAGGATGTCCCCTATCTCCTTTGCTATTTGTGTTGACCTTGGAAGTGTTGAATAGAAATATTAGGTATGATAAAAGCATAAAAGGAATGAAAATTAAGAAGGAAGAATTTAAGCTATACAAGCTTTTGCTGATGATTTAGCTTTTATTCTGGAAGACCCGCTAGAAACAGCTCCAAAGTTATTGGAAAGGATAGAGACATATGGAGAGGTGGCTGGTTTGAAAATAAATAAAGATAAAACAAAGATTTTGACAAAGAACATGCTATTGAGACAGAGAGAAGAACTGGCAGATCTTTTGAAAATTCAAGTTACAAGTAAGGTTAAGTATCTGGGGATATATTTGACAACAAGATGTGGCACATTAAAGGAGAATAATTATATTAAACTTAAACAACAGATAACTACAGATTTGAAGAAGTGGGGAAACTTGCAATTGTCATTAATAGGGAGAATTTCAACAATTAAGATGAATATTTTACCTAGAATTTTATTTTTGTTTCAAACAATACCAATTAGGCTTGGAAAAGACTATTTTGAAGATTTAAATAAAATTATGTTGAAGTTTATATGGCAAGGTAAAAAAGCGAGAATAAAGCTAAAGCTTTTGCAAGATGCTAGAATTAGAGGAGGTTTTGGCCTGCCTAATTGGGAATTGTATTATCAAGCTGCAAGTTTGATGTGGGTCAAAGAATGGATAACATTAAGAAAACATAGGTTGTTGACATTAGAAGGGCATGATTTGCTGTTGGGCTGGCATGCTTTTTTGTGGTATAAGGGAACTAAAACACAGGGTTATTTTAGAAGACATTATATACGGGAGTCTTTGTGGATAAGTTGGGAGAAGATAAAAAGACAATGTTATTTGAAAATTCCAGTTTGGTTATCGACTATTGAAGCATTTTCCTATCCTATAATTTACAAGAAGGAACAAACAGTTAGATATGGGGAACTTTTGGATGAAAAGGGTGAACTTAAATCGATCCAAAACTTAGAGGAACAAGGTATAAGGATGAATTGGTTTTCATATGCACAAATACATTCAAGGTATGATGAAGATTTTAAAACGGAGGGATTCTATGATAAACAGACTGATTTAGATAATATCTTGATGGGTACTGATGAGAAGGTGATTAAAAAATTATATGGTTATTTACTGGGAATGAAATTAGAGGAAGAACAAGTCAAAGAAACTATGATTGTTTGAGGGAAGAATTTTGGATATGGGATTGATTTAGAGAAATGGCAGAAATTGTGGTCTCAAAATTATAAAATGACAATGTCAACAGCATATAAAGAAAACTTGTATAAGATGTTTTACAGGTGGCACTTTCCTCCGACAAGAATAGCAAGAATGTTTAAGAACAAATCTGAAAAATGCTGGAAATGTCATCAGATACCCGGCTCGTATTACCATATGTGGTGGACTTGTGAGGATGCTGGAAAATATTGGACTAAAATTCGCATGTGGTTGGAAAAAATGACAAAGAAACATATAGACTTGAAACCAGAGATCTTCTTATTGGGAATTTTACCTGATATATATAGTAAAGATTTGAAATACCTGATTGTAAATGTATTAATAACGGCTAGGATTGTATTTGCTAAAAATTGGAAGAATGAGAAAATACCATTACAGGAAGAAATTATTAAGAAAATATTGGAATGTGCTGAGATGAGCAGATTGACATTTGAAATTAGAGAGCAAGAGGATAAACAATTTTATGAAATTTGGGATCTTTTTTATAAATGGCTAGATGATAAAATATGATAATAGAATATTTAGAATGCTAGATAGTAAGAAATATCTTTATTTTGCTATTTTGCTATTATTTTGTTATTTGATATTATATTTATAAAGGGTTTTTTAGGATTGATTTGGTATGATTATATGATTTGTTGAATAATCTGGTTAAAGTATTGTTAGCTTATAAAGCATGAATGATTAAAAGTATAGTCAAAAATTTCTCCTTTTTTAGTGATATTAGGATATATAAGTTTGGATTGATAATATGAGTTGTTATGTAACATAATTGTAACTGGGACTACAGAATGAATGCACAAAAATGATGAACCAACTGACACACTGGATGTACATACGAGAGTTGAATGTTTTAATGTTTTGTTTGTCTTGTTTGTTTGTAGAAAATTAATAAAATCTTTTTTCAAAAAAAAATTATAATCTATATGGATTTTTAATGAAAACATGAATACAAGTAAAATTAATAAATAAAAGCATCATTTCTAGCTATGTGCATTTTCTGTCAAGTAATTATGGTTACTAAAAATAATATAACTCAAGAGGCAAACATGAATTAGGAAGTTCACTAACCAACTATGATTGTGTTACCCTATTAATTATATGAATATTCTCCAATGAAATAACCAGGATTGTCTTAAACTACTAAATATAAATTTTTAAAAAATAATTGATAACAAAACTTGCAGAATGGGTATACTTTTTTCCACACTACTAAAACAACAATCAGTTTAAATACACACATCTTTGATTGGGATTTTTTTTTTTCTGTTGAAAAAATATTTGTGGGAATAGCACATTGTAGAACCATCTAAAATGATTTGATGTACAATACTACTACCCTCCAAAAAGACCTTGACTATGTATCAGAATGGTCAATCAAATGGCAACTTGAAATTTCAACAAATAAATGCTCTGTCTTACATATTGGCAGAAAAAAATCAGAAAATAAGATACAAGCTAAATAGTCAAGGATCTATTGGATCTTGTTGAGGATCCAAACTTTGTCAAGGACCTTGGAGTACTCATCTCAAATGTTCTAAGTGCTGGAGCACACTGTAACTGCATAGCCAAAAAGGCATTAAGAGTTGTTAATCTAATCCTACATAGCTTCTTCTCTGGTAATATCACACTACTAACTGGAGCATACAAAACATTTGCTAGACCTATACTTGAATACAGCTCATCAGTCTGGAACCCATATCATGTATCTGATATTAACACAATTGAAAAAGTCCAGAAATATTTCACAAGAAGAGTTCTCCACTCCTCTACTCATTGCAGAATACCTTATGCCACTAGACTTGAAATTCTAGAACTAGAAAACCTTGAATTATGCCATCTTCAGTCTGATCTAAGTATGGTATATAAAATCATACATTGCAATGTCCAACTTGCAAATGAATACTTCAGCTTCAATCATAACAATACAAGAGCACACAATAGATACAAATTCAAGGTTAACCGCACCAAACTTGACTGCAGAAAATATGACTTCAGCAACAAAGTGGCCAATGTTTGGAATATTCTACCTGACTCTGTGGTTTCTTCCCCAAACCCCAAAATCTTTAACCTTAGACTGTCTACTATTGACTTTACCCCCTTCCTAAGAGGCCTGTAGTGTACATAAGCGCACCAATGTGCCTACCATCCCTATTGGGTCCTATTGGGTTTTTTAATTTTTCTTATAAGTATCTATCTCATGTATCCAAAACTATATTTATTCTTATACCTGTATCTTGTAAACGATTGACAAATCAAATCAAATGTAAATGTAACAATGATTATGATTGGTAGGAAAAGGAATGGCAAAAACTGGGGGCAGAGTTAAAAGAGGGATTAGCTTAGAATTTCTCAGTAGTCACAAGTAATTAAAGTCCAAGCCCTCCTTTGAATTCCATGAATCTTTATCTAACCCCAAGCAGGTACCAGCCTATTAATTGAGAAGATTCCTGTGCATAGGTTTAATAATTGGATCTTCATGTGTGGACCTTAACATTTTTATATCTAAATGGGTTTGCTTCAATTATGTTGTGTCTTTGTTCAGCTTATAATTTTTTTTACATTGGTTTTAATTGATTTTAATCTCAACTGGCAGATTGAGTGGTCAAATAAATAAATAAATAAACAAACTCCATCTGAATCTCTTTGTGAAGACTAAACTCCTACAAGGCACTGCTCCTTTATAACTGTGTTAAAGTATTTTTCATTTAATCCAATTGCCAGCGCATTATTTGTTGAATTAAGAGATATTTTTGTCATCAGTTTTGCTCAGAGAAGGTAGCAGTTTGTTTTTATTAACTTATATATGTGCACACAGAGAGAGACAGAGACAGAGACAGAGGGAAAGAAAGAGAAATTTACTTTGCATCATTCCAGAATTGCAGGACAGAATTGAGACTTTAAGAAGATCATTATCACAATTAATCAGTAACTAGTACTGCAAGCTACTTCTGCAGCCAACTGCCTACAATTTGGCAGTTCAAATCCCACCAAGCTCAAGGTTGACTCAGCCTTCCATCCTTCCAAGGTAGGTAAAATGAGGACCCAAATTGTTGAGGGCAATAGGCTGACTCTGTAAACCACTTAGAGAGGCTGTAAAGCACTATAAAACAGTATATAAGTCTAAGTGCTATTGCTATTAATGTAACTAGGGGTCAGCTTTGCATCATGGAGTTCATTATCTCATTCAGAATTATTGAAATATTAGATGAATTATACTTTGTAACTGAGCCAAATTTCTATATAAAGGAAGTAAAAGGTAAAATAATTATGAGATACATCCTGGTGTGATGCAGTAAAAAATTAAGTGCCTTGTCCACTCTGTTTCATTGTGTGTTACTTTTTAAAGTTTAGAAATCGATGAATTTAAAATGTGCGTGATTTAAAGGTATTGAAACATGGAATAGACTTAGTAAAAGAGAGCACCCAAAGTATTTTGCTACATGTGTGGGAATGCTGTGGTTCAGCTACCCTTGACAGCTGTCATGGGATATGGGAAACTTTTGGAAAAGAAATGTTAAAGAGGAGCCTGGAGCTATCTGTAAATGAAGAGTTTGCTCTTGATTTCAAAAACTGGAAATTCTTGAAACATACTACATTATGAGGACATCAGATTGGGAATTTATTCATTATCCATATTTGCCTGCTTTCCTGTCAGTTACTCTTACCAATAGCATACAAGCAACTGATTGACAACATAGTATTGTAATACCATTCAAGATCTTCATGATCTTGATTGGATGGAGATTGTTTTTATAGCACATCTTATAAAGCAGAAACAAGAATGAGCAGAGAAATACTGATATGAGGAGAAGCAGTAGGAATATTGTGAACAAGATTTGTGGAAGATTAACTTGGAGAGATGATTTCTACCACACCAAAATGAACAGTATCTACACCAAACCTAAAACTGTAAAACTGATCTGAATACTGCTTTGCATCACAATTCAGTATGGAATGTCTAATTCACATACCCTTGTGGGAGCTTCATCATCAGCTTGGATTTCTGCATCACAGACTATCGGCAGCAATCATTTTCCATCATTTTATTTATTTGTTTGTTTGTTTGTAAAATTTATAGGCCTCCCATGTTGCTTTACAATTTTTCCACTATGGCCTTGCGTTAGGTCACAGTACATTTTAACATCTTCAGAACACAGCTAAGGACCTCAGATCCAATACAAAAGTGGTATGCACTTTGGGGGAGAAGGCGGAGCTTCGTTTCGGCGATACAGCTGCGATCTCGGGGCTCTGAGATCGCAGCCGATATTTTCACCCCTGGTCGGTCCTAACGGACCTAAACCGTCCCGTAGAGACGGTGATTGTGAAGGGCACTGTTCCAGGATCCCAGAGATATCTCAAAATCTCTGGTTTGATCCGGAAGAAGCCCTTTCGCTGGCGGTGGAGAGGCAGCCTCCATAGCTGCTGAAGTCAGGACAGCTCCGGAAAGAAAGTGATTGGAGTGAAAGTGTGTCAGCTGGGTGAGAAAAACTCTTTTGTGTTGTAAATTCACTGAGGTTGGAAAGTTCATCCGGAATAAAGAAGAAAGCTGTGAGGTTTTTTTTTTTGACTGAAATTGTCTGAGCGGCGTTTTTTAAAGTGATGTCAAATTGAGGCTTGGGTTTTTTTTTTTCTTTTCTTTATATTTTTTGGGAAAGATTTTACTGTGACTTTGTAGGTAACCGGATTGAATTTTCTCTTATATATATTTTTATGCTCCCTTTGATTTTTTAACTTTCTTTAGGATAGAGGCTCCCTTTGGCTATTTTTTCTTTTTTTGTTTTCTGTATATATTATTCCTTTTTTCCGGCTGGGGGGGAGGAAGAGCATTAAGAAACTTTGTAACACTGCCAACTAGAGGCTTGAAAGTATTTTATTTGAATGGGAGAGAATTGCAAAAAGACCTCTTCTCAAGGACATTTTAACGTGATAAGATAGAGGGAGAGCACAGCAAAATATTATTGCAGGTGCTTTCCTGGACTGTTATCAAGAACACTTGAGGTTTGGCTTTGAAGCTGCTGGAGAAGAGAGTCATAACAAGAGCCTTGGATAAATAAATAAAGTGCAGTGTGCTTTCTTTTTTTTTTTTTTTTTTTGAAACAAATTTTATTAATTTTAAAGACAAACAACACATCATTAACCATTAAGTACATAAAACCTCTTAACATTATAAATTTTTACAAGTCGGATAAAACATTATTTTTATACAACATAATTCTAATTTATCCCATTTCCATATGGACACATAAATATCTTTCAGCAAATTTCTCATTATTTCTCTTTACTCTCATTCAATTTCATTTCTTTTCTATATTTATCCCTTTTATAGTCATCATATTCATTTCTTTCTGACTTGTTTACAATTATTCTCATCTAACATTCCTCCAAAGTTTTATTGATTCTTTTTTTTTTTTGAACAAATTTTATTAATTTTACAGAAGACACAATACACAAACATACAAAACACAAAACATAAACAAAACTAAAAGATCTTTTCTGAAGGTTGTCTGATCCCGGGTTAAAACTCTTCACACAGACACAAATTCAAACATCATATTCATCCCATATATCCTTCCATATCTTATTATCATTTTCTTTTTTATATATATATATATATAAACCATTTTTATCAATTTTATAAAAACAATGCAAGGCATAACAGCTTATAAATTCTTTTCTAGGAAAGAATAATAATAAAAAACCAATAGAGCATAACAATTCCAAATTATAGTATCAATACTTTATCTATTTAACTTCATATCTTATCCCTACTTCTCCTTTTCATCCAAATTATTTCTTATTAATTAAAATTTTATTGCCTTTTATCAATATGCAAAATCCAAAAAAAAAACCATAACAAAACCTTTATATATCCTTCCATATCTTATTACCATTTTCAATAACATTCTTTGTCTGTTCTATTTCCAACTATCCATTCATCTTTTTTCTTTTACTATACTTCTCCTACACACCAATTGGGGTAACGTCTATAACTCATTACCCTAACTTAAAAGTACTTCGTATAACAATTTTTCTTGGGATTCTGTTTAAAAGATTCTAAAATTACATAATGAATTTTATACTCTAAATACACATATAAAAACACAAACTTATGTACCCTCCAGAATCCCTCTTTTATCCCAAATTAAATTCACCCATTGTCTCTAAATAAACTTTTTTTCTTTAGATCTTGCTTCCCCCCATTAAGGCTTCTCCTCCCCCCCTTTCTCTCTTGCTTATTCTTCTCCTTGCCCTTTTTACCCCTTTGTTTTTCCTCCTCCCTTTTCTTACTCCTTTTCCTTTGCTTTCTAACCTTGCCTCCACCTTTTCGCTCATTTTTCTCTTTTTTGGTTGTTTTTATAATTCTTAAAATCCCCTTTTTCTTATCCTTTTTCTCCTCCTCTCCGGAAGGGACCCATTGTTCATCAAAGATGGCTTCTTCTTCCTCTTCTTCCTTGTCCCAGTCCTTCTGGTGCGTAATCAACTTTTCATAAGTACATAACGCCATTTCTAAGAATTGAAACAAAGCACCCAAAGTATCTTCCTTTTTATATTTTTGATATTCAGTCTTTAGTTCATCCACAAACGATGCCATTATGGAAAGAGAAACTTTTCCCAAAACAACCACAAGTATTTTTAATCAAAAACAATTAAAAAAAAGTTCCAAAAATTAATACTTTTCTTCCTTCTTCTCTTTCTCTTTCTGGGGTTAATGTTTAATCAAAGAGGTCCAATTACCATATATCTTTCTTTGGGATTCTAGGCAATCTCCTCCTTTTTCAGCTTCTGCTCCAATTTTTTTTCCTCTCCCTTCCCACTTGCAATGTCAATTTTAAATAATCAGAAATCCATACCTCCAACAAGGGTTTTCCAATCTCTTAAATTTTTCAATGTCCAAGAATCCTTTTGTCCCTTAGCTTCAACTCTCAAAACAATTCACTTTCAATGTCCAATAAATCCAAACATTTCTGCTGTTTCCATGGGGTGGGAGAGTGAAGAAAAAACAAAAGTTCCCTTTAACAGCTTCTCCGCCGCTTTCGATCTTCTTAGGGATACAATGTATCCTCCAGCAATTCAAACAGCTCAGTTCCAGGCAATTTAAAGGATGTTACTTGACCCGGCTCAGACAAAACTTTCACTCTTCACATTTCCTCCAGCGCAATTTTACCCGGTTGCTGGCTTCTTCGTGGCGGCCATTGCTGACCGCCGCTCCACCGCCTTGGGAAAAAGGGGTTTTTCCGGAAAAGAGGGGGGTCTGCGACACCCCCACCTCCCTGTCCGACTCCCCTCTCTCTTCAGCTGTCCCTACAGGGCAGCCATATCCCCCTGACCCATCTGGATCGGGGGTACCTCGACGGCTAGCACAGCAGGAATCGCGAGCTGTCGCGAATTCCTGCTGCCCCGAAGCCACGCGAAACCGGAAGCCCTGCAGTGTGCTTTCTTTATATATACCCCACACGCTAGCCTTTTTTTTTTTTTTTTTAAATTTCAATTCTAGTAATATTTTTATTTTTGTTTTTTATTTTTTTAAAGGGAAAGCCTCAGGGTTTTTTTTTTCTTTATTTTTCATTTCTTCTTTATTGGGACTTTTTTGCTTTTCCTATCTATGTTCTTGGACCACTTTGTTGTTGTTTCTTTTTATTATTATTATTATTATTATTATTATTATTATTATTATTATTATTATTATTATTAAGACTTTTCAACTGGATTAAGGTGTGAAGAATCTGGGAACTTTTTGTTTTTCTTTTTTTTGCTCTTAATCAATATTATTATTTTTGGATTTGTTTTTCTCCTTTCTATTTTTTTCTTTTTTTATGGTGGACTATTTCGTAATTGGATTAGGGTCTAGAAGAACCTGAAGATCTTTCTTCTTCCTTTTTTGCTATTTCTTCTTTGGTTTTGTGTTTTTTACTATTGGAGTTTTCCATTTTGGATTATAATTGGCTGCTTTACTAGTTGGATAAAAAGTTAAGAAGAATTTGAAGCCTTGGAAGCATTGAAATGAGCAGGAAACCAATATCAACTGGCATTTCTGCTTCTACCTCTGCTTCCCCACCAGCTGGAGGACAACGCTTAATCCAGACAATGTTGAAGCAAGATAAGGAACAAGAAAGAGTAACTTTACAGATGATTATGCAAGGAATCCAAGATCTCAAGACAAAATCAGACATCATTGAACAAAGAACAGGAAATATTGAACAAAGAACAGAAAATATTGAACAAAGAACAGAAAATATTGAACAAAGAACAGAAAATATTGAACAAAGAATAGAGAAGACTGATGAAAAAGTGGAAAATATTAAACAAATGATGGTTAAGTATGAGGAGAGATTTCAAAAAATTGAGGAAGAAGGAAAACAAAGAGAGAAGAAGATTGGAAATATTGATAGTAGATTAACAGCGGTTGAACAAGAAAAAGGTGGGATGCTGAGGTGGGAGATGGAAAGGTCAGAATTTTACCTTAGATTTCAAAATATAGAAGAGGAAAAAGGAGAAAACTTGGTAGCGCTAATGATAGAAATTTTGGCAGATGCTTTGGAAATTACAGAGGAAAAGATGATGGATGGAATAGATGAGGTATATCGAGTTTATACAAGATATGCGATGAGGAATAAATTACCCAAGGAAGTCCATATTAGATTTACCCAAAAATCCATTAAAACACAAATATTACAAGTGGTAAGAGAGAAAACATTGAAATACAAAGGTAAAGAGATTGTGGTTTTAAAACAAATACCCAGAAGAGTGAGAGAGATGAGAAGAGAATATCGATTTCTGACCAAAATGCTACTGGAAAACGAAGTGAATTATAGATGGCTGATTCCAGAAGGATTAATGTTTACGTGGCAAGAGCAGAGACATAGAATTGATTCAATTGAAAAAGCAGAACTTTTCCATGCAGAATTTTTTGGAAGAAGAAGAGAGGAGGCAGAGAAAGAGGTCCCATTAATTGAGTCTCAAGAGGAACAACTGGAGACTGAAAAAGAGAAAGGAGCTGTAAGTGGACAGGTGGACAATAAAGAACAGCGTGAAGTGAGATCCACGAGAGCTGTTAGACCTAAATATAAAGCATAATCATGGAAGAAAGAAAACTGATTACAATGAATATAAATGGACTTAATTCAGCTGTTAAAAGAAGGAAAACTTTTCATAAATTAATGAAATTAAAATTTGATATAATTTGTCTACAAGAAGTTCATATCAAAAAACAACATGAACAATTGTTAGTACAGCCAAAATTGGGGAAAATATTTACTTCTTTGACTCAATGTAAGAAAAGAGGAGTGGTTCTATACATTAAAGAGGCTATCCCAGCAAAATTGATTGACACGGATGAAGATAGAAGAATATTAATGGTAGAAATAATGGACAATAACATAAAAATACTCTTGATTGCAATTTATGCTCCGAATGATAAACAAGAAGAGTTTTATAAAAAGCTACACATGAAAATAATTGGACTGGACTATGTTAATATAATTATGATGGGAGATTTTAATAGAATTGTGGACAATAAATTGGACTATATAGCAACAACAACAAAGCAAAATAGAAAGGCTCTCCCAAGGTCTTTTTTTAAAATGACAGATGAATTAACTTTAAAAGATATTTGGAGAGAAAGAAATGTTAAAGCTAAACAATATACTTTTTACTCAAATAGACATTTATCATGGTCCAGATTAGATATGATTTGGATCTCAACAGAATTAATATCCAATATTAAAGAAACAAATATTGAAACAAGTACTTGGGCAGATCATAGCCCAATGACAATTAAATGGAAGGGACAAAAAAAAAGATCGAGATGGACATTAAACAATACTATTTTAAAGGAGAAAGATTTTATACAATGGATGGAGAAGGAATTGGCTTTTTTCTTCAGAGAAAATAAAAAAGAAGATACTTCAACACAAAGTGTGTGGGATACAATGAAGGCATATGCCAGAGGTTTGATAATAGATTATACAAGAAAAAAGAATATTCGGAAAAGGCAAGCTTTTAAGGCCTTGGAAGATGAGTACAAAATTCTTGAAAAAGAATTACAGAAAATGCCACAGAAAAAGGATATTAAATTGAAGCTGGATGTAATTAAACATAAAATGGAATTAATAGAGAAAGAAGAACTGGCACAGAAAATTAGAAACTCTAAACAGAATTATTTTGAAGATGCAAATAAACCAGGTAGATGGCTAGCATATAAATTGAGAAAAGAGAAAGAATTAAGAAAAATATTGAAGTTAATAGATGAACAAGGCCAAGTTTGTTATGGGAATAAGGAGAAAAAAGAAATTATTCGAGATTTTTATGGGCAATTATATAAACAAGAGAATATTGATGAAGAAAAAGTCAAACAGTATTTACAGGAAGCTAATTTACCAAAGATACCTAAAGAGACTGAAGAAATGCTAGAAAGCAATATAACAATGATGGAACTAAATGAAGCATTTAAGAGACAAAATAATGGGAAAGCACCGGGTCCAGATGGGCTTCCGGCAGAATTCTATAAAACATTTCAAGAATCATTGAGCATCCAATTGTTAGAAGTTATGAATGAAGTTATGTTAAAAAAGATGATACCCAAAACATGGTCAGAGGCTTACATTACACTTATACCGAAGGAAGAGACTGACCCACTGCAAATTAAGAATTATAGACCTATTTCTTTATTGAACGCAGACAATAAAATCTTTGCTTCAATCTTAGCAGAAAGACTTAAAAAATATCTAAATAATTTTATTCACCCAGATCAAAATGGATTTCTGCCAAAGAGACAAATTAGAGACAATATGAGAGTAATTTTGGACACTTTGGAATACTATGAGGCTCATCCTGAAAAACAAATGGCTTTGATATTCCTAGATGCTCAAAAAGCATTTGACAACGTGAACTGGAAATTTATGTTATTATTATTGGAGAAGATGGGTTTTGCTAAAAAATTTATTTAAGCAATAGAAGCCATATATAATAAACAGACAGCAAGGGTAATGATGGAGGGGGAACTTACAGATTTTATTAATATAAGGAAAGGCACAAGACAAGGATGCCCCCTATCTCCTTGGTTATTTGTGTTGACCTTGGAAGTGTTGAATAGAAATATTAGGGATGATAAAAGCATAAAAGGAATGAAAATTAAGAAGGAAGAATTCAAGCTACAAGCTTTTGCTGATGATTTAGCTTTTATTTTGGAAGACCCGCTAGAAACAGCTCCAAAGTTATTGGAAAAGATAGAGACTTATGGAGAGGTGGCTGGTTTGAAAATAAATAAAGATAAAACAAAGATTTTGACAAAGAATATGCTATTGAGACAGAGAGAAGAATTGGCAGATCTTTTGAAAATTCAAGTTACAAACAAGGTTAAGTATCTGGGGATATATTTGACAACAAGATGTAGCACATTAAAGGAGAATAATTATATTAAACTTAAACAACAGATAACTATAGATTTGAAGAAGTGGGAAAACTTGCAATTGTCATTAATAGGGAGAATTTCAACAATTAAGATGAATATTTTACCTAGAATTTTATTTTTGTTTCAAACAATACCAATTAGGCTTGGAAAAGACTATTTTGAAGATTTAAATAAAATTATGTTGAAGTTTATATGGCAAGGTAAAAAAGCGAGAATAAAGCTAAAGCTTTTGCAAGATGCTAGAATTAGAGGAGGTTTTGGCTTGCCTAATTGGGAATTGTATTATCAAGCTGCAAGTTTGATGTGGGTCAAAGAATGGATAACATTAAGGAAACATAGGTTGTTGACATTAGAAGGGCATGATTTGCTGTTGGGTTGGCATGCTTTTTTATGGTATAAGGGAACTAAAACACAGGGTTATTTTAGAAGACACTATGTTCGGGAGTCTTTGTGGTTAAATTGGGAGAAGATAAAAAGACAATGTTATTTGAAAATTCCAGTTTGGTTATCGACCATTGAAGCATTTTCCTATCCTATAATCTACAAGAAGGAACAAACATTTAGCTATGGGGAACTTTTGGATGAAAAGGGTGAACTTAAATCGATCCAAAATTTAGAGGAACAAGGTATAAGGATGAATTGGTTTTCATATGCACAAATACATTCAAGGTATGATGAAGATTCTAAAACGGAGGGATTTTATGATAAGCAGACTGATTTAGATAAGATCTTGATGGGTACTGATGAGAAAGTGATTAAAAAATTATATGGTTATTTACTGGGAATGAAATTAGAGGAAGAACAAGTCAAAGAAACTATGATTGTTTGAGGGAAGAATTTTGGATATGGGATTGATTTAGAGAAATGGCAGAAATTGTGGTCTCAAAATTATAAAATGATAATGTCAACAGCATATAAAGAAAATTTGTATAAGATGTTTTACAGGTGGCACTTTCCTCCGACAAGAATAGCAAGAATGTTCAAGAATAAATCTGAAAAATGCTGGAAATGTCGTCAGATACCCGGCTCGTATTACCATATGTGGTGGACTTGTGAGGATGCTAGAAAATATTGGACTATAATTCGCATGTGGTTGGAAAAAATGACAAAGAAACATATAGACTTGAAACCAGAGATCTTCTTATTGGGAATTTTACCTGATATATATAGTAAAGATTTGAAATATCTGATTGTAAATGTATTAACAGCGGCCAGGATTGTATTTGCTAAAAACTGGAAGAATGAGAAAATACCATTACAGGAAGAAATTATTAAGAAAATATTGGAATGTGCTGAGATGAGTAGATTGACATTTGAAATTAGAGAGCAAGAGGATAAACAATTCTATGAAATTTGGGATCTTTTTTATAAATGGCTAGATGATAAAATACGATAATAGAATATTTTAGATAGTAAGAAATATCTTTATCTTGTTATTTTGCTATTATTTTGTTAATCGATATTATATTTATAAAGGTTTTTTTTTTTTAGGATTGATCTGGTATGATTATATGATTAGTTGAATAATTTGGTTAAAGTATTGTTAGCTCATAAAGCATGAATGATTAAAAGTATAGTCAAAAAAAATTTTTTTTTGTTTAGTGATTATAGGATATATAAGTTTGGATTGATAATATGAGTTGTTATGTAACATAATTGTAACGGACTACAAAATGAACGCACAAAAATGATGAACCAACTGACACACTGCATGTAAATATGAGAGGTTTATGTTTTAATGTTTTGTTTGTCTTGTCTGTTTGTAGAAAACTAATAAAATTTTCTTTCAAAAAAAAAAAAAGTGGTATGCACTTCATTAAAGAGGTGTCTTTGGATGACGACGTGCAAATATTTATAAATCCTAACCAACACATATATCTATTTCATATCTTGGATAGATGAGATCAGTCATGGAGTGAAAACAACTTTACTCTGGGTGGCTGTAGGAATTGGTCTCTGAGCTTCTTACCCATTCAAGCTAAGTATAAATCACATGCATTGCCATGTTTTACTTTGACATATTCCATTGTACAAATGGGATGTCAGCGAGTGCTGGGCAGGTCTAAAAGAGAGGTGGGGTGAACATTACTAATGAAGTGTGAACTCCCTCAGAAAGTCTTCCACTGGTTTCTGAAGCTTTCTGATAATTAGGTGAGATATACTGGCATGAAATTCTTCTATCAGTAAAGCCAAGGAAATGTAAATATTTATAACCCTCCTTTGGTGGCTGCTTATTTGTTGTCCTGGAAGATGTCAAAACTTTGGAAGAGCCACACAGAAATTATGTTGGGGATAGGATTTACATGAAAGAGAGATATTCAGCTACCTCAGCTCTTTCCTGACCTTGTATCATAAGCAGCACCCTGTGAATTGACATACCATACAAATTTAATGAAGTGCCATTCAAATTTATCTTGCTTCCTTGCTGGAGAACAGTAGAGGAAGCTTCAGGGGTCTTTCTGACCTCTTCAGTTAATCCATTATAAATCAACTGGTTTACAGGAAGTGTAAGGTGTTAAGAGCCAGGATTAAATAAAAAATAAGGTTCACAAGCATACCTGTCCCTTCTAGGCACATATCTTCTATCCAGCAGAACTCTCCTCTTCCATTACCTTCTTTGATGAGAGAGTACCTTTGTTGATGTTACAACTGACTACAGTTTATTGATTAGCTGATTAATGGTAACATATTTATAGACTGCTTCAACAAAATGCCTCAAGGTTGGTTATAAGAATCCCAAAAAGTCATATAAAGCATAAAAGATACTGCCTCCAAACTTCCACAACTCCACAGTCAATGACTCTTTAAAAGCTGTTTAGCCAAACCAAAAAAGATACCTTGCAAACAACTTAAAAACACTAGTAACACACACTCCACAATGCCAGGGCCCTCAGTAACAATGATTCCATATGGGTCCTTTCTTTTTAACTTTTAATCAATTGGGGATCTAGACAGTGGTGGGATTCAAAAAAATTTACTACTGGTTCTGTGGGCGTGGCTTGGTAGGCATGGCAGGAGAAGGTTACTGTAAAATCTCTAGTCAGAAGTGCTATTTGCTGGTTCTCTGAACTACTCAAAGTTCCCTCTACTGGTTCTCCAGAACTGGTCAGAACCTGCTGAATACCACTTCTGGATCTAAACCAGCCCTCCTTAGGAAAACTTCTCAAGATTTGCTGAAACTGGTAAGAAGCATGCAGGGGTGGGATCCGACTGGTGTAACTACCAGTTAGGTCATTTTACATTTGAAAACTTTTCATTCTGACCCTTTTGTAATCTGCAGTGAAATACATGAGAAAATTCCATTCACAATGAATATGAAACTAGAGATAGGGATAGGGTTGGATCTGTTTGGAGTCAGGGTTGAAAAATGGTGTTAGGGTTAGAATCTTGCAGGTTATCAAAGGAGAGAAAACAGGACAGCTTTATGTTTGGAATCTTAGGTGGGCCACAGTGAAATATATGGCAAAATCTCATTGACAATTAAAATGACACTCGAGTTAGGGCTAAGGTTCCATCTGTTTGGAGTTCAGGGCTGAAAAATGGTGTTAGCCTAAAATTCATGGAGGTTCTCAAAGGAAAGACAATGTGACAACTCTTCATTTGGACTCTTGCGAGCCACAGTGAAATACATGGGAAAATCCCATTGACAATGAAAATGAAAGTAGAGTTAGGGTTAGGTCTCCTTGGAGTCAGGCCTGAAAAACAGTATTAGTGTATGATCAGATGTGCAGCTGAATTTTGCTTCATCATGACATAGCTATATCAGATGGAAAAGAACTAGTCCAAGCAGATACCAATCAAAAATCTAACAGTGTAAAATGCTTGTAGTAAATTGATTGAATATACTATGAAAATATGATCCAGTATAGGATATTGGTTTGTGCTGGACCATATTCAGGTTCCATTCTTTCCTTGGGCTTGGAAGTTTCCTGAATGACTTTATATTAGTCAGCATCTCTCAGTTCTAGGTGGAAAATTAATAAAACATCTGTCTACCATCTATCTGGCTGATGGTCCATAATCTTCTGTGAAGAGATACTCATACACGCTTGACAAACTAAATAAATAAAATAAATAAATAAGAGGCTGTTATGGCCAATTCCTGTCTCACTTAAAGCAGCCAAATCACTTTTACATAAATTTATCAGCACGCATGCAACATTGTGTAAACTAAATTCCCAGCAAAACAGTTTGCTGAGCAGCCCTGAACAAAGGCAGAACTATACGTCATAGTTCTTTGGCCCACCTACATTTCAAAAAAAAAAAAAAAAAACAAGACAAAGAAAAGGCAAGCATAGTGTACATTACAGCATGGCAATGAAAAGTTTTTTATAAACCCACATGGATGACCTTATTATTTTTGTCTTTCTACAAGGTTGGCTAACTATACCATTTCTGAGATATGGTCAGTTAATATACACACTATGTTTCACTTGGGCCACATATTCCAGATTGAGTCTTTCCAGTGTCACCACTCTGGGTCAATTTATCTTGTTGTGAACATTTCCTTACAAGGATACTTTAAACAGACCACTTATATTGGTAGTGAATGCAACCAGTGGTGGGATTCAAAAATTTTTTACTACCAGTTCTGTGGGCATGGCTTGGTGGGCATGGCAGGGGAAGGATACTGCAAAATCTCTCTTCCCTCCCCACTCCTGAGGGAAGGTTACTGCAAAATCCCATTCCCTCCCCACCCCACTAACTTGTTTTCCAGTTCCTTTCTCCTGTGCAGGGCAACAAAAGAAGACCCAGCCAATCAGTTGGGTATCAGGAGGCAGAGAATAGATGGGGGTGGGGCCAGTCAGAGGTGGTATTTGCCAGTTCTCCAAACTACTCAAATTTCCCACTACTGGTTCTCCAGAAATGGCCACAATCTGCTGAATACCACCTCTGAATGCAACTCACATGTATATAGAGGGTACCATAAGATCTTCATCCTGAAATGGTTTGATTCAAGATGACGATATTGATGTTGATGACAATGATAATGATTTTTCACATACATACATACATACATACATACATACATACATACATACATACATACTTTCATAAGGATCTCTTACTGGAAAGGCAGAACGTATTTAAGGATAAGATTTATTGCATCTTCTTATATTGGAATAGGTGTGCTCATATAATACAATAATAAAACATTGATATTTCACAGTGAAAATGTCATTTAAAATGAACAAAACAAATGAATACAGATAACTTTTTGCATATATGATTACTTTTAATTGCTAAAATGCATTCATTTTTGAAACTGCAGTAAAATTATTGTCTATCTGCAATACACACTGGCTTTTGAAGTCAATCTACTTTCCAAAAATGTCATTTCATTATGTTTGTGAAAGCTTTACAAATGAAGTGGAAGGGTCAACTTTTTCCAGAAATATTGTTCTTTTTATTCTCCAGGCTTTGTATCCCTGAGAAAAAACGCAGAGGCTTCAGACATTTTGGCAATTCCTCTTTATATTATTGGGACATCCTCCACAACAGTGGGGCCTGTCATAATGAAAGTCTAAAATGGCAGCTATAGTCAAACAAAAAAAGACTTGGCTGTGAGCCAGATGAGCTGAGCAGTAATGACAACAATATATGGGTGCTGTAGTCATCCTTGAAAGTTCAAGCTTCAGCAGAGTGATTCAGCTCACAAGACCTGCAAAGCTTGAATTTAAGCTTTCATACCCATGTAGTTTCCCTTTTCTGTTATTTCTTGTCATTTGCCCAGTTTTCATAAATCCATATTTTTATACTAATCAATGACTCAGCTGAAAAATCTTCTTATGCTTGTTTATCAGTTCATAACTATTTGTCTCCTTTTTTGTTAAAAGTTTTTTGTTAAATGCTAATGTTAAAGGAAGGCATTGGGCTTTGGGACCAGCAAGGACATTCTCAATTTTGAGAGTCAATTGTAAACATGGTAAACATGTAAGTATTTCCCAGAAGGCAAACTGACTTGCCTAAAATAAATAGGTGCTCTCCAAAAAGAAAGACCTGGGAGAAAGAAAGAAATCCTAGAACCAATGGCTCTAAGGTGGAGTTGTCAACCAATTCAAGAGCCAGCACTTGGCATCAAGTCCAAAAAGAGCCTATGAAGTCTATGGAAAGATAGGAAAGGCCATGAAGAAAGAATGACCATTTTAAACTGCTGTCATAAGGAATGATGTCATAAGGAAATTGATCCTCATATGGGCAGGGAACCATCAGCATGGCTTCACTCGAGTTTACAGTAAAGATTCTTCTTAACCACAGAGTAGCATGCATTTGAGAAGGTTCTGACTAATAGCCAAGTTAAGCATGTGAAGTCCCAGGGGTGAATTTTACTCTTGGCTCCTGGTCTGGAAAGCCTGGCAAGAGAAGAGTCAGCTGTGTTTTCTTTACCAAAGCTAGCTGGTCAATGACCCCATTCCTTTGTCACGTTCAATCAAATTCCAAATCTGATACTCATTTCTCCAGTGATTTTGCAGTCTGTTGTTGTTTTCTCCCCAGGAACATAGAATAACATAGTTGGAAGGGACCTTGGAGGTCATCTAGTCCAACCCTCTGCTAAAGCAGTGGAGTTTATTACAAATATTAGCTAAGTTTATTAGTTTATTACAAATATCGGGCTAAGGTTGTTTCTGCTGCGAGCGGCTCAGACCCGCTGCTGCTGCTCCGCAGCCGCCTGCCTGGCCTTTCTTTGAGGTGGAAAGGCTCACTGGGCTGAAAGGACTGGCGCGTCAGAAGCGCACAGTGCAGGAAGGTCGGGGAGGAAGGAAGAGGCCCCGGGAAATTAGCCTCCCCACGCAGGGTTGGGCTGCCCTCTCGGGCAGGGGAGGCTTTGTAAAATAATTCGCTTTACCTTCAAAAGCAAAGGGAAGACAGGAGTGCCTGAAGCCAAGTGTCTCCTCAGGGCTCTGGTTGCAGGGAGTAGCCCTGACTGGCCGCACGTGGTGCGCCAAATGCCTAACGCCGCAGCAGCAAAGGAGAAGGGAAAGCAACGGTGGCCCGAACCCAAAGGTCTCCCGAATATCCAAGCTGTTGCCGCCCGCCCACCCACCCAAAGATGCAAGGGGGGGAATTAAGTCACCCCTGGGGAGACGTCCTAGCCGTTTTTTCGGGGGTCAAAAAAAAAATAAGGCCTGGCCTTATTATGTGAGAAACATGGTATATATGTATATGTATATGTATATGTATATGTATATGTATATGTATATGTATATGTATATGTATATCTATATCTATATCTATATCTATATCTATATCTATATCTATATCTATATCTATATCTATATCTATATCTATATCTATATCTATATGGCTACAGTATATGAAACAGACTGCCCCATTCAGAAAAAGTTGGTTTCTGTGCTTCAGTGTACACATGCACACATTAACAAAACTCCCATCTTTAAATAAAAAGTACCTATCTGAAAAAAGTGACTTGTGGTCGTTTGTCACACTTGCAATCATTGCAGCAGCCTCATGATCATGTGATCAAAATTAAAATACTTGGCAACTAACTCAAATTTACAATTGTCACAGTGTCCAGGAGTCGTATGATCCCCTTTCATTACAAGCAAATTCAATGGGGAAGCCAGATTCACTGAAAAAAACATGTTACTAACTTAACAACTGTTGTGAGTCACTCAACAAGAAAGGTCATAAAATGGAGCAAAACTAATTTAACAGATGTTTCACTTAGCAACAGAAATTTTGGGCCCAATCATAATCATAAGTCAAGGACTACCTGTAGTCTTCACTCCACAAAGGGAGGCTAACAGGTATGGTCAGCACATTAAAAATTGGTGAAGCATCTACTGCAGCATTGTGGATACCATCTTCACTGTTTTGGCCATACCTTGTCAACACCCCTGATCCTTACAATTTCTCCCCCCCTCCCCCCCCACGTACACACACACACAAAATATCCCCTAGGGATTCTTTTTCACTCTTTCTGAGTGCCTGGGTACATCAGTCAACTCTTTGATGTGTTACACATGTTAGTGTCCCAGGTGAAAAATGGGGGGAGGGGGGATAGGAAGGACAAGGTTCTTCCAAGGTGTAATTTGTTTGTTTGTTTTTTGTACAAGAAGTTTGAGAAGGCATGCTTTTTCAATTAATCTGCTTCATTGTGAGGTTTGGTTTTCTTTGAACATTTTAGCCAGGTGAGCATTTTGCCTGAGTGCATTTGTTTCCTGCAGGTAGATTTTTGGGTTGGCTGGGTGTGTTATCTCTCTGCATTTTTCTGGATATCCCCGGTTTCTCTTTGTGAAGTTAGCATTTTGTTTTTCTTTGTGGGAGTAAACAGGTGGTCTGACATTATTGATAGATCCAGCTTGTACTTCTGCCTTTGACTCAAGAAAGACTTCGACATGGAAACAAAGTTGTTGTCAGGGACAATGACAAGAGAGAACAAATCCTGGATGGGAAAAAATGAGGCTTTATCAGCCTCTTTTGGCTGTTTTGCATTTTGCTAGACTGGCACAAATACATCTGAAATACAGGTGAAACTTGAAAAATTAGAATATCATGTAAAAGTTCATTTATTTCAGTAATGCAACTTAAAAGGTGAACCTAATATATGAGATAGACTCATAACATGCAAAGGAAGATAGGTCAAACTGTGATGTCATAATTGAGATGATTATGGCTTACAGCTCATGAAAACCCTAAATCCACAATCTCAGAAAATTAGAATATTGAGAAAAGGTTCAATCTTCTAGGCTCAAAGTGTCTCACTCTAATCAGCTAATTAAGCTATTACACCTGCAAAGGGTTCCTGAGCCTTTAAATGGTCTCTCAGTCTGGTTCAGTAGGAATCACAATCATGGGAAAGACTGCTGACCTGACAGTTGTGCAGAAAACCATCACTGACATCCTCCATAAGGAGGGAAAGCCTCAAAAGGTAATTGCAAATGAAGTTGGATGTTCCCAAAGTGCTGTATCAAAGCACATTAATAAATAGTTATGTGGAAGAGGAAAGCGTGGAAGAAAAAGGTGCACAAGCAGCAGGGATGACCACAGCCTGGAGAGGATTGTCAGGGAAAGGCCATTCAAAAGTGTTGGGGACTTTCACAAGGAGTGGACTGAGGCTGGAGTCAGTGCATCAAGAGCCACCACACACAGATGGATCCTGGACATGGGCTTCAAATGTCATATTCCTCTTGTCAAGCCACTCCTGAACATGATGGCCAATCAATTATTGTTTAAAATTAGATCCAATAGTACATTGCCAATGGTATTCAAGAAGACATTATTCCTTTTAATCTCTTGTGCTCCACTGATCATTGTGTAAAACACATTTGCATTTTCTCCATTTTTCTGCTTGCTTTTTTAGTGAAATTTTGGCATGTGGGAAAACAAAGCAGCCTACACTTCTCAGAAGGATTCAGAGATGACAGAAATATGTTTCTGAGTAACTGTAAAAGGAGAAAAGTCTGAAGAGGTATAATTCATTGCTTGACATTCATTATTTTTTGAGGGAAATGAATTGTGCAGTCAAAAGATGTTTAAACAAATACTGTCAAAGAAAGTAAAAAGATTGTTCAGGTTACCATTAACTGGTGATTTACAAGATAACATAGTCTTCAGTTTCAGATAAATTCAGATAATAAGGCAAGTGTGCCTTAGTAACAGAGATGTTAATTTGATGCTGACTCTATTCAGGTCTAACTTGGAAAATATTTTCCAAAAGAATAGTTATCTTGAAGGCAAAGAGCTTTCAGAGTAGGCATCCAATTAAAGACAAGGGGGATTCCATGTTTCATCATTTCAAATACTGGAATAGTCGCAATATGTTCATGGATTCAGGGTAAGATCTCTAATGACATTTTTCTAAGCTGTCCAGTGGATACAGTTATTGTTAAAGTGATAGTGTTTGAAATGATAATAGCACACTCCGCTAATTTGTTTCTGGTATTCCATTTGGCCTTGTTAGGACTTGCTATAGCTGTATGAAAAAGTCCTACATAGTTTACGGTTTAGGACATCTTTTGGATAGGCCTTTGATTTTATGATATTTTATGCTAACTGCTACGCAAATATTGTTATATTTAAATAAACACTGGTGGTTTTTAAGTGAAAAGCATAAGCTTTGGTGCTGTATGGATGGGGATTGTGAGTTTTCTTGCATGCTTACAATGACTATGAAAACAGATTAACTGATACATATCCAGTGGCATACGTGCTGCAATTACTAAGGCCGATGCTAATGTTTTGTTAACATTTTTATTGTTTGTGCCCTGAAAAGGATCGTTTAGGTCCTTTTGATTACTAATATGAAATTGGCCAGCCCTTATTGCTTATCACCAGCCACCTTCCCTTTTTCTTTTTCTCATAGTCCTTCATGGCAGTCTATGTGTTGTTATTGGAGACAGACAGAGACCAATGCAAATTATATCTGGAGCTCATATCCACAGGTAAGAAACCATCCCTGAGATATGGGGAGGGGAAATCACCTTCCTTAATCTTATCTTCTCCCATATTTACTTGTTCCCTCTTTTTTTTTTAAATTTCCCTGATCCCATGCTTTCCAATAGCCTCAGGACAGTAGCACTGTGAAGCTGTGAGGACATTTTCAAGCCCTTGCATTGCAAAGCTGATTTCTGTGGGTGGGCAGAACTGTCAGTCCAGAGATGTTGATGGTGTGTTGCAGATGTAGTGCAGAAAGCAAGTTGTCACCCTCCTCCATGGTTTGTACAAAGCTGTATATTTAATGCATGTTCTTTCTTATCTCTGGTTTTCAGCGCCACATATTGTAAGCATTCAGTCTGCCTGTATTTCATCCATCACCAGAAACCCTAGTGGCAGACCCAGTCTACTTCTTATTATTTATCAGCTGTAATGCAGTATCCAAAGCATGGCCTTCTCCCAAACAGATCAGTGGAGGGGGGGGGTTTGTCTGCAGAGTAAATGCATGTTGAATGTGTATGAATTGTACTTCCTTGGTACTGAAGGATCTGGCTTGCAAAAAGGGCACAGTGCAATTTTGAAAGCAGTGTTCAAGACTTATTATCATGTGTAACACCATACGTTGCCTGTTCTGCTGCTACTGCAGGAAAATGTCAGTGTGCAAAATGGAAACCCTTCCAAGCATGAAAATTTATTTTCTTGAAAAATGAATGAAACCCTACAAACCCCAATTTAAAAGAGAAGGCCCCCTTTTCTTCAGGAGCAATGACGTCTTACGACTAAGGGGACCATGAAACAGTTTGGTTTGAAAATGGATTTCTAATACTGTGGTCTGTAGTTAAAATGAATATTAAAGTAGGGAAAAATCCTGCATTTTTCTTTCTTTCTTTTTTGTTCCTCAAGCATTTGACTCTTTATTCCTTATTTATTTAATTGGATAAAAGGATCAAAACATCCTATATAGAGGATAATGGAAGTCTATGATTCTTCCATCCTTTGCACTTTCCAATAAAGTGGGCATGTTGACATTCCCAAATGCTATATTGGGAAGCTAAACTCTAAACTCTAAACAATTTGTGAGCAAATACTTCTGTTTTGGTTAGTAAGTCTATGAAACCTCCTTGCTTTGAGAGAAGAAAATCATTTCAAGGTCCATCGGAAAAGATTCCGATAATTCATAAAACTGACCTCATGTTCAGAAATATTCAGACAGAATACCATCCTTGCACATTGACCTCTGACTCAAAGAATAAACCTCAATCTTGTTGGAATAAATGTCCATCTGAGTTCAGTTCCAGGTGGGGGAAAAGACACTGGATGCAAAGGCATAATAGGCCTATCCTTCACATCATCATTGTAAGAAAAGAGCTGTGTTAGTTCTTTGTAGCCAAAAAAGGAATCAAATAGCATAACTCATAGCTCAACCTACTTAAATAACTTATTAGTAAGCTGCTGCTCATACTGTACAATGGCACTGCATTTTATTGGACACTGGATTGCAAGCCCTACTTGAACAGGGATAGCCACTCAGCTAGAAGCAGATTCTCACAAGCAGTGAGAAACAACAGAATAATGATGTTACCATGAGACTTAGACCCAGATATTAGTTTGCCTTCACCTTGTACAGTACATCAATAGTATCATCATATGCCCCAACAAATAGACACGCAGGTTTAGAGGCATCTCCACATGTACTTCCACTAATGCAATATATGTCATCATCTATCAGCAGTGCCCTTCTGGATTCTATGTAGAACAAACTTTGTGCAAAATGGATGTGAGTTTTATATCAGGAATCCTGAACAAGGTTAAAGTAATATCAGGACACTTTAATCTCCCTAAACATTCTATTACAGGTCTCAAACTAACCCATTCTGAGGAGAAAAAAAAAAAAAAAACTTTAGGAGGACAATTGAGCAAAAGATTCCTGAACTCATATGCATCAAAAAGTTTCAGGTCTCAGCAAATACAGTGGCTTTTTAAAACATTACAGTCTTATTTTGTTAAGACATGTAACCTGCCTCACATACAGTCCACATCACCTTGCCTCTTCCCCCTCCTTCTCCCTTCCACCTAACCACAATTTAAATCCTACATCAGTTTTGCTACTCCATGTTATGGCTCATAAAAACTCTTGCCTTTCAATAGGGTCTTAGTTTAAACCAGACTTTTTTTCCATTTTTGCATTATCAATTATTTTTAGATTTCAGATTTATTAATGAATGGAATATCAATTGCAATTTCAGATCTAAAATCTAACTGTGGTTAAGGAATGCATATCTTATTAGTTGATGGCAACATATTTCTGTTTATGAACAGCGTCATGTTGATTATCACAGATATGTAAGATTTTGAAAAAATTCCCTTCACACCTTGATCTTTCCACTAAAACATAACACCAACAGTGGAGCTCACAGGACCAAAAGCAGATTTTTTTTCAGATGTATCAGATTCAAGGTAGTATGTCTTTTTAAGCATATTGGATCTCAGCGTCCTTCTGCACTTGTACCTACCCACAGGACAAAATATTTCTTAGCAATCTCATTTCTCTGTTGGGTCTCCAGGTATTGCTTTCATCTCATCTCCTACCAAAGAGTTGATCATGTCTTAAGACAGTCTTGGTGATATCATTTTTGAGGTAGTAATTTCATCTTTAGTCTAATGCTCTTCAAAAGTAGACTCAAGGTATATATAATCAACTAGCTCTATACCCATGCTTCGCTACGAAACTATGTGATTGGGCTTAGTTTTGGGGGAGGAAAATAAGGGGAAAAAATCTGCCTCTGCCTACCAGCATCAATTGGTATTCATCTGGCTAGTGTCCTGTCAGTATGCGAGAATTGAGGACTGTTTGGAAACTGAAACATGGAAACTGAAACAGTATTTGCTGTGTGAGCAAGAAGGAGACAGCAAGAAGCTTAGCTCAACTGTTCTATACTAAAGCTGGTTGCTGCTGTGAAACTAAAACTGAAACTGAAACTCCTCTCTTCTGCTTGTGCTTTGCATTTGGAACAGATTTCTTTTCAGGTGGGGAGGGGAGTAGAACTCCTCAGCATCAGAGCATGTTAATAATAATATATGAAATACTAATGCTCTGATGGTCATTTCAAAAATTCCTTTCTTAGTGAGCACCTAGAAGCCAAGAGAAACATGCATGCCAAATTTCAAGTTTTTAGGCTTTACGGTTCTGGAGATTTTCTGATGATGCTTGAGTGGTGTTTCGCTTTTATATGTATACATATAGATTACCTTGGGGTGGATGGGTGGGGATGGATTGATAGTAACTTGGAAGAGGGACAAGAAAGGAAAGAGGGGATCCACCCTGAGGTCAGCAGATTTCGCGCCACTATTATTTTCGACTGACTCGGGGATAGGTGAGGAGCCAGAATAAATATTCACAATCTGAGATCAAACAACCTGAGGTCAAATGACAGAGCTCACATTTTACAGCAGAATATCACAAAATTCTCAGCTGTTTAGGTTGCTGGCCAAAGTTGACACCTCTCAACTTGCTAAAAGTGAACATCAAACCAAAAGACTTGTGTTTTTCAATTTTGCTATGCAGTAATATGTGCATGTATATGTACTCTGTGGCATTGTTGTCTTTGATTCTGAATGTTAACCAAATTTTAAAAACATGGTTTGTATTTATTGCTCTAAGGTTTTATAACACATTTTAATTATATGACTATAAATTGCCTAGAGTTACATTGGTGAAATAGATGGCATAGAAGTTTAATAATACATATTTTTTTAAAAGAAATTAAAAATTCCAAAAATCTCCCCCAGCTAATTAATATATCATGTGGTTGAGCCTCTTGCTACATTAGGAAAGCCTTTTATTCATTTTCTTTTCAGCAAAAGGCACATTTTGGTACACGTGTAGTATAGTGCGATTAGTCATACATAAGTACACGTTCTAATTGTGACTGGGGCAATCAACCAGAGGAAGCAACTGATGAGCTGATCAAGATTCCAGTGATAGTCACAGGGAGGGAACATAATGCAGAAAGCCTGGAAGGCAGATCCATTTAGGGACCTACAACATGAAACAAGAATATGAATGGAAATATTTTTAAATCAACTGAAGGAAAGGATAGACACTGGGGAGGGAGCAAAGGAACTGGTTAATTGTAAGCAGTCTGTCTATACTAGGGGTGTCCAACTCACATCATCACCAGTGGTGGGATTCAAAAATCTTTATTACTGGTTCTGTGGGTGTGGCTTGGTGGGCGTGGCAGGGTAAGGTTACTGCAAAATCCTATTCCCTCCCCACCCCACTAACCTGCTTTTCAGCTCCATTCTCCTATGCAGGGAAACAAAAGAAGACCTATTCAACTCTTATTTAAACTTCAATTTATGTCTTTAAAATTATAACATTCAATATAGTACGTAACTTCCAATCGAATTTTGCTTGGTACATTCTTAAAATACACACTAAGTTATATGTATGTATGTATGTACGTACGTACGTATGTATGTATGTATGTATAGTATTCAGCTTTGTTCGGGTATTTTCCCATGTCACTATAGTTGTGCTTTTAAAGTTGTAGCAACGTTTCGGCAGAATCTCATCTGCCATCATCAGGCTTCTGTATTGTGTTCGTCTGTAAGTCAGACTTTCACAACGGCTGTTTAATTTGAAACGGCTGTTGAATTTTCACCCATTATCTCTAAATAGGCTTATACTTTCAATCTTTATACATTTTCCCTGTTTCTCTATATCTTGTTCTGTCTTTTATAACTTCTTTTCCTTTCCTTCTTCCCCCTCCCCTTTTTGCCCCCTTGTCTCTCTACTTCTAATTCTCTCTTCTGCAATCCTCTCTTCTGTTGCTTCCTAATATTGTAATTATTTTTCAAACTATTCTTGTTTTTGGTTGTTTTTTTGAAATCTTAAACTTTTCACTCTCTTTCCCCCCTTTCCTTTTTTTCCCCCCACATAAAATTACTTGATCATTAAAGATGGCTTCTTCTTTGTCCCAACCTTCTTGTTCTACAAGCGTTTCTTGTTGTTTCTCATAGTTCCAGATCTCCATTTCTAAAAATTGAAATACGAAGCCAAAAGAACTTCTTCTTTCTTGTGCATCTTCTTTCTGTTTTTTAAGTTCCATTTTCAGTTCTTCTAAAAGTGATGCCATTTTAAGTACTTTTAAACAACCACCCGATTGATTTTAGTCATTTAAATCCAATAGCCAAAAATCCAAAAATCACCATGTAATCCAAATAATCCAAAGCTGTTTCTTCTTGCTTCTTTTTTCTACTTTCTCTTCCTGGGGTTCCATTATTTTGTTACAAAGTTTCAGTTAGAATGTATCTTTTAGGAATCTTGTTAAGGTTTCACTATAAGTTCCTTTTAGTTCCAGGCAGTCTCCTCCATTTTTCCAGATCCCGACCTTTTATTCTTTCCTTTTCTCTCCTTTCCTGCTTTTAAAGATTTTTGAGTATCCAAAAGTTTTTATTATCCCCTTGACATTTTATTTTCAGCTTAAATGCCTGTTGATGTCAAAGTGGATTTTTGTCAATTTCTTACTTAAATCTCTTAGCTGTCAGTATAAGGAAGGGGAGGAAAAAGTCAAATCCTTTCCCTTCCCTCTCTCCTTCACTACTTCAAAGTCTTCTTTGGGAACAATGTTATTTTTTATAATTCAAATTCCAGAGTACCTTATGTTGCTGCTTTTTCAGTTCAACCCAGTCAACCAAAACTTTCCCTTCTTAACTTCCTCCTGCACATTCTTCTCCAGTCGAGTTCTTCTTTGAGGTGGCCATTTCTGACCATCACTGCAACCGCTTTCAGGAAAGGGAATAATGGCCAGCTGAGGAGGATAGGTGTTGCTCTCCTCGACCCTGCTGGCAGTTTCCTCCTCTTCACCACCTCTACGGGATGGCTTAGCCCCAAATCCAGCTGGCTCAGGGTGCTCCAGTGACGAGCACGGATTGAAACCACACATGATCACGGATTTCGGTCTGTCGTTGAAGAAGCTCAAACCTGAAGTCCAATAGGATGCTTTCCTAAAGGTCATTTGTGCATAGTCCTGATTGGAACAATATCCATGGAATACCATGTCTACCCAAAAAAACCTTAAATTTAAAGGTTTTCCCAATCCAGTCATGACAGATTCAAGATAGTGGAGCTCCTCTCTGATACTCAGCCATGGGAGCCTGTATTATCTGAGAGATATTTCTGTCACCCTGTGGCCAATATTAAAATACAGAATACTGCAACCTTCCCACCAAAGTGATAATTATTTATCTACTTACATTTGCATGTTTTCGAACTGCTAAAGGTTGATAGGGGTGAGTAACCAGAGTTAACTTGACACTCAGATCTTGAACCCAAGTTGTTGATTTTTCAGCTGACAAACTCGTTGTCTTAACCACTGAAGCATTGTGCCCCTCCAAGAAAAAACTATGTGAGCCCAATTTAAGTACCAGGATTACAGAGCAAGTTAGGACTGGTGGTAAAGGTATCAGGTTGAGAAACAAGAGGTGATGAGTTCTAGTTCCATTTTAGGCATGAAAGCCAGCTGGGCTATTTTAGGCCAGTCACATTCTCTGAGCCCAACACATCTGACAAGGTTGTCATTGTGGGGAAAATAGGAGGAGGGAAAGAGTATTAGGTATGTTTGCTGCCTTGAGATATTTATATAAATAATAAAGGCAGGATAAAAAAAGAGCAGAAACTTGAACCTTAATTAAAATAGGGAGCTAGTAACAAGCTTGCTTATATTGAAAAAAATACATTTAAGGTCCAGGTTTATTATCCAGGTTTTCACTTTATATATACCAATAGACATGTAAAGAAACAAACCCACCATATCATCCAATACTACACTCCAAACCACAAACCACTAACAGCATCCACTAATTTCTCTAGAGATCTTCTAGGTTCATGCTGCTAATGGTATGGAGACAGAGTGGGTGGGATCAAGATCCAATATGGAAATAAGGAGAAATTAGGCTCTTGGGAAGATTTCATCTTATCTAAGCAAAGCACAAAATCCGCCTCCAAGGTTATTTTGTTGCTTCTGCAATAAAAAACCGTTTCAATTAAATTGGTAAATTGGGATGGTAAATGTCACTTTAAATTAAATAACCTAGTTTACCAATGATGAAAATTATTCAGGACAAAACTTCTAAATGGGACAAGTTGCTCTTTAGAGCAGAGCAAAGCTTTGGTTGATAGGATAAAAAGCAGCTGTCTTTATAAAAGCTAATAAAATACTCTGGGGATAATTAAAATTTTAATTAAAAATGTAAAATCCAAATAGCATTTTATGACAGCAAGGAAACTTGTTTTGACATCCAGAATTGCTGCCTAAGCTGGATATCCCTTACATTTTCTCCAGGCTATTGAGAAGCTGGCATGTTCTGCTAGAAACCTTCTTCCACTCCATCCAAAAATGTCAGTTCTTAGTGAGTTTTAAAGGGTAATGGGGGCATTTGCTTTAAAGCTACACTCAAATTATTAACCAAGTGTGACAGCGGGCTTGTTTGCATGCCAATTTTTGCAGGTTGTTTCCCCTAAATATATAGAAAAGAAATAAATCACTTTGAAGGAGTATAGTATGGTCAGGCTAATGCATATACCGGAAGAAAAAGTAGACGTGTTTTCTATTTAAGCCAACGCTGGGTGCCTGGGATTGGCATGTTGCCATGACAGGAATTAAAGCTGCTGAATAGCCAAATGAGCTTGTGTTACATTTCCCTAATAGTTTGCCCCTATGTGACAAAACTTGCCTCTCATAAGCAAAATTGCCCTTTGCCACTTTCAAGGGTTTTTTTCCCCCTCCAAAGTCCCCACTCAAAGAAAGATGGGTAACAAGGCCCTCGCTTGCTGAGCCCTTAGACTATCCATCATCTGTGGCATTTTGAAAGGTACGCCTAGATAGATGGGCTTCAACCAGTTTAAGAAGCCTAGTGAATCTGCCACTGAGCTCTTCAAAATTGCCTTCTTGGTAGCCCAGTTAGAACAGAGAAAGAGACAGAAAACAGCAACCAAATAGAAATTTGAAAAAAACTGACTCTTCTGATTCGTACACTTATTCTTCAAAGCTGTAACGAGTACCTCAAAGGTAACTTCCAGTGATACCAATGGAAGCAATCACTTAAAGTGGACTTAGATATTTGACAAGTTCCTATGAGGGAAGAATGACTCAAATCTGCCGTCAAGCATCTCTAAACAGTTACATTTCTACAGCAGGGGTATCCAACCTTGGCAACTTTAAGATTTGTGGACTTCAACTCCCAGAATTCCCCAGCCAGCATGAGGAATTCTGAGAATTGAAGTCTAAAAGTCTTCAATTGCCAGGGTAGGGCATCCCTGTTCTACACTCTATTTTACCAAACTCTATCTGGATTCTTGGACCTTGCAATCCAAACATTCATCTGGCAAGTCTCATAAGGAGAGGAGTTCACATTTTCCAAACTGCTAGGAAGCATCCCAGATTCTGGATGGATTTAATAGTTTCTGCTGTTCATGTAAGGTGGAGGCACACACTTCTTAATTAGCTAATGAAGGAAAAGTGATCCTGACACACTGTGTGATATAAGGGGAGGGAACATGGTTCAGCGATTTGTGGTAGAATGGCTTAAAGAATAAAAAGCACAGCCTTATCATGTTAAGGCACTATCATTTGTTTACATTTTAGTATTAACTGAATGGCTTACATAACTTAATAGAATAGAATGGAATGGAATAGAATAGAATAGAATAGAATAGAATAGAATAGAATAGAATAGAATAGAATAGAATAGAATAGAATAGAATAGAATAGAATAGAATTCTTTATTGGCCAAGTGTGATTGGACACACAAGGAATTTGTCTTTGGTACAAATGCTCTCAGTGTACATAAAAAGAAAAGATACATTCATCAAGAGTCAAGAATCATAAGGTACAACACTTAATGATAGTCATAGGGTATAATAAGCAATCAAATCATACTAGGAAACAGTCAATAAAAATTGTTAGGATACAAGCAACAAAATTACAGTCATACAGTCATAAATGGGAGGGGGTGGGTGATAGGAACGATGAGAAGATTAATAGTAATGCAGTCTTTGTAAATAGTTGGACAATGTTGAGGGAATAATTTGTTTAGCAAAGTGATGGCATTCAGGAAAAAAATGTCCCTGTGTTTAATTGTCCTGGTGTGCAGTGCTCCATAGCAGGGGTCGCCAACCTTTTGGACCTCAGGGATCACCAAACTAATAATTTTAGATCCCAGGGACCACTAACTGGTTCTGTGGGCATGGCTTAATTTGTGGGTGTGGCTTGGTGGTCATGTGACTGGCTAGGCATGGCTTGTATGTAAATATAAATATTTATATAAATATTGAAATTTTTTTTATTAAAAAAGAGCAACTTTTACTCAAAATCAGGCAAAGCAGGCAGGCAGATTGAGTTGCTCACAGAATCACAGATTCATTCAGAGATCTATCTATCTGCCAACAGCTAGCTCAGTCTGTCACATAAAATTTGCTTGCAAGCAAACTCACAAAATTAACTCACAACACACCATGCATGTAAATATTGATTTTTTTAGTTTAAAAAAGCAACTTTTATCCAAAATCAGGCAAAGCAGGCAGATTGAGTTGCTCACAGAACCATTGAGTGATCTATCTATCTGCCATTGCTAGCTGAGTCTCTCAAATATGCTTGCAGTGAGTCTTCACTGAATTTGCTTGCAAGCAAACCTTCAGTCCTAAGGGAGGTTCAGCTGAGCCGAAGATCTAAAGACTAGCTAGAAAGCAAGAAATCCAACCATTTCCTGCTTGCTAGCTAATCTAAATCTCCTGGCACAGCAGAACAGATGATGGTCAGAAAAAGAAAAAATAGCAACTTAGCAGGCAAGTTTACCGGGTAAGGTATGAGTCGGTGGGGGGGGTGGTTCCTGGGGGCCATGTGGGCTGAGCAGCCTTGTGTTTCTGCACAGCCTGGATTAATTGCTTTGGGGGAGTGCTCTGGGGGTGAGATTTCTCTGTGTCCCACCAAAATTTTCTCACGGCCCACCAGTGGACCGCAGCCCACCAGTTGCCGACCGCTGCTCCATAGCATCATTTTGAGGGTACAAGTTGAAACAGTTTATATCCAGGATGTGAGGGGTCTGTAAATATTTTTACAGCCCTCTTTTTGACTTGTGCAGTACACAGGTCCTTGATTGAAGGCAGGTTGGTAGTAATCATTTTTTCTGCAGTCCTAATTACTCTCTGAAATCTGTGTCTGTCTTGTTGGGTTGCAGAACCAAGCCAGACAGTTATAGAGGTGCAGATGATAGACTCAATAATTCCTCTGTAGAACTGTATCAGCAGCTCCTTGGGCAGTTTGAGCTTTCTGAGTTGGCGCAGAAAGAACATTCTTTGTTGTGTTTTTTGATGATGTTTTTGATGTTAGGTGTCCATTTTAGGTCTTGTGATATGGTAGAATCTAGAAATTTGAAGGTCTCTTCTGTTGTTACTGTGTTGTCTAGTATTGTAAGAGGTGGTAGTATGGGAGCTATCACTACAATATTTGGCCACAGCAATGTGGTTATAAACTAATGGATTCTGGGTAGCATAAAACAACCATATAAACAATTTAAAAAGCATTCAAGAGTACAAAAATGTAATATTATAAAAGATGTAAGAGAAAATCAGATTATAAACAGAGAGATCTAATCAAATTACTACTCCTTTGCAGTCCCCATGCCTGGTGACACAACTAAGCTTGAAGGGATTCCTGGAAACTCAGGAGATATGAGGCTAACCTCACTTGAGGATGGGTGATGTTCCACAGGGCAGGTGCCACAGCAGAAAAGGTTCATTTCCTGGGTCCTGTCATATGTAACTTCTTCACAGATGGGACCTGCAATTTACCTCATCTGCAAGACCTATGGGAAGTGCACTTACAATCAGGAAGAGGAAGTCACTCAAGTAATCTAGCTCCATACCATGAAGTACTTCAAGGATTAAAATAGCACCTTGAATTGGAGCCAGAATAACCTCAGCTCTCTCTGAAGTCACCTAGAAGAGTTGGTCTCCTGAGTCCTACCTCCCTGTAGTAGATAGTGACACCCGAGAAGTCTTTGGTAATCATTGTAGGAGTTCTCTCAACTCTAGATCACTTGCCATTTTTCAAACAGGAAAACCAGATCAGGTGTGAGCCATTGTACCATGTCAGGCTCTGGATAAACTGAGATAGGTCCTGAACTCCTAAACTGTCATTGTAGCCATCAACTCCTGATCGGTCTCTGACTTTAACATCAGCTGTGATGGTCTCCCATGGAAAGAATGAGACACAAGTGTGTGTTCTTGGGATGGGAGCCCAGAATAAGTGCTTCATTTTATCCAGTGCTTAATTTTATTGAGATTTTTGTGCATAGTAAGCAATTACATTGTGGATTAATAATTATATATAGTACAGGCTTGTTTGCAGTTGTCTAAGCTGCCTCTTTGTTTGTATTTGTTCTTATTGTTCTCTTTTCTTTGCACTATCTTAGTGACCTTTAGACAGGCATGAATGTATAAGGCATTATATTAATCATTGCTCAAGCTCAGGCCAAAGTTTATTCCCACATCTCCCCTGTTTTAGTTTTTTGATGATCGTGGATGCCTCGGTAGCTTTTCGCCATCTGCAACAGCAATTCTCCTTCCGTAGGCTTCACCTGACACATTCCTAAAAGTCCAGGAAGACATTGAATACAACAGCATACACAGAGAGAAAATATAATAAGCAATATCGCTCCAACAATTAGGTGATGAATCCGTGAACCATCTGGCAACCAGGACCAAAGTGCAGACCACACGTCCAAACCCTTGTCCTCCGATTGTAATGGATTCTCCTTCAGGGTTTGTTCCATATGCTGTATAGTAGCTGTAATGTTTGGAGAATAATCAGAGATATACATGCAACAATGCGTATGAATCACAGCGCAAACTCCCCCTTGTGCAGCCAAAATAGTGTCCACCGCATATCTGGTTTGCAGGACAAAGTCAAGGATTTTTCCTTGCTCTTCTTCAAGCAGCTTTAGAGTTTTAATGGTGTCTTTAAACATAGTAACTGTCCAATTATTTAAACGATGCAAATCTCTACAGTTCATGATAACTCCTAAAGGAGGAATAACTCCCCTTGATATCTGTGTCCAGTAGTCATGATTCAAAACAGAGTTTACTTCCGTTGCGGAACGCGCATTGCGGATATGAGCAGTCCCCAATGATTTTTGAATGAAATGAGATGGGATTACTTTCCCAAAGGTGCAGACCCCTTTCCATCATGCTGGCATGCGATCATAGGCCATCCGTCCACACAGCAACCATAGATTTGCTCCCAGGAGAAGACCAATCTTATTTGGCTCAGCATAGATTAATTTTGCAAAGGATTCCATTAACATAGCCAAATAAGTGGGCGGTGGTGCGTATTTCCCATTCGCACATTTAGGCAGCTGGTTTTCTCTCGTGGTGGGACAACATGTGGCAGGGATAAGTGGACACCCATTTTCATTGATCAAAGATATGATATCAAATTTAGAAATGTTTTGTACAAACTAAGTGTGATTGTTAGTTTTCATGTCATCCGGATAAACCCGACTTCCATTGCTAATAACAATTGTTTTGTTGCAAAATGGATATGTCCCCAAGTAAGTCATATTCTCTACCGTCTCATTGTGGGTCCAGCAGATACCCGCCACCTCTTGGATCCAGCTTCCAAGGTGTAAGGTATTTATGTTATTTGTAGTCCAACTGTTAGACCACATCCCTGAACAACCATAGCATTGTCCCTTATACCAGTCAGCTTCAGCCAGAGGTACTGCAACCATTGGAAGCCCTGATGTTTTGTGAGTTGGCATGTGCATACATACCCAACAATCAGTTTTATTATGGAGGTTTGCTAGCTTCTCCATGTCCTAGATCAATGTGTTTCTTTTCCATTCCCCCAAATCCACCCCCTTGTCCCTTTGGCTGATGAAAAGGATGCACACAGCGAGCAGGAACCCAAACAACTGTCCCCTCATCTTCAACAGCAGTGTATCCTCGGCCCCAAGTTATCAGCGGGACAGGTCCTCTCCACGTTGGATCTGGCAGTCTCCTATACCGAACTTTTGGTCTCGGCGTATCTGCAGAAGGGGAGGAAGCAAAATGCCTACTGGCTGCCATAGCAACAGGAGATCCTGTCATGTTTAAAAAATTTAAAGTACATAAAGTAATATTAAGAATGTTTTGTATGTAAGGCAAACCATGTCGATCCACTTCCCCTGTTTTTGTTTTTATGTGAAGGAGTGCTTTTCCTGTGGAAGTGGCCATTGGTCAATCCAAACTGGCTGAGAGGTTAACAATTGTAATTTTTCCATTATCCAATAACAATTTTTGTGCGAAATTCTGACAGCAAATCTCTACCCCACAAGTTTATATGCAGGGGCAACACAAGAGGTTGAATCTTTGCAGTCTCGCCAGTTTCTCCATGCAATGCCTTCAACCAATGTACACTACTTCTTGCAAACTGCATACTACCCACTCCATGAACAGCCAGAGAATCCTCAAGTGCCCATTCATTTGGCCACTCCTTTTAGCGTATCACAGAGACATCTGCTCCAGAATCTATAAGGCCAGAAAATGATTTTCCCTGAATTTCAATTGTCATTTTTGGTTGGTCTGTAGTCAAATTTTTTGTCAGCGCTAGCAATTCTGCAGCAACTGGAGAACTGGCCATTTCAGTGGACCCAAAACCGCCAGTTCGTGGGATCCCAATTAAAGGATTCATAGGAATGTATGGAAGCAATAATAACTGGGCAATAGAGTCACCGGCCATTAATGATGCAGGAGTATCAGTGTACAATTGTACCTTAATAACCCCTTTATAATCTTGATCAATAACTCCTGGAATAACAAAAAACCCTTTTTCTGATGCAGAAGACCTGGGAAGTACCAATCCCACTGTTTTTTCTGCCAGTGGCCCATGCAAATGAGTGTCATCAATGTACACTTGATTAGGAAAAGTCACATCAATTGAGTTCAACATTTTTAAATCCAAACCTGCACTCCTAGTAATTGCAGGCAATGCCTTGGGAGCGGGGCTAGCTGCACACCCCAAATTTAGTTTCCCGAATTTTGGTTCTGATCAGAGTGACATTGATTTGCCCAATGAAACCCTTTTTTGCATTTCGGACAGACCGACTTCGGGTGGATGTCCCTATTTTTATTTTTGTTAAATGCCATTCCCCCCACAGGGGCACGGCACTGGGCTTTAAAATGGCCAGGCTTCCCACAATTAAAACAATTCCCCGTAGGCTTCATCCCTTTTTGCAATGCCATAGCCAAAGTCTCCATGTTGTAAGCCTGAGAACCCACCACTGCACATGCCTTTAACAGATCAGCCAGAGTAACCTCACCTCTAGCCATCAAAGGCTACAAGATACACTTGCAATCAATGTTTGCATTTTCAATTGCTAATCTCAGTAAAAGTTCCTTTGCTGCTTCCTCATTTGAAATTTGCCGGGTAATAGCCAATTGTAGCCTTTCCACAAAATCATTATAAGACTCAGATGCTGTTTGCTTAATTTGAGAAAAAGACTGTGCTGGGGTTCCCACATCCTGGATGCGGGACAATGCCCCAAGGACAGCTGCCATAACCACGGGAAGTGAGAGATCAGGCAAATTAGTAGCTTGATCAGCAGTGGATTCAAACAAGTCTGCCCCATAGATTTGGTCTGGCGTATACAGCCCCCCTGAATTCCGTCCCCTAGTGATAGCTTCTCTTTGATATTCTGAATCAAAAACCACATACTGAGTAGAACTCAATATCATTCTCATTAAATCTTTCTAGTCATTAGGAATCATGCGTGAGGTAGCCAACTTGTCAGGAGACCCTTTGTAAAGGGACTTTGAATACCATAATCTTTAACAGCTTTCTTAATCTCCCTAAGTACTGACAAAGGAATCGGAACCCATTCAGACTGCAGATTGCCTTGAGCATTCACTTGCCTATTAACTGGAAACAAATTCATCTGGGGAATCTCATCAGGCTCTAATTTCCCTTCATTGAAAGCCTGATGCATCATTGCTTGAACTTTCCCCATTTGTGGTTGGATTTTCTCCTCTACAGGTGTTGGTGCAGTTGGGGTTGAGAATGCATATTCCAGTTTTGAAGTTGGGGGGGGGGGTGCAACACAACTCCTTCATAAGGAGGAGGTTCTGCTAAAGGTTTTAAAAGAGGTTGTTGCTGGGTCTCTAAAGCAGTCATAACAACCTTCCAATATATTGAAATTTCAGCTGTTGCTCGTGGCTCTTCATGAAGGATAGTTCAATTTTCCTCCACGTGTCTAACTTTAAAGAGCCCTTCTCTAAGTACCAGGGACATTGTCACCAGATCTCTTGCAGCAGCTCTTTCACATTACCTTTTGAAAGAACTATTTGCTCCCCCCCAGAGGGTTTAAAGATAAAGAAGTTTGTCCTGACTAACTTCAGCAGCTCATTAACATGACGTTCCTGTGCTGAGAAAGTCCCCTCCCCCCCATGTTCCCTGAAAAAATCCTATTGTCCAGCAATAGTTAAGTACGTACTTTACCTATTCCAGATGAGGAAACATGGAGGTCCGGACACGTACCACCTGCAGTGGATCACGTCGGGGTCACCACTTGTGGTGGTCTCCCATGGAAAGAATGAGACACAGGCTGGTTTACTCAGGATGGAAGCCCAGAATAAAATTCCAGTGCTTCATTTTATTGACATTTTTGTGCATAGTATGCAATTACATTGTGGATTAATAATTAGATATAGTTCAGGCTTGTTTGCAGTTGTCTAAGCTGCCTCTTTGTATTTGTTCTTATTGTTCTCTTTTCTTTGCACTATCTTAGTGACCTTTAGACAGGCATGAATGTATAAGGCATTATATTAATCATTGCTCAAGCTCAGGCCAAAGTTTATTCCCACAATCAGCGAAAGCAGAGTGGAGTCTCCCAGAACCATATGTCTGGAAACTCTACCACAGGCCCAGCCGCAGACTTCAGCAGCTCAGGCAGGGAGGTTGCTACACAGCAGGGAAGCTGGTATAGCAGCAAAAATTCCAACTGCTCCTTAGAGCTGAACAGGGTCTCACATCTGGCAACCTGTGAAGCAGTGTCCCTCAAATCTTTAAGAAACTTCAGTTTGACAGTCGCCAAATGTTCACCCCTGCCCTGGACTCTTGTCTGATGCCACGCCTGAAATCAATTTAATTTAAAACCATTTTACAGTAGAATAACCACTTAAGATGAAATGTACCCAAGGGACTCAATTGATTGGAGGTGGAGATTGGAAAACCACATATTGGATAACTGTGCAAAAAAATAAAAAATATCCACTACATTATTATTTAGAATAAACTTGAAAAAGTACATGCCTGAAAAAAAATAGTGATCCATTCAAAAGCATTGATACATTTGAACATACATAATTTGCGTTCTAAGGCACTGAAATATAAATTTCTCTCATTTATGTTTGCCATTAAAGCAATTGTATCACATTATTATGGCACAACACTGCCCCCTTGTGGGAAAGAACTGAGTTATTAGGCCTTCCTAAATCTTCCTAAAATGCTACTTGAAAAAGAATTAGCTAATGATAAAATTATATTTATTTATGATCAGCTTTCAATTCATTTAGCAATATATTAAACAAATATCTTCTGAGCATTTATAAAAATGTTAGTTTTAACCCAACTTTTTGATTATTCTTTATTGGAGGGTTTACTGAGGTCATCTGTTTTTTATCACTTTTTAAACAAATTCTTCATTGTTACTCCTTATCAACAATCCTGCCAACACAAATGTACCCATTACAAGACTATCTTGGAAATGAATAACTGCATTTATAAAAGCTAATCAGTTCAATCCGAAACTTTGCAGAATCTGATTAAGTTGGAATAGAAACAAATAGTAATTGAAACCAAACATTCTGACTTAAGAGATTTTTTAAAATAGAGAGTGTCAACTTCTCATTCCAACATTAAGAGACCCTTTAAAATATCTGAAATGGTAATATGGAATTACAATTACATATTAGTAACATATTTCTATAACCAGACAAAATAGATATTCTAAGTAGAATCTCCTTTATGGTCTCTAAATTGATTGTACATCTTTGCAGCATGTACACATCAAAATGTCATATGATTATTGGAGAATTTAGCTGTGCTCCCAATATCAGGCAATTTTCTTCTGGCACCCCCTCAAAGCTTGTGTCATAGTTGTAGACATTTAGATAGATCTACCTGTGATGACCCAGAATGTCCCACAAATGTAACAAAAACCAAAACGTAAATAAATGTTCTTTAATGCCTTCAACTTGGTTTCACTGTTCAATTGTTCACAGTTGGAGATTAAACTCTTTCCAAATTAACATTCCAAACAAAAGAAATATAGTCCAAACTCCAAGAGCAGATAACGAAGCAATAAAAAACCAAAAACAAACTGTTCCACGACAGACCAGGATAATTAATTACAAACTTCAAGAAGATAACCAGGTATAGTCCATAGGAAGAACGCCAACTAAGATAAACCTTATCCAGGAATAAAACACTCTTTTTTTTTTCCAGTGTTTGCATGCAGGTCCAAACTCTTATGTAATTCTCACACGTGCATCCCATGAAGAGAATCAAGGCCCTCTCTGTCAGAGTAGACCATGTCTTTCCCTTATCCTCTCCTCCCTGCGTGCTCTAGGATGGATAGGGGATGGGCCTGGGTCATATGATTCTGCCTGCTCAGCCCGCTCTGCCCTTCCCCAGGCTCCTCCACAACCTCTGGAGCCATCCTTCCACTCCCTGTTGGTTGTTCCTCCTCTCCCTCAGAGTCAGTTTCCACTAGGGGCATGACACTACCATAGACGTATGTTCCAGAAACGTGAACCCTAATTGTTACAAACATCATATGTGTCACAATACTGATTGGCAATGCTAGAAGTTTCAGGCTCATACAGCAAGATAGCATGAAGACAGATAATATCTGGGGCTTTATAAACAATCATGAAAGATCAAGCACCCAATATCAGAATAACAAAACTCATCTGAGCTAGTGTGCCTAGAGTCATCATTGAGATTAATTCCTTAAACATTCAAGGAAAACTTAATTCCTTAAACTTCCAAGGAGAAGTTGTTTATTGCTGGTATGGTAGGCATTGTTAATTTTCATAGGCAGTTGTAATTCTCATTGACTAGTTCAGATAATAAAAGAGCTAGTTCTATGGATGGACTGAATTGTTAACTGTTCCTTAAATATGCACATTGAATTCTCTCTCTTTCACTGTAGGTACAATATGGGATATAATATACTTGTATATCCACTGAGATACAATATGCTTATTGAGCAGAGGAAACATAAACATAAAACAGATTCAAAGAAGTGGTTTCTGATCTTCTTTACAGTAGTTATAAGTACAATTATAAATTTATTTCATATACTATTGACCCTCTTCTTTCCATAACTTATCCCATCTAATCATAAAAGGTTTCCAATCTGTAATAAATATAGATAACTATCTTTTCTTTGATCAAAGACATTAATTTAGCAATCTCAGTCATCTTCTATCATCTTTACCAAACATTTCTCCATTGTAGCTAATGCTGATTCTTTTTTATCTTTATGCATACAATTATTTCCCTACAGTCAAAAGTGATTTGAGGACACCAATTTTTCTAAAATCTGATATGATCTGATATGATAAAATCTGATATGACTTGTACTTTCTATAGCATAGGCCCGTGATGATGAACCTACGGCATGTGCCAGAGGTGGCACGCAGAGCCATCTCTCTGAGCAGATGAGCCATCGCCTCAGATCAGCTCTGCCACACATGCTCACCTCCTGCCGCCAGCTGGTCTTTGGATCTCTGTCATGTGCACCTGTGCAGGGATTGCATGTGTTGCATTTCAGGGATGCATGCACATGCACATGCTTTGGGCACTTGATGCCAAAAATGTTAGCCATCACTGGCATAGGCAGTAGAGGGGGATTGGGCAAAGAGTGACTGTATATATAGATATATTTTCCTTATTCTTTCAATATATAGCAGTGGTATGCTAACAGCCATTTAGTTCTATTTTGAATGCACCTGTTAGCAGTTTACAATCAGAAAACAGTTGATTTTTCAAATAAGTATTTTCAATACTTTCACTTGAAAACAGGAGAATCTTTATAATTTACTGTTTTCTCCCCTAGAGGTAATATTCATAGAGGTAATAAACAACCTGAAGTATAAAAAAATTCAATTTTTCAATAAGATTCTTCTACAAAGAGTCCATAACTACCTAGATTGTTTAACAAAGACAATAAATGACTCAGTTCTGAGTTAACAGTTTCTACTATACATTGCTTTAGTCATGTATCTCTAAACTACTGGAAGCCAATTCTCCTGTGGAAGGAAGAGAAGCTTCTGGATTGTGCTCAGCTTCTTCTCGCAACCTAACAATCTGAATGCTGTTTTCCTTCTTTGATAGCCAGAAGGCCGGATATAAAGGCTCATTAAACTTGCATTCAAAAGTATGCAAGAGAGTCATTGAGTCAGTAGCGACGCCATAAAAGGAAAGTGTCTCTCTGGGGTAATCTAGATATACCCCTATTCTGCTGAATTCCTGAGATTTCAAAGGTGTCTCCACATCCACATGCCAAGCTGAGAAATCCTTGCCGTTCCATTTAATACACCAGGAGAAGTTATTCCCTGAGATGCAACTGTTGCTCTCCGAACCTTTCCTGTCAATGCTCTTATTTGTCACGCCAATGTAAATACCAGCTCCAAATATCTCCACTTCAAAGTAATAACGACCCATATATAAGCTTTGATTAGACAAGACTTGGCGCCAGTGTGCAAATCTTTCTGGATGATCTGGGTACGGGTGCTCCCAGGGCGTGGTGTTGGAGATCTTGTGATTGTCATCCAAAAGCCTCAAATAGCAATGAGCAGTAACTGGGTCAAATGTTAACAGGCAAGCATCTGCACAAAAAATAGATACATTATTTTAAAAGCTAGACATAATTAATTGAGCACTAAATATGATAGAATACTGCATCTAAAAGGCCTAATTAGACTTTATAACAGGAGTAAGGCCACGATATATTTTGTCTACAATGTATAGAACTTGTAAGAATCTTTTTTTTAACCTTTGTCAAACAATATTTAGGTTGCTGGTTAAAATACACATGTAGATTTTTCCACTGTTCTCATTCATGTATTAGAAAGAGATGGAGACTTGGAGAATATTTTGGCTTGATATGTAAAATCACTATGGTTTTTGCATACTTGCTTGGAATAAATAAATTGCTTACTTAAGTGAAAGCTCCTTAAATATTCCAGTACTGGAAAAAGCAATGTTCAATAACAAATACTGGGAAGAGAAGAAGGCGGAGCTTTGTCGCTGTGATACAGCTGCGATCTCGGAGCTCCGAGATCACAGCTGATATTTTCGCCCCTGGTCAGTCCCAACGGACCTAAACTGTCTCGTAGTGACAGTGACAGTAAGGGGCGCGTTCTGTAGATCCCAGGGACATTGCAAGTCCCTGGTCGATCCAGAAGAAGCCCTTTTGCCAATGGCGGAGAGGCAGCCATTAAGCTGCTGAAGCTGGGACAGTTCCGGAAGGATGAGATAGAAAGAGAAGTGTATCGGCTGGTGAGGATCTTTTTTTTTTTTTGCTTGGGACTTAAGAACATTCTAATATGAGAAGAAATCTGTAAACTTATTGACAAAATTTGATTTAGCAGCGATTTTTTTTAAGTAATGTCAAAGTGAGGTTCGGCTTTTTATTTTTACTCTTTTTTTTTCTTTACTGAATTTCTATTGCGATCTAGTTAATCAGACTGGTTTTTTCCTTTTATATTTTTATATTTACTTGCTCTCTCTTCTCCTTTTTGACTGTTTATATTTTTTAAAATAGAGGCCCCCTTTAATATTTTTTTTTTAAATATACATAAATATACATATATACTTTTTTTTTCTTTTTAGGCTTTTTTCAGGGGGGAAGAAGGGGGAGTGGTTTGAAGAAACTTTGTAACACTGCCAACTAGAGGCTTGAAAATATTTTGTTTGAAGTTGAGAGTTGGGAAAAAAAAAACTCTTCTCAAGGCTACTGGAAATGATAAGATAGAGGGAAGAGCACTGGAGGATGTTTATACAGGTGCTCTTTGGGACTTCTATTATTAACTGAATATTTGAAGCTTGGCTTTGAAACTTGTGGAGAAGCCAAATAAGAGCCTTGGATAAATAAAAGGCAGTGTGCGATTTTTTTCTTCAATCCTTTATTAATTGTTTTATCCCTCCCCTCCAACCCCACAGCATTTTGTAATATTGATATACTTATTTTTTATTTTTTATTTTACCTCATTTTTATTTTATTTTTTTTAAAGGGGAAGTCTCAGAATATTCCTTTTTTGCTTTTTTTTCTCATAGGGATGTCTGCCTCTTTATCTCTATTTTTGACTTATTTTTATGGCTACTTTTCATTTTTTGAGGTCTTTCAATTGGATTAAGGTGGGAAGAACCTGAAGAACTCTTTTTTCCCCCTTTTTCTTTGCTTATTACTTTTTGATATTATTGGGCTTTATTTTGTTTCTTTTGTTTCCCTTTTTTTTTTTTTCAATTTTTACTTTTGAATTATAATTGAGTATTTCACAATTGGATTAAGGCCTTGAAGAACCTGAAGAATTTTTTCTTTTTAATTTTGGGATTTTTACTTATCATTGGTTTTGTTTTTTGTTTTTTATGGTGTTTTCCTTTTTCTTAATTGGCTAACTCACTAATTGGGTTAAAAGAGCCGGAAGACCCTGAGCTATCAAAATGACTAAGAAAATTTTACCTTTGGGCATCTCAACTTCTGCTCCTGTCTTCCCGTCATCTGGAGGATGACTCAACAATGGCGAAGCAAGATAAAGCACAAGTGGATTTAACGATGGTTATGCAAGGAATACAAGAACTTAAAATGAGTATTGAACAAAGAATGGAGAGTATTGACCGAAGAATTGGAAAGATTGATGAAAAATTTGAAAATTTTCAACAAATGATGGTGAAACACGATGAGAGAATCCAAAAAATAGAAGAGAAAGACAAGCAAAGAGATGATACAATTGGAAATATCGATAACAGATTAACAATGGTCGAACAAGAAAAAAGTGGGATGTTGAAGTGGGAGATGGACAGGTCAGAATTTTATCTTAGATTTCAAAATATCGAGGAAGAAAAAGGATAAAACTTGGCAGCAGTAATGATTGAGTGGGTGGGGAGGCTTCCCACGGGCCATTGTGTTTCTGCGCAGCCTGGATTAATTGCTTTGGTGGGGGTGATCTTTGGGTGAGATTTCTCTGCAGCCCACCAAAATTTTCTCATGGCCCACCAGTGGGCTGTGGCCCACTGGTTGGTGACCGCTGTTCTAGATAACCAATGAAAAATCATTATGTAAAAATTTCTCTTTAAAATTTTAATATAATGCAGATTTCCATTCTTTCACCCACATATTTTCCCATTGTCCTCTCTGTATATTATAACCAAATATAGCCCATTTTATCATATATTCTTTCACTTGTTCTTATGTTCCAAATTTCAATATTTATATGTTAAAATATATACATTTATATATTTTAACAATTATTTATGTTTATAATATATTACATATTTTATAATATAAAAATACATATAACAATTAATGTTTATATATCCCCTTTATCTTATTCCTTATGTTTTTTGCTAAGTTGTTAATTTTTTCCTTTTTAGTCCAGAAAGAATGTTGACTCATCAGATGGAATTCTCTTATCCTACCAGTTAGAAAATTTCTCTTTAGCTGTAAATTGTTTATATCTAAAACTATTTAAGAAAGTAAGCCTTCTGTGAACCTTGTGTCTATATAGACTGCATCATAGCAGAAAACTTGATTGGAATCCTTTGACTCTCAACCATTCAATTCATGAGTCAAGCACAAAAATCTCAGTTCCTGCAGTCTACTTGCAAGAAGAGTACAAGTAGGCAATCTCATATCTCCTTTATCCAGAAAGGCAGCACCTGCCAGAATTCACCACTGCATTGCTGATCCTATTTCTTCAGGGATATATAGTCTGCCACAGATCCTCAAATGGAAGCCCCATTAATACATGAAATATCAAGGATAAGTATATCCTCAAACTAGCCATCAGGGGGAAGAAACATAGACCATTCCTGAACATTTTTAATAACCAAGCAAAATTTTAACTGAATCTTGTCTACATATCCATGTATCAGTTAGGGTAGTCCTTCAAGGCTATCTTCAATACTCACTTCAATAACTGGATATATACTAGCAAGGAAAGGCTGTAGGGAAGCCTTGGAAGAAACTGTATCAAGATTTCAGAGGTTACGGCTGCTTTAACTCTTTGGGGAGGAATGTTTTATTTGCATCAATATATTTTGAGAAGTATTCCTTTCAAATGCTTCACCCAGTCTTATTAGCTTGTGTTTACTGCTTATTATAATGATCATGTTTGATATATCAATGTGAGGTAACATAACAATAAATGATAGCAGTAAATAAAACAAAAAAGGGAATTGATCAGAAAGAATCAGTGGCTGCTCTTATAAAAACTATATATTATATTCAGTGTGCCCCTGAATTTCCTGAGCAGGCATAATTGTACATATCTCCTATTCGTTAGTTTCCCACAAACATCTTCAAATAAGTCAATGTTGTTGATCTGAATTTCTTTCTTAATTCTTTCAAATTTTGCACCAAAAATTGGGTGATAACTTACACTTTAAGAAGTCATTCCTACTTTGAGGTTCTGGAGCTGACAGCCGATGTTTGGATGGAACAATTGCAGCCACTGTTGTTTTTATCCCAGCATCTTCTATATAGATAGAAGGAAGGAAAGAATTTTTTGGTATGACTAAGAATTAATTAATTGTCAGGATCAGAACTGTTGATAAGTGAGCAGCCTTAAAATTAATCGAAATGAATCAACATGTAAATTAAAGATGGATGGGTACTCACCATCATTGGCAAATCCCTGCAATTTTTCTTTGTAGGAACTTTGTAGTAATTGTAAAAGCTGTTCAGTGGATTCAGAGATCACCTTTCGGATTCCTGATAATTTGTCTTTTAGGCCAATATACACACTGGGCAATGTATCATCTCCCTGGTGCTTCTTGAATTCACAGTATTCCTAAACATGCACAACGATATAGAAGAGATAAGAACATTCCTCGGACAGTGGCTGGGCAGAAGAATCCTTTGCATTGTGTTATCATTATGTAACCCCCCCCCCTTCACATTTGTAATTCAACATCAAATGAAAATATTTAAATCAAGATGTTTGGTTCATGACATCACAGCATCTTGTATCACTCTTCTACTCTCCTACCCACACCTTGCAGAATACTATTAAGCTGAACTGTGGAAATTTTAAAAAAATTAGAAGATTTATTGCTCACTCAAATACACACTAGTATTCTCTACTTTCTCAATTGGCCAGTTATAGATTCAGACCAGCAGTTATAGATTCAGACCAACAGCAATAACAGATCATATTGATACAATATGGTTAGTGAAAAGGCAAAAAAATGAATTAATCCAAAACAACCTTTCCAAATGATATACAAATCAGATACATTGGGTTTCAGCTCCCATAATTTTCAGTGAGAGAATTTTAATGGTTGAAACCCAAAATATTCAAAGAAGGCAAACAGTTATTGGAAGCTGATCTAAACATTTTTACTATCATCATTTAAGGTACCTTTAGGAAGATAATATCACTAGTGTGAGTGGCCATCTTTTCCAATCTTTTCTTCCATTCCTCCATTGTCACTTGTTGGCTCTGAAGATGGATCTTTATTCCATTTGCATGATTAACTGCAGCACGTTCTTTCTCCTCCAGAAAAGTGAGCACAATGGCATGGGTTGCCTTGACAGCTTGGAGCAGTTCCTCAAACTTCTCTTCCACCAAGAGTTTTACTTCAGATACTGAATTCTGCAAGAACAGAAGCCACCATTGTTGCAAGCCTTAAAGCTGATCTGTTTGACATTTTATATTGACCATGCAGTAAACCATACCGCTGTACCTATAACCATGCAGTCCTTCCTATCATGTTCCACTCAAAATGTTATTTAAATGCATAAGATATTCTGACAGGGAAAAAATGAGTCACATTCAAGAATAAATTATGCTACGTATAACAGCATCTATTTCCCAAGTATTAACTTACTATTATGCATGCCATCATTACAGTATGTTTAACAGTCTATAATGATATAGAATATAGAATATGAGTTGAAACAGTTTATGTCTGGGATGTGAGGGGTCGGCAAATATTTTCACAGCCCTCTTTTTGACTCCTGCAGTATACAGGTCCTCGATTGAAGGCAGGTTGGTAGTAATTGTTTTTTCTGCAGTCCTAATTATCCTCTGAAGTCTGTGTCTGTCCTGTTGGATTGCAGAACCAAACCAGACAGTTATAGAGGTGCAGATGATAGACTCAATAATTCCTGTTTAAAACTGTATCAGCAGCTCCTTGGGCAGTTTGAGCTTTCTGAGTTGGCGCAGAAAGAACATTCTTTGTTGTGCTTTTTTGATGACGTTTTTGGCTTAGCAGATAAAAGAATTTAGCCATTATCTGCAGCCTTTGGAAGTGTTTTGTTGTTTCTATGGTTTCGTAAAAGTCTTGATTCGCTTTTGTTCACAGAGGGGAGATAACCTTTCTTTGGCATGTAGAATTAAAATCACACAATTCATTTTGGGATTTGGTATGATCTAATACATATCCCTGGTATATTGCAAGGATGTCTCTCTGGCTGAATGTGTAAATTAATATTTTAAAATCCTTCAAACACTTCCAAATAGCCAGAGGCTTAAATGCTTGAAATTCTTTCCAGAAGTTTCTAATGAATTCATTGGCCACTCTTAAATTAGTTTAACAAGAAATAGTCCAAAGGAAGTCTATGTAATAAAATTAAGAATGACTAGATGAAAACTTCAAATGGTTTAACAATCCCCCTTCCAAAAAAAAATCTACCCAAAGTTTATATTCATTATTTTTATTACCCATTTAAAGGTTTGGAGAATTGCTAATCTGTAAGAATTAATTCAGATAATTCAGACAGTATGTTTAATCAGTTTGAATGCTTATCTTTAAATAGATTTGGCTTTCTTTGTTAGTAGCTACATACAACTCTAAAAATGTCTGCATAGAAATAAGAGAATTATTGAAATGAAGGAACTGAAATGAAGAAACTCCTTGAATTGACTATTCTCAACCAGCCAAGAGCAATATTTTGCACACATGGTCCTGGTGTTCTCAACACTAACTGAAAAATTCCTATGTTTTCTTTTTTACAGTGTTCAAGAAATAACTGAGTAGTGCTTAAATATATATTTTTCTATAAGGAAATATGCAAATAATGGCCCATCCTCATCAGATTTTCTAGGGAAGACAACAGAGGTCTTTGAAGACTACCAGCTCTGATATCTGATCCAAGGCTGTCACCTAAACCTGAATGCAAGCACTGTAATTTCCAAGAATGCCTTGGAGAGTGTCATGCCCAACTCAAGAATGACTTGGAACAATCCAGCTAAAGTTATTTCTTTATTTTCTTGCACCATATAAACAGAATTTTGCAAGACTAAACCTATACCATTCTAACCCTAATGGATATTCCCTGGGAGATTCTAGGGAATGACTATCCTAAATCTCTGGTGCAGCAACTATAAGCTTCAAACTAGTTCACATCCAACCTATTTGTGGGGCAACTGGATCTATTAAGAAACCACCTGTCTGCAAGCATATATTTTGCCAAGCATTGAATATATGGAAGACTTTTTAAAGCACACAAGTCATTTCTATCATTGCCAACAACTGAACTCTAATCAACAGAGATGCTCTGTTTTAGTTCTTACCACTATAGACTCTGAGTTCTTCTCTAATTTAACAATTGCATTTTCAGCTGACTTCAATTTCCAATCATATTCTTCTTGATGATGAAGAAGTTCACACTGTTGACAGATAAACCAGGTATTACACATGGAGAGAAGTCATATAACAGCTGTTGAAATTTGTGAATGAGTTCATTTTTGTTCATAAACATTCAGACTGAAAACTGCTTCTCTATGGAGCCAGACAAGTTAGGTAAAGTGATGAGTGACAAACAAACCCTTGATTAGACAAGATTGGGGTGTGGTTGGTCTATAAGAAAAGTAATCCATTTTAGTCATTCTGAATGAGATTGTACTTCCTTAAAAACTGTCCAGAATCCAGTAGAATTGAGGTGGAGTATAAATGAATTCAATTAGAATTAATTTGATGCAATCCAAAACTTACAATACTTCCTGATCAAGCCTTGGTACTGGATTATCCTATTTAATGAACATATTATTGCAACCATATTATTTGATCAATACCATGAAGCATTTATAAAAATTAAAGGATTGTCATCCAAACCAGCAACTAGACACAGGAAGTAACATATATGGGTGACTTAAATCTAAACCATCAACAGTAGGTGGAAAAATAAGCCGCTACAAGCAATTTTATATTAAAACAATTCATTTCCCTTGCAAGCAAGTATGATAGCTGATGATTTTTTAATAGTACATTTTCATTGTGCAACTGCATACGTCACTACTTGCTGCATTACAAAATGTTCTATAGCTGCTAAAAAAAGTACCTGGTATAAATTACAGCTTTGCTGCTTCAATAGAGAGTAAAAATGACTTTTAAGTACACATGTAGATGTACCACAAAATCATAAAGTCATTGGTACTAACTAGAAAGTGAGTTCTGTAAACTCTTGCCTTAAAGCTGGGATTTGAAACACAGTTAGACATTCCAATGGTCCAACAGAAATGAGTAATAATGTCCAAAGTAAACTATGAAAAATATTCAAGCAGTAATTAGAGTCTGGGAGAGGATTAAAAGGAGGGGATGAAACAGAGAATGAGCACAAGAATGAGAATGAGCACTTTATTCTTTTCTCTCTTTTTTTGCCTTTTAATTGTTTTTTCTCAATTCCTTTAAGTATATGTCTGCATATTTTTTTTCTTTTTGCCTTTTTTGCTTGTACATTTTACTTAAATGAATAAAAGAGACATTTTTTAAAAAATCCAACATTTCAACAGATTTTCAGATCATATTCTTTTAAATAAGAAACAGTATTGCAGAACAAGCAAAATGATTTATGTTGTTGGCGATGCAGTGAATCGAATGCTTGATTTTGGTTCATTTTGTTCCAATGCTTGATATTGTTCCATTTCAGGAAGAAGCAATTACATGTATTAACTCAATCTTGAGATTTATCTCAAGAAGTTACTTTTGGACAGAGAAAATGAACACATAATCAAAAGATGTATTGTTTGATGCTGGAAACACAAACATATGGCTCCAACTATTTAGTGGCTTGCAAAATTGATTAATAAACATCAACCATGAATGTAATGAATCACAGTTTCTATTTATTACATCTTGTGTCCTTTTCCAGGTTTTTTTCTCCTTTTATAATTTTATGTACTTTTGTTTTTGTTATTTTATATTTATCTAATTAAAAAAAGATTTCTCTGTGCAATATACTCAGACCAAACCATATAGAAAACTCTGAAGTAATAATTGCATTGAACAAAATTGTTTTAAATCCTTTAAAAGCTTAAGACACCCAACCTCTTAAACTCCCCAAAATTCAACTTTAAAAAAATATCTGGAGAATGTCACAGACATATCTACTACCATTATTGCAAGCCAGTTAAAAAATAAACTGCTTAATTGTTCATTTATTTAGAAGGTAATGTCTATATCACATTAAATATCACATTTCGATTCTTACTATGTTATAGAGGCACCTGATTATGACATCGAACAAGTAAACAAGCTAAATACATTGCTAACATGGGCAGCATCCTGCCCATACCCTTTTATCTTTCTTGGTGATTTCAATCTACCTCACATTAACTGGACCCTAAACGAATGTAAAACTGAACCCATACATGCAACCTTCTACAATGCTGTTACAAATCTGGGACTGGAACAACTAATAACCAACAACACTAGACTAAACAACTGCCTCGATCTCATCTTCTGCAATAGTTTGAATTTAATTTACGGAATACAAACTAAAGAACCCTTTTCTAGCAGTGACCACAATATGATTGACTTTTGTCTCAACATACGCCCACACAAAAATCACCACAATGACGTAATCCCCAATTATAACTTCAAAAAAGGCAACTATGATCTTATAGACAACGATCTCTCATCCCTTGATTGGCAATCTCTATTCATTGGATGCAGTACTGTTGAAGACCATTACAACGTATTTTTACTTGAAGTCAAAAGAGTCATCAAATTATATATACCAACAACAACTCCCCAAAAAAACCCCCCAAAAAACAGATTATCCATAACAATAAGGAAACTTTAATCCAAAAAGAGATCACTCTGGCAGAAAAACAAATCTGGTCACGTTGCCAATTTCAAAAGCCGATACAAAAAATTATGCCACCAGATAAAGACTGAATGCACCAATTATCACATTAAACAAGAGGAAAATCTTCTATGCACCAATTCCACCCACACTTTTTACAATTTTGTAAACAACAAACTAAAAGACTCAAGGTCCATCCCACCCCTGATAGGACCTAATGGTAAAGATTGCAACGACAACACCATTAAAGCCAACATCTTTAACACATTCTTTGGCTCAGTATTTGTAAACAGCAATGAATCATGCTCAGTATTTCCTAGCCGAACCACAGATAACTACAATTATCTAATACATTTTGATTTTACAGAAGACAATGTTGAAAAAGCACTACACAATCTAAAACCATCTCTATCTATTAGACTGGATGGAATATGTGCCTACTTCTTTAAAAAGCTATCCACTGCCATAGCCAAACCTCTAAGCATAATCTTTGAAAAATCTTTCAGCACCAGCTCCTTGCTAACCTATGGTCACAAGCCACAGTCATCCCCATCTTCAAAAAGGGAGGCCCCAGCCTAGTTGAAAATTACAGATCAATCTCCTTATGCTGAATCACCTGTAAAGTCATGGAATCAATTATTAACCAATCCATTATCCTCCACTTAGAGACAAACAACCTATTCTCCAAAAAACAATTTGGTTTCAGAAAAAAACTATCCTGTAATCTGTAACTCTTACACTGCAAAAACATATGGACAACACAACTCGATCAGGGCAAAGCAATAGACGCAATCTACATAGACTTCTGTAAAGCCTTTGATTCAGTGGTACACGACAAATTACTCCTAAAAATAAAATCTTATGGTATCTCTGGACAACTGCATAACTGGATAGAAGCATTCCTGTCAAACAGACAACAAATGGCCAAAATTGGGAGTGTCCTATCAAATTCTGTACCTGTCAATAGTGGTTTCCCCCAAGGCAGTGTTCTAGGACCAACTCTCTTCATACTCTACATAAATGACCTCTGTGATCATATTAAGAGCAACTGCGTTCTTTTTGCTGATGATGTAAAGCTGTTCAATACCACAGACAATACTGCTACCCTTCAAAAAGATCTTGACTATGTATCAGAATGGTCAAACAAATGGCAACTTCAAATCTCAACAAATAAATGCTCTGTCTTACATATTGGCAAAAAAAAATATCAGAAAATAAAATACAAGCTAAATAGTCAAGATCTTGTTGATGATCCAAGCTCTGTAAAGGACCTTGGAATACTCATCTCTAATGATCTAAGTGCTAGAGCCCACTGCAATTACATAGCCAAAAAGGCATTAAGAGTTGTTAACCTAATCCTACGTAGCTTTTTCTCTGGTACTATCACACTACTAACTAGAGCACACAAAACATTTGCTAGACCAATACTTGAATACAACTCATCAGTCTGGAACCCACATTACGTATCTGATATTAACACAGTTGAGAAAGTCCAGAAATATTTCACAAGAAGAGTTCTCCACTCCTCTACTCATTGCAGAATACCTTATGCCACTAGACTTGAAATTCTAGAACTAGAAAACCTTGAATTACGCCGTCTTCAGTCTGATCTAAGTATGGTATATAAAATCATACATTGCAATGTCCTACCTGTCAATGAATACTTCAGCTTCAACCATAACAACACAAGAGCACACAATAGATACAAACTCAAGATTAACCGCACCAAACTTGATTGCAGGAAATACGACTTCAGCAACAGAGTGGTCAATGTCTGGAATACTCTACCTGACTCTGTAGTTTCTTCCCCAAACCCCAAAAACTTTAACCTTAGATTGTCTACTTTTGACCTCACCCCTTTCCTAAGAGGTCTGTAGGAGGCGTGCATAAGCGCACCAATGTGCCTACCATCCCTGTCCGATAGTTTCTTTTATTTTTCTTATATGTACCCATTTCATGTATTCATAACTATGTATATACTTATACTTATTATCTTGTAAACAATTGACAAATCAAATAAATAAATAAATATATTTTCTCTAATATTTTGCAGTCTCTTCATGTCTATTCCTCCCATTTTTTTCTTCCAGTTGATTTCACTATGATCCACTCAGTCTAATATGTTAAGTATGAGTAACTGTTCCTTTCCAGTTGCACAAAAGACACTCCTAAGAAGAATAGTAGGTTGAAGGTCCTACTGATCATTATTCTATGGCATCTTATAACCAACACAATGCAATGAAGCTACATTTTAGCTCTGTTAATTTTTTACATTTGGAACAGACTACACTTTTAAATAAGTATAATCAAAATGAAACAAAGTTCTTTCCCAAACAGGATTGAGATATTGTGAAAAGGGATTCCAATTTCCTGACAGGTTTTACTCCCTCAAGGTAAAAAACAGCAAACAAGAGTGATTAAGGCATAAAGTAGACGAACAAACAGTGAATATCATGCAACTCTGTTTAGTATTAAATAACTGGTACTAGTAATTTTATCCTGCAGAACAGGAAAATTAACAGAAAAAGTAGTAAAAAGTTTATACCAACAAAAGGTATTTATTTATGTCAGCTATAAATGCCTGATTTCTCCATCTAAGATATGATTCATAACCATTTGGAATTGTTTTCATATTATTTATGCTTCAGGCACAAAATGTTTCACTATGGAAACTGGGCCATAAAAAGGAACACCCTATAGGAGAAGGAGACATACTACCTGCTTGTTTGTTCAAAACTGAATTCAAGTTCAAACAAACATAGGGGAAAAGACACCTTAGAGAAAAGTTATTTGAAACTATTGGCAAGACAGTGAAGAAATGTGTTCTCTGTTTGCTTTTGCAAAGATGCAGAAATGCAAAGGTTTGTTTAGAAAAACATGCACTCAGTTGAAATGTATAGCGAGATGAGGGGGAAAAACATTTGTTGAATGACCTTTCAAAATGAGCCGAACTTCTCTAAGTTTGGAAACTAAGCAGGACCAGGAATCTCAGTTAGGGAAAAATGAACCATGTGAACAGCTATAACAAACCATTCCCATATCACTGCCAGGAAAATTGCACAATTGTGAAGTCATCAAGAGCTGTGCTCAATTTTGAAGACATTTTAGCTTCTCTGTGCAAAAGAAGAATTTATAATGATAGGGCAAGAACCACCACATATGGGTATAATTCCAGTGTTCTCCAACAGGAAATAAAATTGGCTGTAACCTTTGGTATTAGTCCCAAGAATTATTATAAAATAGTTGAATTCCTCCACTGTGCCTAAGAATCAGCCTTAGTCAATAGGAAGTAACCAAAATTCAGGTGTTTCATAAGTAGTCTGAATATACCAGATGTCATGGCTGGCATGACAGTCAGTTTCTCATAGAAAGTAGGAAGTCCTTTTGCTCATCAGAATTTCTCCCTATTGAAAACCCCCAATTCACTAGGAAGCTTTTATTTCATAATACCCCACTTGCAAATTCATGAAATCCCAGTATAACACAATTCTCTTATGTTCATTTAGGAACAAGCCTAAGTGCGTGGTAATGGAATAAGCCACAGAGGTAGGATTTATACATAAAGCTGCATAAAATGCATAAATCAGTACTTAGATTCACGTGTTCTGCTAAGCCACAGCCCAAGAAACAATAGGAAAATCCATTGTGACTTAGTCCCTAATGTTTATGAAAATGACCTTACAAAAGTCTAGGTGTGAAAATAGGAACTCTCTGGCGTCTTATTTCCAAGCACTGAACAAGCTGTGACAATTCTCCTATACATCATATTAACAATAAACTTATATGCAATAATTACCTCTTTTTCTTTCCTGGCTACTGCACAGATTACAGCTTGGTGGTTTTGATGTCCATCAGAAAGACACTCCTCACAGATACAGATTAGATCACTGTGGCAAAACCAGCTGAGATGCCTTTTGTGGGTCTTGCAGCTCTGTATGTCAATGTCCTTTAGTGGATCCATAAGGTTATGGCTCTTTAGTTTGACATTCTCCAGGTGAGGCCTCAAGTGATTCTGGCAGTAATTTACCATGCAGGTCAAGCAGGATTTTACTGCCTGCACCTTCTCTGCTAGGCAGAAATCACAAAGCACTTCTTCATTCTTCTGCTTCTCTTCTGGGTGACTTTCTGTCAAGATGGGTGAGTGATCATTTGAAGATTCATTTTCAGACAGGTGGTCTCCCCAGCTTGGTTCACTGTGACATGGATCTTTGCTTTCAAGTTCCATACGAGGAGTTCCTTCATTGTTCAATTCTCCACTCCCACATTTTTCTTCCCAGATTGGTGAGCCATTTACTACAGGATCCTGAACTTCCAGGACTTCAAATAGCTCTTCAGGACAACTTGAATCAGAGGCAGCCATTATTTGTCTACTATTTCCTGAACAGAACTATCCCTGCAATACTAACAATAGCTCTAGCTTTCTAAGGTGCTTGCTGTGTAACTGCAGCTTAGGAAGAAATGAAAAAAAAAAAACCAGTCACACCTGAATGTTCCTGAGCAACTGTGTGCTTTAGGAGATTAACTCTTTCTTTCCATCTCCTAGAATGCATGGTCTGAAATTATGCAACAGGGGATCAGGTGATGTAAGCAACTGGCATATATTCAACCTCTTTCCTGTTTGTGTTATTAACCAGCCAAATCTTGCTTTTATGTGTCTGTGTTGTGACATATATCCAGGAAATGTTTGAATCATGTAGAATGTGAATATGTGTGTGTGTGTTCTTAACATAATTTCATGTTGAGCTATCTTGATATGTTTGTTTTTTCTCATGAATTTTTTAGAAAACAGTAGCAACCTCTGGGATCAACGTAAGAACAGACTGAGGTTTCATTATTACCTATTTCCATAATTGCCATAACTTGTGCTTAGAAAATATTGCTCCTACTTTTTAAATATATATGTATGTGTGAATATGTGTGTGTGTGTTCTTAACATAATTTCATGTTGAGCTATCTTGATATGTTTGTTTTTTCTCATGAATTTTTTAGAAAACAGTAGCAACCTCTGGGATCAACGTAAGAACAGACTGAGGTTTCATTATTACCTATTTCCATAATTGCCATAACTTGTGCTTAGAAAATATTGCTCCTACTTTTTAAATATATATGTATGTGTGTGTGTGTGTGTGTGTGTATGTATAGGTGGCTGATAGACTTACAATCTAATACCCATGTTCTCAAAGGAAAGAAGGATGAAAGAAGAATCAGGAAATATATTCATATCCATTTTTCATCAATTGAACAAAACTAAATAGTATGTTTAATACTGCAGTGACTTAATGACAAATAATTGGATTAAGGATTTAATTAGTTCAAATTATTTCTACTCCATGGGACTTAAAATTTATTACTAGTGAGGGCTCTTTCTGCTATATATTGGGCCGAAAGATTGTAGTTTTATCAAGTGTACATCATGAACATGTTTTAACACATAGCAGATCTCTCACCTTGACAGATGAATTGTCCAACTATCATGGCACTTCCACATGGAAAGGAGTAAGACTTTGGCATGGCAATTATCAAAATAGGATGGACAACTTTTGGAGCGACACTGGGCCCTCAGCCTGTTCATATGATGAGCCGCAGAGGTTGCTGGCACTCCAATTTGTTTTCATTCTTTTTCTTTCCATTTCCATTCTTGTGTTCCTTCGATTTCCATTCTTGTTTTTCTTCTTGCCGATCAGAAAGTCACCTTATAGGGGAGATAGATGGCATAAGAATTTATGTAATAAATAAGTATTTATTTCTAGGAATTATATACCCCTAGAAATTATACTTTGTAGGAATGATAGCTGCTTGTAATTATTATTATCATGTGACTGACTACACAGTCAGCCACATGTTTAGACTGGATTTAGCAGTTTTATCAATTAATCAAGTCTGTTGTATATAGACATTTGCATACTCATAATACTACATTCCGATTGGACAATCACTACCACCAAGTGATTGGTGGTTAACAATGGAATATGATTGGCCGCCTAAATGGCGGTAGGTTTAAAATGATACCATTGGTTGCGAGCCGCGAGCAGCCGCTATAAAAGAGGCTGCCGCGGCTCAAGTTTAGTTGAAGTTACTGACAGTTAAATAAACAGCTGAACTCAACTCCGGTCTCGAATCTATCTTGTTCTGGTGATAGAACACTGGCGATGAGGATGGGATTGAGAGGACAAAGATCATAAGCACGTGGCAAAGAGAGCCAAGAAGTCAAAGAAATGGCCGGAAATAATTCGCCACCCACACCATTCAACCCAGCCGAAGAAGACTGGGAATCATATATCAACAGGTTCCTGATGTTCCTAGAGAGTAATGAACTACAAGGAATCACGGACCAAAGGAAGAGAGCTGTATTCCTGACGCATTGCGGACCTACCATTTTTAAGATGGCCAAAGCATTGGCAAAACCGCATGATGTAAAACAGATGGCATGGCCAGACCTGAATCGGATGCTGAGAGCCCATTACGTGCCTGTTGTTTCCAATCTTATTCAAAGACATGAATTTTATAAACGGGATCAATGTGAAGGCGAAAATATCAGGGATTTCAAGCAGCACTAAGGGACATTGGAGAAGCATGCAAATTTCTCAACATGGACGAAGCCATGAGAGACGTGTAGTTCTCGGATTGAGAGACACTACTCTCCAGAGCAAACTACTAAATTGACCCAACATCACAGTAAATGAGGCCATTGCTGAGGCAACCGCAGCTGAGGCAGCGAAAAAATCTGCAGCAAAAATGAAGCAAATGAACACGGCCAACAGCCCAAGCCAGAGCAGAGAAAAGAAAGTGGAAGGTGGAAGAAACACACTACCGCAACCACCCACCATGAAGACATCGAGTCATCAACCAATTCTGAGGACGAAGATGAAGAGGTACATAGGCTCCAATCAGAACGGAACCGGTGAGAAAAAAGAGGAAGGAAACCTGATTTTCAGTGTACTGGATACGGAGGAAATCACCCACGTTCTGAGTGCTGTTTTTTGGACGCCATCTCCAGTCACTGCGAAAAACGGGGGCACATTGCAAGGGTCTGCTGAAACAAAAAGAGCTACAGTCCAAAAAGACGAGGCAGCACACACACACACACACCCCGAACTAAGGAGAAGCAAACCGGAGGTCGTTGGAGCCGGAAAGTAGAAGTCAGCAACTCAACGAGAAGGAAGAAACACACCAGACAATTATCATTGGGAATGCCAGAGCAACTGATGCTAATAGGTGTGGTGGTCTCCCATGGAAAGAATGAGACACAAGTATGTGTTCTCGGGATGGGAGCCCAGAGTAAATTCCAGTACTCCCTTTTATTGAGATTTTAGTACATAGTAAGCATAATCACATTGTGGATTGCAATAATTAGATATAGCACAAGCTTGTTTACAGTTGTCTGAGCTGCTTCATTGTTTCTAGTGTTTGCTTTTAATTTCCTTGCTTTATCTCAGTGACCTTTAAGCAGACATGTATGTATAAACCATTAGATTAATCATTACTCGAACCCAAGCCAAAGTTTATTCCCAAATCTCCCCTGTTTTAGTTTTTTGATGATCACGGATGCCTCGATAGCTTTTCGCCATCTGCAACAGCAGTTCTCCTTCCATAGGCTTCACCCGACACATTCCTAAAAGTCCAGAGAGACATTGGATAATACAGCATGCACAAAGAGGAAGTATAAAAAGCAATATCACTCCAACAATTAGGTGACGAATCCATGAACCATTTGGCAACCAGGACCAAAGTGCAGACCACACATCCAGTCCCTCACCCTCCGATTGTAATGGATTCTCCTTCAGGGTTTGTTCCATATGCTGTATAGTAGCTGTAATGTTTGGAGAATAATCAGAGATATACATGCAACAATGCATATGAATCACAGCACAAACTTCCCCTTGTGCAGCCAGAATAGTATCCACCGCATATCTAGTTTGAAGGACAAAGTCACTAATTTTGCCTTGCTCTTCTTCAAGCAGCCTTAGTGTTTTAATGGTGTCTTTAAACATAATAACTGTCCAATTGTTTAAACGATGCAAATCTCTATAGTTCATCATGACTCCTAAAGGAGGAATAACTCCCCTTGATATTTGTGTCCAGTAGTCATGAGTCAAAACAGAGTTTACTTCCGTTGCAGAATGTGAATTGCAGATATGAGCAGTCCCCAAAGATTTTTGAATGAAATGAGATAGGATTACTTTCCCAAAGGTGCAGACTTCTTTCCATCGTGCTGGCATGCGATCATAGGCCATCCATCCACCCAGCAACTGTTAGGGATAACATTGTTTACCCTAACTGGTTTAGGTAAAATAATAAATATGTTATCATAGTTTGTTAGATAAAGTGTCTGCAACTTTAACTGTAGGAATGTAATTAAGGGAGTGGTTGTAAAAGCACCATAAAGAAGCAAGGCACGGCAGCTTGCTCTCTCTGACTTGATGATCCCTAATTACTGGATGAAGACTGCGTTTTTCCCTACTGGAACGGGAGAGAGAAAAGACTGATTTATTGTAAGTGAACTGACATTGGATATTCTACACGGACTTTGCAAATTGAATATCCTTGAATGGACTGACTAAAAATGATACATGACTAATGGACTGTTATTTTGACTATGCTATAATCTCTAAATGGAATAAACTATATTTTTATAGCACAAGCGTATCTGTTATTTTTACTGTATGTTAACAAACATACAAACTTATCTCACTCATTTATCTGTGTGCCTATCTGACCAGCGCTGCACATTCTGTTTAGCTTGTTTCCTTAACCCTGGTTGGGGAACACAGGCTTAACAGCAACCATAGATTTGCTCCCAGGAGATGACCAACCTTATTTGGCTCAGCATAGATTAGCTTTGCAAAGGACTCCATTAACATAGCCAAATAAGTGGACGATGGTGCGTTATCCCATCCACACATTTAGGCAACTGGTTGCTGTCCTCCATGGTGGAACAACATGTAGCAGGAATATATGGACACCCATTTTCATTGATCAAAGATGTAATAGAAAATCGAGAAATGTTATGTACAAAGTAAGTGAGATTTTTAGTTTTCATGTCATCCGGATAAACCCGACTTCCATTGCTAATAACAATTGTTTTGTTGCAAAACAAATAAGCTCCCAAGTAAGTCATATTCTCTACCATCTCATTGTGGGTTCAACAGATGCCCGCCACCTTTTGGATCTGACTTCCAAGGTGTAAAGTAGTTATGTTACTTGTAGTCCAACTGCTGGACCACGTCCCCGAACAACCATAGTATTGTCCCTTATGTCAGTCAGCTTCGGCCAGAGGTACTGCAACCATTGGAAGCCCTGATGTTTTGTGAGTTGGCATGTGCATACATACCCAACAATAAGTTTTGTTAAGAAGGTTTGCTATTTTCCCCATGTCCTGGATCAACATGTTTCTTTTCCATTCCCCCAAATCCACCCCCTTGCCCCTTTGGCTGATGATAATGACGCACACAGTGAGCAGGAACCCAAACAACTGTCCCCTCATCTTCAACGGCAGCGTATCCTTGGCCCCAAGTTATCAGCAGGACAGGTCCTCTCCACATTGGATCTGGTAGTCTCTGATACCGAACTTTCGGTCTTGGCGCTCCTGCAGAAGGGGAGGAAGCAAAATGCCTACTGGCTGCTGTAGCAGTGGGAGATCCTGTCATGTTTTAAAAATTTAAAGTATATAAGGTTATATTAAGAATGTTTTGTATGTAAGGAAAGCCATATCCATCCACTTCCCCCGTTTTTGTTTTTATATAAAGGAGCACTTGTTTGAGTGTCTGATTAGTTCGTTCCACCATGGCCTGACCAGTGGTGTTATAGGAAATGCCAAATTTATGTATAATTGACCATCGATGACAAAATTCCGCAAAGGCGGTGCTGACGTAAGCAGGGCCATTATCGGTTTTTATCTCCATTGGTGGCCCCACATGTGTGCGGAGACAATGGTTGACTACATGTTTTGTAGCCTCTCCTTGTTGAGGTGTTGCCATAATAAATCCTGAATAGGTATCAACGGTGACATGCAGATGGTGCCATGGTTTGAAAGGAGGGTGTTGTGTGACATCCATCTGCCATAGCTGACAAGCAGATGTCCCCGAGGATTTACTCCTTGAGGAAGAGCAGTGCATTGGGCACTGCAACTAGGACATTGCTGGATAATAGCTGCTGCTTCTGCAGCAGTGAGCCCGAATTGTTTACAAAGAGCTTTGGCTTTTTGATGAAAATAGCCATGTGAGTCCCACGGAGTAACAGGGGAAAATTAGAGACAGGACATGGCCGAGGCAGCCGCGTCGGCCATATCATTCCCTTCCTGCAGCTCCCCGGGAAGTGGCTGGTGGCTGGTGGCTGCAAAGAATGTATGCGAGAATGAAGACAGCTTTGCAGGGCTAAAAACAAACTCATAAGATTAGCATCAACAGATGGGGAAAGATAAGCAAATTCAATGTTAAGTATCAATTGATAAACGTAAAGAGAATCCACAATTAGATTTAGTGGTTCTTGCACAAATTCCTGTAAGGCCAAAATAGCAGCAGCTAATTCAGCTCTTTGTGCTGATTGTTGAGGAGGGGTAATTTTTGTTTTCCATACCGCTTCCTGTCTCCATGCACAAGCGCAGTAGGTCTTACCACCGTCCGCATAAATGGTTACGCCCTCAACTGGCTGCTTAGCAATAATTGAATTAAAATTTACAGATACGTTTCGAAGCAACTGGAAATGAGGGTCACTGGGGGTATGGCAAGAAATCTTCCCTGGCCAATTTTCAAGAGCAATCTGCAATTCAATGGATTGACCATACCAAGTTTCCCACAAAGTGAGGGAGATAGGTAAAAATTACTGAACTAGATCTATGCCATATAAATGCATACTGCGATTTCAGCCTTTGATGATTAACTCACTATAAAGCATAGACATAGTAGAAACTGTTTTTCTGGGAGTATTCTGCAAATGCAACCATTCAATGATATAAACCTGTGTCTCATGTAATTGAAATAAAGCTGCCGTAGGCAAGGCTGGAGTTTGTAAAATTGCCAAAGCAAATGGGGTATCGGGAATGCATCAATCAACCCAACGCTGCATTAAAGCTGCATTTACGTGTGCCAGTACCTCCCTTTGTTCTGCTGATAAAGTTATAGCAGAATCCGGTCTTGTGGAACCCTTTAGGGCCAAGAACAAGGGCTGGAGTACCGCTGTAGTTAACCCCAGGTAGAGTCTTACCCAGTTAATTGTTCCTAGTATTTGTTGTAATTTTACTAGAGAAATCTTTTCCTCAATTTTGAATTTTGGAATGACCAGATGAGCATAGGTTGCAAGGACCTTATGCCCTAAGTAGGCATATGGCGTTTGACTTTGAATTTTTTCTGGGGCAATATGAAGTCCAAATTGCAATAATATCTCTTTAAGGCAAGGTAACGCTGCCTTAATTGTTCCCGGTGGGCCAGGAGCTGCAATTAAAATATCATCCATGTAATGGTAAACCTTCCACCCAGGATGGGAGGTTCTGAATGGAACCAGAGCCATTCGAACTTATGACTGGCACATCGTTGGACTGTTTAGCATTCCTTGTGGCAAAAGCTTCCATTGATAACGAAAGGTAGGTGCATTATTATTTAACTCAGGTACGGTAAAGGCAAATAATTGTTTGTCATCTTCATGCAAAGGGATAGAGAAAAAGCAATCCCACAAATCTACTACAACTAGATCCCAATTGCATAGGATCAGGTTCGGGTTAGGCAAACCACATTGTAACACTACCATTAGTTGAAGGATGGTGTTGACAGCTCTCAAATCATGTAAAATCCCACATTTTCCATTTTTCTTTTTGATAACAAACACCGGAGTGTTATACGGACTAGAAGTTGGCTCAATGTGTCCTAATTGTAGCTGCTCAGCTACCAATTGATGTAAAGCTTTTCCTGTGGAAGTGGCCATTGGTCAATCCAAACTGGCTGAGAGGTTAACAATTGTAATTTTTCCATTATCCAATAACAATTTTTGTGTGGAACTGTGACAGTAAATCTCTGTTCCACAAGTTTATATGCAGAGGCAACACAAGAGGTTGAATCCTTGCGGTCTCACTAGTTGCTCTATGCAATGCCATCAACCAATGTACACTATTTCTTGCAAACTGCATACCACCCACTCCACAAACAGCCAGAGAATCCTCAAGTGTCCATTCATTTGGCCATTCCTTTTGGCGTATCACAGAGACATCTGCTCCGGAATATATAAGGCCAGAAAATGATTTTTCTTGAATTTCAATTGTCATTTTAGGTTGGTCTGTAGTCAGATTTTTTGTCAGCGCTAGCAATTCTGCAGCAACTGGAGAACTGGCCATTTCAGTGGACCCAAAACTGCCAGTTCGTGGGATCCCAATTAAAGGATTCATAGGAATGTATGGAACCAATAATAACTGGGCAATAAAGTCACCGGCCATGAATGATGTAGGAGTATCAGTGTACAATTGTATCTTAATAACCCCTTTATAGTCTTGATCAATAATCCCTGGGATGACAAAAAACCCTTTTTTTGATGCAGAAGACCTGGGAAGTACCAATCCCACTGTTTTTTCTGCCAGTGGCTCATGCAAATGAGTGTCCTCAATGTACACTTGATTAGGAAAAGTCACATCAATTGAGTTCAACATTTTTAAATCCAAACCTGCACTCCCGGTAGTTGCAGGCGATGCTTTTGTGACAGCCTTGGGAGCGGGGCTAGCTGCACGTCCCAAATTTAATTTCCCGAATTTTGGTTCTGATCAGAGCGACATTGATTTGCCCAATGAAACCCTTTTTTGCATTTCGGACAGACCGACTTCGGGTGGACGTCCTTATTTTTATTTTTGTTAAATGCCATTCCCCCCCCCCCAGGGGATCGCCACTGGGCTTTAAAATGGCCAGGTTTCCCACAATTAAAACAATTCCCCATAGGTTTCATCCCTTTTTATAATGCCATAGCCAGAGTCTCCATGTTGTAAGCCTGAGAACCCACCACTGCACATGCCTTTAACAGATCAGCCAGAGTAACCTCACCTCTATCCACCAAAGGCTATAAGATACGCTTGCAGTCAGCATTTGCATTTTCAACTGCCAATTTCAGCAAAAGTTCCTTTGCCGCTTCCTCATTAGAGATTTGCCGGGTAATAGCCAATTGTAGACTTTCCACAAAATCGTTATAGGACTCAGATGCTGTTTGCTTAATTTGAGAAAAAGACTGTGCTGGGGTTCCCACATCCTGGATGCGGAACAATGCCCCAAGGACAACTGCCATAACCATGGGAAATACATGATCAGGCAAATTAGTAGCTTGATCAGCAGTGGATTCAAACAAGCCTGACCCATAGATTTGGTCTGGTGTATACAGCCCCCCCCCCGAATTCCGTCCCCTAGTGATGGCTTCTCTCTGATATTCTGAATCAAAAACCACATACTGAGTAGGACTCAATATTATTCTCATTAAATCTTTCCAGTCATTAGGAATCATGCGTGAGATAGCCAAATTTGTCAGGAGACCCTTTGTAAAAGGACTTTGAATACCGTAATCTTTAACTGCTTTCTTAATATCCCTAAGTACTGCCAACGGAATCGGAACCCATTCCGCTTGCAGGTTGCCTTGAGCATCCACTTGCTTATTAATTGGAAACAAATTCATCTGGGGAATCTCATCAGGTTCTAATTTCCCCTCATTGGAAGCCTGATGCATCATTGCTTGAACTTTTCCCATTTGTGGCTGGGTTTTATCCTCCACAGGCATAGGCGCTGTTGGAGGTGAGAAAGTATACTCCAGTTTTGGAGTTGGAGGGTGCAACACAACTCCTTTATAAGGAGGAGGTTCTACTAAAGTTTTTAAAAGAGATTGTTGCTTGGTCTCTAAAGCAGTCATAACAACCTTCCAATATATCAAAATTTAAGCTTTTGCCTGTGGTTCCTCATGAAGGATAGTTCTAATTTTCCTCCATGTGTCTAACTTTAAAGATCCCCTCTCTGAGTACCAGGGGCATTGCCACCAGATCTCTTGCAGCAGCTGTTTCACATTACTTTTTGAAAGAACTATTTGCTCCCCCCCAGAGGGTTTAAAGATAAAGAAATTTGTCCTGACTAACTTCAGCAGCTCACTGACATGACATTCCTGTGGCTGAGAGAGTTTTCCCCCCATGTTCCCTGAAAAAAATCCTATTGTCCAGCAATAGTTAAGTACGTACTTTACCTATTCCAGGCAAGGAAACACGGAGGTCCGGACATGTACCACCCGCAGTGGATCACATTGGGGTCACCACTTGTGGTGGTTTCCCATGGAAAGAATGAGACACAGGCGTGTGTTCTTGGGATGGGAGCCCAGAGTAAATTCCAGTACTCCCTTTTATTGAGATTTTAGTACATAGTAAGCATAATCACATTGTGGATTGCAATAATTAGATATAGCACAAGCTTGTTTACAGTTGTCTGAGCTGCTTCATTGTTTCTAGTGTTTGCTTTTAATTTCCTTGCTTTATCTCAGTGACCTTTAAGCAGACATGTATGTATAAAGCATTAGATTAATCATTACTTGAACCCAAGCCAAAGTTTATTCCCACAAAGAAGGTTCGAATAAACATCAAAATAGAGGGAAAGCCATGTGAAATGGAAGTGGACTCCGGCTCATATCTGTCAATGGTATCATGGAACACAATAAAAAGCTTGATACCAGACATATGATGAAAAGAACTCGAAGAGCAAAGCCTGACATTAAAAGACTACCAAGGAAACAAGTTTCCGGTAGTTGCCTGGGATATTTCAAGGTAAAATTCAAGAAACATACTGAAATTCTTCCATTGACCATCATTGAACAAGACCGCCCCAGCCTGCTTGGTTTAGGATGGTTCGCGCCTTTGGGGATCAAAGTGACAGGAATCAACAGCGTCACCAAGACAGGCTAGGAAGAAAGCCTGATGAAGGAGTTCCAGGATGTATTCAATGGGATGCTAGAAGGCAACAATAGTGGAACCACTGCATAGACTACTCGATAAAAAAGCCATCTGGAAATGGGGCCGACAAGAAGAAGCTGCATTCCAAAGAATTAATCTGTATTAATCCAATACAGCGACACACTACCACTGACTGTCACCTGCGACGCTTCACCATTCAGCATAGGCACAATACTTAGCCACACACTACCTGATGGCAGAGAGGCACCAATCACCTTTTATTCCAAAACGCTGTCAAAAGCCGAAAGAAACTACAGCCAACTGGACAGAGAAGCCTTGGGGGTAAAACGTTTTCATGAATACCTTTATGGTAGGACATTTTCCTTAATTACCAACCACAAGCCACTGTTAGGAATCCTGGCAGGAGACAGGGCCACCCCGAACATCCTGTCTCCAAGGATGACAAGATGGTTGGAATTTCTGGCAGCCTACAATTACAAGCTCATCTATCAACCAGGAAAAGCCATACCCCACGCCAATGCACTGAGCCACTCACCCCTACCAGACCATGACGACGACCCAACTCCCACCACATGCACCCTACAAATTGAAACAATATTGAACCTGCCCATCACCGCATTGGACATCGCAAGGGAAACCACAAAAGACGCACTAATGGCCTGACTCCTGAACTGGGTGGGGAGGGGCTGGCCGGAAAATGACAAAAATGAGACTTTTAAACCATTCAGAACCTGGCAAACTGAGCTGTCAATTGAAAAAGGATGTATATTGTGGAGGGATAGGGTTGTTGTTCCAAGCAAATTACAAGAAGATGTGCTGAACATGTTACATGAGGGACACCCGGGCATGGTAAAAATGAAGTCTCTGGCCAGAAGCTATGTCTGGTGGCCAGGAATAGACAAAGGCATTGAAACCTGGGAAAAAACATGTAATAAATGCCAGTCATCCAGACCTACCCCCCCTTTCGCACCGGTCCTTGACTGGGAGACACCCAGAGGCCCCTGGTCAAAGATCCACATAGACTTTGCCAGACCCACAAAGGGATATACATTTTTAATCATCACCGATGCCTACTCGAACTGGTTGGAGGTCAGCATCATGAGTTCAACAACGACTGAAGCCGTCACTAAACAACTAAAGAAACTCTTTGCCACTCATGGATTCCAGACGTGTTAGTCTTGGACAATGGCCCACAGTTCACAGCTTTAGCTTTTGAACAATTCCTCGCAGAACAAGGCATACAACATGCCCTGACAGCACCAGCTCATCCGGCGGCAAACAGATGGGCAGAACACATGGTTCGAAACATGAAAGAAGCATTAGAAAAACTTGAAGGGGGCAACATGCAAGACAAAATAAATACAATGCTCACAATTCAACATATGACACCGTGCACATCAACAAACAAGACTCCAGTTGAACTTTTAATGGGCAGAAAATTGCGAACATATTTGGACAGACTACACCCCACCTACAACCCTGAGAAGCCACCAGACTCCTCCAGTAAGTTCCGCACATTTATACCAGGCGACCTGGTATACGCGAAAAATCTTACGAAAAATCTTACTGGAGAACCATTGTGGTTACCGGCCATGATAACACAAATAATAGGCCCCCAGTCGAACGCAACACTGACACACCCCGAAACAGAGCAAACTCATACAAAACAGTCAATAAATAATAATAAAACCAGAGGGGGGGGACCCTTAAATAATAAAGAAAAGGAAGACCGTCCTTTAACACAATTAAAAACAGGCCACCAACCAGCAACAGAAAGCCCAAGAACAAATAAAAACTACTTACCAACAGGCGAATGCAAAAGAAGGAAGCTGGAGGAGAACCAGGGAAGAAGCAGCTGAGCCGACTCTACCCACCCAAGTATGCCAGAAGGGAGAGACAGCGCCTGCTTAACCAACCTAACAAAGCATGGCGGGAGCTCACCCTTCCAGGAGGTTCCTGAGAGAAGGACAGGAGAAACATCGATCCCGTCTGAACCAATTGAAGACAGCACAGAGACTGAGGGTTTTGGTGCCATTGAAGTCGATGATATGACCTGTGGCTTTCATGTGTTGGACTAGTGAGGAAGTGTGTTCCAGATTTTTTACTGCATTTTTGTGTTCATCCAGGCAGGTACTTATTCTTCTATTGGTCTGTCCAATATATGTAGCAGGGCATGATGCACAGGGAACTTTATATATGCTTTGGTTTTCCAGGTCAATTTTATTTTGGGGGTTTCTTAGGATGGCTGCTATTTTTCTGTCTATTTTGAAGGCAATCTTGATGTGATGCCTGTGTAGTATCTTACTGATTTTGTCTGTAGTACCTCTTATGTAGGGCAGGACAGCTGTTCCATAGGTCTGTTCATCTTCTAGGTCTCCATTATGTCTCAGTGTGTTTTTGTGGATCAAGCTGGTGATTTTACTTTTGTGGAAGCCGTTAGCCATCAGTACTTTAGTCACGGTGCATAGTTCAGTCTTTATGTGTGTCTTGTCTGCCAGGCATTTGGTTCTGGCAATTAGTGTTTTGGCCACGGAGTTTATCTGTGCTGGGTGGTGGTGGGATTGGGCATTGAGGTAGCAGTTGGTGTGTGTTTTCTTCTGGTATATGGTGTATCCTAGTGTGCCATCTGTTTTTTTGTAGATTAGTACATCTAGGAATGGTAGTTTGTTTCCGTTTCCATGGTGAACTTGATTTTGGGGTGTGTGCTGTTTAGGTGTGTTAGGAAATTGTTTAGGTTTTCTTTTCCATGGGGCCAAATCACAAATGTGTCATCGATGTATCTTAACCATAGTTTGGGTTTGTGGGTGTCATTAGCTAGGGCTCTGGATTTGAATTCTTCCATGAACAGGTTTGCAATGACAGGTGACAGTGGTGATCCCATAGGGGCTCCTTCAATTTGCTTGTATCTTTGTCCTTTGTATTTGAAATATGTGTTGGTTAAGCAGTGTTCTGCTAGTTCCATGAGGTGTTTAGCTGGTTGGTATTTATTTTTAATGATTTCAAGAGTTTCTTTTATTGGGACTTGAGTGAATAATGAAACCACGTCAAAACTTACAAGCAGATCTTCTTGTTCCACGTGTAGATCTTTGATCATTTCCAAGAAGTGGTATGAGTTTTGTACATGTGAAGCTGCTGCTTCAGCATGGGGCTGTAGCTGCTTTGCTAAATGTTTAGCTAGGTTTTGTTGTGGTGCTCCTCTGGAGCTGACTATGGGTCTGAGAGGTATGCCTTCTTTGTGTATTTTTGGGAGGCCGTATAGTTTGGGGCATCTGGAAGATTTTTCTCTTGGGATGATCATCTGTTGGATCTCTTTGCTCATATGGCTGGTTATAATTTTCTTCTTGGTTATTTTTTCCAGATATGTGGTTGGATCCGTGTTTATGGGTTTGTATGTGGAGTTTGTAGTAGGTCTGTCAATTTTGTTTCATAGTCTTTTCTATCCATTACTACTGTGGCATGACCTTTATCTGCTGGAAGTATGATTATGCTGCTGTCATTTTTAGGGCTTGCAGGGCTTTTAGTTCCTCCTTGTGCAAGTTGCTTTTGGGTGGTTTGCTTGTGGATAGGATGTTAGTAACTTGGTGTCTTATTCTATCAGCTTCATCTGTATTTAATTTGGTTAGGCTGGATTCTACTGCACATATGATGGATTCTGTGGGGATTTTTTGGGTGCTATAGCATAATCCCAACCAATCAGGATGAAGAAAAAACCATTCTGGCACAGCAGTAGGCTATCCCCAAATTTAAAACTGAAACGGCTGTGAAAGTCTGACTCACCGATGAACACAATACAGAAGCCTGATGATGGCAGATGAGATTCTGCCGAAACGTTGCTACAACTTTAAAAGCACAACTATAATGATGTGGAAAAATACCCAAACAAAGCTGAATACCATACATATAAATACCCGCAAAAACTTAAGAAAACACACACACACACATTCAAATCCATACTTCTCCCCTCATCCTAGTACTGTAATAATAATAGCTTTCCTTTCACTTTATAAACCATCGACTTCAGAAAGCAGAAATCTTATGCTAATAACAATAAAAAAAATATGGAAAGGTTTAGATGTTCTTAAAGAAAGCCATCCTTCCAACTTCCATTTCCTTCTAGATATAATAACTCCTCAGTTTAGCACACTTCAGGTACAGGAGGCAAAATGTTTGTCCAAATAGTATGTTGAAATAATTATTACAGTTATCTGGGAAAATTAAGTAAAGGAATTAAGCTAAAGAAAAAGAAGAAAGCCAGTGAGTTTCCATAATAAATAAATAAACAAACAAACAAGAACTTGATCATTTACCCACAATTTTCAAAGAGAAAATTGGCAATTACTTTGCAATCCTGAACCTCCTTGATAGGGAACTGTAGAATGAACTCAAATAAGCTGTTAAGGGTAAAATGAGAAAAGGGATTGCCAAAAATGAAGAAACAGAAGAAAGCAAAGTGGATGTCAGAACAAATCGTGAAAATGGACAAAAAGAGAGAAGAGGCCAAAGCCAAGAAAGACAAAGATCTCAGAAAGAAACTTAACAATGATTTTCAGAGAGCTGTTAGAAAAGCCAAGAAGTAAGCCTTTGAAAATGGAAACAGACATGGAAAAGCAAGGAAAGTCTTCCAAAAGATCTCTGAACAAAAAAATTACATTCCAATGTTGAATTGGTATGTGAAATAAAATAAATATGGAAGGAGTATACTGAAATATTGTACAGCAGAGATGTCAATGTACAAAATATTTTGAATATTGTCTGCTTACAAAATTTCTAACACTAGTACAGGCTTCTGCAACCTTAAACACACAAAGAGCCATTTTAATTTGTTTCTTACAGAAAAGAAAACAACGGGGGCCTCAAAACCTGGGTGGGCATGGCCAATTCAATGTCACTCCCACCCAGTCACATGACTTACACCCTGCCACACCTACCTGGTTTTTGTAATGCCCAGTGTTTTCTGTGGGAAATGGGTTCCTCTCTTCCTTCCTCCCTCCCTCCATCCTTCTCATTTCTGTTTTTTTGTGTTTTACCTTCTCAGGCCAGGCGAGGAGTGACTGGGAGAGAAGGGCAAAGGATGGGGCCAGCCAGTGGTGGGATTACCCAACAGGGAGACACAGCAGAGGGCCCAAAGAGCCACATGCTGCTCCAGAGCTGTGGGTTGCTGATATCGCACTAGTAGGAAGGTTATATTTGATAAGCAATGTGATCCTTACCAACTTGGAAGGCTATAGGAACTGATAGAATATTCACATAAATATGGCAAGAAGCAGAAGAAAAATCTGGAGAATGACACAGTGGCCAAAAGATTGGAAGAGATCAATCTACATTCCAATACCGAAAAAGCCAACTTTTGTAAAATATCCTTAATTTTACAAGCTAACATGCTTAATGTAGATTTGAGTCCTATATAGTAAAAGAGATTCCAGTTGTTCAAGGTGGCATTAAAAAAGGCTGAGGAACATGAAACATTATTGCTAATGTGCACTGGATAATTAAGAAAGCCAAGGAATATATTTTAAAAGAAGTTTATATGTACTTCATTGATTATAGAAAAATGTTTAATTGTGTCAATCATTTAAAATATGATTTGAAATATGCTTAGTAAATTAGGAATCCCAGAATATTTCATTGTTCTCATGGGGTATGAGATATATACAGGCCAGGAAGCCTATGTGTAGACACAACATGATGAAACAGACTGACTCCAGGCTGACAAAGATGTGAGCCAAGATCTTTTCTCTTATGTATTCAACTTATATTCTGAATTAGGAAATGTTAGATTGGAAGAGGATGAGCACAGTTTTAAAATTAGAGGAAGAAACATTAATTACCTGTGCTATATTGATGATACTACTCAGATACCTGAAAATGCAAAGCAGGTGCAAACTCTAGTGAAAGTCAAGTTTGCTTGTACCACGTATATTTCTCTATATAACTGTTGTATATAAACCACTGTTAAATGTTTAAGTCTCTGTGTGCTATGTTTTGCTCCTGGGTTGTCTCATAATAGCAGTCATGCTGCAAACACTTTGACACATTGTATGGAAATAAAAACAGAATTTTGAAGAAGCAGAATACAGTGTGATGAAGCAGAAGAGTATTGATGTATTTGGTATTGAAGACTCCGGAGAACCCATGAACAGCCAAGAAAATGAATGATTTATTGAACAAATCAGTCTCATGTCTTGAGGCACAAATATATGGGCTCAAATTATCCTACACATTAGTTGAAGACTTAGCTCTCTGGAAGAGACTCTAAAACTGAGAAAGGGAGGAGGAGGAGGAGGAGGGGGAGGAGGAGGAGGAGGAGGAGAGGAGGGGGAGGAGGGAGGACCAGCAGCAAGGTGGATGAACCTAATTTGCGGTATCTGCCATCCCGCATTAGATGGGCGCCTCATGAGAGGGAGCAAGGGAGAGAGAAACGACACGAGACGAGGTTTCCTCGGGATGAGCGTGCACCGAATGCCTTGGCACAGGCTCTTTTATTATGCTTTTTCACAGGGGGGTGAAATTCTTCAAAGCCCAGGGTAAACAAGACATTCATGAATTATAATAGCTTAGGTCAGCAGGAAATACATAAGATTTATAATAGCTCAGGTTAGTAAAGACAACAGGGTATCAGAAAGCGTAATTTATAGGAATTCAGGTCAATTAAAACATCATTCTGTATTGACAGCTGTTTAAACTCCTCTTCTCTTTTGCATGCCTGGCAAAAATCACTGAAGAGATAGGAGTCTTAATGTTTACATGAGAAAGATACAATGCAGACAGGAGTCTGATGTTTACACAAGAAAGCTAAATCGTTTCAATGCTAGGATGGTACAGAATTGCACTGATAGTTACAACATCTCCTCTGTTTTTATTTTTTTTTTATGACGAGTCTTCTTCCTTGTCCAAGAAAACAGGAACTACTTTTCTGAAATGTTCTCCGTCCCCGTCATCTAGGCAGGCGTGCGACCCATCAGCATCAGGGTTGTCCAAGGAGCAGTAACTCAGCAATGATATTTCTTCATCCGATGTTAAAGACATAACATGAGCTTGCAATAACACATCAGCATCAGTAGTCATGGAAGATAATTGATTTTTTAAAAATTGCAATATTCTATTAAAACAACAAGGTCCTATAATACATATCAATATAATGATTATTAATGGTCCTGCCAACGCAGTTAAAAGGGTTGTAAGCCATAGTGAAATAGAAAACGAACCTTGATACCAATTATACATGTTTGATCTTTTGTATTCTCTATCTTTTAAGCGTTTTTCTAATTCATTCATAGAATCCAGCACGACTCCACTGCTATCAGCATAGAAACAACATTCTCCTTTAAACCACCCCCCCTGCTATCAGCATAAAGACAACATTCTCCTTTAAATCCCCCCCCCCCTGCTATCAGCATAAAAACAACATTCTTCTTTAAGCGCAGCACACAATCCCCCTTGTTTTAAAAATAACAGAGCTAAGCCTCTACGATTTTGCAAGCGAGGGGGTGTTCCATGGATACCTATAGGGATATAAAATCATCAGAGTTATACTCACAAGCCATACTTGAATGCAAAAATGATTTGGATTTAACAATTTCATCCCCATGGATACATGCCATGAAACCAGTGTAACAAACTCAAACAAAATTATTGCCAGGGATAAAATACATTCCTTTCAGGCGTGATCCTGCAGTGATGTGGATTGCAGGATATCCCCCGGTTGTGTGGGTGCGTCTGCCAAATTGAATTGAAATGGTGGGTAGAAGTTTTTTATGCAAGAGAAATTGGTTGTAGAACTTAAATGAACTTTTTGAGAGTCAGTTATAGTCCAGGCAATATTATCTCTTCTATGAGGCTTCTGCAGATCGTCATGGGCAGTTCTTTGGAAGCGTTGCTTATTGACAGGATCAGAGCTCGGGTATATAAAAACATGACAAGCAGGAGAGAGGCTTATGGACAAATTAGTTGTAGAACATTTACCAGATGAGGAAGGAATACAATTAGTAGAAAAAGGATAATAATTACAATAATGACAATGAAGATAAACTTGATCATTCATTAAGAACGTTAAGTGGGGTGGGGAAACCCTTGATACAATATAAGGACATTTAGATCCCCCTATGTTTAGATTAAAAAGAGGAAAAGATTTTAAGGTTCCTTTCCATAGGAAGAGTAAAGGAGAAACAAAAGAGCGAGGGGTAGAGTGTTCTTTAAAATAAAACAGAAATGACAGAGTGAAAACTTATGGATAGCATTTTCATGACATACCCTCGTGGAACAAGTATAATAGCCTTCTGTTAATGAAATGATTTTAACACGAATAGTCTTTTGACAGGAAGCATAGGTTTTGTTGAAGTAAGGTAGAAATTGCAAAGAAGATATAGGCAAGAATATCAGGAAAGATTTTTAAGATACAGATGTAGCAGAGGAATTCCCATGATAGGGTCTTACTGCCTGACCAGGGATTCAGAGAGTGGTTTTTTCTGGCAGTAAGATCGCAGCGTTTCCTCTCCCCCAAGCTCAGCAGGACTCTGCCAAGCAGAATAATGACAATCTGTTAGGAGGGGGAAAGGGGGGGGGGAAATGACGAACAGCAGTAGAAGTAGGAGGAATTTAGATTTAAGAAAGTTTAGAGTAAAAAGACAAATGTTAAGAGAGTTTTGCAATGCTGGGAGGTTCGGGGTTTTTTCCCGCAATGAATACCAATTAAGAGCACGTTTCAGAGATAAGTGAGCTCATTACACAATAGCCTTATAGCCTGTCCCCAGGCTGTTGCAGAGAATTCCAAACTTGTGGATTACATCCCATCTGTTACAGAAGTCCTGAAAAGCAGAACTTGTGTAGGCAAATCCATTGTCTTTTTTTATTTCTTTTTGACGTCCCAGCGAAGCAAAGGTACGAATTGAATAATTGTTTTACAGCTTCTTCCCTTTGAGGAGTAGCCAAAATAAATCCTGAATATGTATCTATTGAAACGTGCAAATATTTTCATGGGGCAAAAGGTGGATACTGAGTTACATCCATTTGCCAAATTTCACAAGCTTTTAATCCTCTAGGATTTTACTCCTATGGGAATGGAATGTAGCAGCTTCTGCCTGAGTTAGAGAAAATTAAAAAGTTATCATAACTTGGCAGGGGAGATTCAAACACACTCCCTGCTTCTATTTTTTGATGGACTTTTAAAGCCTCCATAATTTTCCTCCAAGTGACCAAAAAGCCAATAGGTGCACGAGGAGGACAATGGAGATATTCACCAATTTTTTGCCAATTGGAAAATTTTTAAGGACCCTTCCTCTGAATAATTGGGACAATGTTGCCACACATAAGCCAATAATGCAGCAATAGATTTCTTTTTTATGGGAAAGCCCTTTAAATTAGCAGAGTATTTAGAAGAAGCGACTAGCTCTCTCAATTCCTTCTGCTGTTGAGAAAAGCCTCCACCCATACTTACTAAAGTCGAGACCGTCTTTCAGATCCGATGAGGTGCAATTCGCTCAGGCGCCTGGCGATGCACAGCTCCAACCGAGCTGATAAGTATGGGCGCGCCGCTGAGTATCCCCCTTAGGGAATCACGTCGGGGTCACCAAAATGCGGTATCTGCCATCCCGCATTAGATGGGCGCCTCATGAGAGGGAGCAAGGGAGAGAGAAACGACACGAGACGAGGTTTCCTCGGGATGAGCGCGCACCGAATGCCTTGGCACAGGCTCTTTTATTATGCTTTTTCACAGGGGGGTGAAATTCTTCAAAGCCCAGGGTAAACAAGACATTCATGAATTATAATAGCTTAGGTCAGCAGGAAATACATAAGATTTATAATAGCTCAGGTTAGTAAAGACAACAGGGTATCAGAAAGCGTAATTTATAGGAATTCAGGTCAATTAAAACATCATTCTGTATTGACAGCTGTTTAAACTCCTCTTCTCTTTTGCATGCCTGGCAAAGATCACTGAAGAGATAGGAGTCTTAATGTTTACATGAGAAAGATACAATGCAGACAGGAGTCTGATGTTTACACAAGAAAGCTAAATCGTTTCAATGCTAGGATGGTACAGAATTGCACTGATAGTTACAACACTAATTACAATGTCAAAAGCTGGTTTCATAAATGCTTATTGTCAACTTCCAAAAGGAAAGGATAAAAAGAGACAACCTTAACAGGCATTTAGATTTAACAGACATTCCTTCCCAAAAGTTCCATGATATCATGTCGATGTTCATGCAAAAGGAGTATATATGGTTCAGATATAAGCCAAACGCTAAATGAAATTCAAGAAATTTGAAGTAGCTCTAAAATAAGGTACTAGTGGTAACGGTGACATTACCTATAAAAGAGGATGACAGTGATGATAACAGTATGGAAATTTTTCAGTCCCTGAACTATTTTACACTTTCTCATGTTTCACACATTTCCTGGATTATCTATTACCCCAAATGCACTTTTATTACCTTATCCTGCAAATTCTTCCTTTTGATTATCCTGCCGTTCCCCAAAAGTGTATTCTAAAATTCCTTGCCACAAATACCTCAGGTTCTCTTTATTGCTTTTTCACAAATTCTGAGATGTACATTTGGTTATATTTCTTCTCTCGGCAATCTTCCCCATCAATCTCATGCACAGATACTTGCCCGCAAGCCTGAATTTCTATAATTTTTTGTAACTCTTTTTTTGAAATCTACTGTAAATCTGCTATTGGATATATTTCTTTCATTCCCAAATCTGCAAAATTACCACTATAAACACTTATTTATTGATCCCACTGTGATCTGTTTCTTCTTTACTTTCCCTACACTAGATTTTCATATTACCTATTTTTCACTCCATAAGATGCACTTTTTTCTCCCCCAAAGTGGGTGGAAACGGTGCCGGTCCTTTGGTAAATAGCAGCCAGACCGTGGCAGTGGGGTCCTTTTTACAGTGCTGAACCCCTCGTCTTCTGTCTCTTTTCTGCAATGCAGAGTCAATAGACAGAGTTGGCACATGAGAGGACACCTATATCTCAGGCTCTGCCTGATATTTTTTTCTTGTTTTCCTCCTCTAAACCTAGGTGCGTCTTATGGTATGATGCATTTTATGGAGCAAAAAATATGGTAACCTAGTAATATAAACTCACAGAGAAATCCCATAATGCATATTCATGCTGTATTTTCCAACCATGTTTTATGTGGGCTGGCACTTGTCTTCCCCAAAAGACTAGCTATCATTTAATTGTTTTCAGATTTATTCTTGCTAAGTATGATTACATCTCTGTTTGCTTGAAACTGATATATTTACTTTGGGGTGTGACAGGTACTTCTGTCTCCAGAACTCTACTTTTGTAGAATAAAAAGGTACACTTTTAACATTATTTCCTACTTAATGGATGGATTATATTATTGACTTTAAAGATCTGTGTTGTCTATTAACATTTGCTCAGTATCTCTTTTTTATTTTACTTTCCTAGATATATTATTTTCATCCCCTAGTAACAAACTAGAGGCCAATATGTAGAAAGCACCAAGCCCCACTTTGTGGTTTCCAGAATCCTCCCATATCATCCTACTGAAATTCACTAAGAAATCATTGATTATCTTTTTTTTCCAGTGCAGTATTGTCTAGTCCCGTGATGGCGAACCTATGGCACACAAGCCACAGGTGGCATGCAGAGCCATTTGTGCCAGCCCACAGCTGTGGGCACTTACCTCACTGCGCATGCGTGCGCCTCACAGCTGATTTTCAGCTGGTTTGAGGTCTTTTTTGGCCTCCCAAAGGCTTGAGGAAGGCTTCTTCAGGCTTCTACAAGCTTTGTAGGCTGAAATCTAGACCCATTTCATCACTTCCAGTATTTTTGGTAAAACAGGAAGTGATGAAATGGGGCTAGATTTTGGCCTGCACAACTTGTAGAAGCCTCAAGCCTTTGGAAGGCCGAAAATCAGCTGTGAGGCACAGTGCAGGTAAGGGGGCTATGGGGGGGTGAGGGGTGGGGTGGGATTGTGCGCGCATGTGTAAGGGGTGGGGCGCACATTGCCTTCTGGCTGCTGGCATGCGAACACAACCGTGCAAGCACGTGGACAATTTTTGGCACAGGAACCCAAAAAGATTAGCCACCACTGCTCTAGTCTCTTAAAAGAGAACTAATGGTCAAGGGATAAACTACATCTCATCTTCAAGTGTCAAGATTCAGTCTATTTTAGTTGGAAATCCAAATGTACAGTACAATGGGAAGGGGGAGAATCAAACCTGAAAAAAGGGTTTATTTTTATTTACCAAATTTACATCCCTTTTTTGATCATTCAAGCATTCTATGTAGTTTATAGCGTATTCAAAAATACATTTAATATAATTAATAATATTATAATTAATAATATTATAATTAATAATATTATACATTTAATATAATTAATAATATAATTTTGCCAAGCCCACCCCGAAAAACAAATTGCACTTATGTTTTTAGACGCAGAGAAGGCCTTCAATAATTTAAATTGGCAATTTTTAATCCAAAAAATTTATAATATGAATTTAGGCACCAAATTTGAAAATATTATAACAACTGTTAGGGATAACATTGTTTACCCTAACTGGTTTAGGTAAAATAATAAATATGTAATCATGGTTTATAAGTTAAAGTGTCTGCAACTTTAAATATGGGAATGTAATTAGGGGAGTGGTTGTGAACGCACTTTAAAAGAAGCAAGACGACAGCTTGCTCTCTCTCTGGCTTTGATGATCCCTGGTTACTGCATGGACTCAAGACTGTGTTACTCAAATGGGAGAGAGACAAAGGACTGATTTGTAAGTGAACTGACACAGGATATTCTACAAAGACTTTGCTAACTGAATATCCTTGAATGGACTGACTAAATGATACATGACTAATGGACTGTTATTTTGACTATGCTATAAATGGAATAAACTATATTTTTGATAGCACAAGCGTATCTGTTATTTTTACTGTATGTTAATAAACATACAAACTTATATCACTCATTTATCTGTGTGCCTATCTGACTAACGCTGCACATTCTGTTTAGCTTGTCTCCTTAACACTGGTTATGGGCCCAGAGGCTGCAAAGTCAGTTTAACTAGGATAAAACAGATTTATGTAAAAGTGAGAGTTTGTGTTGTTATACATTACAGTAAACAGACAGCTGTGTTTTATTAATTATAGTTTTATATCCATATAAAGAAAACATGGCACAAGTCAATCTACAAAGTTTGTCCCTTATATCCAAGCTGGATGGAACAAACTATGTATCATGGTCTATGAAATGTAGTCTACTTCTACGAAGAGAAGGTCTGTGGAACATAATTGAAAATCCACCAAACGTAGAGGAATGGGATCCAGAGGATGATGAAGATAGACTAAAAATAGAAGAATTTATGCAGAAAAATGAACAAGCTATTTGCATAATAGGGTTAACATTAACTGACCAGCAACTTGTTCATATCCACAGAGAGCAAACGGCTCTTGGGTGTTAGCAGAAGCTGAAGAGGATTTATGTCCGAGATAACGTTGTTGCTCACATAAATCTAACACAGAAGCTTTTCAGGACGCATCTCCAGACGAATGGTGATATGCTGAGTCATTTGAAAACTATGCAAAGCATTTTTCAAGAACTGCACGAGAAAGAGCTTATTTTCTCTGAACTACACCAAGTCTATATAATTCTATCTTCACTAGATGAAAGTTATGACAACTACGTCACTTCCCTTGAAGTTTTGCCAAAGGAAAGTTTAACTTTAACTGATATAACTGGCAGATTGATTGAAGAGGCCAGAAGAAGGCTTGAAAGAAATGAATTAAGGAGGAAACAACCTCAAAAAGAAGATAATAAATCTCCTACTGCATATGCAATTAAAAAGTGTTTTAATTGTGGAGGAAGAGGACATTTGGCAAGATTTTGTAAAAAAGCAAAGTGCCAGAACGCTGGCCAGAATACTAAAAGTCATCAAAAGAAAAAGAAAAATTTAGAGTTAGCCATGTATACTAACGGAGCTGTAAAAAATAATTTATGGGTGGTTGACAGTGGAGCATCCCACTGTATAACAAATGATAACAAAAATTTTATTAAAATGTCCAAGAGTACACAGCAGATATCGTTAGCCAATGGCTGGAAACTGAAAGCTAAAGGTCAAGGTATAGCATATTGTTCTTTCATAAAAGAGAATGTAAAAATGTTATATGTATCACAACTTAAGTTTAATTTAATTTCAGTTAGAATTTTGGTTAAACTAGGATATGTAGTTACCTTTAAAGGAGATAACTGCATAATTGAGAAAGAAGATAAGAAAATTACTGCCTCTTTAAGAGGTGAATTATATGTGTTAAATGAAAATGGTTTAAAGTTGGCTAACACGGTTTATGATGATAAGAAACCTCTGATGAATGTATTCACTTGTTAAACCGACGGCTAGGGCATTTAAATTTTAAAATGCTTAAGAAAACTGTTGAATTATCTAAGGGAATAAGTTTAAAACCTTGTAATAAGTATTTGCAATGTTCTATTTGCAATCAAAGCAAGAACAAGGTCAAACCGACTAATAGAGTTGATGGATTTACAACCAAAGAGCCTTTAGAAGTAGTATTTGCTGATTTAATAGGTCCAAAAAAACCAAGTGTAGGAGGAGCTCGTTACATATTAATTATAATGGACCACTATTCTAGATATGGGTTTTGCTATTTAATGAAGAGCAAAACTGAAACGTATTTAAATCTCTTTAATTGGATTAAATTTGCTGAAAGGAAAACTAAAAAGAAATTAGTAACTCTTATAACAGATAATGGTGCGGAATTTACAAATAATAAATTCCAGAATAGACTAAGAATGTTAGGTATTCAACATAAAAAGTCTGCACCATATAGGCCACAACATAATGCCTTTATAGAGAGACGAGGCCAAACATTACAATCAATGAATTGTACTATGATGTCTGATTCAGGATTACCTGACAATTTATGGGGAGAAGCAATAATGTGTGGTAATCATATATTAAATAATGTTGTTAATTCAACAACAGGTGAATCACCATTCACACTGTGGCATGGTACAAAACCTGATTTAAGTTACATGCACACATTTGGAGCACCAGCATGGGTGCATATCCCTTCACAACTCAGACACAAAGGATAGCATAGAGCTAAAAGACTATTTTTTGTAGGATATAAATCTAATCATAGATCTTATAGATTCTGGGAACCAGGTACATCTAGAGTTTACACCAGTGCTAGTGCTAAATTCCTAGAACATATAGGACGGAATAGATTAGAGCAAGATTTAAATAACGAAGTAATTATTGAACCCTACAAAAGACAGAAAGAACAGACTAGTTATAAGAAGAGTCCAATTAAAGAAGAAGTCCACGAAGAACAAATAGGACCAGAACAAGAGGAAACAGTTGATCAGGAAGAGTTAGATAATCAAGAACAGTTAATAAATGAAAGTCCACCTGTAAGTCCTGTAATACCTAGACGTACTACACGTGTAACTAGACCACCTGATAGGTATCAAGCAAGTATAGTTTGCCAAGTAACTAAAGTTCCAACTAGTGTAGATGAACTTAGGATGTATCCTGTTAAGGATCAGGAGAATTGGCAAAAGGCAATGGAAAAAGAACTAAATTCATTAAAGGTAATGAAAGTATATGAAGATGCTAAATTACCTCCACTAAATTACCTCCACTAAATTCATTAAAGGTAATGAAAGTATATGAAGATGCTAAATTACCTCCAGGAGAAAAATCCATTGGGTGCAAATGGATATTTAAAGTAAAAACTGGAAATGATGGGACTGTTACCCATAAAGCTAGGTTGGTAGTTCAAGGATTTAATCAAACTGCATCTGATTACGATGAAGTTTTTGCACCAAGTTTTAAAGCAACATCTTTAAGAGCAGCTTTAGGGTGGGCAGCTAAGAAAAACTATGTAATTAACCATTTAGATGTAGAAACTGCTTATTTGCATGCACCATTGCAACACACTATATATTTGAAAAAGCCAATGATTATAAAAGACAATAAAGTAAATAATAATGATTGTTGGAAACTCAAAAAGAGTCTTTACGGGTTGAAACAATCTGGCTTTGAGCGGAACCAATATATTGTGAAAGAGTTAAACAATATAGGTTTTAAATCTGGTTTAGCAGATCCATGTGTGTTTAAAAGAGAAAATAATGGAACGGTGTCATTATTGTTATTATTTACAGATGATATTGCTTTGATAACTAAGACTAATAATGAAGCTAATGAGATTATATCATTATTAGCCAAAAAGATAAAATTAAAGCATTTAGGTGAAGTTAAAAAGTATCTAGGATTGACAATTAACAAAACAAATAATGGTTTTAAGATATCTCAAGAAGATAAAATTTGCCAATTAATTAAAATGTTTAAAATGGAATTTTGTAAACTGGCAAAGACTCCAATGAGTCAGGAGGTTTGCCAAACTGATGATCAAAGTCCCAAATTTGATAAATCTATATATCAATCTTTGATTGGTAGCTTATCATATATAAGCAATTGGTCTAGGCCAGATATAGCTTATAGTGTAAATCAGCTGGCACGTTTTAATTCGGATCCACATCAATGTCATTGGCAATCATTAAAAAGAATTTTAAGATATCTTAAAGGAACAATGAACCATGCATTGTACATAGAACCAAAGGGTGATTTGAGTCTTAGTGCCTATGCAGATGCAAGTTTTGCAACTGATATAAACACTAGAAAATCAACATCTGGGATGGCTATATTATTTGGTAAGACACTAATAGGGTGGAGGTCAATCAGACAACAGCATATTAGCTTGTCCACGATGGAAGCGGAATTTTCATGTCTGTCATTATTATGCACTGACTTAACTTTGTACAAACAATTATTATTAGACATGGGTATAACTGTTAAAGATTCCATTATTGTGTACGAGGACAACCAAGCAGCCATAAAGTTAGCTACTAATATAGCTGTAAAAACTAGATCAAAGCATACTGATTTAAGATACTTAAATGTTAGAGAATCTATAAAGAATGGGCTAATTAAATTGGAACACTGCATGACGGAAGAAAACATTGCAGACCAGTTTACAAAAGCTCAAGGAGTAATTAAGTTTAAAGAAAGTTGTAATAAATATGATTTAAAGATGTAAATAGTAAATAGTTATTATTATTATTTAACCTAAAAGGGGAGAATGTTCGGGATAACATTGTTTACCCTAACTGGTTTAGGTAAAATAATAAATATGTAATCATAGTTTATAAGTTAAAGTGTCTGCAACTTTAAATATGGGAATGTAATTAAGGGAGTGGTTGTGAAAGCATTTTAAAAGAAGCAAGACGACAGCTTGCTCTCTCTCTGGCTTTGATGATCCCTGGTTACTGTATGGACTCAAGACTGCGTTACTCGAACGGGAGAGAGACAAAGGACTGATTTGTAAGTGAACTGACATAGGATATTCTACACGGACTTTGCTAACTGAATATCCTTGAATGGACTGACTAAATGATACATGACTAATGGACTGTTATTTTGACTATGCTATAAATGGAATAAACTATATTTTTGATAGCACAAGCGTATCTGTTATTTTTACTGTATGTTAACAAACATACAAACTTATATCACTCATTTATCTGTGTGCCTATCTGACTAACGCTGCACATTCTGTTTAGCTTGTCTCCTTAACCCTGGTTGGGGAACACAGGCTTAACAACAACCATTTATGATACACAACAGGCTAATATTATAATAAAGGGGGAATATACCCGCCCAATAAAAATAGAAAAAGGAGTCAGACAGGGCTGCCCGCTCTCACCCCTGCTCTTCATATTATCACTAGAAGCATTATTAACACGAACTGGACAGAACCCAGACATAAAAGGCTTAAGGGTTAAGAAAGAAGAATATAAGTTGCAAGCATTTGTGGATGATATGATTTTTTTCATTGAAGAACCAATAGAAAGAGGATAAAAATTGATGAATGAATTAGAACAATTTGGAGCAGTAGCAGGACTAAAAATTAATAGAAAGAAAACAAAATTAATGACCAAAAATTTAACAGAAAAACAGAAATTAGAACTAAAAGAAGTTATGGGAATACAAGTGATAAAGAAAGCTAAATACTTAGGAATATGATTGACAGTACATTGTAAGACACTTAATGCGGTATCTGCCATCCCGCATCTGATGGGCGGCTCATGAAAGGGAGCGAAGGGAAGAGAAACGACAGGAAGCGAAGTTTCCTCTTGATGATGAGCGCGCCCCGAATGTCTTGGCACACGCTCTTTTATTGTGCTTTTTTACAAGAAAATGATTTAATTAAAAAGCTCAAGTCAAACATGTTAATCTCATCAGGATGTGTATGTTTACAAAGCTGCATACCGGACAGATTATTTACAAAGTGGATAAGCCTATTTAACAAACGTCTATCTCCTTGTCTTCTCGTACGTGCCTTGCAAAGGTCACTGGAGAGACAGAAGTTAATGATTACACATGAATGATACAATGTTACGAATGCTTAAATGATACATAGTTGCAATGATACATAGTTGCAATCACATGAATGATACATAGTTACAACAACTTAAGGAAAATAATTATGATAAATTGATGCAACAGGTAAAGAAGGATTTGGAAACATGGGGGAAGCTGCAACTTTCATTATTAGGCAGGATTGCTGCTATTAAAATGAATATGCTTCCAAAATTCCTCTATATATTTCAGATGATCCCAATCAAAGTACACAATTTTTTTTTTTTAAGAACTTAATAAAATAACTGTAAAATTTATCTGACAAGGGAAAAAACCTAGAATAAACTTAAAGGCAATGCAGGATATGAAGAGCAGGAGAGGGCTGGCACTTCCAAATTTGGAGTTGTACTATAGTGCAGCCTCTTTAGTATGGTTGAAGGAATGGGTGAATTTAACCAATAAGAGAATATTATTCTTAGAAGGCCATGATTTGCATGCTTTTTTTATGGGATGTTGGGAAAACTAGCCAGAAATATTTTCACAGACACCTAATCAGAGAATCATTATTGACTAATTGGAAGACAATATGGAAAAAACACTATTTAAAAATACCAATTTGGATCTCAACAATGGAGGCGATGATTCACCCAAATAATCTGGATATTAAGGACCTATTGGATACGCAAGGAAATATGAAATCATGGCAAGAACTTCAAGATCGGGGATTAAAAATTGATCAGTGGGCATATCTTCAAATTCAAAGTAGATATAAACAGGACAAGAAAGAATTTGGAATTAACAATAAACTCCAGCAATTAGGTAAAATTTTATTAAGATCAGGCAAAAAAATATAACAAAATTTTATAATTATTTATTAGAAGTAGAATTAGAAGAAGAAATTGTAAAAGGGAACATGATAGCCTGGAGTAGGAATGTAGGACGTAGCATCACCCTAACAGAATGGGAAAAGCTCTGGGGTAGAAATAATAAAATTACAAAATCGGTAGCATACAAAGAAAATGCCTATAAAATGTTTTATAGATGGCACCTTCCTCCTTCGAGATTAGCAAAGATGCACCCCAATATGAGTCCAAATTGCTGGAAATGCAAAAAAAAAGAGAGGGAACTTTCTTCCATATGTGGTGGTCCTGTACAGAAGCTCAAAAATATTGGCAGAAAATTAGAAATTGGCTGGAGGAAATGACAAGATCGAATTCAAAGCAGAGTCCTTTCTATTAGGGATCTTTGATAAACAAATACCAAAAAAAGTGAAATATATAATACATATTTTGACAGTGGCCAGATTGGCTTTTGCACAATGTTGGAAACAGCCTCATGTTTTATCAGAGGAGACGATTATTCAAAAAATTTCAAGTTATGCAGAAATGGACGAATCAACCTTGGCATTAAAAAATAAAGACACTTCAATATACTACAACGGCTGGAACTGCTGGTACAAATGGATAGACCAAAGATAGATTTCACACTGAAAGGCAAAAGAGGATAGGATAGAACCGTAGTAGTGATATACAGATATATGTAAGGATTAAGTTTGTATATAGCATAAAATAAGGATAAAAAGGGGGTCTCACAAACTGTTGAAGATGAAAATGCTTTTAATTGTTTTCTATCTTTTTCTTTCTATTTTTTTCTTCCTTTCTTCTTTTCTTTTTATCTCTTACATTTATGTATGTGTTTTGCTCTGTTTTAATTGTAAAATCAATAAAATTTATTTTTTAAAAAATACATTTAATATAACCATAAAATTAATACAATTAAAATAAAATAAAACATTAAAGTCACCACTAAAATATTGTCCATTAAAAGTTCAGGAAGAAACACTTTTTTTTTTTTGCCATTCTATTGTCTGGGAGTTATACTTTACAGCAGAAGGCCCTTTCCTCTGTGTTTCATAGCTGAGTTTCCAATATCAAAGTGATCTTCAAGGGGTCCCTTCTGCTGATTAGGTTCAGGGTGGGAAATATGGTTCCTCTGTTAGTTAGGTCTTAAGTCATTTAGGACTTCAAAGGTCAAAAAAAATTATTTCAAATTTATCTGGGCCATTATTCTATTTGTAACTTTATTAAAAAAAATTATTCAACCCCCTGCCATTTATTTCAAAAGATATTTTCCTTAATTTCATAAGTTTGTAGTTAACATTTTCTTTCATCAATGATTGAAGGCATACTCACCCGTGTTTTCAGATTTTGGATCCGAATGTTTCTAATAGCAAAAAGCTAGTTAATAAGCAATTTCCAAATGTGATTAGAAAAGTAATTATTAAACTTAATCCTTTCAAAGGTTCCAACCACTGTTTGAGCAAGATTCCCTTATCTTCCAATCAATGGTGGGATTCAAAAGATTTTTTTTTACTACCGGTTCTGTGGGCGTAGCTTGGTGGGTGTGATGTGGCTTGGTGGGTGTGGCTTGGTGGGCATGGCAGGGGAAGGATATTGTAAAATCTCCATTTCCACCCCACTCCAGGGAAAATCCCCATTCCCTCCCGCCTATGTGGTGAAATAAGGGTTGTATGATAAAGATTGGTTGTCATATAAAGGAATGAATGAAGATGAGATAGCAAACCAATATATGGAAGAAGAGTAAATATCTGGAAAATATCTAGAAGTCCTGAAAAGTTGCAGTTGAGTGTCATTCATGAGAAGCCAAATTGAAAGAGAAAAGAAAATTGAAAGAACAAAAGGCAATGCATGAATCAGTATATCGATAGAACCAAAGCAATGTTGATTTGCAAAAGCAGAAAAGTCTGGAGGAATATAATGAATAATATTAATGTCATTTCTTACTCCAAAAGGTGGCTATCTATATATGAGCCTCAATTTATGCTGAAAATTTCTATCACAGATTACATTTTTAGTGTTCTTTGAAAGCAAACCACTAGATGTCACTTGAAGGCCAAGAAAAGAATATCGTTTCCATCCTACATTGTTTTAATCAGATCCCTGGAAGAAGGGAACAACAAGGATAACAATCAAAAGAAAAGTGTTTAAGACTCTTTCCACATAGTTGTGTGTGTGTGTGTGCCTGCACAAGCATTCCCTCTTTCTATCCTATTACTGCATGCACATCAAGTATTAAGTGTTATGCAGGGCTGGGGCTGGGGTGGAATCTGGCATTTTAAAATAATTCTCAGACCATTCAAATTCAAGAGAATCTAAGAGATTTTCACGGATGATGGTGGTGAAAGGTGGACATTATTGTCTTTTGTTATTCAAGTTCTCTGCTCTGTGCTCTGCAAGGGGGACATCTGAGAAAATTCCTGTTGTTGGGCTTTTTCAGAGTAGGAAGAGTTTTACAACCAGAAAGCCTTCAAATTGACGGAAAGATCTGTGCTTAGCACAAAAGTGCAGCAGCATTTGCATCTTCCAGCAGTCCAACAGATCCAAAAACATCCTAAAGAAATCTTCAAGAATTCAGAGCATAAAGGAGTCTCTTTCACAGAGAAAGAAAACTCAAGCAACGGCAAAATAAATTTTAACACGGCATTAAAAAGTAGGTCTGTTTTCTCTACTGTATGTTACTGTCCAGCTTTATTAATGACATGACTTTTTCCCCTTGTTGCATTGATGATATCCACTACCTATATTGCTGTCTCAGTGTTGAGAAAACTTCCTGTATATAGGTAGTCCTCAACTTACAACAGTTCGTTTAGTGACCGAAGTTACAAGGGCACTGAAAAACGTGACTTAAGACCATTTTTCACACTTACAACCGTTGCAGCATCCCCGCAGTCAGTTAAATCAAAATGTAGATGTTTGGCAACTGACTCATATCTACGACGGTTGCAGTGTCCCTTTTGCAAACTTCCCACAAACAAAATCAACGGAAAGGCCAGATTCACTTAACAACTGTGGCAAGAAAGGTCATAAAATGGGGCAAAACTCCAATTAACAACGGTCTCACAGAGCAACAGAAATTTTGGGCTCCATTGCAGTCAGAAGTTGAGGACTACCTGTAATTCAACTAGTAAATCTAACATATCTTGTTGGGGTGCTCAGACCATAAGAAGAAAACCACCTTTTACTTTTTAAATCGCCCCTTCCAACTGCTGATTTTAAAATGCTATGTAGGAGGCCATAATATAATCAAATATGGGACAACTAGGTGAATTTCACTGATAGCCCCACTTCTTCCCTCCCCAAATAATAATTCTGGCACTTTTGTTCAAGCAGCATTTGGCATCTCCAGGTGTGTTTCTGCAAACTCACAAAGGAAAAGTGGTGAAATTGTAACTGTAAGCAATACATAAATTACAACTTTTTATTTACTTGTTCCTTCCACTTCTTGGTTGAGTAGTCATGTATCCCCAAAGCTTCAGGCAAATGTCTTTTGTACTCCAGAAGATATTTTTCTTTCTTTCTGATTAACAATCTTCAATGGAATGAATTTTCAGCTAGGTCACAGCTGAGGCATTTATCACAAGTTTTTATTTTTTTATTTCTTTCTCTCCTGCCTGTTTGGTTTCTGTTTTCCTTTCTTTTCTTCCCCAGATAAAATTGTCTCCTGAACAAACTGACCTTTCGGGACACAGCTCAAAAGCTCAAACAGGATCAACAGGAAAAGCCACCCCCAATGCCCCCCCCCCACTCCCACCCCAATCCCTGTCTCCGTTGACATAGTTTCGGTCTAGTTCTTGATGTCAAAGAAGTTATTCACCTCACCATCAATTTGCAAGCCTCATGTGAGGGGTGGACGGGGGGGGGGGCAGCAAAGCTGAGGGTCTGCAGGAAGGAGTGCTTCAGTCTTGGAGGCCTTCGTGTAAAACAAGCCTTCTCTGTGTTTTTCCTGAGAGTATGTACACATCCTGTCAGATGATATCCATGCCTGCCGAGCTGTGCAAAAAGGTGCCAGGAAAAGGCAGAGCTATCCAGTGGCAAAGCCCCCTTTTTCACTGAGATGAAAAAGACTGAGGGTATTTATGCTCTGCCACCAAAAACTCAGGGGCAACCTGAGTTTCTGCCGTACAGGTCACGAACCAATTGCAAGAAAAATATTGGGTTATGTTCACCAATGACAGTCTGATTATTAGCTAATATCACATATATAAATACCCCACACACACACCCTCCAAAGAAACCCTAGTTGCTTACTTCAGGTGTTTCCTGCCTTTGCCATTAATTTAGAATCATTTGTGGGTCATAGCCAGTGAAATTCTCTTCTCATGCTAAGATCCTTCCTAGTGGTCAGGTAGAATAGCCAGAGGTGCATTAGGCATTACATACAGCCTGAAAATAATGCTGTAGTCAATGGCTGCATTGAGTTTTGACTTTGTACCTGTACTCATACACATAGCGTCATTCAAGTCTTTGAAGCACATTTGACCAGGTTTGAGGCTTGAAGAGACATCCATCTATTGTCTTTTCACTCTTTGAGCCCCTAAAAAGTTAGGAAGGCAGCAGTGTAAAGATGAAGGAACAAATGAGAGTCTTATAGCCAATTATGACTATGGATCATGGTCACTCAAGGAAGATCACAATAAAAATGAAACCTCAACTGCTAAAACCTGAACTAAAACCTTTCAAAATCGTTCATTAAGTCAAACTGAAAAACTATACTTGAATGAAAGATATCTTGTCTCTTTTTCTGGAAGTGGAAAGAGAAGAAAACTGTGCACCGCTTCCAGGAGTTCCCATTCCGCAGCTTAGCAGAAAGATAGAGGACTGATTCCAATGTGCCTAGCGAATGGATCTTGGGAAAGAGGACATCTGAAACTGATATTTCCCTGCTAAACTTAGTGTTCAAACCAAAGGCATCTGTAGCATTCAACTTTAACGAGAAGCACAAAAGATGAGCTTGTGAAACGCTCTAAACTTCGGTTTCTTTTAGCTTCCAGACAGAGAGAACATTGGATATTATGAGCAATGGTTTATTTTATGTGCAAATAAAATGGTTAGGTAAGTAGCATATATGCCACTCCTCTAATAAATCTGATGCATTTGCTCATATTAATCTGCATGTAGAAACCTCAGGAGTGCCTTCAACTGCCCTCTCTGCTTTTGTTTACCTACCTCAACTCCTTCATTTATTGGTGCACCCAAATACATACCAATATCTCTCTGGATTTAGATGAAAATGATCTCCAAACATTGATGTTGAAAATGATTTATAGATTTTTGTGAAAACTTGGTTTGGGAAAGAGAAGGTGACCAGCAGCAATGGATGAACTTAGTTATAATGGTGATGTATGTTCATTGGGAAGAATTAAAGAAAAGAGAATATTTGTAGGTCAGAGTTGAAATGAAGGAGGTCCTTGGTACTCTCTAAGCTTGGTTGTTTTCTTGCAGGTGTTTTATTACCCAAACTAGGAAACAACATCAGTACTCATTCATAATGTTATTTACTTTAGGTAATGAAACATCTGCAAGAAAACAACCAAGCTCAGAGAGCACCATGGACTCCTCAGACCTTGAAGAACAGTTTAAGTATAGATCAATATTGAGAAAACCAATCTATGTGGTTGTTAGGAGCTGAAAATGATTTTATGGCACCTAATCAAGTCTATCCAATTTAGTAATTTTAGGAAATAGAGAAAGAAAAGATAGGAAGTGTTCATAATAAATGGTTTGCATAAATATGCTTTGCTTTTAATTTAACTATCATAAGGATACAATTCCTCAATGTTTTGAAACATTTCCTCATTTCCTGGCTCAATTCTTTGCCCATCAGAATGGAAGAAGTGATCCATTAGCTAAAACAGATTAAGTAATTTGCTGTGGCCACAGCCACTTTCTGCAGCTCTCATGCCTGCTCTCACCTGTTAGCTAAATTCAGCATTTTCCCACCATTCTCCTAGAAGTCATGACCATGTACAGATGACAATAAAAAACTCTTGCTACTCCTTAACCTGTAATATAAAATGTTCGTTCTTCTGCCAAACCTAATTTCATCTCCAGTCCTAGGACTATCATATTTGGGTGCCAAGCTTCAGACAACCACTACATGGCAGATCTTGTGACCATCCATATTTTAGAAATACAGATACAGTAATCCTAAGCTATATTATAGATATGGCAGTGTAGCAGGTTCCAAACATGGTGCACCGGGGGTATCAGCATATGACAGTGAGACAAGAGAATGGCCTATACCAAATAATAGCATATTGGGAAGTCATAGGAGAAGTCAGTAAGGCAGAGCATAATGTTGTTATTCAGTCACTAAGTCATGTTCACTCTTTGTGACCCCATGGACTACAACAGGCCAGGCTCCCTTTTCTCCACTGTCTCCCTGAATCTGGCCAAACTCATGCCTACAGCATTGATGACACCATCTCATTATCTTATCCTCTGCCATCCCTTTCTCCTTTTACCTTTAGTCTTTCCCAATATCAGGATCTTTTCCAATGAGTTTTATCTTCTCATTTGGTGGCCAAAGTATTTCAGTTTCAGTTTCAGGATCTGTTCTTCCAAAGGACAGTCAGAGTTAATTTCCATTAGGATTGATTTGATCTCCTTAGGCCATAAGGAGTCAAAAAACCATATTTCTTCCTACAGAACTTACATTCATACTTTGCATATTTGGGAGCAGTAATTAAGACAATATTTCCCATTCTGATATGTTTTCTTTTATGAACTAATAAAGGGGTTTAATAAAGTTTTAACAACCTTAAGTAAAAAGCAGGGTTCTAATCCTGCACTTCTGATTGGCTGATAATAGCGACATCAGATTGGTCCTTTCTGGGAAATCTGATTGGCTGTTAACGGGCCAACTCTCATTGGTTCAAGGGTTTAACACTTCCATGTTTCTCATTGGCTAATAGGACAGCAGCCAACCCTATAAAAGGGCTGCTGCTGCCCTAGGTGCTTGCTCTGTTCAGTATGCTTAATAAAGAGTTGAAGTTCACTGTTCACTGCCTCGTCTCTGCTCCTTGCACCAATGCGCAGAACTTAACATTGGCGATGAGGGTGGGAAGCGGAGACATCTGAGCTGATTGAACACTCACAGAGCACCAAACAGAGCACGTGGCTGAAGGCACATCGACAACGGAAAACATGTCCGGCGGCGCCATACCACCCGCTCCATTTGACCCAGCACAAGAAGACTGGGACTCGTATATGGACCGTTTCCAGATGTTTCGGGAGACCAACAACTTGAAAGACACAACTACGGGGAAAAAGCGAGCAGTGTTCCTGACCCATTGCGGACCTGCCGTCTTTAAGATGGCCAAGGCACTAGCAAAACCGGCTGAGGTGAAATCCATGGACTGGGACGTCCTCGCGCCCCTTCTATAGGCCCACTATGCACCCACCGTACCAACGCTTGTCCGAAGACATGAGTTTTATCAGAGGGACCAACAGAAAGGAGAGAGCGTCGCAGATTTCATCGCGGACCTCCGGAACCTGGAAGCCCTCTGCGGGTTTGCAGACTTCCAAGAAGCTCTGAGAGACTGAATAGTTCTAGGATTAGATGAACATACAGCGCAGAGCAAGATCATGGCCAAAGGGGACATTGATCTTGCTGATGTCATAAAAGATGCTACTGCAGAAGAAGCAACCAGGAAGTCAGCCACCCAAATGCGCCGCACCAACGCACCGCTCTGTCAACTCGCCAATGATACCTCACCTTGCCCAGAGAGGCACAAAACAGCGGCCCACCACGAGGACCTCGAATCTCCATCAGAAAGTGATGAAGAGGAGGTTAACCGGCTCCGGTCTGAACATGACCAATGCAACCTGCGAAATCGAAGATTACCGCACCAATGTGTGGGTTGTGGGGAAAACCACCCACGATCAGATTGCAAATTCCTCGACGTGCTCTGCCATTCCTGTGGGAAAAGAGGCCACATCGGGAAGGTCTGTAGAAGCAAGGGAGGATCCAGCCCAATTCGGAGAGAAAACAACTACCACCAGACCACAGGGAATCGTCCTGTGAGTCAGGAACACTTGAACCACCAATGGAACAACCACTCCTTCAAAAATAAAACACTTGCCACTTCAACGAGACGGGAAGAGGTACACCAAACCATTACCATCGGTCACGCTTCATCGTGAGATGCAAAGAAGATCTGAGTGAGAGTCGCCATCGAAAACCAACCTTGCGTGATGGAAGTTGACTCAGGGTCGTCCCTCTCGATGGTTTCCTGGAAGACCCTTAAACAGTTAATCCCTGCCGTCCGGTGTCAAGACCTCAGAGCCCAAAGAATCATACTCAAAGATTATCAGGGGAACAGAATTCCGGTCGTTGGATCCAGCCAAGTCCAAGTATCATTCAAAAATCGTACTGCGTCGTTACTGCTGACTATCGTCGACTGCGACCAGCCTAGTTTGTTAGGCCTTCAATGGTTCACCCCACTCGGGATCGAGGTAGCTGGCATTCACCAAACCAGAAGCGATGACTGGGAGGAGGCCATCGTCCAGGAATTCCAGGACGTCTTTGCCGACAAACTAGGCGAGTACAAGGGAACCCCGATATCATTTAACCTTAACCCTGAAGTAGCCCCCATCCGCCTTAAGCCTCGTCGGGTACCTTTTGCCCTAAAACCAAAGATCGATGAGCAGCTTGATAAATTAATAGCCCAGGGTGTTTTCGAACCAACTGATCACGCCCATTGGGAAACCCCAATCGTAACACCCATCAAACCGGATGGATCGTTAAGGATTTGTGGGGACTACCAGGCCACCCTTAATCACGCCGTTCAACAGAATGCTTACCCGGTGCTGGTGGTTCAACACCTTCTCCATTCCCTGGGGGGCGGAAAAGTCTTCGCTAAATTAGATTTAGCTCAGGCATTCCAACAACTGCCTGTGGACAAAAAAAACCGCGGAAGCACAGACGATCGTTATGCACCGAGGCGCTTTTAAATGCAACCAACTCCAATTCGGAGTGAGCATTGCCCCAGGGATTTTTCAAAGTCTGATGGAAATATTTTTGCAAGGGATCAAGGGCGTCGTGCCATATATTGATAATGTTTTAATTGCGGCCCTGAATAGAGAAGTACTAGAGAGGTGTCTTAAAATGGTTCTCCAGAAATTTAAAGACTCCGGGCTAAAGGTTAAAAAAAATAAATGTCAACTGTGTACAGAGAAAGTAGAGTTCCTGGGGTACCTAATCGATAAGCAAGACATTCATCCCACTAATAGCAAACTAAAAGCGATCAAAAATGCCCCAAGACCCAAGAACAGAACAGACCTCCAAGCTTTCCTGGGACTCATTAACTTTTACATCTTCTTGCCCCAGAAGGCGACCATAGCTGAGCCCCTACATAGACTTCTCGACAAAAATGCCACCTGGGTCTGGGGACACTGAGAGGAGCACGTATTCTGATAAGTGAAAAACTTACTAACCTCCGATGCTGTTTTAATGCAGTATAACGAGACTTTGCCTTTAACCATTACATGTGATGCGTCACCGTTTGGAGTAGGAGCCATTTTGAGTCATGTGTTTCCAAATGGTAGTGAGGCCCCTATTGCCTATTTTTCAAGGACCTTATCGAGAGCTGAACGCAACTATAGCCAAATTGACAAAGAGGCTCTTGCTGTTGTATCTGCTGTGAAACGGTTTCATGAATATGTGAATGGACGAGTTTTTACTATTATTATCGATCACAAGCCTTTGCTGGGGATTATAGCAGGAGACAAGCCAACCCCCTATATATTGTCACCTAGAATGACTCGTTGGTCGGAGTTCTTAGCTGCGTACAATTATAAATTGCAACACCACCCAGGGAAAGCCATTCTCCACGCTGATGCATTGAGCCGTGCCCCACTTCTGGAAACTGTTGACGACCCAGCTCCAACCCTCACAACACTCCAGATTGAAACACTACATTCACTGCCGCTAACAGCCAGAGACATCGCTATCAAAATGAAATGAGATCCTGTCCTGGCACGAGTTCTCAGCTGGGTCGAACGAGGATGGCCAGTAGAACAAACCCCTGACGACTTCACCCCTTTCAGAAACTGGCAAACAGAACTTTTCTTGCAGAAAGGCTGCATCCTTTGGGGAGACAGAGTCGTCGTCGCAGAGTGGTTACAACAATCAATTTTGAAAGCATTGCATGACGGTCACCCCGGCATTGTGTGTATGAAAGCACTCACACGAAGCTCCGCGTGGTGGCTGGGCATCGATAAGCAAATCGAAGCCTGGGTGAAGACTTGTCTAAAATGCCAAGAAGTCAGCAGTTCCCCACCTAGAGCAACTCCAACGGAGTGGGAAATCCTCTGGGGGCCGTGGTCCCGCATCCACATTGACTTTGTGGGACCTACTAAGGGACATACGTTCCTCCTAACAATGGATGCCTATTCCAACTGGCTCGAAATCCACAAGATGAAGACTACTACAACTGATTCAGTCATCCACAAATTAAATAAACTATTCGCAACACATGGACTGCCAGACATTCTAGTCTCTGACAACGGACCCCAGTTCACCGCCCTGGCATTTGAACAATACTTCGCGGACCGGGGTATCCGCCATGTGCTAACCTTGCCGGCACACCCTGTGGCCAATGGCAGGGATGAGCGCATGGTCCAATTTGTTAAAAAAAACTCTCCACAAGATGGACTTTGGGGACATTGATGACAAACTAAACAGAATACTCCTACTCCAACACATCACCCCGCACAGCATCACCAACAAGACTCCAGCTGAACTGTTGATGGGACGCAAGCTCTGCTCCCACCTCGACCATCTCCACCCATCCTACACGCCAGAGAAACCCTGTGGATCTAGCGGAAAATGCCGTGAGTTCAAGGTGGGCGACTTAGTCTTCGCTAAAAACCTTTCTGGCGAACCATTATGGGTCGAAGCAACTGTAACCCAAACCACCAGGCCCAGATTGTACTGCGTGCAAACATTGGACAGAAAGGTATGGAAACGCCATATAGATCAGCTTCGTTCTAGGTTGCAACCCAGTTCCCGCGACTCCTGTGACTCTCAAACTGAGGGGGGAGGGGATGTCGAGGGAACCGAATTCGAGATGCTGGATGATGAAATCGAAGAAAGTCAGCAGCCCAGTGCCCTACATGAAGAAGAATCAGGAAGGGGGGTTGCCTCGCCACAGAGGAATACCTCAACGGAGGCGAGCCCGCAGAGACCGGAGGACAACAACGACAGAATTAGCGGCACCGAGTCGTCCAGTGAGGATGCGGAACCGCCTGTACCAGATAAATCAAAAAACGTTCCACTGAAACCGGACTACAGACAGGAACAGGTGGGACAGCGTAAATCTAATAGACAGTTGAAACAACCTGCATATCTACAGGATTACGTCATCGCACCCCTCAAACGGAACCTAGGGGGAAGGGGTGTTATGAACTAATAAAGGCGTTTAATAAAGTTTTAACAACCTTAAGTAAAAAGCAGGGTTCTAATCCTGCACTTCTGATTGGCCGATAATAGTGACATCGGATTGGTCCTTTCTGGGAAATCTGATTGGCTGTTAATGGGCGAACTCTCATTGGTTCAAGGGTTTAACACTTCCATGTTTCTCATTGACTAATAGGACAGCAGCCATCCCTATAAAAGGGCTGCTGCTGCCCTAGGGTTTTGCTCTGTTCAGTATGCTTAATAAAGAGTTGAAGTTCACTGTTCACTGCCTCGTCTCCGCTCCTTGCACCCATGCGCAGAACTTAACATTTTCATTTGTGAGGTTCTTGAATTTTAAACGTTTGGCTATGCTTTCTTAGCCTTTCCAACCTCTAGGGAAAGGGCTGAAAAGATCTAAATTGTTGGTTTCTTGGGTTCATTGCTAGATTAGGTAACCTGGTAATGAAGCATCTGCAGCAAAACAACCACATTCAGAGAACACGAAACATCCAAGCATAACCCTGGGCTACATATTTGCTCTACTGTAAGTTGTAAATATTGTGTTTAAAATAGTCCAGCTATTGTAGTGCAGCTTGTGGAACAATGTCAATTCAGAATATAGAGATGATACTTCTTCAGCTGGAATTCTACTCCTGATGAGTACAATGCAATTTGCAATTTGCATGGATTCATTATGATGGTAGTTTACCATTGCTTTTTCTCATAATGTTTTTTTTTTCTCCACATTTTCAAATGTCTAGCTCACAGCCCTAGTCTTCCCTCTGGTATTATCCAGGATGAAAACTACTTGACTTTTTGAGACCAGCCAAGATTTCTTAAATGCTTCCACCTGCTATGACTGCAGCATGAGAGCTGACTGTTTAGAAAAGCTGGTCAAAATGTTCCACATGTACTCCAGATCTATTTAAAAAGTAGAACAAAGAAAGCAATTGTACCACAATGTTCAACTAAAGCACCTCTTCTGATCTGTATTTGGCCATAAAGCAGAACAGGTTATCTTAATCTAAGGGTTTTTAGCTTAACCTTCCACCTTGAAATGTTATAAGAACAACAACAATCCCAACAAAAAATCTGGATGAGAAAGAAGCTCTCTTTCCCAGCCAAAACTGTTGTACAGATGAATGGAATAAAAAAAGCCAATCTTAGAAAACCCAGCCATGCCAGAAAAAAGCATTTCTATGCCTGAGAAACATGGCCACAACCCCTGAGAAAGACAGCTTTGTTTCTCTCCCAGAGTTTTGCCTCTCCATTTGATCAGATGTTGGTCCTGTTTGGAAATCCACTGTCTCCCCTTCTTTCCACTCACCTGAAACCAGATCTATCACCACCCATCAGCAAGCCAATTCCACACATCTCTCCTCATTGCCTCATTGCTGTCAGCAGCCTATGTGCATAGTCAATCTCCGTTTGCCCCACCTGGCCCTGAAGCCTAAAGGCAGGAAGACAAATTACGCCCAGAAGGAAAGGGAAAAAGAGATTGCCTTTCCTGCTTAGCAGGTTTGGGTGGAGTGGGTGAGTAAGCATGTGTCTCTCTTCTTAAATTCCATATGCAAGCAGCAAAGGCCTAAAGATGACACCTGTAAAGAAAAAGAGATAATTATTTGCAAAAACAGAGAGCCATATAGGCAAAGAACTATTTCTTTGTAATAAAAGCATAAAGAGAGTCAACCTCTGTAGTATCAGAATAGCCTGAATACTATAGGCAGTTTCTCTTCATTGCTTCAGGAAAGTACACCAGTTCTCATCTATGAATACCTTTTGCGAGAAGTTCTTTCCCTCTTGACTGATTTGCTGCTCTTGAGGAATTCAACAGAGGTGACTTTTGTCTGCATCAGCAAATTCAAAAATGACCCAACGAGAGGGAAGCTGAGGCTTAGAAAACTGTTCCATAGAAAAGGGGAGAGATTTATTAAATACAAATTTCTAGCAGCAACTACTTGGGTCTTTTACCTAGGCCAGTCCTGCTAAGGCAGGGTGTCAAACTTGCAGGCCAGATGCATCACACACTAGCCCACCCCAGTTTAGCAAAGAGAAAAAAGTAGCAATACATCCAGTGTTGCGATTCAGCCAATGTAACAACCAGTTCGGCATTTAGAAAGGACCATTTTTAGCTGTAATATTGCCTTCTGCTACAGCCCTGGTGAATAAAACAGCTGATGCACGGCAAACCACTCTGCAGTGCAAATCAGCTGTGCTTAAAACACAAGGAAATAAAGCACAGGAAAAAGGCAGGGGCAAGTGGGCAGGGCCAGATCACCAGAACTACCAGTTTGCCTGAACCGGTCTGAACCAGTAGAATACCTCCCCTGGATACATCAAGTGACGATGTGAAATCACAAGTTTGACACCCGTGTGCTAAGAGAAGTTACCTATTTCAGGTGACAAAAGAAGATTGTGGAAGGCTGTTCCTCAATATCTGGAATAGGAATTGGTGTTTTATTGGAACTTATTAAACTTTATTAAAACTTTGGTCTTGGATGACATGGAGTGAGACGATTGAGGTCTGTTTTAGAATACAGCCAAGAAGAGTATTGAGGATAAAACATTAACACATGAAGGGATTGCATGCATGACCAATGTTCATGCATTTTCATTGGTCTTGAAGACTTGATGTTATCTTCAGATTGGTGGCACCATGCCAGAAAGCAAGGAGAACAATCTATCCCTTGCTTGTGAGCAACCCAGACCATCTGATTAGCCACTGTAAGAAGGTATTGGCTGATTGAAATAGCCCTTAGTGTAACCCAGCCGGATTATTATGTTTAGTCCCATGTGCTGAACACACAAGGTACCAAATCTTTGTGAAGAAACAGGAGCATAGAGCCTCCAGAACATATCCAAACCATAGATTTAAGGGCAGATCTGAAATTAATGTAATCTAGTACTTAGGGAAGTACTAGATTCCAGGGATGCTTGTGAGAAGATATCTCAAGGGCTACAATAAGCCTCAAATGTAAGAGGATTATAAAAGAAGTAACTTTAAATTTGAGGAAAGCATCAACCTGCCTACTTCTATACTGTATGTTTAACTGTTCACTTAACAGCTGATACAAAAAAAAGAGTACAGACCTCTGTATTCAGGAATGAATATATGCTGCCTCCCAGGATAGCATTGCTGAAACTTATTGAAAGAGATGGCAGGAAGAACAGAAAGAAAGAGACCACATAAGGAATCAGGAAATAGCCTATTTTTAATCTTCCTTTTGTAAGGCACGTGTATTTAAGTCAACTGTTGCCTATCAGCATTACTCATTGCTCTTGGTTTGTAATGTGAGGATTAAAAAGATGGATTTTCTTTACAAGATTGTTATAAAGTAACAGAATGATACCTCTAATGTATTAAGTTATAAGGTTCACCAATTCCACTTAGCAGAACTATTGGAGAAAATAGAAGACACAGTCTAAAGTACATGGAGGTCTTCTTGGGGAAACTTATTTTTAGGACCATGTCTCATTGATGCATTTCTTTCTTAACAGTCAAAAGAGCCACCTTGATGTAGAGATTAAGGTGCTGAGATAGATGACTATGAGTTCTAGTTTTGCTATCAAAGCCAACTGGGTGATCTTGGGACGGTCACTTTCTCTCAGCTCTAAGCAGAAGACAATGGCAAATTACTTCCAAATATCTTGCCAAGAAAAGTACAGGGATTAGTCCAGGAAGTCATCAGGACTTGAATATACACACAAACACACACACAAAATCACAAAAGCCCAATATAAGTATTGTTAAAGTGTTATTATATGTGGGTAAAATTACAACATTAGTAACCCTTCTGCTTTGTGATGTGATTGATTGCAGTCAGACCAAGTCTTGTAAATTTATTTTCCTTTACAACAGCAGTAAATTAAGCAGGTAGATTGTTTAACAAAGTCATTAAATGAAATACAGCCTATTCTCAAAAGCAGAAGTAGTAGAAGGATCGTCACTTCCTTATCCTCCCTAGCTACAGTGCTATTTGTTCTAGTACAAAACTTAGGTATAGTAGAATGTCCAAAAGCTATCAACTCTCTGTCCTTATGGTAAACCATATGATAAAAAATAAATGTTTATTCATTCTGCTTTGGGAAAATATTAAATGAAGATCTGCAAAGATTTAAGATTATGCAAGGATGAGTTGTAAATTTATTTCAAAACTAGTTTTCATGAAAATTCCTGCTCATTCTAATTAAACAACATTAAAGAACTCTTTAAGAGTTAGTATTTCTCCCATTCTTGATCATCAGAAGCCATGGCTCCATTTTTCCAATTCTAGAGCAGTGTTTCTCAACCTTGGCAACAGATATGCAGACTCAGCTCCCAGCGTTCCCTTGAAATATGTACACAGGTGAGAAACACCTTTCAAGATTCAAGATGGTCTTATCATCTTCATTAAATTAATACAAGGTAGGAACATCTACTTTCAGAGTCATGGATCTTGCTGCAAAATAAGTTATTCATGGCTTGGCCACAATGATGATATAGCAAAAGTGAGAACTATTTATCAACTTGCTTTCTCCTGGATATAAGTTGCAACTGTAATTAATCAGGGTATCAAAGACATTGAGCTATTCAAAAATCCCCATGATAGCATAGATGGGGGAGCATCTGAAGAGATAGAGTGAATGGGGGGAAGTGCAAAAAGAAAGTGTTGAACAGAAAATGTATTGGGGAGGATGATACCCTTAATTTAGATTATTTATAAGTTAGACAGCTCCTTGAGGTGAAACAGTTAGAAGTGAAAAGGTTGCAGAGATAATACTGAACTTCTAGTTAGGCCATTTGGAGAACTTTAGATTCCATAAACAGTAACTTTAGATTCCATAACAGAACTTTAGATTCCATAAACTTCTCCAACTTTAGATTCCATAAACAGTAAAGAATTCAAACTCAGGCATCCTGAAAAATAGAATTCTTTGGGAGAAATGAACCATTTCTTCTCAGAAGAAGGAACATTTCAAAATAATCTTGAGTGATTGAGGTTTAGTGGAGCCTTCAGAACTAAGACTTTAAAATGTTCTATTCCAGGCTCTTTCTGGGAATGTCTGAATGTCAGTATTTTGTGTCCTGGTTTCGCCCAGCCAGTTATTATTATTATTATATTATACCGTATGCTTGACATTGGATATGGACATTGTTTCTGTTAATTAGATGCAGCTTCATATTAAGATACTCAATAATTGCATGCTGGAGCATGAAGCACTTGAAGAGCAGGAAAGTTGGGAATGTGGGGGTTTCCAACTTTAATCACTTACTGGCTGAATTATCTCAGAATTAAAGAAGGAATTCAGAACTGCAATTTGTGGGTTTATTAAATCCCATGAAATTAATGAAAATCCTAATACATTATTCATAAGACACTTTACACTTGTTCTTAGCTGAGGCCAAGAAGCAGTTTGGCTTAGTTTTTGTTTATTCATAAGATGAAACAGCTTAAAGAAAGGAGATATGATAGCAGTCCAGAGAAACATGAAGAGATGTCTCAGCAAAAAAAGAGTAGATCTATTCTCCTGAGCACTTGAGGGATGACCAAGGACCACTGGGTGCAAGCTTTACAGTGACTTGATCTCAGGTGGGATTTGAGAGCAATTGCAGCTTAAAGTTGTAGTCTTTGTCACTGGAAGCCTGCAAGAAAAGACTAAAGTGCTATTTGTCCTGAATGATATGAGGTTTCCTATACTAGAGAAGGGGTTGAACTAGAATTTCCAACTTTGTAATCTATGCTTCTTGGTTCACAGAAGCATACTGTCATTCAAGTCAAGGCCACTTCACCTTCATACCTTCAACTTATTGGTTTAAATTCTTACTAAGTTTATACATGTCCTCATTTATCTTAACATGAAAAAGGCTTAAGTTCCCAAGAAATGTATAAATTGTTGCGCTTTGTGTTCGTCATGCAGCATAAGTAGGTATTTGAAACAATGTCATGGTCATAAATATCTGCATTATTTTTAATGTGCATTATTATATTATATTATCAAAAGCATTAAATTTTCAATTTAACAATGAGGACTATGAGTGGAAAATTTATTGCAGTTTTTAAAATATAATATTCTTCCTTCTTAGTTCCACCTCTATGGTTGTTAAAGATACAACTGCAGAATATTAGAAAATATTTAGAAGAGAAAGTATCTAAAACATTTTAAGTGTTGAATGTTGCTTAAAAGTCTTAAGAGCTATAACTTTGTGATGTCAATAGGCACATTGTTCTGAAGCTTTTAGGAACAGCCTGCCTCCTAAACTGTACGTGCACAATTACTGGAAGTTTTAAAGAAAAAAATTAGATCACCTTTTGTCCAGAATGATCTGAGGAGTTCTGCACTGGACTGTGAGTTGGACTGGAAAGTCCCTCTAAACTCTAGGAAATGAGAACTATGGCCATCTTGGAAAATAGAGTAAAGGCATGGGATGAAGACAAGAATAGTGTTACTTTTGTGAAGTTGCAATCTAAGTCCTGTGCATTTTGGGTCATAAAACACATAGTAACGTCAACCCAGAAAACTGGTCAGATTCCATGTGACACTAAAAGAATGATTTGTCTTCCACTTTTTTATAATCCCACAAGAAAACTCTAGATAATTCTAGGAATAAGTTAGTTTGGTCTAATGACTAAACCTTTTGGTTAGAAACTAGGAGACTATGAGTTCTAATTCTGCCTTAGGCATGAAAACCAGCTGGTTAACTCTTTGGCCCAAGACATCTCACAGGGATTTGTTGTGGGGGAAATAAGAGGAAGAAGGAATATTGTGTATGTTCATCACCTTGAGTTTTCAAAGAAATGTTAAAGATATAAATTAAATAAAAATTTCAGTGAACCTTATTCTGAGTTAATAGGATTAAATCCTTTATGCTTTGTACTGCCAAATACTCCTTAATATATTGCATTTTCCTTTCTTCCATAGAGCTGACTGTTTCCCATGGGAACAGCTGTGGTTTTGTTTATTTAAAATGCAATAAAGGTGTAAAATAAAATTGGCAATAAATAAAGATCTACTTCTTCGTTCTTACAATCATGTGAAAATCAGAAAAGAGCCAGAACTTCATTTGGTCATCTCACTATAGTTTCAGTCAAAACATGTAATCTTAATGCAATTAAAAGCATTTCTCCTTTCCCCAGGTGAGTCAAAAATGTTCTCAGAGAACTTTTCCATTTTTCAAGCCCTACGTTTTGCCTTCTTATAATATATGTTGTCTTTGATTTGGTTGTATATGTGATAATAAAGGTCACTTTGAGAATTGTTCTCTGTGAAGCAATAGTAATCTTATTTACAGCCAAGGGCTACACTTCATCTGCCCAATCACCATCACCAGGTTGCCAAGAAGGAACTGGGGTTTTGTTTTGTTTTTTGCCTTTTTAGGGGATTAGGGATGCTTTTATATGTGCATTAAGCCTACTTGAAACAAATCCTAATATCTTTCAGCCAAATACTGTACGTATATGGAAAACAGGCCACAATTTTCAGTGTTTTGCCATCAACATTCAACAACAGTTTGCAATCACTACACAGAACCATCAAAATATGTAGCATTATAGCTTACCCACTGCTGCTATAAAGCAACTAATAAATTTAATTAATATATTAAAAGTTTAAAGAATGCTATAAAAGGAAAAGAAAGTTGAAGAAAGAAAAATGTATAGGCAGCTGTAGCTTTTTATAGCTAGGAGCCTAATAATTCAGTTGAATTCAAAATAGCTGGTGCATAAATGAAACTCAGGCTGCATAAATACAACATGCTCTTTCAAGTTATCTTTAAAAACTCACAGTTGCATTGACACAACATGCTAATCTTCATTAGTTTTATTCTACTTCAGGTTTTCTTTTCTTTAAAAAACCAATGAAGATTTTTTTGCTGGCTGAGTGAGTTGTGAGAATCCTATTCTCTAGCTTAGTTTATGATTCGATGTATTGTCTACATCCCAAAATGGGATAATTGGTAGCCGAGTGTATTATTGGTTTGTTAGATTTCTATCCCACTATTCTCCCAGTAACTCAAAATGACTTATACAGAACTGAAACTGGAATAGTAGTATGGTTGCCCCCAAGTCCTAGTCCAGTATCTTAAATCACAACAGCATTTTATGATCTAAATCACAGCATCCCCAGAACTGGCCTCATCACTCAAGATATTAAGACAATAGACAGAGTAAAGTCTGATCTGTTTCTCCTGCAAAACCCATTATTATATATTTCTTTGCTCTATTATTGAAAAAAATATCCTTCTTTGGCAGGCTGAACAGCACAGTGATTAATATGATCATCTAACCATCATATCAATTTTCCCCTCCAGTCTAACATCCATCATTCTGGGTCATGGAAAAATCTGAAAGGTGGTTAGAGCCAGACATCATTGAAAAATTGTTGTTCCACACCTCCAGAAGAGAATAACCCTGTCATGAATCAATGATGGAAAACTGGACCTAGAAGACAATCTATTGTTCAGCTTCCAGCCTGTATAATTCCTATTGTATATTAAATGTATGACAGCCAGTTTGGAATAATGTTTAAAGCATCAGCCTTAAAACCAGGAGACTATTAATTCTAGTTCTGTCTTAGATACAAAACTAGCTGGGTGACCTTGGCCCAGTAACATTCTCTCAGGAAGAAAGCAATGACAAACTACTTCTGAAAAACCTTTCCAAAAATCCAACCACCCTGTAGGGACTTGTCCTGTCAGTCCCTGAAAATTAAATATGATCGAATGGAAGGGAAGAAAATAAATATATGCATAAGATCAGTGGTGGGTTTCAAAACATTTTACTACCGGTTCTGTGGGCGTGGCTTGGTGGGTGTGGCAAGGGAAGGTTACTGCAAAATCCCATTCCCATCCCACCCCACTAACCTGCTTTCCAGCCCTGTTCTCCTGTGCAGGGCAACAAAAGAAGCCCTAGCCAATCAGCTGGGACTCAGGAGACAAAGAATAAATGGGGGTGGGCCAATCAGAGGTGGTATTTGCCAGTTCTCCGGACTACTCAAAATTTCCGCGACCGGTTCTCCAGAACTGGTCAGAACCTGCTGAATAACACCTCTGCATAAGATCATAATCAATTAAAAATCATTCTGGAGAATCTGTTCCACGTATGTCATATCCTTTGATTGTCTTTCTTCCTTGCAGACAGAAACTACTTTTAGGAACCATTCAGGTGCCCATGGGAAGTGAGATAAGAGAGTGATCACTGACTATATAGAGCAATAGCATGTAGACTTATGTACCACTTTACAGTACTCTCTAAGCAGTTTACATAGTCAGCATATTGTCCCAACAATCTGGCTCTTCATTTTACCCACCTCAGAAGGCTGAAAGTCTGACTCAACCTTGAGCCTACTGAGATTTGAACTGCCAAATTGCAGGCAACTGGAAGTCAGCAGAAGCAGCCTGCAGTACTGCACTCTAACCAATGCGCCACCTTGGCTAGTAATGATCTTTAATAACAGGTCTTTAGGGAGTGCTGCTTTATTTTCTAGAAACAGTCATTAATAGCCCGGTTTCTATTATTTTATCTAGGGAAATATAATTTTATCTAGGGAAATATAATATCTAGGGAAACATATTTCCCTAGATAAATATAATTTCATTAATTTGTTTCTGTATTTAAACAATAAACTCATTAATTTAGTTGATACAGAACAATCAGCATGGTTCATTTAAGCAGTAAGGATCTGGACCCTCTGTTATATGGAAAAATATATTTTCCCTATTTTTTGAAAAATGTATTTACCATATATTTTCACCTGATCATGGATTTACTGTCTCATATTTGTTTTATCACCAATGCAGTCTTCTGTGCTTCCAGGTGTTCTACAGAATGAACATACTTAGCTACTACAGCTAAAAGCATGACTGAATGTTCAACATTGTTATGTTATAAGAACTTCTTAATATGATTTATGGCTCTAATTTGATCCTGCAGCCTGTGGGAGAAAAAAAATTATCAGGAGTTCAGCTTATGCTAATGTTGAGAAACTGTGAACAGCTGGAATCATATGAGCTGTGTGACAATTGATTCATGCATGTGCAACCAGCTGACTCTTTTGCAAGCATGCAAGTGCCATAATAATTTAGCACATGGCCTAGCTGTCTAAAGTAAATAGTTGTGTATATAAGAAGTCACTTCAGATTCCAATAAACTTTCATCTGGTTATTGAACCACCTTCAATTGACTGGATCAACCCTAGAAAAAACATAAATGTGAACTGAGGTGATGAGAAATGGGGTAAGGGAGGAATAAAGTGGATCATAGAAAGCCACCTGAACAATCTGTCTTCTATAAATTGGAATTTTATGACAAGCCATAAGTACTCACAACATGGGTTTAACATATCAAAGTCATATGGCAATTAGACTAATATTAATCAGGGCTTACATACCATTATTTCTTTCCTCAGTCAATAAAACCATCACTTATAATCTACCTACTTACAAGATGGTGGCTAATACTTGCCAACTATTACTTGAAGAATTCCTTATGACCACAACTGAACCCAAAATTTCCATTGCTAAGCAAGACAGTTGCTAAGTGGATTTTGCCCCATTTTACAACCTTTCCTATCACAGTCCTTAAATTAATTACTGCAGTTGTTAAATTAATAATACGGTTATTAAGGGAATCCGGCTTCCCCATTGATTTTGCTTGTCAGAAGGTTGCAAAAGGTGATCACATGATCTTGGGATACAGCAACAGTCATAAATATGAGCCAGTTATCAAGCATCTGAATTTTGATCATATTTTGATCACAGTGAGGATGCTGCAACAATCATAAAGGTAAAAAAAAGTCATAAATCAATTTTCTCAGTGCTGTTGTAACTTTGAATGGTCACTAAACCAATGGTTGTAACTTGAAGACTACCTGTAATATTCTTCCCAACAGGCCCGTGTCATATAGGTTTTCTAGTAATATTTAGTCTAGGTAGAAGCAGATCACACTTCTAAAGTTTTACTCTCTTTAGTATTTCTCCAAAATTGCTATCTTCCTTGAGCTGTGAAGAAACCAAAGTGGCAATAAGTGAACTGAGGACTTAGCACACCAGTAAGAACTAGGCTCACAAACAAAGGAAATTAGAGATGAATGTGACTATATTCTTTTAATAAACGATTCACCAATTTTACATTACTGTTTGGATCATTAAGTATCTTTATCTGTCTGGCCTGCAGTTATAACAATATTTCTTCTTCTACTACTTCTTTTACAGTAAAGTTAAACTGATATTGAATTTCTAATTCAGTCTAGACATATACTTCAACAACTTTTACAGCATTATATTTATGGACTGTATTATATCATTGAAATAACTTATGGTAGCATTATAATTTTACTTTTATTGCTGTAGATTTCTCTCATTTTATGCTGGTCTTTGACAGAAATAAAGATTGTTATGTCATATAATTTCATTCCAAACTGCAATGATGTATCTATTTGTAAGATATACTCATTTAAAGCTTTTTTTCACAACCTCTGGTGATCACAGAAAAAGAAGTGCAAGATCTATTTCACAGACAAAAGCCAGGAAAAGCACCAGGGCCAGACAAGATAACACCTTCTTGCTTAAAAGTCTGTGCTGACCAATTGGCCCCCATCTTCACCTGAATCATCAATAGATCACCAGAGATGTGTTATGTTCCTTCTTGCTTCAAATGCTCTACTATCATCCAAAGAAGCCCTTCATCAAGGAACTGAATGACTACAGACCAGTTGCTCCAACATCTGTAGTTATGCAAATCTTTGAAAGGCTAGTGCAAGGATCCACTGTTAGATCCCATGCAGTTTGCATACCTATGATGCTGTTAATATGGCTCTCTGCATTACATCCTACAACATCTGGAATCTCCAAATACCTATGCAAGGGTCCTCTTTGTAGACTTCAGTTCAGCATTCAATACCATCATTCCAGACATTCTTCTCACTAAACTAAACCAGCTAGCGGTACTTGAACACACTTGTAGGTGGATCATAAGCTTCCTAACAGACAGGAAGCAGCAGGTGAAGCTAGGCAGAATCACATCCAATACCTGTACAATCAGCACAGGGGCTGTGTGCTTTTTCCACTTTTCTTCTCCTTATATACCAATGACTGCATCTCAAACGATCCATCTGTTAAAATACTGAAGTTTACAGATGACACAACAGTGATTGGTCTCATTCCAGGCAATCATGAATCCACCTACAGAAGGAAGTTGTACAACTTGCCTCGTAATGTAACCAGAACAATCTGGAACTGAGCACACTCAAAGCCATAGAAATGGTGGTAGACTTTAGAAGAAACCTTCCCATACTACCATCTCTTACAATACTAGACGACACAGTATCAACAATAGAGACCTTCAAATTTCTAGGTTCTATTATATCACATGACCTAAAATGGATATCTAACATCAAAAACATCATCAAAAAAGCACAATGAAGAATGGTTTTTTTGTGTCAACTCAGAAAGCTCCAACTGCCAAAGGAGCTGCTGATACAGTTTTACAGAGGAATTATTGAGTCTATCATCTGCACCTCTTTAACTATCTGGTTTGGTTCTGCAACTCAACAGGACAGACACAGACTTCAGAGGATAATTAGGACTGCACAAAAAACCATTACTACCAACCTGCCTTCAATCAAAGACGTGCACAAGTTAAAAAGAGGGCTGTGAAAATATTTACAGACCCCTCACATCCTGAACATAAACTATTTCAACTCCTTCCCTCAAAACAATGCTATAGAGCACTGCATACCAGAACAGCAAGACACAAGGACAGTTTTTTTCCTGAAAGCCATCACTCTGCTAAACAAATAATTCCCTCAACACTGTTCAACTATTTACAAAGTCTGCACTACTATTACTATTAATCTTCTCATCATTCTTTACCACCCATGCCCTCCCACTTGTGACTGTATGACTGTAACTTTGTCACTTGTATCCTTACGATTTATATTGATTGTTTCCTAGTATGATTTGATGGCTTATTGTACCCTATGACTATCATTAAGTGTTGTACCTTATGATTCTTGACAAATTCCTTGTGTGTCCAATCACACTTGGCCAATAAAGAATTCTATCTATCTATCTATCTATCTATCTATCTATCTATCTATCTATCTATCTATCTATCTATCTATCTATCTATCTATCTATCTTTTTTGTGCATCAGTGAAAGAAACTCAAGGCCTAGTCACACAAGTTCATGTCACCCAGGAGGAGGGGTCCATATACTTTTCTCTACAGAAAAGAACTAACTTTGTGAAAATTCCTTAACAATCATACAATGATTCTATTTGACCTTTCTCTTGTGCAAAGGACTATATAAAGAGGACATGCATAAGTGCACCAGCGTCCCTATCTTTACTGTCCCCATTTATCTGTATTTAGTTCCTTCATTCATATTTATGTTCATACCCACACTTGTTATCTTGTACATGTTTGACAAACAAACAAATAAATAAACAAATGTAATATAATATATAATATAATATATAAAAGGAACTGGGCAACCCTAGTTTAGTGAAGAGAAGGACCAGGGAAGACATGACAGCACTGTTCCAATATTTGAGGGGCTGCTACAGGTAGGAAGGGGTCAAGCTATTTTCCAAAGCACTTGAAGGCCAGACAGGGAATAATGGATGGAAACTGATCAAGGAGAGATTCAACCTAGAAATAAGGAGAAATTTTCTGACAGTGAAAACAATCAACCAATTGAACAATTTGTCTTCGGAAGTTGTGGGAACTTCATCACTGGAGACTTTCAAGAAGAGATTGGACTGCCATTTGTCAGAAATTGTGTAGGGTTTCCTGCTTGGACAGAGGGTTGGACTTGATGACCTACAAGGTTTCTTCCAACTCTTTATCTATAAGCTAAGCTGACAATAGAGAGGAGACAAGCCATCCTAAAGCAATAGAGTTCTCACAATGTCTGATTCTGCCTTGACCTTATTCATGGATATGTCAGCTTTGGAAGCCATATTTTACTAGAAGCTTCCACGCTGCCACATCTTAGTGCCTGGGAATTTGGGAGGGCGGATTTCATATAGAGGTAGAAGTTTAGACATAACAACATTCTTCTCATAAAGTCAAGGAAAGTTGCCCTGCGCCTGGAAAGAAGTGGTTGGAGGAATGTCTCCAGTTGGGACGATGGATGATTGGACCATGTGATGGATTGATGGGTGCAGGGGATGGGTTTTGATTTTTAATTATGCAAGGAAAACCTGGAACTCTCAGATTCAGGTTTTCCCAGATGTGCCAATATGACAGTTGTAATAAAATGGAACTTGAAGAAAATGCTTGTCTCAGAGTTTATTGGTTTGGCGTTTATCATACATGATTTATATACAGCATAAATCATCCACAGGCTTGGCATTAGAAAGTGAATTCAGGCATAATAAAGCATGCAAATTGATAATTAATAGCACACAAAAATTAAAAATCAGATAAGTGACCATTTGCTTGCTTATCTCTTAAAGGTCCCAAAATGCGAAGGATAACTTGGACAGAAACATTGGCTGCTTTATTGCAGTAAATAGCAGGTGGGTATTTTGCTCACTACAGAGTTCCATGTTCCAATCATATTTTCTCACTCATTTCTTTGGTCATATTGCTTTTCCTGGCATTCCAAATGGATGGAGAGGGCAGGATTTTGTGTTCCTTTGGCAGCATGGCCCAAGCAGCCTGGGAAAATAAAATCAAGAGACAAAGCTGGCAATAACAAACATTTTGAAAACAAACAGGAAAATTACCAAAAAAGCTCACAAGCCATATTACTGATGGAAATTGAGCATACTAGATACATGAACACATGCAGTCAATTAAAGGGTTCATGTCCTATCATTAGTTTCATGTTCTGCTTATATGAACCTGTACATTCAGTATCATGTCATGGATGATGTGAAGTTCATAAATAACTTCTAAATGTTATAAGGGACATAATAGGCAAAGCTGCATACCATGTATCTCCAGGCCTTCTCTTTATTATAATATGGACTATAACAAAGCATGTGATGTGGTGTGGTGTTTCATCTCCCAGCCTGCTAGCCATTCATCCATGGATGGAGTAGGGGGAAAAAGCTCAAAGCAATGTCACAGAAAGCATTTATACATCTGGGGACAAGTGTTCACATCTAGGCTCTGTTTGATCGCGGGAAACAGAGACTGGAGACCAGTGTGACTTTTCAGTTCTTTATTTCAATGTATAGATCTGTACAAGATCTTGGAGCCATGGCAAGGGGTTTCCTGCGGCTCACAACCAATGATAGTTCTTTGAATCTCCCACAATCAGCTGTGCCAATCACGGGCAATTCTAGCGAACCATTGGTAACTGGGCATTTAAACCAATCATCGTACAGTGTCTGTTGACGAATCAGAAAAGGATATTCCAAGTATGATAATATGGAACACCCCTCCCCTCTTGGTCCAGTCCAACCTACATAACGTAGTCCCGTAAGTAGGCGGGGCTCTTCATGACCTGCGCAGCTCAATTGTGTTGCTGCCTTCGGCGGGTTCGGACACAATAATTGTTTTTCCTGTCTTCCTCAGTGGAACCTTCTGGAAGGGTGAGTCAGGCCTGCTGCTGCTGCTCCCACCTGGTCTACCCAGTTCGGTCAAGTCGGCGGCTCTGCCGCTCACGCCTGGTCTTTCCGGGTTGGTAGAGCTGGCTTGGCTGTTTCTTCCAGGAGAGGTCTCGTGTTGGTAATCTTCTTTCAGTTCCCTTCTGCCAAAGTCGTCTGCTAGTGAGTAGTGTTGGTTTATTTTTGGGCCTATTGGTGTTGGTGGGGGGTGTTCCATTTGTCGTTGTATTATTGGAGGGTTTTCTCCTCCCTTTTGGTTAATGTTTGGAGATTCTCCCCCCCCTCTGGTTTTTTTATTATACTATATTTGGTGTGGTTTTTGTGTGTGTGGTGTTTCCATGTTGTCCGTGTTTCTTTTGGCTGTTCTCAACCTCAGTTGGTCGATGTGCCTTTTCCAGTTTCTTCCAGTTTCTGTTTCTAGCCGGTACAACCGGGGGCCCATTACCTGGGTTATTCTGGCTGGTATCCAGAGTGGGTCCCCCGTAAAATTCTTTGCATATACTAAATCCCCTGGTGTAAATATGCGGTATTTCCTGGAAGAATCTGGCGGTTTTTTGGAGTTGTATGTTGGGTGCAATCTGTCTAATTGTGATCGTAGTTTCCTGCCCATCAGGAGTTCTGCTGGGCTTTTGTTTATTGATGTGCTGGGTGTTATGTGTTGTATTGTCAGCATTTTATTTATTTTGTCTTGTATGACCCCAGTGTCCATTTTTTCTAATGTGTCTTTGGTGTACCTAACCATGCATTCCACCCTACCGTTCACCACCAGGTGAGCGGGTGCTATTAAGGCATGCCGTATGCCTCGTTTGGCTAGGAATTTTTTGAATGACAATGCCATGAATTGCGGCCCGTTCTCTGAAAGTAGCAAGTCTGGTAATCCATGGGTTGCGAAGAGTTTTGTTAATTGTTTGATGATGGCCTCTGTTGTTGTGGATTGCATGACACTGACCTCCAGCCAATTGGAGTAAGCGTCAACAGTTATTAAAAATGTATGTCCTTTGTAGGTCCCGCAAAATCTATATGGACTCGTGACCAGGGGCCCCTAAGTGTCTCCCATTTGAGGGAAGGAGCAGAAGGGGGGTTAGGTCTGGATTTCTGGCATTTGCCGCATGTTGCCACCCATGCCTCAATGTCTTTGTCCATCCCTGGCCACCAGACGTAACTTCTGGCCATGGATTTCATTTTGACGATACCCGGGTGTCCTTCATGTAGCCCAGCACTTTTGTTTGTATTTTTCCCGGAATGACAACTCTGTCCCCCCACGGTATGCATCCCTTTAGAATTGACAGTCCAGTTTGTCAGTTGTGGAAAGGTTTAAACGTCTCGCCACCCTCGGTTTCCGGCCACCCTCTTCCTACCCAATTTAAAACCCGTGCTAATTGTCTCTTTTTTGCAGTCTCTTTTGCAATGTCTGACGTGGTCATGGGTAGATTGGGTAATGTCTCTATTTGTTGTATGGACGTGGTGGGTGCCGGGTCATCTTCCAGGTCAGGGAGGGGGGAGCAGCTCAGGGCGTCAGCGTGTGAAATGCTTTTCCCTGGCCAGTGGATTATTTGGTAGTTATAGGCAGCAAGGAACCCAGACCACCTTGTCATCCGTGGTGACAATATGTTTGGGGTGGCCTTGTTCTTTGCCAGTATTCCCAGGAGTGGTTTGTGATCAGTGATGAGGGAGAAAGTCCTACCGTACAGGTATTCATGGAACCGCTTTACTCCGGTGATAGCTGCTAGCGCCTCCCTGTCCAGTTGGCTGTAGTTCCTCTCTGCCCTGGACAATGTCTTGGAGTAGAATACAATTGGCACTTCTCTCCTGTCCAGTAGTGTGTGGCTCAGGATGGCTCCAATGCCGAATGGAGACGTGTCGCAGGTCACAATCAGCGGTGGGGTTTCACTGTATTGTATAAGGACTGATTCCGATGTCAGCAGGTCTTTTACTCTTTGAAATGCTGTTTCTTCCCGCTTGCCCCAGGACCAGGTGGCAATCTTGTCTAACAGTCTATGTGGAGGTTCCGCCGTTGTTGCCTTCTGTGGCAAGAAAACATTATAAAAGTTAATAAGTCCTAGGAATGCCTGTAGTTCAGTTTTGTTCTGTGGTCTGGGAGCTTCTTTGATGGCTTTATTTTTTTCTCAGTGGGGTGGATCCCCTTCTTGTCAATTAAGTACCCCAGGAATTCCACTTTCTTGGTGCATAGCTGGCACTTTTCTTTTTTTACCTTGAGTCCTGCCTCTTTAAATTTTTGCAGGACTTTTCTGAGGTGGCTTTCCAATTGGCTTTTGTCTTTGGCAGAGACCAGCACATCATCTAAATAGGGCACCACCCCTTTTATTCCTTGTAACAACCATTCCATCAAACTCTGGAACACTCCTGGGGCCACACTGACTCCGAATTGGAGCCTTTTGCAACGGAATTTCTCCCGTGGGTCACAATGGTTTGTGCCTTGGCTGTTTCGGGGTCGACTGGCAGTTGCTGGTATGCCTGCACCAGATTGAGCTTTGTGAAGACCTTTCCTCCCCCCAACGAGTGCAGAAGGTGCTGTACCACTGGCACGGGGTATGCACTCTGCTGTAATGCATAGTTGAGGGTGGCCTTGTAGTCTCCACAGATTCTCACGGACCCATCTGGCTTGATTGGGATTACTATTGGGGTTTCCCAATGTGCGTGGTCTATTTGTTCCAGGACCCCTTGTGCAATGAGCTGTCCAATTGCTCATCAATCTTTGGTTTGAGCGCAAAAGGGACCCGCCTAGGCTTTAGAGGGATTGGGGCTATGTTGGGGTTCAAATTAAATGAAATAGGGGACCCACGGTACTTGCCTAGCTTCCAATCGAATACTTCCTGGAAGTCCCGCATTAGGTTCTCCTCCCAGTCTGTCTCGGTGATGTGGTGGATGCCTGTCACTTCGATCCCCAATGGCGCAAACCATTCAAGCCCCAGCAGACTTGGGCGGTCTCTATCCGTGATGGTTAGTGGGAGTATTTCTCCATGCCCTTTAAAAGTTATGTGAAAGTGTCCGATTCCGACTATGGGGATCCTGTTCCCCTGGTAGTCCTTGAGGATCAGTCTCTGATTTTCTAGCTCCCGTCTGCGTATGCTGGGTACTAGACACTTTATGGTGTCCCAGGATACCATAGATAGGTAGGATCCAGAATCCACCTCTATGTTACACTGCTGGCCCTCGATGCTGACCTTGCGGGCATTGGTTGTGCTCGAGTGCCTGATGGTGACCGTCTGGTGGGTTTCTTCCCTCCAGCAGTTTTCGCTGAGCCGCTTGCTTCTGCCTTCACAGCTCCAATGGCTTTCTCCGTGCCTGTCTCTGATCCTGGGGGGGGGGGTGCCATCATGTCGCCTCGGGCTGTAATTCTTTTTATTCCAGCAGACCCTGGCGATGTGGCCCTGTTTTTTACAGTGTCGGCAAATGGTGTCTAGGAACCAGCACTCTGAACGGGGGTGGTCTCCTCCACACCTGGCACACTGAAACCCCGACTTACAACCTCTCTGCTCCCATCTGTCTCATTCCAATTGGAGTCTGTGGATTTCTTCCTCCTCATCGTCGGTCTCAGAAAGGAAATCAATGTCCTCGTGGTATGCGGTCATGGTGGTGGCTTTTTGGCTTACCTCCGATCTCTTTTGCAGGGGCAGGCTTGCTTCCGTTGGTGTTTGTCGGACAACCGCGTCCATTTGCCGCATTGTGGCTGCCACGTTCAAGTGCCGCATTCCTTCACGGCTTCGGCTGCGGTGACCTCAGTGATGCTTTGGTGACCGTGATGTCTGGTCGGGTCATCAGCTGACTCTGGAGTGTGGGGTCTCTTAGTCCAAGAACCATGCAGTCCCTCATGGCCTCATCCATATTGGAGAACTCACACACCTCCAATGTTCCTCAGAGCCGCTACGAAGTCTCCGATGCTTTCCCCTTCTTTCTGGTCCCGTTTATAAAAGTCGTGCCACCGGATGAGGTTGGGGACGGCCGGTGCATAATGGTTCCATAGTAGCTGGTCTAGGTCTGGTCATGCTATCTCTTTCACATCCCATGGCTGGGCCAATGCCTTGGCCATTTTGAACACAGTGGGCCCGCAGTGTGTCAGGAACACGGCTGTCTTCCTCTGGTTGGTTGCATCCTGCAGGTTGTTGTTTTCGAGGAACATGAGGAACCGATCGATATACTATTCCCAGTCCTCTGCATTTTGGTCGAATGGTGTGGGTGGCGAGTTGCTGCCAGCCATCTCGTCAGTTGGTCAGTCCTGGTTGCCACATGCTCGACTGGTCTCCTTTGTCTCAATATCCCACCCTCGTTGCCAGTGTTTGATCATGGGAAACAGAGACTGGAGACCAGTGTGACTTTTCAGCTCTTTATTTCAATGTATATATCTGTACAAGATCTTGAAGCCGTGGCAGCCCTTTTTATCGGGGTTTCCCGTGGCTCGCAACCAATGATAGTTCTTTGAATCTCCCATGATCGGCTGTACCAATCACAGGCAATTCTAGCGACCAATGGCAACTGGGTATCTGAACCAATCATCGTACAGTGTCTGTTGATCAATCAGAAAAGGGTATTCCAAGTATGCTAATATGGAACAGGCTCCCTCATAAATTCTATTCCTGTGCAGTCTGGATTCTAAATCACACGATGAACCTTCATAATTGTAGAAAAGTCCTCTCTTCAGAACTCCACCTATAAGTGGATGACAGGAAACAGTCAGAAAGTACTACATGGGCAGCTTACTCCTTCCATCACATGGTTAACATATAATGCTCATCGAGGAAGCCATACCTCCTTTGTAATGTAGACAATGAAGTTCAATGTAGGGAATAAATAGTTTAGTAAATAATTTACAGCTGCAGTTTTAAATGATGAATATGCATTTTCCTGGCTTGTTTTGCTTGACTATGAGTGAATATTCTGAAAAACAAACTTATTGACAGGTGAGATCAGTTAACTATGGAAGAACTGATGCCAAGATAATCTGCCAAAACCTACACAATTGTCAAAGGTTGAAGATGAAATAAGATGTGAAGCTGTTTTCAATTCAAAGATTAGCATATGAATTTGAGTATTCTTTTGGACTAGATTTCATTCCAACCCAAAAAAGAAAATTTTCTTTTTTTCTGTCCCTTCCAGGCTGCTGCTATTTCATCCTGTCCTCCTCCTCTGGCCATGATACACAGAAAGACTTTCCCACATAGGCTTATCTCAGAGGCAGTGGGTCTCCATGTGCATCTTGCCCTAGCAACATTCCCTATGAGAGATGAAGGGGCAACTCAGATTGCTCTTTCTATTGTTCCTCTATTTATGACTTAAAGTGAAGGTAAGAACAGAAAAGGTGTCTTTTGCCGTGCTAGTTGTATGATGCTTGTGGCCCACAGTAACCTTGATGTCTATTTACTGTCTGTCTTATCCCATTAAAAAAAGAATTGTAATTTTAAAGCAAAGCACATTCCAACATTTTAAAGCACATTCCAACATCATCTTTATTAAAGGAATACATTTGGCCCTACATCTAACATTCTTCAAACATAGAGACCATTGTTTGATATAAGCCCATCTTCCCTGAAATATAGACTAGCAGGCAGAAGGCAGAAACTGTGGTGCAGAAAAACTGGAACTGAAAATTTAGAACAACAGGAGGGCTATGTGAGGATGCTTTTTGTAGATTTTAGTTCTGCATTTAACACAATTCTTCCACATAGATTAGTGTCTAAACTTCTGGACCTTGGCCTTTCTTATTCAATCTGCCTTTGGATTATGGATTTCCTGTCTGGCCACTCACAGAGGGTCCAATTAGGTAATCATACCTCTTTTTCTTAACACCAGTGCACCATAGGGTTGCGTGTTGAGTCCCTTACTCTTTACTCTTTATGTGCATTCCCATTCATACTAGTAATACTATTGCTAAATTTGCAGATGATACCACAGTGATAGGACTCATCTCCAGGGCGGATGAGTCTACCTGTCGAGATAAGGTGGACCAGTTGGTTTCGTGGTGTGGAGACAATAACTTGGTCCTCAACACCAATAAGACCAAGGAGCTTATAGTGAACTATAGAAGGAAAGATCAGACATCCAGCCCTTGCTTATCAATGGAGACCGAGTGGAACAAGTAGCCAGTTTGAAGTTTCTGGGTGTTATCATAAAAGAGGACCTGACCTGGCGTGCTTACATTGCAGCACTAGTCAAAAGGGCCTAGCAGAGATTATACTACCTGAGGCTTCTCAGAAAACAACAACTGAATGAAAAACTGCTGGTGACCTTCTACCGCTGCACCATAGAGAGTATTTTTGTTAAGTCTGGGTTCCCCAACCAGTGTTAAGGAGACAAGCTAAACAGAATGTGCAGCGTTTGTCAGATAGGCATATAGATAAATGTGTGAGATAAGTTTGTATGTTACTTAACATACAGTAAAAATAACAGATACGCTTGTGTTATCAAAAATATAGTTTATTCCACTTAGAGTTTTATAGCATAGTCAAAATAACAGTCCATTAGTCATGTATCGTTTTTAGTCAGTCCATTCAAGGATATTCAATTAGCAAAGTCTGTGTAGAATATCCAATGTCAGTTCACTTACAATAAATCAGTCCTCTCACCATTGATAAGATAAATCAACAGTCCTTTCTCTCTCCCGTTCCAGTAGGGGGAAAAAACGCAGTCTTCAGTCTATCCAGTAATTAGGGATCATAAAGCCAGAGAGAGCAAGCTGCCATGCCTTGCTTCTTTTATGGTGCTTTTACAACCACTCCCTTAATTGCAGTCTCACAGTTAAAGTTACAGACACTTTAACTAACAAACCATGATAACATATTTATTATTTTACCTAAACCAGTTAGGGTAAACAATGTTATCCCTAACATTTTTAACTTACTGCACCTTTGTATGGTTTGCCAATTTGCATAGTGGCAGATAGGAAAGCACTCCAGAGGGTTAATGTCATTGCCCAGACGATCATTGGTTGCCCTCTCCCCTGTTTGGAAAAGCTTTATAGCTCCCACTGCCTTAAGAAAGTTCAAAACATTCTCAAAGATCCATCTCATCCTGGGCACCCTTTTTTTAAATTATTACCATCTGGCAGATGGTACAGAATAATGAAAACAAGGACAAATAGGCTGAAAAACAGCTTCTTTCCCAGAGCAGTAGCTCTTTTGAATTCTGCTGTATAGTGCAGTGTTGGTGTGGTGTTGGGGGTTTCCAATTCAATGTGTGAAGGGTGAAGGATGTGTGTTTGTGTTTATTTTCATGGTCATGGTCATGATGTGCACTGAAGAGGGTGTTTGATTTTGTTGTACGAGGTGCAATGACAATAAAATAAAGTAAAATAAACTAGATGGAGAGCTTATTTTGGAGGCAGCAGTCTTAAGCATTGCCTTTTACAAATCAGGCACTCAATGGTTTGCCTTCTCACCAATTCCAAGGTTCACAGTATCACCAAAGGTTGCTTGGTTTGTCATCTACTACAGCACCAACTGTGAGGAAAATATTAGCAACTTCAACTATGAGTTGTGGCAGAATAAAGCATACTGGACACTAATGACTCCCAGGGATTGTTGAAGATCAATGGACAAATTCTGTATTTATATAAATATAAATTTATATTAATACAGGTGGGGGGGGGACAGAAATATACAGAGGCTTACAGAGGCGGAAAACTTTTCTCCATTTTTCCTTGTAAATGCTGGGTCTGATCTGAAAGAACCATATAGCCTGTCTCCAATCTTCTGAAAATATTTTGTGTGGTATGTGTGAAATCTGACTAAATCACTTCCCCACTGATGGCAAGTATCCACAATGAAACAGGCAATTAAGTGTAATCTGTACTTGCATGTATCCTTTTATGGATAATTAGTGAATCTGTAAGGTTTCCAAACCAATACTCTGTTTGCCAATTCCTCAGGGTTGGTATCATCCCAGATTCAGCTGGGTGGTTTTTTTAAAAAATATTTCTTTAAATTTCAAAAAGATCAAATGGCTGCTGAATTAACCAAGATTAGGGAACTATTCTTTCAGACTGTGCAATCAATAGCTTTTTGGAGACAAATTTATTCCATTAGACTGAAATATAGCAATGTTATATGAATGATGGGAAGTTTCTGATGTTTTAACATATGACTTCTGCAGATAAGAAATTAGTGGCATAGTGACATGTGGGAATACAATTTAAGAAGAACTGAGTTTCAAAATGTTGAAATTACAGTCTGAAGGCATTCTAAGGGTGTGTAAGCACATTGCAAGAGCATCCGAATTGATGGGATATGCTAAGTTCTGCGCATGGGTGCAAGGAACAGAGACGAGGCAGTGAACAGTGAACTTCAACTCTTTATTAATCATTCTGAACAGAGCAAAACCCTAGGGCAGCAGCAGCCCTTTTATAGGGTAGGCTGCTGACCTATTAGCCAATGAGAACCATGGAAGTATTGAACCCTTGAACCAATGAGAGTGGCTTGTTAACAGCCAATCAGATTCCCCAGAAAGGACCAATCCGATATTGCTATTATCGGCCAATCAGAAGTGCAGGATTAGAACCCTGCTTTTTCTTAAGGTTTGTTAAAACTTTATTTAAGTGCCTTTATTAGTTCATAACACCCCTTCCCCCCGGGTTCCATTTGAGGGGTGCAGTGACGTAATCCCGTAGATATGTAGGTTGTTTTAACTGTCTATTAGATTTGCACTGTCCTACCGGTTCCTGTCTGTAGTCCGGTTTCGGCAGGACGTTTTTGGACATATCTGGTACAGGCGGTTCCGCATCCTCACTGGACGACTCGGTGCCGCTAATTCTGTCGTTGTTGTCCTCCGATCTTTGTGGGCTTGCCTCCAATGAGGTATTCCTCTGTGGTGAGGTCGATCCCCTCCCTGATATTTCTTCATGTATCGCACACGATTGCTGACTTCCTTCGCTTCTGCTTTCCACCATCTCGAATTCGGTTTCTTTGACATCCTCTCCCCCCTCAGTTTGGGAGTCACAGGAGTCACAGGAACTGGATTGTAGCCTAGAGCGAAGCTGATCTATATGACATTTCCATATTTTCCCATCCCAGGTTTGCACACGGTACGATCTGGGCCCGGTGGTTTGAATTACGATTGCTTCGACCCATAATGGTTCGCCGGAGAGGATTTTAGCGAAAACTAAGTCGCCTACCTTGAACTCGCTGCGTTTTCCACTAGATCCACAGGGTTTCTCTGGCTCGTAGGACGGGTGGAGCCAGTCGAGGTGGGAACAGAGCTTGCGTCCCATCAACAGTTCAGCTGGAGTCTTGTTGGTGATGCTGTGCGGAGTGATGTTTTGGAATACGAGTATTCTGTTTACTTTGTCATCAATGTCCCCATAGTCCATTTTGTGGAGAGTTTTTATAACAAATTGTACCATGCGCTCGGCCCTGCCGTTAGCCGCAGGGTGCCCTGGCGAAGTTAGCGCATGGCGGATACCCTGGTCCACTAAGTATTGTTCAAACGCCAGGGCAGTGAACTGGGGTCCGTTGTCGGAGACCAGAACATCTGGCAGCCCATGCGTTGCGCATAACCTATTCAATTTTCGGATGACAGACTCGGTTGTAGTATTCTTCATTTCGTGGATCTCGAGCCAGTTGGAATAGGCATCTACTGTTAGGAGGAACGTATGTCCCTTACTAGGTCCCACAAAGTCAATGTGGATGCGGGACCATGGCCCCCGGGGAGTTTCCCACTCCGTTGGAGTTGCTTTAGGTGGGGCACTGCTAACTCCTTGGCATTTTAGACAAGTCTTTACCCAGGCTTCGATCTGCTTGTCGATGCCTGGCCACCATGCGTAACTTTGTGTGAGCGCTTTCATACGCACGATGCTGGGGTGACCATCATGCAATGCTTTCAAAACTGCTCGTTGTAACTGCTCTGGGACGATGACTCTATCTCCCCATAGGATGCAGTCTTTTTGTGAAAAAAGTTCTGTTTGCCGGTTTCTGAAAGGGGTGAAGTCATCAGGGGTTTGTTCTACTGGCCATCCTCTTTCGACCCAGCTAAGAACTCATGCCAGGACAGGATCTCGTTTTGTTTCGATCGCAATGTCTCTGGCTGTTAGTGGCGGTGAATGTAGTGTTTCAATCTGGAGTGTCGTAAGGGTTGGAGCTGGGTCGTCGATGGTTTCCGGAAGTGGGGCACGGCTCAATGCATCAGCGTGGGGAATGGCTTTCCCCGGGCAGTGTTGCAATTTATAATTGTATGCAGCTAAGAACTCTGACCAGCGAGTCATTCTAGGTGACAATATATAGGGGGTTGGCTTGTCTCCCACTATAATCCCGAGCAAAGGTTTGTGATCGGTAACAATAGTAAAAACTCATCCATACACATATTCATGAAACCGTTTCGCAGCAGATACAACAGCAAGAGCCTCTTTGTCGATTTGGCTATAGTTACGTTCAGCCTTTGATAGGGTCCTTGAAAAATAGGCAATAGGGACCTCGCTACCATTTGGTAACACATGACTCAAAATGGCTCCTACTCCAAACAGCGATGCGTCACATGTAATTGTTAAAGGCAAAGTCTCGTTATACTGCATTAAAACAGCATCTGAGGTTAGCAAGTTTTTCACTTGTCAGAATGCGTGCTCCTCTCGGTGTCCCCAGACCCAGGTTGCTTTTTTGTTGAGAAGTCTATATAGGGGCTCAGCTGCAGTCATTTTCTGGGGCAAGAAGATGTTGTAAAAGTTAATGAGCCCCAGGAAAGCTTGGAGGTCAGTCTTATTTCTGGGTCTTGGGGCGTTTTTGATTGCTTTCAGTTTGCTATGAGTTGGGTGAATGCCATCTTTATCGATTAGGTACCCCAGGAACTCTACTCTGTCTGTACACAGTTGACATTTATTTTTTTTAACCTTTAGGCCAGAGTCTTTAAATTTCTGGAGAACCAATTTAAGATGCTTTTCCAGTACTTTTCTATTCGGGGCTGCAATTAAAACGTCATCAAATATGGCACTACCCCTTTTATCCCTTGCAAGAGTCTCTCCATCAGACTTTGAAAAATCCCTGGGGCTACGCTCAATCCGAATTGGAGTCGGTTGCACTTAAAGGTGCCTCAGTGCGTAACGATCGTCTGTGCCTCTGCGGTTTTTTTATCTACAAGCAGTTGTTGGTACGCCTGTGCTAAATCCAATTTAGCGAAGACTTTTCTGCCCCCAGGTGTTGTACCACCGGCACCGGGTAAGCGTTCTGTTGAAGGGTGTGATTAAGGGTGGCCCAGTAGTCCCCACAAATTCTTAATGATCCATCCGGTTTGATGGGTGTTACGATTGGGGTTTCCCAACGAGCGTGGTCAGTTGGTTCTAAAACACCCTGGGCTATTAATTTATCGAGCTGCTCGTCAATCTTTGGTTTAAGGGCAAAAGGTACCCACCGAGGCTTAAGGCGGATGGGAGCTACTTCAGGGTTAAGGTTAAATGATATCGGGGTCCCCTTGTACTCGCCTAGTTTGTCTGCAAAGACGTCCTGGAATTCCTGGACGAGGGCCTCCTCCTTCCTGGACAAGGGCCTCCTCCCAGTCATCACTTCTGGTTTGGTGAATGCCGGCTACCTCGATCCCGAGTGGGGTGAACCATTGACAAGCTAGGCCGGTTGCGGTCGACAACGGTCAGTGGTAATGACGCAGTACGATTTTTGAATGATACTTGGAGTTGGCTGGGTCCAATGACCGGAATTCGGTTCCCCTGATAATCTTTGAGTATGATTCTTTGGGCTCTGAGGTCTTGACACCAAACGGCAGCAATTAATTGTTTAAGGGTCTTCCAGGAAACCATCGAGAGGGACGATCCTGAGTCGACTTCCATCACACAATGCTGGTTTTCGAAGGTGACCTTCACTCAGATCTTCTTTGCATCTAACAATGAGGCGTGACTGATTGTAATGGTTTGGTGTGCCTCTTCTCATCTCGTTGGAGTGGCCAGTGTTCAAATGTTCCCAACTCACAGGACGATTCCCTGTGGTCTGGCGGTAGTTGTTTCCCCTCTGAAGTGGGCTGGATCCTTGCTTGCTTCTACAGACCTTCCCGGTATGGTCTCTTTTCCCACAGAAATGGCAGAGCGCGTTGAGGAATTTGCAGTCTGATCACGGGTGGTTTGCCCCACAACTTGCGCATTGGTGCGGTAGTCTTTGATTCCTCTGGTGGCGTTGGTCTCGTTCAGACCGGAGCCGGTTGACCTCCTCCTCATCACTTTCTGATGGCGATTCAAGGTCCTCGTGGTGGGTCGCTGTTGTGTGCCTCTCTAAGCGAGGTGAGGTATCACTGGCGAGTTGACGGAGCAGTGCGTTGGTGCAGTGCATTCGGACGGCCAACTTCTTGCTTGCTTCTGCTGCAGTAGCGTCCTTGATGACATCAGCAAGGTTGATGTCCCCTTTGGCCATGATCTTACTCTGCGTCGTGTAGTCATTATTCGATCTCTAGAGCTTCTGTAGATCTGTAGAATTATTCGATCTCTCAGAGCTTCTCCAAGGTCTGTAAACCCACAGAGGCCTCCCAGATTCCGGAGATCCACCATGAAATCTGCAACGCTCTCTCCTTTCCGCTGGTCCCTCTGGTAAAATTCATCTCTTCGGGCAAGCATTGGTATGGCGGGTGCATAGTGAGCCATAGAAGGGGCGCGATGACGTCCCATTCCATGGTTTTCACCTCAGCCGGTTTCACTAGTGCCTTGGCCATCTTAAAGACGGCAGGCCCGCAATGGGTCAGGAACACTGCTCACTTTTTTCCCGTAGTGGCATCCTTCAAGTTGTTGGTCTCCAGAAACATCTGGAACCGGTCTATGTACGAGTCCCAGTCTTCTTGTGCCGCGTCAAATGGAGAGGGTGGTATGGCACCGCCAGACATGTTTTCCATTGTCGATGCGCCTTCAGCCATGTGCTCTGTTTGGTGCTCTGTAGTGTTCAGTCAGCTCTGATGTCTCCACATCCCATCCTCGTCACCAGTGTTAAGTTCTGCGCATGGGTGCAAGGAATGGAGACGAGGCAGTGAACAGTGAACTTCAACTCTTTATTAATCCTTCTGAACAGAGCAAAACCCTAGGGCAGCAGCAGCCCTTTCATAGGGTGGGCTGCTGACCTATTAGCCAATGAGAACCATGGAAGTGTTAAACCCTTGAACCAATGAGAGTGGCTTGTTAACAGCCAATCAAATTCCCCATAACGGACCAATCCGATATCGCTATTATCAGCCAATCAGAATTGCAGGATTAGAACCCTGCTTTTTCTAAAGGTTTGATAAAACTTTATTTAAGTGCCTTTATTAGTTCATAACAGGATGCAGGTAATATATATATATTACATGTGACCGCTCTCCTCTCGGGGATCCTGGCATTGTCTGTGGTTTACAGAAGAGTTGAAGAAGAAGAAAAGTGGTGTCAAGAGCCACCAGTGCTCAGCAAAGGACCAATTCAAATCAATACAGGCCAGAGCTGCTTTTAAGTCCTGCCTAGTGGTAATCAGTGTGGCAAGGCATCATTACTCCTCCAGTCTTACTGCAACCGCATGTAATTTCAAGTGACACGAGCCCACCCCCTCCCAGCTTCCCCTCAGTAAGGAAGGCTTGGAGAAACTTTTCAGGGGTATGTAGAAGAATTTTCCAGCACTGTTGGATAAAATTATTCAGATTCATTCTCAGTGGGATGCTGTTGCACATCCGGTGGAGGTGCCTTGGGAGGAGTTTTGCCGGGTTAGCCAACATTGATTTGAACCTGTTGCACCTGAGGAAGTAGACAGCGTCCTTAGGACTGTGAGTCCTACTGAAGCTTCAGTGGTAGAAAATGCAGCAGTACAGATAGTTATTTGTGATCCTAGAGGAGTACACATTACACTCTGCTTCACAAGCTGCATTAGTTGCCAGAAAGCTCCCAGGTCCAGTTAAAGGTACTGATTTTGACCTTTAAAACCCTTCATGGCATTTGACCAAGTTATCTGAGGGATCTCCTCTTCCTAATTACATCTCTCTGCCTCATCAGGTCATTAGGATGGCAATAGTTATATGTTAAGTTATAACAAATGGAAGAACCAGAGAGTTTGGGGGGGTGGGGACATGTAACAATCTGATTGAATGGACAAACATTAAATTAGGGATTATGAATGGATGGATAGGAATGAGATAAGAGCATACATTACAGAAAAAGCCCAAGAATGAATAATAATGAAAACTGAGGCTTAATAAGCATCAGCCTATTACATAAACCAATACAAAATAATGAAGATAGATACAAATATATGATTGACTTTACTGTTTATGATTTTAAAAGATAATTGGTGAGGGTGATAGGTTCTAAATGACAGACCATTTTTTATAATTAATAAGAATTAATATTGGAGAGGGAGGGTGGAATGAACATGGAAGAAAAAAGAGAGAATGTAGAATTACTTAGGAAGAGGAAAATATAAGTCCTGTATGAAAATGTGTTAAAAGATAATTTAATTTTCCAACCCAATGAATGGAAAGATTATGTGAACGCTGATTGGAAACATGTGAGAAGAATTATATTACAGAGTGCCAGAGAAATGCATTAGATTAATGGGAAGAATATGAAAAGCCTGCCTGGTGGAATGATAAAATGAAAGATGGAATGATAAAATGAAAGATGGAATGAATGATGCAATGAAAGAAATGAAAGAGGGTGACAAATAACACACACAAAAATGAAGATCGGAGAAAATATTGCATAATGGGTATCTTGAGAAAAAAAGGAGAGTTGCAAAGAATGTTGTCAGAAACCCAAAAAATAGATAAGATGAAATCAGGGAAAGAAACAGGCAGAGCACTTCGGAAGAAAATAAAGAACTGTTTTGGATGTAGGTGAAGAAGACTAAACTGAAATCTGCAGCAGAGCACATGAAATTAAAAATAAGGTGACAATGCAATTTGAGATGAAACTCAAATTGTATGGGATTTAACAAAAATAGTATTAAAATAAAGTTTAGTGCCTGAGAAAAAGTGGTGAAAAGAACACATGATATCAGAATGTTGAAAAATGGCAAGATTGCAAGTGTAAATTGTAAAAGTTAAAATACTGATATAATTTGTTTATGGAGTGGCTAGTCTGATTGTTTAATCTGAATGCAAATTATGCTCCTGTGCCTGAAGATGAGAAAAATGCCATTGGTAGAACAAATGAGTGCAAAATTTACAAGATAATTAATCCACAAAGACCGGAAAACTGAGTGAATAATTACATAAATGGCAAAAAAATTTCTAGAACAAGTAGAAGGGCTTATATATCTTAGTCTAATATTGTCTAAAGTGAAATAGGAAATAGATGGAGAATTACTGGGAGCTGCAAATACTGATTGAATTGAAAAGCAAATCTTTTTTGAATGAAATAAAAATGATTTTGTGTAAAAACATACTTTCAGCCTACATTGTTACATAGAATTGAGAATTTCATGTATCAGGAGAAACATGATAATAAGTTGAATACAATGGTATTTCAGATGTTTGTGCAGGGAAAAATAAAAGATAGGGTCAAGAATGAATGAAGGAAGGAAGGAATGAGCACAAAAGTGACTAACCAGTACAAAGAGGTATATTAGAATAGTTTAACCAAATAGAGACAATGAACAGTCTTGGAGCCATAAAACAACTATCTGAAGGAAACTGGATTGAGAGGAAAGGTACACCATGAAACAGATTGATGAGATTCAGAAAAAGAGGGGAGAACTTCAAAGTACAAAAAAATGCATTTTTATTGGGCCCATTTCATGACAGTGAAATCTATTGAGTCAATTCCTTTATTTGCTTATACCTAATAGACAGAATCTTGCCAAATTAAAGCTATCACTTTCTAACCTGTTACTAGACATATCTTGACAGCATCTGTACTTCTTCCCTCCTTCCCCATCCAGCTCAGGACTATGTAGTCTCTTGGCCAAATCCTCCTCCACTGCTATCGCAAGTGCACATTGCATCACAACTTTCTACTATATGAATTGGTGTGTAGACATGCTGATGGGGAGGCAAGAGGGAGCACGAATGATAATGTGATAATATGACATTGCTGCAGCATAAACTCTACCCTCCTACATGAAGAAATAAGAGGTGCTCAGAAATGTTAGAGCAACATAGAAGGGTAAACACACTCTAAAGTAAAAGTCTACCTTGCTAAGATATATATGCATTTGGCCACTCTGTAAAAGGAGAAGATGAAAAAACATTTACAGTTCATTTATCTCTGTCAGCTCTTCACTCCCTTCTGTGCTTCTTATCAGTAAAAGTAGACAAGAGAATGTAGGAAATTTTGCTTGTATAAGTTATAGCTAACCTTCTTGAGAAATGTGCCTGAAACTTAAAAGATTTTCAGCTCATTTAATGGAGGGGAGAAATGGTGTTTTGCCCTGCATTTGCTATCAAATCTTTTGAATTTGCAAGAACCAATAACATCAACTCTTCAAGAGGGCACACTGAAGTTGTTATGAACTAATAAAGGCATTTAATAAAGTTTTAACAACCTTAAGTAAAAAGCAGGGTTCTAATCCTGCACTTCTGATTGGCCGATAATAGCGACATCGGATTGGTCCTTTCTGGGAAATCTGATTGCCTGTTAACGGGCCAACTCTCATTGGTTCAAGGGTTTAACACTTCCATGTTTCTCATTGGCTAATAGGACAGCAGCCATCCCTATAAAAGGGCTGCTGCTGCCCTAGGTAATTGCTCTGTTCAGTATGATTAATAAAGAGTTGAAGTTCACTGTTCACTGCCTTGTCTCTGCTCCTTGCACCCATGCGCAGAACTTAACACTGGCGACGAGGGTGGGGTGCGGAGACATCAGAGACTGAACACTACAGAGCACCAAACAAAGCACGTGGCTGAAGGCGCATCGACAACGGAAACCATGTCCGGTGGCGCCATACCACCTGCTCCATTTGACCCGGCACAAGAAGACTGGGACTCGTACATGGACCAGTTCCAGATGTTTCTGGAAACCAACAACTTGAAAGACGCAACTACAGGGAAAAAGCGAGCAGTGTTCCTGACCCATTGCGGGCCTGCCATCTTTAAGATGGCCAAGGCACTAGCGAAACCGGCTGAGGTGAAATCCATGGACTGGGACATCCTCACGCCCCTTCTACGGGCCCATTATGCACCCGCCGTACCAACTCCGAAGACATGAGTTTTATCAGAGGGATCAACAGAAAGGAGAAAGCGTCACGGATTTCATCGCAGACCTCCGGAACCTGGGAGGCCTCTGTGGGTTTGCAGACCTCAAAGAAGCTCTGAGAGACCGAATAGTTCTGGGATTAGATGACCAAACGGTGCAGAGCAAGATCATGGCCAAAGGGGACATCGATCTTGCTGATGTCATCAAAGACGCTATTGCAGCAGAAGCAACCAGGAAGTTGGCTGCCCAAATGCGCCGCACCAACGCACCACTCCGTCAACCCGCCAACGATACCTCACCTCACCTAGAGAGACACACAACAGCGACCCACCACGAGGACCTCGAATCTCCATCAGAAAGTGAGGAGGAGGAGGTCAACTGGCTCCGGTCTGAACGCGACCAACGCAACCAGCGGAATCGAATACTACCACACCAATGCACAGGTTGTGGAGCAAACCACCCGCGATCAGATTGCAAATTCCTCAACGCGCTCTGCCATTCCTGTGGGAAAAGAGGCCACATTGGGAAGTTCTGTAGAAGCAAGCGATAATCCAACCCAATTCGGGAAGAAAACAACTATCGCCAGACCACAGGGAATCATCCTGTGAGTCGGGAACACTTGAACCACCAATGGAACAATCACTCCTACAGAAATAAAACACTTGCCACTTCAACGAGACAGGAAGAGACACACCAAACTATTACCATCGGTCACGCTTCATTGTTAGATGCAAAGAAGATCCGAGTGAGGGTCGCCATCGAGAACCAAACTTGCACAATGGAAGTCGACTCAGGATTGTCCCTCTCAATGGTTTCCTGGAAGACCCTTAAACAGTTGATCCCTGCCGTCCGGCATCAAGACCTCAGAGCCCAAAGAATTATACTCAAAGATTACCAGGGGAACCGAATTCCGGTCGTCGGCTCCAGCCAAGTCCAAGTATCATTCAAAAATCATACTGCATCATTACCGCTGACTGTCGTCGATCACGACCGGCCTAGTTTGTTAGGCCTTCAATAGTTCGGCCCACTCGGGATCGAGGTAGCCGGCATTCACCAAATCAGAAGCGACGACTGGGAGGAGGCCCTTGTTCAGGAATTCCAGGACGTCTTTGCAGACAAACTAGGTGAGTACAAGGGGACCCCGATATCATTTAACCTTAACCCTAAAGTAGCCCCCATCCGCCTTAAGCCTCGTCGGGTACCTTTTGCCCTAAAACGAAAGATCGATGAGGAGCTCAATAAATTAATAGCCCAGGGTGTTTTAGAACCAACTGACCACGCCCGTTGGGAAACCCCAATTGTAACACCCATCAAATCGGATGGATCATTAAGGATTTGTGGGAACTACTGGGCCACCCTTAATCACGCCCTTCAACAGAATGCTTACCCGGTGCCGGTGGTTCAACACCTTCTCCATTCCCTGGGGGGAGGAAAAGTCTTCGCTAAATTGCGCAGGTGTACCAACAACTGCCTGTAGATAAAAAAAAAACGTGCAAGCACAGACGATCGTTGCGCACCGGGGCACTTTTAAATGCAACCGACTCCAATTCGGAGTGAGCGTGGCCGCAAGGATTTTTCAAAGTCTGATGGAGAGACTTTTGCAAGGGATCAAGGGCATCGTGCCATATTTTGACAATGTTTTAATTGCGGCCCTGAATAGAAAAGTACTAGAGAGGCGTCTTAAAATGGTTCTCCAGAAATTTAAAGACTCCAGGCTAAAGGTTAAAAAAAATAAATGTCAACTGTGTACAGAGAAAGTAGAGTTCCTGGGGTACCTAATTGATAAGCAAGGCATTCACCCCACTAATAGCAGACTAAAAGTGATCAAAAATGCCCCAAGACCCAGAAATAAGACTGACCTCCAAGCTTTCCTGGGGCTCATTAACTTTTACAACATCTTCTTGCCCCAGAAAGTGACCGGAGCTGAGCCCCTACATAGACTTCTCGACAAAAATGCCACCTGGGTCTGGGGACACTGAGAGGAGCACGCATTCCGACAAGTGAAAAACTTACTAACCTCTGATGCTATTTTAATGCAGTATAACGAGACTTTGCCTTTAACCATTACATGTGATGCATCACCGTTTGGAGTAGGAGCCATTTTGACTCATGTGTTACCAAATGATAGTGAGGCCCCTATTGCCTATTTTTCAAGGACCTTTTCGAGGGCAGAATGTAACTATAGCCAAATTGACAAAGAGGCTCTTGCTGTTGTATCTGCTGTGAAACGGTTTCATGACTATATGTATGGACGAGCTTTGACTATTGTTACTGATCACAAACCTTTGCTGGGGATTATAGCGAGCGACAAGCCAACCCCCTATATACTGTCACCTAGAATGACTCGTTGGTCGGAGTTCTTAGCCGCGTACAATTATAAATTGCAACACCGCCCGGGGAAAGCCATTCCCCACGCTGATGCATTGAGCCGTGCCCCACTTCCGGAAACCATCGATGACCCAGCTCCAACCCTCACGACACTTCAATTTGAAACACTACATTCATCGCCGCTAACAGCCAGAGATATCGCTATCGAAACAAAACGAGATCCTGTCCTGGTGCAAGTTCTCAGCTGGGTCGAACGAGGATGGCCAGTAGAACAAACCCCTGACGACTTCACCCCTTTCAGAAACCGGCAAACAGAACTTTTCTCGCAGAAAGGCTGCATCCTTTGGGGAGACAGAGTCGTTGTCCCAGAGTGGTTATAACGAGCAGTTTTGAAAGCATTGCATGACGGTCACCCCGGCATTGTGCGTATGAAAGCACTTGCACGAAGCTACGCGTGGTGGCCAGGCATCGATAAGCAAATTGAAGCCTGGGTGGAGACTTGTCTAAAATGCCAAGAAATCAACAGTGTCCCACCTAGAGCAATTGCAACGGAGTGGGAAACCCCCCGGGGGCCATGGTCCCGCATCCAGATTGACTTTGCGGGACCTACTAAGGGACATACGATCCTCCTAACAGTGAATGCCTCTTCCAACTGGCTCGAAATCCACAAGATGAAGACTACTACAACCGATTCAGTCATCCACAAATTAAATAAATTATTTGCAACACATGGACTGCCAGACGTTCTAGTCTCTGACAATGGAGACCGCCCTGGCATTTGAACAATACTTCGCGGACCGGGGTATCCGCCATGTGCTAACCTTGCTGGCACACCCTGTGGCCAATGGCAGGGACGAGCGCATGGTCCAATTTGTTAAAAAAAACTCTCCACAAGATGGACTTTGGGGACATTGATAACAAACTAAACAGAATACTCCTACTCCAACACATCACCCCACACAGCGTCACCAACAAGACTACAGCTGAACTGTTGATGGGACGCAAGCTCCGCTCCCACCTCGACTGTCTCCACCCGTCCTACGCGCCAGAGAAACCCTGTGGATCTAGCGGAAAATGCTGTGAGTTCAAGGTGGGCGACTTAGTCTTCGCTAAAACCTTTCCGGCGAACCATTATGGGTCGAAGCAACCATAACCCAAACCACCAGGCCCAGATCGTACCACGTGCAAACATTAGACGGAAAGATATGGAAACGCCATATAGATCAGCTTCGCTCTAGGTTGCAACCCAGTTCCCGCGACTCCTATGACTCTCAAACTGAGGGGTGAGGGGATGTCAAGAGAACCGAATTCGAGATGCTGGATGACAAAATCGAAGAAAGTCAACCGGCTGGCGCGTTACATGAAGAAGAATCAGGAAGGGGGGTTACCTCGCCACAGAGGAATACCTCAATGGAGGCGAGCCCACAGAGACCAGAGGACCGAGTCGTCCAGTGAGGATGCAGAACCGCCTGTACCAGATAAATCAAAAAACGTTCCACAGAAACCGGACTACAGACTTGAACGGTGGGACAGTGCAAATCTAATACACAGTTGAAACAACCTGCATATCTACAGGATTACGTCACCGCACCCCTCAAACGGAACCTAGGGGGAAGGGGTGTTATGAACTAATAAAGGCGTTTAATAAAGTTTTAACAACCTTAAGTAAAAAGCAGGGTTCTAATCCTGCACTTCTATTTGGCTGATAATAGTGACATCGGATTGGTCCTTTCTGGGAAATCTGATTGGCTGTTAACAGGCCAACTCTCATTGGTTCAAGGGTTTAACACTTCCATGTTTCTCATTGGCTAATAGAACAGCAGCCAACCCTATAAAAGGGCTGCTGCTGCCCTAGGTGCTTGCTCTGTTCAGTATGCTTAATAAAGAGTTGAAGTTCACTGTTCACTGCCTCATCTCCACTCCTTGCACCCATGCGCAGAACTTAACAGAAGTAAATGCTGGTGTTTCTGTTGTAGGGGAGTTTACTGTTATATAACCAGAGCAAGGCCTGGCCTCATCTTGCAGCCAACAATGGTGTGTTCTGTAGGTCTGCAACTGGTGTAGGGTTATCAGACATTTAGTAAAAAGGAGAACATGACCTACTTTTTCTCTTCTTGTCCTTCATCTATCAGGCATAACCTTAAATTCAAATATTGTCCCACGTTTTTATTGTTTTGGGTTGGGGGGGCAGTTTTCACAACAGTATTGTAATGATACCATTTTTTTTGTGTTGTGACTTTGTAAATTATTTGCTTCTCCCCCCCCCCTCTGTTTGTTGATAGACTTTATAACCTAGATTTACATTATTTCATTTATTTCCTGATTCCAGCCCTTGGCTGGAATCCAGTTCTTCAAATTTATGATCACTGTAGCCTCATGTGTAGATCACATTACTCATCACTTGGCATCAATTTGGCACATGCATCAGACAATATCTATACTGTCACTAACATGTTCTTAAAGTAAAGGTTTGTTGGAGAAATGTTGAGACTGAAAAAAATCAGTCTTTCTGATGCTGGAAAAAATAATTTCACTTAACTGTAAGCCTAGGAGGTTGTGGGCTTTTTGTTTTGTCTTGTTTGCAGTGTTTTGCTATAATTTTTATTGTGGATGGTAAGAAATTTAAGCAATAAGTGTCCCTGTTGTGAATGCATAATACCAATAAAGTTATCATTGAGCTTGAAGTCTAGTGCAGGGTTCTGGCCCTGCACTTTTGATTGGCTGTTGATGGCCCGATCGGATTGGCCCGTTTTGAAGCATCCAATTGGCCACTAACAGACCATTCCTATTGGTTAAAAGGAGCTAGCGCTCCAGATTCACTATTGGTTAAGTAGTTAATGAGTTGCCTATATAAGTAAGGCTTGGGCAGCCTTGGAGCTGAGCAGTCACAATTTGTAAATAAAGAGTTTGAAGTTCACTGTTTCCACCGGCTCATCTCCATCATTCGCACCCATGCTCCAGACATAACATTGGCGACGAAGATGGGATTGGATGACATCAGAGCCAACTAAGCACATGACTGAAGCAAAAAACGGTGAAACCATGTCCAGCGGCGCCATACCACCCACTCCGTTTGATCCGGCTCAAGAAGACTGGGAATCTTACATGGATCGTTTCCAAATGTTCTTGGAAACAAATAATCTAAAGGATGCCACAGCCAGAAAGAAACGGGCGGTGTTTCTGATGCACTGCGGCCCAATGGTTTTTAAGATGGCTAAGGCGTTGGCAAAACCGGCTGAAGTGAAGACCATGGACTGGGACGTCCTCGAACCGCTACTAAGGGCCCACTATGCACCTGCTGTTCCAATGCTCGTAAGACGACACGAGTTCTACCAACGGAACCAGCGGAAAGGAGAAAGCGTTGCCGACTTCGTTGCAGACCTCCGTAACCTGGGAGGCCTGTGTGAATTCACCGATCTGGAAGAGGCTTTAAGAGACAGGGTAGTCCTAGGGCTCGACGCTCTAAACGTGCAGAGCAAAATAATGGCAAAGTGCGACATCACCCTTAAGGACACCATAACTGAAGCCAAGGCAGCGGAGGCAAGAAGTCGGCTGCCCAACTATGCCGAAATCGCACTCACGCCCACCAGCCAGCCGGCGAAATTTCACCTAGCGCAGAAGGGCAGCTTTCTACGGCCCATCATGAGGACCTCTCTTCGTCGTCAGACAGCGATGAAGAAGAGGTCCATTGCCTATGGACCGATCGGGAATGACACCCAAAGTTCCAGCTAGCCTGCGCAGGCTGCGGAGCCAACCATTTTCGCTCTGACTGCAAATTCCGCGATGCACTCTGCCACGAGTGCGGGAAACAAGGCCACATCGGACGGGTCTGCAGAAGCCTCCTTGGACCCAGCCCAACCTCGAAGGGAACCAATCTCCGCCAACTGACAGGGAATCGCCCTGTAAGGCGAGAACCAGTAAACCACTCCTATGGAAACCAGCCCGTGAATCGTCTAGCGAGACGAGAAGAGGCGCACCAAACACTCACCATTGGCCATGCCTCTTCACTAGACGCTCAGAAAATTTGGGTCAATGTGAACATTGAAAATTGGCCCTGCCCAATGGAAATAGACTTGGGATTGTCCCTCTCGATGGTCTCATGGAAGACCCTCAAGCAACTCATCCCCACAATCCGGCGCCAAGACCTTCAATTTCAACGGCTCATCCTGAAGGACTACCAGGGAAACCGAATTCCGGTTGCAGGATCCAGCCGAGTCCGAGTCACATTCAAAAACCGCACGGCGTACTTACCCCTGACGGTGATCGATAAGGACCGGCCTAGCCTGTTGGGCCTACAGTGGTTCGCACCACTCGGCATCGAAGTGGCAGGCATTAATTGAATCGGCGGCCGTGACTGGGAGGAAGACCTCACCCGCGAATTCAGGGACGTCTTCGAGGAAAAGTTAGGCGAGTACAAGGGAACCCCAATATCCTTTAGCCTTAATCCAAAGATAGCGCCCATCTGCCTTAAGCTTCATCAAGTTCCGTTTGCTCTAAAACCGAAAATTGATGAGCAGCTAGATAAGTTAATTGCCCAGGGAGTCTTAAAGCCAACGAATCACTCTCCTTGGGAAACGCCTATTGTGACACCCATTAAGCCTGACGGCTCCATTAGAATTTGTGGGGACGACTGGGCCACCCTGAACCCCGCACTGCAACAGAACCCATATCCGGTGCCAGTAGTACAGCACCTCCTCCATTCCCTGGGGGGCGGAAAAGTCTTTACTAAATTAGACTTAGCTCAGGCTTACCAGCAATTGTCGGTTGACGAAACAACGGCACAGGCACAGACTATTGTAACACACCGTGGTGCATTTAAGTGTACAAGGCTCCAATTCAGAGTCAGTGTGGCCCCAGGGATCTTTCAGAGCCTAATGGAGAGACTATTGCAGGGAATCAAGGGCGTTGTCCCCTATTTCGACGATGTGCTGATTGCTGCCCCCACTCAAAAAATACTGCGGGAACGGTTAAGATTAGTATTACAAAAATTTCAGGAAGCAGGCCTGAAAGTTAAAAAAAATAAATGCAAAATGTGTACCGACCATGTTGAATTCTTAGGGTGCCTAATTGACAGTCAGGGTATTCACCCTACTGATAGTAAATTAAGAACAATAACGAACGCTCCCAGACCCCAGAACAAGACCGATCTCCAGGCATTCCTAGGCCTCATCAACTTCTATAATGTTTTTTTGCCACACAAAGCTACGGTTGCTGAACCGCTACATCGTCTTTTGGACAAAAAAGCAGACTGGTTCAATTCATGAAGAAGACGTTCCAAAAGATCGATTATGATAACATCGACGAAAAGATAAACCGGATACTTTTCCTACAGCACATTACACCTCACAGCGTCACCAACAAAACTCCTGCCGAACTGCTAATGGGACGAAAGCTCCGCTCCCACCTCGACCGTCTACACCCAGCCTACGAACCCGAAAAGCCACTCGGGTCCAGCAGCCGATGCTGTACTTTCCAGGTAGGCGATCTCGTATTCGCTAAAAACTTTTCGGGCGATCCGCTGTGGGTGGAAGCAACCGTAATCCGCGTAACCGGCCCTAGATCATACCTCGTTCAATGCCCTGACGATAGACTTTGGAAGTGCCACATAGATCAACTACGATCGTGGCTACCACCTTGAAATTCCGAACTCCCTTTTGATCAAACTGAGGGGGGGGCAGATACAGAGGAAAGCGAATTATTATTCGAAGGAAACCCCTTCGAAGAGCCTGATATGGAAACGGAAACACAGGAACAGGAACTGGGGACCGGAGCGAATGCACCTCAGGAAATGGCCAGTGATATTGAGGACAATGAGAACGCTAACACAGAGGCAACCTTACCGCTAAACAACAATCTACCTCAGCAAGAGTGCAGCCAACTGACTGGTACCTTGCAAAAATCGAAAAGACTAATTAAACAACCGTCCTACCTTAAGGACTATTTAACCGTGCCCCGTGGGCAGAAACTGGGGGAAAGGGGTGTTGTGAATGCATAATACCAATAAAGTTATCATTGAGCTTGAAGTCTAGTGCAGGGTTCTGGCCCTGCACTTCTGATTGGCTGTTGTTGGCCCGATCGGATTGGCCCATTTGGAAGCATCCAATTGGCCACTAACAGACCATTCCTATTGGTTAAAAGGAGCTAGCGCTCCAGGTTCGCTATTGGTTAAGCAGTTAATGAGTTGCCTATATAAGTAAGGCTTGGGCAGCCTTGGAGCTGAGCAGTCACGATATGTAAATAAAGAGTTTGAAGTTCACTGTTTCCACCAGCTCGTCTCTATCATTCGCACCCATGCTCCAGACATAACAGTCCCCTCCTTTTTTTTCTCCATTTGTTCTTCTTTCCATTTGTCTGTGTCCTCCTTTGACTGTTACAATACCTAGTGACCCTCATCTCGACTCATAGCAATGTGAAGATCACCAGAGGAACCAGTCTAAAACTGCAGGTGTTGAAAAAGAAACACACAGAGACCAATATCTCACTTCATTTGTCCATTACCAAGCAATCATCAGGATGACAAATAGGTGAGACAAAAAAGTTAACAGTTTTTAGTAAGTGTTTACTGTCATCTAATAATCATATGAATTTTTGCAGCCCAAATCTAGTTATTTAACAGTCTGGGGCAATTTTCCTCCCATAGTGACTAAGGAAGCAGGTGTTTGCAGGTCTCCAGATTAAACTGATTGGCAGCCTGCTTTTGACAGCTATGCTTTTGGACCATACAACTATACACATGAAATCAATATAAAGTTTTTATATTACAAGCTTGACAATTTTTCCTAAGAACCTTCTGGCCTCTTTTTTCCAAAAAGTATTTGGCTACTTATCTTTAAAACCTTTAGCATTTTTTTAAAAAATGCCCACCCACTCATTTAAAAACCTCAAAATTTCTTTTAAATATTGTTAGGCTATCATCGTGCCCAATATACCGTAATCTCTGCTCAAGATGAAATATATGGTGAATTGCAAGGCCTTTATCTTTCCCATATGCAGAAACGCCTTCAACCTGCATTTTGCTGAAAGCTAAACGTTTACCTGCAAGCTAATAATCTATCAAAAGTCAGGAACAGTTGTCTTCTCCTAAAAAAAAAAAAAAGGATGGTTCACAGCTGGTCAGAATTGCTATACAGTCCATTTGTGCAATAGCTAATTCCCGGGGAGGAAATGTCCTCTGTTTTATTTCTTCCAATGTCATCTATTTTCTTTTTACAGGGATTCCAGTGTGGCCATAGTCTTATAACCATAGCAAGCAAGACAGTCAAGCTTCCTGGAGCTGAAGATGCAGTTCTCCTTTTCATGTGTAACAATCCTATTTTGGTTTGAACTGATACCGAGTACTAGAGAAGGACAATAGATCAGAAGTACATAGATAATCCCAGGATCAATCTGTACATGTGCAGTTCTTTCATAAACATAATGGGTTCTAAAATTGGGAGTAGGAGATAGCTATGAATATCTAGCAGAATTTTCTTCTAGGCACATCAAGAATATGCCCTTGTCTAGAACACTGGGCAGATAATGGCAAGACCTACCAACCTTGGCTGATCTTTAAAAAGCCAAGCAGGATCAGATTTAATTAATATTTTTGATAGACAACCACCAGGAATCTCAGGACCATAGGACAGAATCAAAAATTGGGGTGGGGGTGGGGGGGGTGGAATACAAGAAGATAATAGTGAGCTATTTTCTTTTTGATGACAAGAAAAATAACATGGATAAGGACCAATAGTGGGATCCTATCTTAGTCGCTACTGGTTCGGTGGGTGATCACGCACGTGTGCATACACGCACCCCTAATGCACGCACTGCTAACAAGCCAATCAGCTGAGAGGACAAAGAAATGAAAATCTAGGAGCAACCGTCCCACCCTCCCATGTGCTTTTCGGTCTTTTATCCTCTCAGCTGATCCTCAAGGCTTGTTTTCCTCCTCTCAGTTGATCAGAGGCTGATTTTTTTTACTACTGGTTCAGCTGAACTGGTCTGAACCAGAAGCATACCACCACTGGTAAGGTCCACATAGTGGCCAGTAGTTTATGTCTGTTCGTGGAAGGTTGTATCTTTCTAGGCAACTTGTGGCTCTCAAAATGAATTATTTATTTATTAGTTTATTAAACCTATATCCCTACCTTTTAAGATTTCTTGGCAATGTACAATGAATCATAAAATCAATATTATAGTAATCATTAAAAGTAGTAATAATTAAGAATCAAAAAATTAAGAATTAAAAACTGTTTTTAAAATGTGCATGTTTAGGGTCAAATTAAAAGTAAGCAAAGAGATTAGACCTTTCAAATCAGCAGAGGATGTATTCCAAAGACCCAGGCTAAAAGTTTGACCCACAGCTGCAATGACAGCAACCTATTATAGCTATGCGGGAACTTCTTCAAATGATCTTAATGAGTAGGAGAGAGGCCATAGGATTTTCTCAGGTAACATGGCCAGCAACAGTGAAGGATGCTTGGTTAATAGGGAAAGATGCTTGAAATTGCAGCTTGGCAACACTTCAAGTGCCAAGGTTGCCTCCCTCTCATGCAGGGCAAAGAGAAGGAAGCAATAATTATGTGTTGGCAGAACAGAAAACAGGAAATCCCAAGAACATTTTGTCAAAAAAAAAAAAGCCGTTCTCATTCCACCGCAGATAATATTCCATTTCCTACGATCTAACTGGTTTATTATAACCCCAACATCTGCAGTGTAGCAGGACTTGGTAAGACAGCCTTTCCCTTCCTGCTGCCTTCCAGATGTGTTCAACCACAATGTCAATCTTTCCTAGCCAGAAGAGAGATCTGTTGCACTGTTTGAGGGATGACAAGCATTTTAATCCAACATGCACAGAAGGTGCCAGCTTAGTGAAATCTATTATACAGCTTTGTCTTCCTGGCTGTAAGTAATTAGAAGCTGAAATCCCCTACTGACTCTGGAAGTATTTATCATGGCATTTCTTCCATGCAAAAGAGCCAAAATCCCTGCTGTACTTTCCTCTCTTTTAAGACAGATAACAGAATGTTATTACAACAGCATGGCATTGGCAAATATGTTTGCTATGCGTAAAAAATCCTGTTTGGGAGTCAGTTGCTTTAACAATAGCAAAATCACAAAGAACCCAGTTCATGTAAGCCAGCATGCCAGTGCAGGTTTTGTCTATCGCTGGAAAGGTAAAGGGAGTTGGCTAGCAAGTGCCTGACAGGTAGAAAAACACCTCCCTGCAACAGGTTGGTTCACTTAATTAGAACTGTACGACAGGTGAACTCCTTTGCTCAGCTTCAGAGAAACTTCCTTTGCCCCTGACTTCTGAGTGTCACCATTGCCATAGAAATACAGATAACAAATTAAAATCATTGCACTTGTCCATTGTGTACCAGGTATATTTTTCAGCCACAATCCAATTTGCAGTTCAAGTATCTTACAGCTATTAGTTATATCTTATAGTACGAGTGGAGGAAAGAAAGAACACTAAAGACCAAAAGACCTCTTTTTTCAATGGCCCGAAATTTTCTTTATTCTTTTTTTTTTTCCAATATGGAACAGTCCATGAGAAACTTGTCCCCAGGCTGATGTTCTCCAAAAGGAGTTGGGATTGCAAGCAGAATGGCCTTTGAATGGCACAACTTTTGGAGGACATCAAGTTGGGGAATTGGCAATTCAATACCCAAATTAAGGATTTACAACTTAATTGGGCATTTTGCCAGGACTGAAAACCCACAAGAAATAGAAACGAGAAACCACCAGTGTTCCTGAAGCTTGATGTGCATCACAGAGGACTCACTACTGAAGTTTTGACAGAGTTCCTATCTATCCAGTCTTGAAAGCTGCCTTCATAGCAGTGGTGGGATTCATTCTTTTTTTACTACTGGTTCTATGGGCATGGCTTGATGGGCATGGCAGGGGAAGGATACTGTAAAATCTCCAGTCAGAGGTGGCATTTGCTGGTTCTCAAAGTTCCAAACTACTCAAAATTTCCGCTACCGGTTCTCCAGAATTGGTCAGAACCTTTTGAATACCACCTCTGCTTCATAGCGACCTTCTCCTCACTGGCTCTGATGCAGGTGCTTGCTAGAAGTTAAATTTCCAAAAAATATTTTACAGGTCTGAGAAGACAATAGCAAGCCACATGCATATTACTGCCTAGAAAATAACAGTGGTCAAGTTTAACTCTAGAGAGATATTACCCTTTTTGTTGCATATACCAGCAAATTATTTTCTGCCAATCTGCAAATGAAGAGCCTGTAAGAAAAAATACAACAGTATGCAGGTTTCCTTAAGAACATCCTCAAAGGGGATAAAAATACCATCCTGCAGTAAGCAGAAGAGATGGTTCCACCATTATTGATGTCCTCTAATCAGAATAAAATACAAACATTAATAAGATGGCACTTCTCCAACATTTAGCTGTATCTTAGGGGGTGAAATACAGCAATGAGTGCTTTCAACTATTGTGAATATACAAACCAGAGATTAAAGAGAGCCAAGTTTGTAGAATAATTATGTGCCATCCAATGGTTTTCATCGATCTTCATCGATCTTCTCCATGACAATCTATTCTTAACTTGATCTTTAAAGCCCCCCAACAGTGGCCTCATTGCGACAGTAACTGAGTCCACCCCCTTGCTGCTGGTTCTTCTCTTTCTTTCAACCTTTCCCAGAATTAGAAACTTCTCCAGAGAGTCTTCGTGTAATGCTGATTCTTCATGTACGTGTCTGTTCTGTCCCCTGATTAGCATTCTTGAGATCCCCGCGCTTTGATTGGCCAAAGCGCGGGGCACTCTGATTGGTCAGGCGAGCCGCGCCGATTGGCTCGCTAAGAATCTCCCACGATTGGTCTATTCGAATCGCGGGAGATTCAAAGCGGTGCCATTGGCCGCGGCCGCCGCGGCTAAAGGAATAAAAGCCGCGAACCTTTTGCAAAGCTCCAGTTCGGTTCCTACATTAATAAAAGAGCATGATTTGAAGTCAGCGACTCCTGGCATCATTTTCGAGGACACCACACTGGCGACGAAGGTGGGATCCAGACCCTGAACCGAACCACGTGTCCGACGGAAGCCAGACGAATCTCCACGATGGCGAAAATCGCACCCCCCGCACCCTTCAACCCCACCACCGAGGACTGGGAATCGTACTCTGACCTATTCCTCATGTTCCTCTAGTGCAGTGATCTGAAGGATGCCACCGGCCCCATGAAGCGCGCCGTCTTCCTGACCCACTGCGGGACCGAGGTGTTCAAGATGGCCAAGGCGCTTGCCAAACCCGCCGATGCGACCGCGATGGACTGGGACGTCCTCGAGCCAATACTTCGGCGGCACTACGCTCCAGAGGTACCCATCCTGATCCGACGCAATAAATTCTACCGTCGGGACCAACGGTCAGGTGAGAGCTTCAGCGACTTCATCGCCGAACTACGGTGCCTAGGGGGGCTGTGCGAATTCGACAACCTGAACGACACCCTGTGAGACAGAATCGTGCTCGGTTTGTGGGACCCCGTCCTCCAGAGCTGGCTGATGGCCAAGGGCAACATCAGCCTAGCAGACACCCTCACCACAGCCGCAGCTGCCGAAGCAACCCGAACATCCGCCGATCGCATGCGCAGACCGAATGCTGGGGACCGCAGCGGGAACAACAACCCTGCAAGGTCGGCCGAGGCCCAACCCGAGACGACCACCCACCAGGGCGATTTCCACTCGGCATCGGGAACTTCCGTTGATGAGGAGGAAATTCATCGCCTCCAGACAGGCCGCGACCCACAGAACCGGCGGGGTCATAAGTCGAGGACCAACTGTGCCGGTTGCGGAGGCGACCACCCCAGGTCCGAATGCCGATTTTTTGAGTCGATCTGCCAGCATTGTGAAAAGAAGGGTCACATCGCCCACGTCTGCCGCCTTAAAAAGAACCGCAGCCCGCCACGATGGGACCAGAGCGAACGGAGGAGAGAGAGCACACCACCCCGGACCAGAGATCGCCCCTCGGACAACAGATGGGACCGGAACAGACGATCCCTACGAGGTGGCGATAACCGGCGAAGAGAGGAGACCCATCAGACGGTCACCATCGGCCACGCCATAACCAATGATGCCCGGAAGGTCCACGTGGAGGTAGGCATCTAGGGCGAGCCATGCAAAATGGAGGTGGACTCCGGGTCCTACCTCTCCATGATAGCATGGCATGAAATAAAGCGCTTGGTGCCTACCATCCAAAGGAGGAACCTAGACAGCCAGAGACTCATCGTAAAGGACTACCAGGGAAACCGCCTCCCGGTAGTTGGAACCGGACACTTCAACGTCACATATAAAGGGCACACCGAAAGGCTTCCCCTGACAATCATCGACCGCGACCACCCAAGCCTACTGGGACTGCAATGGTTCGCCCCGCTCGGCATCACAGTCACGGGAGTCGACCACGTCACCGACGACAGCTGGGAGCAACAACTGGCCCAGGAATTCCAAGAGGTCTTCGACGGAAACCTAGGCAAGTACCGAGGGCCCCTTATATCATTCAGCCTAGACCCAAATGTCCCCCCAAAACGCCTGAAACCAAGGCGGGTGCCATTCGCACTTAAACCCAAGATAGACGAGCAAATTGACAAGCTCGTCAAGCAAGGGGTCCTACAGCCAATAGACCACGCCCGGTGGGAGACCCCCATAGTCACCCCGATCAAGCCCGATGGGTTGGTGAGGATCTGTGGGGACTATAAGGCCACTCTAAATGGCACGTTGCAACAAAGCGCCTACCCCGTCCCAGTAGTGCAACACCTACTGCACTCACTGGGAGGGGGAAAGGTTTTCACCAAGCTCAACCTCGCCCAGGCAAACCAACAGTTGCCAGTCGACGAGCAAACGGCAGAAGCGCAAACCATAGTCACCCACCGGGGAGCATTTAAATGCAACCGACTCCAATTCGGAGTCAGCGTGGCACCGGGAATATTCCAAAGCCGAATGGAAAGACTACTGCAAGGCATCAAGGGGGTGGTACCTTACTTTGCCGACGTCCTAGTGTCGGCAACCAACAAAGCCGAACTAGAGGGTCGCCTAAGAGAGGTCCTAACCAAATTCAAAGAGACCGGGCTCAAAGTCAAGAGGGAGAAATGCCAATTATACACGGAACGGGTAGAATTCCTAGGATACCTCCTAGACTGTCACGGCATTCACCCCACAAACCAAAAAATCAAGGCCATCAAAGAAGCCCCCACACCCAAGTTGAAGACGGAACTACAGGCATTCCTGGGGCTACTTAACTTTTACAATGTTTTCCTGCCCCAAAAGGCGACGGTGGCGGAGCCCTTGCATAGGCTCCTGAACAAGGCGGCGACTTGGACTTGGGGGAAACGCGAGCAAGCCGCCTTCCAAAGAACAAAGGACCTCCTCACTTTGGACGCCGTCCTTATACAGTATAACGAGACCCTACTCTGGCCATCACATGCGACGCATCACCCTTCGGCGTCGGTGCTGCCATACCCTCCCTGACGGAAAAGAAGCACCCATCGCGTTCTTTTCAAGGACCCTCACCAAACCGGAGTAGAACTATAGCCAGCTGGACAAAGAGGCTCTGGCTATCGTTGCCGCCGTAAAAAGATTCCACGAGTACCTCTACGGCCGGACATTCACCATCATAACTGACCACAAGCCGCTGCTGGGAATCCTTGCAGGAAACCGGGCCACCCCGAACATTCTGTCTCCCCGAATGACAAGGTGGTCCGAGTTCCTGGCAGCCTACAACTACGGACTCATACACAGACCGGGTAAGATGATCTCCCATGCAGATGCCTTAAGCCGCTCACCGCTACCTGAACCTGACACCGACCCAGCACCCACGACGACCACCCTCAGCATAGAGACTCTACCCAACCTGCCCATAACCACGTCAGACATTGCCCGAGAGACTAATAGACAAACGTCTGGCGCAGGTGTTGCATTGGGTAGAGAAAGCGTGGCCGGAAAGGGACAACGACGAGTCCGTCAAAACATTCCGAAACCGGCAAACGGAACTCTCGTTATTAAAAGGGTGCATACTATGGGGGGATAGGGTGGTCATTCCTGAAAAGCTACAAGGGAAGGTTCTGGAACTACTACACGAGGGGCACCCTGGCATCGTTAGGACTAAAGCCCTGGCCAGAAGTTACGCTTGGTGGCCAGGGATGGACAAACAAATTGAGACCTGGGTAGCAAGGTGCCAACGATGCCAGGAAACTAGGCCAAGCCCACCCACAGCACCCATCCTAGAGTGGGAAACCCCAAGGGGACCTTGGTCTAGGATCCATATAGACTTCACCGGGCCCACTAAAGGACACACCTTCCTTATAACAGTAGACGCTTACTCCAACTGGCTGGAGGTAAGCAACATGAAAACAACAACCACGGAGGCCATGATCAAGGAACTCTGCAAACTCTTTGCAACGCACGGCCTCCCAGACGTCGTCGTTTCCGACAACGGGCCCCAATTCACCTTGCTAGAATTCGAAAAATTCCTAGCGGAAAGGGGCATCCGACATGCGCTGACAGCACCGGCGTACCCGGCGGCAAACGGTAGGGCGGAACGGATGGTGCAATTCACTAAGAAAACCATCCGGAAAATAGACCACGGGGAGATCCAGGAGAAAATAAACAAACTACTCTTCACCCAACACATAACCCCAAATACCACAACGAATAAGAGCCCAGCCGAACTATTAATGGGGAGGAAATTAAGGTCCCCACTCGACAGGTTACACCCCACGTATAACCCGGAGAAGCCCCCAGACTCAAACAGCAAACACCGAACTTTCGCACCCGGCGACCCCGTATATGCAAGAAACCTGATGGGAGACCCATTATGGGTACCGGCCGTCATCACACAAATAACAGGCCCACACTCGTACCGGCTACAAACAGCAGACGGACGAGCCTGGAAACGCCACATCGACCAATTAAGGTCGAGGACGACCAACCAAGAGACCACCGACGCACAAACAGGCGAAACCGACCCCCACAACACAAACCAAGGGGGGAGGGAATACCCAGGGGACCAAAACCAAAGAAGAATAAACCAGCCATACTTACCGGAAAGCAGCCAGCACGACCCCTCGCCAGGAAGAGACAGCCAGGCCAGCTCGACTGACCCGGGGAGACCGAGCGGGAGTGGCGAAACCCGCAGCTCAACCAACCTGGGAGGCCCAGGAGGGAGCTATGGAGAGTGGCCTGGCCCGATCGACCAGCCGGTTCCCACGACGGCATCAGGAGCAACAGAGATCCCGACCGAACCGACCGGGATCCAACCTACGACTGAGCTGCGCAGGTCCAGTAGGCTCAGAAGGAGCCCCGCCTACCTACGTGACCACGCGACGTAAGGACCAAACCAAGAGGGGAGGGGTGTTCTGTCCCCTGATTAGCATTCTTGAGATCCCCGCGCTTTGATTGGCCAAAGCGCGTGGCACTCTGATTGGTCAGGCGAGCCGCGCCAATTGGCTCGCTAAGAACTTTCCGCGATTGGTCTATTCGAATCGCGGGAGATTCAAAGTGGTGCCATTGGCTGCGGCCGCCGCGGCTAAAGGAATAAAAGCCGCGAACCTTTTGCAAAGTGCCAGTTCGGTTCCTACATTAATAAAAGAGCATGATTTGAAGTCACCGACTCCTGGCATCATTTTCGAGGACACCACAGTGTCCAAAGTCGCTTAAGACTGGTCATTTGTGTCTCATAGGGTGCCCTAACTCTAGATACATTGGTGAGACACTAATTCGACCATTCAAGATATTAGGCTTCTGCTTCCCTTTTGCAACTAGTTGTTCTAAATAAAACATGTTGCTATGAATATGGGGTAATTTTTTTAAAGTTTCAGGAGAAAAATAGACTGTACACAAAACAAAACATCTCCTTTGTAAATGTCAATATGAAGAAATAAATAAGAAGGGGAAAATAATGTATAGTCAGCCAAGCCATAAGGCTATTTTTTTTAACCAGTGTAGTTTTGAATTTAAACTAGAAGTCACGAAGTAAACGGACACACATTTGTCTGGAATGGTATAAGCTCTCCTGACTGAGCAGAGCGTTCAGCCAAAAGACCTCCAAAGTTCCTTCCAACCCTGTTATTCTAAGTTCTCTGTTTTATGCTATCTGAAGCCTTTTTCATTTTGCAAATTTAATCATCTCCAAAGCAGCCAGTAGGGGGGAGGAAAGAGCAGTCTTCAGCAAGCTCCCACTTCGAAGAAACTGAAGTCTGATCTGGTTCTAATCCTCTGTTCTCCTATTCATCAGACCCTTCAAATATATAACAACACAGTCATTCCTATTAGTAATGTTTTGGATTGTAGCTCAGACATAATTATCCACTCTAACTGGAGCACGCACATGGGCCTTTCTGTTAAAAGGGACTAACTAATTCACATTAACTGCTCAGGATTGAATCCAGGAGACTGTGACCATGTCCCAAATTGCATCAAACCACAACACAACCATTTCCGGACATCACCTACTTTCCCCTTTCTCCCTGTGAGGTTGCCTTCATCTTGTGCCCAGTCTATGAGTGAGGAGGCCTGTAGTCATCTCTTCAGCTATCTGAGTGTTAAAAACAGCACTTCCTCCCAGTTTTTGAAAAGGGGTATAAAATCAGGCTGCTACCAATGTCCTTGAAGGGAAGTCAGGTGAAACTAGAAATGGAGGCAATAGGGGAAAGATAAAGATCAGCCCCCATGATAACAAATTTTATGCTACTATGGTTTTTGCCAGCTCAGAAGTAGGAAGAGTATGGCTGTGGCTGGAAATAGAATAGAAGCAATTTGCTCCAAACCTTTCATGTTGGATACAGGCAGCTTTAGCATATTGGAAAATGACTCCTGGATTAATATGAACAAGGTTTGCCTCCTCAGAAATTTAAAGAAATCAGTCAAGTGAGCCAGTAAGTATAGGGGTTGAAGTGTTGACTTGGCACCAGGGAGGCCTGGTTCAAGCCTATCTGTCAGGCACAAGCAACCAGGTCTACACATGTAAGGTTAAGTTAACAGCTTTATTGTCTTCTATCTATAATACAGGAATCTCCCTAGTCCGTTTGCCTTGGCTTCTCTTGGGTACAAAAATATAAGGTTCCATAGGGGAAGGGGGTCAATTTATGACTGCAAGGACTCAAGGCTAATTCCCCATTTAATCCCTCCTCTTTGCCAGCTGACAGCTACCTAACACTATCGACCGTGAAGTTCCCCTGGGTGGCTTTGAGTCAGACACACTCACTCAACCCAATCAACCTCACAGGGACTTTTAAAATGGGCAAAAGTAATAAAATGTGGAATAATCGTGTTGGAAAAGCCCTTGGAAATCTTCTAATCCAATCAACTTGAATATCTGAATGAAAAAAGGATATAAATCAAACAAAACTATCAACAGAGCACAGCATTGAATCCATCCTTGAGTATACATCACACTATGTGACAGTGGTGGGATTCCAAAAACTTTACTACCAATTCCGTGGGTATGGCTTGGTGAGTGTGACGGGGAGGATACTGTAAAATCTCCAGTCAGAGGTGGTATTTGCCGGTTCTCAAAATTTACTACTCAAAATTTCTGCTACTGGTTCTCCAGAACTGGTCAGAACCTGCTGAATACCACCTCTGCTGTGTGAAAGTTATCTTGGCACAGTTTATTTGTCACTTGATCTTAGCCAAAAGGCAAAGAAGCAATATACACAGTTTATTTGTTCATTTTAATCCAGTTTGTTATCTACTCTGGAAAAGGAGATCACCAGGATATTAGGTTAAAAAAAATTCTCACTCCTATCAGATCTTAGCTAGAGACACCAACATTTAAAATTAACTAGGACTAATGATGGGTTCTATGAGGAACTTCAATCCTTCCTCATGATGAGAAGATCTAAGTCACAATAGGTTTGAGGGACATACAACATTTGCAAATAGGCTAAATCTGCTTCTGTTTACCATATTTAGTCTCTATTATCAGGCATCTGCATCTGATAATCCATGCTCTGCTTCACTTTGAGGATTCTTTGTGGAAAGCTGTAAAATATACTAGCGTATGCTGCCATATATTGAATTAGGGCTGTCATATTGGGCTTTAAAAATCCAGGTGACCTCCAGCTGGTGGCATGGGAATACAAACCTCTAACTCTTTGTTCTTATCTAGTAGCCATCTAGATTTTTCAGCCCATATGAACATATTTTATTTATTTATTTGTTTATTTTTGTCAATTGCTTACAAGATAATAGGTATAAGTAAAAACATAGTTATACATGGATACATATAAGAAAAATAAAAAATAAAAGAAATAATAGGACAGGGACGGTAGGCACGTTGGTGCGCTTATGCACGCCCCCTACAGACCTCTTAAGAAAGGGGTGAGGTCAATACTAGAAAGTCTAAGGTTAAAGTTTTTGGGGTTTGGGGAAGAAACCACAGTCAGGTTGAGTATTCTAGACATTGACCACTCTGTTGCTGAAGTCTTATTTCCTGCAATCAAGTTTGGTGCCGTTAATCTTGAGTTTGTATCTATTGTGTGCTATTCTATTGTTATGGTTGAAGCTGAAGTATTCATTGACAGGTAGGACATTGCAATGTATGATTTTATATACTATACTTAGATCGGACCGAAGGTGGCGTAGTTCTAGGTTTTCTAGGTTTAGAATTTCGAGTCTGGTGGCATAAGATATTCTGCAACGAGTGGAGGATATTGCAAGAATGTCCATTGGAAATGGCTCTTTTAATATGGTAAGCCAGATCCAGTGGTGGGATTAATTTTTTTTTACTACCGGTTCTGTGAGCATGGCTTGGTGGGTATGGCAGAGGAAGGATACTGTAAAGTCTCCAGTTAGAGGTGGTGTTTGCCGGTTCTCCGAACTACTCAAAATTTCCGCTACCAGTTCTCCAGAACTGGTCAGAACCTACTGAATACCACCTTGGCCAGATCCATTGTGTTCCACATGTGTTGTCTTAACATTTAAAAAGTCAATATAATGGCCTAACAACAGAAGAAGCACAGATTGAGATAATACACAAAGGAATAAAAATGCATTAGACCAGGCTAAAATGGGATTGATTATTCACCCTTTGGCATATTTGCTGGCTTACCATGATCTTAACATCAGACATGATTCAGCAGGAAATCACACACTTAGGCATTAACATGATTTAGTCTGATTTGCATAGCATTTAATGTGAGCTCAGAGATTATGTTACATTATATTAACACAACTGTAGAGATGTACATATTGTGTCAATCCAGGGAATGTGCAGAGCAGCCAACAATTAGAAGTTAAAGATGCTTCAGGCCTTTATCGTTGCATGAGGGGCACTGAGTTCCTTGTATGTAAGTATCACTGTCAAGCACAATTTGATTAAACCTAAGGCTAGGAACTAAAGCTTGTATCACAAATGACAAACTATCATTCTTCATTTCCATGTTCTTTGGCTAAATACATTCCAATTTAAGAGCTGTGTCTCTGCACTTAAATCCATATATCGTTATATTCTATCTTCATGTTACTCTTTCTCCTTCCTTTCCCAGTATTCTGATTAACCCTAGAGATTCATTGTATATAAAGTGAAATGCTAGATTAATGAGATTGAAACAAGCCAGGATATGAAAATAATGTCAAACTGTGGTTTGAGATCCTTATTTATTCTGAAACTGGTAGTCATTTCCTACTTCTGGCATAATAAGAAATTGAGCCTGATTGAATTTTTCTTTGAACTGATTGCAGAGTATTTGATGAAATTAATGGATGGTGGAATGGTGGAGTGAAAAGGCCCAAGGCTGAAATGCATTTTTGTTGATTAAGCCTACATTCAATGAATCAGGTTAGGGCCTTATCATTAACAGGATGGAGAACGTGGTGAAGGGTTCTTAATTGAGTTTTGTTTGTTTTTCTGTCATAGCCATTTAAAAGTTAGACAAAGGTTCTGTTAAACACATTGGCCTCACTACTCTGTTCTTCTGTTCCCCACTAGCTGTATGAACAAAGCAATGTGCTATCACTCTCTGACTGACCAATCCATCTGCTGTCAGTTTTGCTGGAAGGGAACCTGTGAAGCTGTTTCCCAAATTTCTGTAATCCTAAATGTTCCTTTATTATGCTGCTCTACTTCACCTCTACCTTGCAAGCTGGATATGATCTGTATAACCTAAAATGGGATTACTGCATGCTTCTAATCAGGAATAGACATATGTTTGGAAATAACTATTGTTCTGCCGAATTTTAGCACAAAGCTTTTTGAATGATTGGTTCTTTAAGGTTTTAATAAGTTCCTGGAAGAAATAACTTAGTATACAACAAAAGATAGTTCTCAGATCTGTTTCCTCTATTAAAAGAGAAGAGAGCAACACAAACGTATCTGTAAAAGATATGAAATCCTGAAAGAAAAGACATCTACTGAAGCTTCAAAGTGAAGGCTCTGTGTAATACCTATCTTTGTTTTTCTCCTTTGCACTTGCTAAAGTTAGAATGTGGGGTACAGCCTGGGAAAGCAGCAGATTGAAACATGGGAAATGCCCCCTTTTATCAGCATTATGGCTCCAATTCAAGCTGATCATTCCCTTTCATTGTTTTTGTTCAAACAAACAGAAACCAAACAATATCAGATGTTAATCAAAATTCCATCACAGTGCTTAGCTTCTCCGTGAAAGCAGCCACACTTTCCAATAACTTCATCCTTTTCTCAAATGTTAGTCAAAACTCTTAAATTCTCCTCTCTTTTAAAGCCAGGAGCAAAGATGATTGTTTTACTCTCACATGCCATAAAAAAAATCCCACTTGTGTAACTTGCATTGTATGTGGTTTTGCTGAATGGGCCAGAGTTTGATTCAGCTGACAGTTTTGCCACTGTCCATCCATATCACAGTCCAAAGAACCACCTGGAACTTGCCTTCTGTCCCAAAACACAGAGCTCCATTGCTTGCAAGCCTGCCAAAGGAACTGGCCTGGAAACAGGAGGATTATGGACCAAATGATTCCTTTAAGGCATCTGTAAAACAATATGTATTTCAGTACATTCAAGCAATCTGTTATTGGAATTCAATCTTAGCTAGCTGACACATTATAGATGCCATGCTAACCTATTTAAGCAGACATACAAAGAAGAGCTGTAGGTAGAATTCTAGAATATGGCAAAAGGATTTTAGGACTTCAGGATTCACTTAGTTGTTTTTCTCTGGAACTCCCAAAGCCAATAATTGCCTAGTGCACAATACAGACATTCAAAAATTATTCTAAGCCAAAAAATTCTTCTGAGTAACAAAATTGAGCAGAGCTTAGCATACTCCTGATTGCCCCACATTTTCTTTAATTCATCAGTATAATTTAGTATGAAAAGAATAGGGTGTTTTTTAAAAAAAAAAAAATGCTGTGATTCTTAAACAATAGGGAGCCTGAAGCCATTGCCAATTTACTGGAAATGACTATTCAATTTACCAGAATGTCCTGATCTGCTTTCTGCCCACACTTAGAAAAAAAATGTTGTGCTCAATCCTTGCAGGCTTGTACCACAACCATTTTGTTGGCCTTGCTCGTGCCACAGGACTGTTGCATTTGTACATTGCACAAAGGCATTTAGTCTTTTCCTACCTGTCCAAGACACAAACTGTTAAGTCCTGAGCATGCGCGCAAGGAACAGAGATGAGACATCGAACTGTGACTTCAACTCTTTATTTGTGACTTCAGAACAGAGCAACATACTTGGGCGGCAGCAGCTCTTTTATAGAGCTGGCTGCTGTCAAAACAACCAATGATTTGAGTTTACCACTCTAACAAGCGTCCAATCAGAGAGACCTGCTGTCAGCCAATCAGATCGGCCAGAAATGACCAATCATGACTCACTGTTCGTGGGCCAATGAGAAGTGCAGGATTACGAGCCTGCTGTTAAAGTAAAGCTATTAGGGTTGTTACTGACGCGTTGGCTTAGTCCACAACACAAACGTTATCTGACAACATCTTGGTTTCTGCCAGGATCCCCATCCTCCAACTACAAATATCATCATCCCTAGTTCATGAGTGAGAGAATTCCAATCCTTCTTCGTTGTACTGCTATTAAGGTAGCATTTATTTTTCTCCTTAGGACCACACCACCGGGGGAACCAGCAAGTGGGTTTATATTTGGTTTAGCATTATTTTGAAGGGAAGCCAGGCAGTAACTGGGAACAGAGACAGGAACAGAGGTAGGAAACTTCATTCCTAAATAGTTTTCTGCTGACTCACAAATGGATGGGGGAGCAATTCAAGTAGTTGTGGGGAAAAGCCCACAATATGATCTGTTTGTTTGGGACTGAACTGGCAGTGTGATACCATCCATTATGTCTCTGAATCAGTGGTGGGATTCAGTTTTTTTTTTTACTACCAGTTCTATAGACATGGCTTGGTGGACATGGCAGGAGAAGGATACTATAAAATCTCCAGTCAGAGGTGGTATTTGTTGGTTCTCCAAACTACTCCAAACTTCTGCTACTGGTTCTCCAGGACTGGTCAGAAACTGCTGAATACCACCTCTGCTTTGCATTATGTATGAACTGGGCTGCTGTGGCTGATTGAAAAAATAATAATTAATGAGGCTTCTAATGTTCCCATCACAGGACTCTTTTCATCAACAATCCTTTAACAAACCAACATAATGAAAAGAACAGAAACAAAACACGCTTTGCCTTACCCACTTCCATGTGACTCATAGCATAAATTGTACATACAGATGTAGACTTTCCAATGATACACAGAAGAGGTTTATATGTATGTTGTCACAATATATGTGTGTGTGTGTCTGTGTAGTTATTTATTCATGTAAGTGTACATTAACATAAAAATGTGTCCACAAGGAGCAGTAAGGCATGGTAAAAATGGAAGCCAGTCATTGAAATTTGCACTTCGGACAGCAAATGTTGGATACTATAATTATATACATAAATATATATCATGGTAATTTTCACTTATGAGCCCTTTCACTTGTGAAAGTTCAGTACTTACAGGGAAATTTTAACTGATAGATAGTCCAGTGTGTCTCCTTCAAATTATGAATCTCATTCATTTTCACTGAGTTCTATACACAGGCCAGGACCTGGAGGGGAGAATTGGAAACATAATTAAGACTCTGGTTCTTACAGTGGAGAGTGCATAAATATGATCCTCCAACCACAAGTACACTTCCTTTTCACAAGTCCCAGCTATGAGCAAATGGGATCAAATATTTCCTGAATTATCAGGCACTAATCAGGAATGAGCAGCTGTATTGGTCATGCACTCTTAAATGAAGGGATAATATAAATGCTGACACACTATGTGCCTACAGTGCAGAAATGGATAGTAAAAATTGTCAGCCGTCTCATACCATCCAGCTGTTTTTTGCTACAGTCAACACCATTCACATAATATTTTCAAGACAGAAATGTATGGACTGGAAGGGGATGCCTTCTTGCTCCACACATTGCCCTATCAATATGTTTACCAAAAACTGAATGTGACCTGCAAGTATAAGAGCTCATCACCCCAGTCAGGACCCTCCATTCTATTTGAAGTGAACATAGCCATAAATGGCTATAGGGTAATGAAAACATGTCATCTCCCAGAGGAACAGAAGCAGATTGAGGTGGTGTTTGCACTAGAACACCTGGAGTAACTGCAAATATTGTAGAAGCTGGCAAAATGCCTTGCAACAGGGGAAGGGATATATTTCACAAGATAGACAGCAAAGTCCGTGGGATTTACAGTTTGAGATGGGAAGACAGGTTAGGGCAGAACTGGCAAGAAGCCTAGATGCCCTTCATCAAGAATCTTTGGCAATACTGAGGGTCCGGTTCCGTGTGGCTTCGGTGGCAGCAGGAATTCGCGACCGTCCGTGATTCCTGCTGCGCTTGCTGCCGAGGTGCCCCCGATCCAAATGGATCAGGGGGGGTATGGCTGCCCTGTAGAGGCAGCCGAAGAGAGAGGGGAGCCGGACAGGGGGTTGGGGGTGTTGCAGACCCCCTCCTCATCCGGAAAAAACCCTTTTTTCTGAGGTGATGGAGCGGCGGTCAGTAATGGCCACCACGAAGAAGCCTGCAACCGGGTAAGATTGTGCTGGAGGAAGCAGGAAAAGTGAAAGTGCTGGCTGAGCCGGGTCAATCAACATCTCTCAAACTCTCTGGAACTGAATTGTTTGAATTGCTGGAGGATACATTGCATCCCTAAGAAGATCGGAAAGCGGCGGAGAAAGCTGTTAAAGGGAAACTTTTTTTTCTTCATTCTCCCACCCCATAGAAACAGCAGATGAAGATTTGAAATTTATTTGGGCATTTATTTGAATTATTTTGAAAGTTAAAGTCAAGGGACAAAAGATTCTTTGGACATTGAACTTAATAATTTAAGAAATCGGAAAACCCTTATTGGAGGTATGGATTTCTGATTATTTAAAAATTGATGTTGTAAGTGGGAAGGGAGAGGAAAAAAATTGGAGCAGAAGTTGCAAAAGGAGGAGATTGCCTAGAATTCTAAAGAAAGATATATGGTAATTGGACCTCTTTGATTAAATAGTAACCCCAGAAAGAGAAGTAGAAGAAGGGGGGGGGGGAAAGCATTAACTTTTGGAATCTTTTTTGAATTATTCTTGATTAAAAATACTTGGGTGGTTGTTTTGGAAAAGTTTCTCTTTTTATGATGGCATCGCTTGTGGATGAATTAAAAACTGAATATAAAAAATATAAAAAGGAAGAACAAGATGGAAAAGATACTTTGGGCACTTTATTTCAATTTTTAGAAATGGTGTTATGCACTTATGAAAAGTTGACTACGCAGCAGAACGACTGGGACAAAGAAGAAGAGGAAGAAGAAGCCATCTTCGATGAACAATGGGTTTTTTCTGGGGAGGAGGAGAAAGAGGATAAGAAAAAGGGGATTTTAAGGTTTGAAAAAACAACCAAAAAAGAGAAAAATGAGATGAAAGGTGGATGTAAGGTTAGAAAACAACGGAAAGGGAATAAGAAAAGGGAAGAGGAGAGACAAAGGGGTAAAAAGGGCAAGGAGAAGAATAAGCAAGGGAGAAAGAGGGAGAGGAAAAGCCTTAATGGTGGGAAGCAAGATTTAAAGAAAAAAAGCTTATTTAGAGACAATGGGTGAATCTAATTGAAAAAAGGGGGGGATTCTGGAAGGTACATAACATTGTGTCTTTATATGTGTATCTAGAGTAAAATGCTTAAGATATAAATGAGTATATACGATTGGTTTTTTTGAATGATATGGATAGTGCTTATACAGGATTTTATTTAGTTATTGCTGGGTTTTTACCTTCTTTATAAAATTTATTGTGTAATTTTAGAATGTACTAAACAGAATCCCAAGATAAATTAAGTGTTATATGAAGTAATTTTAAATTAGGACAATGAGTTAAAGGCGTCTCTCCAATCAGTGTATAGGAGAAGTATATTAAAAGAAAAAAGATGAATGGATAGTTGGAAATAGAACAGACAAAGAATGATATTGAAAATGATAATAAGATATGGAAGGATATATAAAGTAAATATGATGTTTGAATTTGTGTCTGTGTGAAGAGTTTCAACCCGGGATCAAGCAGCCTTCAGAAAAGATGTTTTAGGTTTTTTTTTTCTTTTCTATGTTCTGTGTTTTGTATGTTTATGAAAGGCAATAAAATTTTAATAAGCAAGAAATATAATTTGGATAACTAGAATGAAAAGGAGAAGTCGGGATAAGATATGAAGTTAAATAGATAACGTAAATATTGATATTACAATTTGGAATTATTTTATATGTTCTATTGGCTTTCTTCTTTAATTATTTTTCTTTTTTTAGAAAAGATTTTTCAAGTTGTTATGCCTGGATTATTTGTGTACTGTTTTTGTAAAATTAATCAAATTTGTTATAAAAAAAAAAGAATCATCTTTGGCAATACTGTCCTTTTTAAGAGGAATATAACATACAATGCATTTCTTCATTAGGCTGCAGTACACTTCAAATGCTCATTCATCTCAAGCAAACCCTTCAGGGGCTTGATGTCGTGATATCTGGGGAAGACCTTAGTAGATGGGGCAACAAGATGCTCCATCCCTAGCTTCCTGGATTGTAATGGAAACAGTGGGAAATTTATACTTGCAGACTTGCAAGATTCTGGTAATGTGGCCTTGCCATAAAGTTGAATTAGTTCATCTGGCCATGTTTTCTGGTTGATCTATCAGGGAAGGCTGATATTTTTTCATTCACCACACATTTCAGAATCAAAGGTTCTTTCCTCAAATGCATCTATAATTTTAAATATGACAATTGCTGTTCTGAATTATTTCATGCCTTTGCAGAATGTTTACTTGAAGTCCATCACAAAGGGATAATTCAGATGATATGCATACCAGGTCTTCTGAATTAAAGATTTAACAATTGCACAGTTGTGCCATTTCTAGTTCTTATATCCCATCTGGGTTACCAGATTCTCACATTTCATATTTTGTTTCATGCACTTGGAAAACTATTGGTATTTCTCATTGGGTATAATATATTCAAGACTGAAATGAGAACCATACTGATTAATATATATTTCTTTGTTGTTTTCCTATCCAACTCACATACAGACAAATATTTTTCAATTTCTTTTTCAAATATTCAGATTTATCAACTACATATACAATATTTTCCCCTTTGCACTTAATCTTAACACAAAACCTTGCAAAAAAAATTTCCTGCCATTTCCTACACTATGGTCTTTATCTAATCTCCAGTCCATGAGTGAGATTCTGGTTTATTGTGGACTAGATATCCCAAATGCACCAGACAATATTAAGGATAGGAATGCCAACCAGAGTGCTGGCTGTCAAAGTCTCCATGGTTGAAGGAGAGATTATGAGATCACCTGTACTCTGAATAGCTGGACCTTGTGAGTAAGCTACAGGAATAAAAGTTTTCGCAATTATCTTATAGGTTGAGTGGCTTAAGAGGCACACGATTCCATTTAAGTTATACAGCCATAATGTAGCCTATATGGATAATAATTTCAGTCATCCTCATTTCTTAATCACATTTGGAAGTAATTAACCTATAGATAAAGAGAGGTTTTATTTACAGTAAAGACAAAATATGCCTTGATGAGTGTAACTCTTTTTCTGGGTTATAAAAATAAAAAGGGATTTAAGGGTTTTTAAATCCTTAAACTTTTGATAAAGTTTAACAAAGAGATTATTTTTAAAAAAAATTAAAATGGATAAAGACAACAGTTATTCTTATTTTTATTATTTTACTTTTGATTGAAGCATTTCTGCATAAACTTGAGTTAAACTGGACTAGATCAGACCTTCATAGGGTACTTTCTTTTTACTACTAATTGGCAGATTTTATAAAACAAAAGATAAAACTAAACTGAGATAGTTTGTTGCTATAGAGGCAGAAATTAATATAGAATGTATAGATTTTAGTTTTGCCACAATAAGAATGTACCAAGGCATTTTTGGGTGCAGCACTTTGTTAGGAAAAAGGCAAGAGATAAAGTTTCTAATTTTCTAATTTTCTGCCAATATTTTTGAGCTTTTGTACAGGACCACCACATACGGAAGAAAGTTCGCTCTTTTTTTTTGCATTTCCAGCAATTCGGACTCATATTGGAGTGCATCTTCGCTAATCTTGAAGGAGGAAGGTGCCATCTATAAAACATTTTATAGGCATTTTCTTTATATGCTACCAATTTTGTAATCTTATTATTTCTACCCCAGACCTTTTCCCATTCTGTTAGGGTGATGCTACGTCCTACATTCCTACTCCAGGCTATCATGTTCCCTTTTACAATTTCCTCTTCTAATTCTACTTCTAATAAGTAATTATAAAATTTTGTTATTTTTTTTTTGCCTGATCCTAATAAAATTTTATCTAATTGCTGGAGTTTATTGTTGATTCCAAATTCTTTCTTGTCCTGTTTATGTCTACTTTGAATTTGAAGATATGCCCACTGATCAATTTTTAGTCCCCGCTCTTGAAGTTCTTGCCGCGATTTCAAATTTCCTTGTGTATCCAATAGGTCCTTATATTTAATCATTTTAGTGATATCCAGATTACTTGAGTGAATCATCGCCTCTATTGTTGAGATCTAAATTGGTACTTTTAAATAATGTTTTTTCCGTATTTTCTTCCAGTTAGTTAATAATGAGTCTCTGATTAGGTGTCTGTAGAAATATTTCTGGCTAGTTTTCCCTACATCCCATAAAAAAGCATGCCACCCCCTCTGCAAATCATAGACTTCTAAAAATAATATTCTCTTGTTAGTTAAATTCACCCATTCCTTCAACCATACTAAAGAGGCAGCAATATAATACAACTCCCAATTTGGAAGTGCCAGCCCTCCCCTGCTCTTCATATCCTGCATTGCCTTTAAATTTATTCTAGGTTTTTTCCCTTGCCAAATAAATTTAACAGTTATTTTATTAAGTTCTTCAAAAAAAAAAAATTGTATACTTTAATTGGGATCATCTGAAATAGATATAGAAATTTTGGAAGAATATTCATTTTAATGGCAGAGATCCTGCCTAATAAGGAAAGTTGCAGCTTACCCCACGTTTCTAAATCCTATTTTACCTGTTGCATCAATTTATCATAATTATTTTCCTTAAGTGTCTTACAATGTGCTGTCAACCATATTCCTAAGTATTTAGCTTTCTTTATCACTTGTATTCCCATAACTTCTTCTAGTTCTATATTCTGTTTTTCTGTTAAATTTTTAGTCATTAATTTTGTTTTCTTCCTGTTAATTTTAAGTCCTGCTACTGCTCCAAATTGTTCTAATTCATTCATCAATTTTTGTCCTCTTTCTATTGGTTCCTCAATGAAAAAAATCATATCATCCGCAAACGCTTGCAACTTATATTCTTCTTTCTTAACCTTTTATCCTTTTTTATCTGGGTTCTGTCTAATTCGCATTAATAATGTTTCAAATGATAATATGAAGAGCAGGGGTGAGAGTGGACAGCCCTGTCTGACTCCTTTTTCTATTTTTATTGGGCGGGTATATTCCCCATTTATTAAAATATTAGCCTGTTGTGTATCATAAATAGTTGTTATAATGTTTTCAAATTTGGTGCCTAAATTCATATTATAATTTTTTTGGATTAAAAATTGCCAATTTAAATTATTGAAGGCCTTCTCTGCGTCTAAAAACATAAGTGCAATTTGTTTTTCGGAGTGGGCTTCATAAAATTCTAAGACATCTAGTACTATTCTTAAGTTGTTCCTAATTTGTTTGGTCGGGAGAAATCCATTTTGATCTTCATGTATATGCACATTTAATATTCTTTTTAGTCTATTTGCTATAATAGAAGTAAACATTTTATAGTCAGTGTTTAAAAGTGAAATCAACCTATAATTGTTTAAATATCGGGGATCCGAATCCTCCTTCGGGATCAGCAAAATCAATGCCCCCCTCCATGAGTCCGGCATCCTGGCTGCCAATAAGACATCATTGAAAACTTCCACCATAAGAGGTTCAATTTGTTCTGCAATTGCCTTGTACAACTCCCCTGGAATCCCATCTGGCCCTGGGGCTTTATTGTTTTTCTGGTTCTCGATTGCTGATTTCAATTCCAACCAAGTGATGTCTTTGTTTAATAGTTCTATCATTTCTTCCCCAATTGCTTTATCCTTCACTTCATCTAAATAGTTTCTTATTCTATCCTCATTAACTTCTTTCTTTTTATATAACTCTTCAAAATACTTATGGGCAATTTCTTTTTTCTGTTCTATCTCCTGTTGTATATCCCCTTTTCCATCTATTAGCTGGTATATCAATCTCTTTTCTTTCCTTTTTTTTAGTTTGTAAGATAGCCATCTTCCTGGCTTATTAGCATGCTCAAAATAAGTTTGTCTGGTCGTATTCAAATTTATAATCATATTCTCTTGTTCAATTCAATTCAATTTATGTTTAGCTATTATTATCTGATTTTGCAATTTTGAATCCTTTGGGGTACTCTGTAATTGAATTTCTAGTTCCTTAATTTTTTGTTGTAATATATTTTGCTGGGCATATTTTTCCTTATTCCTCTTGGCATTATAAGAGATTGTTATACCTCTTATTACTGCCTTCATTGTATCCCACATGTTTTGTTTCATAGTTACTCCATTATCATTTTCCTTTAAGAAATAATTTAATTCCTCCTTGAGTTTGTTAGTATATTCTTTTTCTCTTATTAATTGAGCATTTAACGTCCATCTTTTCTTTGGTTTTTCCCTACCCTTCCATATTATCTGAATTGGATTATGGTCTGCCCATTCATTAGGTAAAATTTCAATCCCTTTTATCTCATTTGCTATTTCCCCATTCATCCATGCCATGTCGATTCATGTCCATATTTGATGGGGATTTGAGTAGAATGTGAATTGGTGTTTTTTTTTCGGGATGTAATCTTCTTCATACATCAATCAAATTTAACTCCTTCATCATTTCCCTACATATGTTGGGAAGCTCTCTTTTTCTCCCTTTATTCTTCCCTCCATTACTGTGGTCTTTTTGATAATCAGCAATAGAGCTGAAGTCTCCTATGATACAAATATTTCTTTTTTCCAATCCTACTATTTTTCCATAAAGATGCTTAAAAAACTCTTTTTGATCTCCATTCGGGGCATACATTACCACTAAGAAAATTGGGATAGCATTAATCCAGATCTGCAAAACCAGAGTTCTTTCCTCAGAATCTGACCATATTAAATCTGCTTTCAAATCCTCTTTTACATATACTGCAATCCCTTTCTTTTTTCCTGTGTTTGCTGGTGTGGTAAATAGCTAATTTCAGACATTCTTCGGACATCTGTTTCCTTTATATGGGTTTCTTGTAGGCATATTATATCAGCATTTTGTTTGATTAGTTTAGCTAATATCCTTTTCCTTTTTATTGTCGAGTTTAAACCATTTATATTAATTGATAGTAGTTTTTCTTCTTCTTCCATTTAATTAATTCTGTTTTGCTCTTTGTCTTGTAATGACTCTGGTCTTTCCTTGTGCCTGAAGATGTGTAGTTTCTTCTCTCTCCTGATGTAAATGAGTATTTCCTTGATTTCCTAAAGTTCCATCTTTATTTTTGTGATAACCTTGATCTTCCTGGGAGTTTGTTTCCAGTTCCTCCTTACTGCTCTGCTCTTCTGGACCTACCAGTCGCTCATAGAATTCCTGGGCGTTTTCCATGGAATCTATTTTAATTTTCCTTTTGTTCCAAGACACTAACATCCCCTCTGGGATTAGCCATTTAAATGTGATTCTTTTCTGATTTAAGTAAGCTGCTAAGAACTTGTAGTCTTGCCTTTGTTCTCTTACTCTTCTTGGTATTTGTTTGAGAATCAAGACTTCTTTACCTGTGTATGTGATTGTTTCATCTCTGGACATCCTATATATGATATCCCGGACACTCCTTCTTGTAAATCGTATATGGACTTTTCTTGGGCATTTGTGGCATCTCGCATAATTAGTGCTAACCCTATAAACTTCATCAAACTCCCTTAAGATGTCATCTTTATCCTTTTTCAATAATCCAGCCAGTATTTCCACCATTAGTTGTTCCAGGTCTTCTTCTTTGGATTCCACTACATTTTGGAATTTCTCTAGGTAGACCAGTGAGTCTTCCATTTCTTTACTTGCATTCTTTAATTCTTCATCTACCCTTTCTAATTTCCTTTCAATTCGTTCAGTCCTTTTCTCTACCTCTTTTATTGTTGCTTCATTTTTCTCCAAGGCCTGCTGTAATATTCCAACTTTGTCCTCTACTTTAGAGATGTCCACTTTCATTTCTGCTTTTAATTTCTCCATCTCATCTTTTAGTTCATTGATATCTGCTCTCGTCTCATTATGGTTTTTCATCATTGTTTCTTGCAGCTTTGTCATCAATTCCTATAAAGTCAGCAAAATTGATTGGATGTTGGCATTCGAGATATTGGCTTGTTTCTCCACTGGTAATGTTTCTTCTATGGTTTTTTGTGCCATGAGCAAAGCTGTTGTTAATGTCGGGGTGACCTTTCTTCCAGTTTTCAGAGCTGTAGTAGTTGTGGAAGTCATTTATTTTAAGATTTGTTTCTGTTGATGAACTATATTAATTATATTATCCCAAATGAACATTCAGTGATATAATCTCTGTATTAGGATTGACCGGTATCTAATTACTTAATCTATCTATCTGCTGGGTAGCTGTGTTCTTGACTGGAGTATATATATTATTTTAGATCCAAATTCTAAATCACATGTATAATTTTGTAAGGTCTATGCTCAACCCCTATACTTCACTTCATGTAATAAATATATATATATAATAAATATTATATCAAATCCAAATATATTTAAATATTATAAATATATATGTGTATTTATCTAACCTTATCTTAAATATTAAATATTCTTAAACACAAACAATATTACATTTGTCCCAAGTAGATTAATTGTAGTCACACAATAAATTGTAATATTAATATATGAAATCCTGTACTTATTAATTAAATAGTACTTAATGTTCTTACTATTTTACCTATATATCTAGTCAGAGTATAACTATTACTATTATTAATAAATCAATTAAATCAATTAATTCAATTATTTAACAATCTAATACAACAATCAATATTCCTTTACTCAGTATGCATATTTATAATCATTATAAAGAGAGAATGAGAAAGGAGAGATAGTTCATCATAATGCCAAATAGTAAGGAAAAAAGAAGAAAAAAATTGAACAAATGTATACAGAGAAAGGGGAATAAAAAAAGGGGGGGAAAATGAATTTTGAAGTAAGTTTTTAGTTTTCCGTCTCTAAATTTAAGAGCTTTCACTCCAAACGCACTGGAAGTGGGGAGGTAAAAATGCTGAATAATGACTGCAATTATGCGGTATCTCCATTCATTCAGAAGCTTCCAATTTTGCTTTTTATCTTAACATTCTTAAATTCAATTTTCCTGATTTTCTTCAGATGGAACCACCTCCTCAAATAGATCAGTATTCTCCCAAAGGTCTGTTAAGTGGTTTATATCAGTAATATTGTTATGATAACTTCAGGGTTTCTAAGTATCGCCTATGGCGCCACACTGTCTCTTTTCCATCAGCTTCGATCTTCTTCCCGTCTCCGCTTTAACAAAGTCTATCAGAATAAAGATCAAATGCAATAGTCCGAATCCTCCACAACTTCCAGACTCTTTCCAGACGCTAGTCTCCCAACCTCATAAACTTCCCTTTTTACTCATTATTGTCCTCACTCTCTCTTCTGTCTGCCAAGCCCTTTCATTTCACTTGTCTCGAATCCGCTTTCTGGTGCTTTCTTTTAGGGCTCCAGACAGACACTTATAACAGCCTTATACAAGTTTATGACTTTCCAATCCTCCTCTCCGCTGCTAATTTTCTCTAACACACTCTTCCCCAATGATCTCACAAACTGTCACTCACTTGCTTCTTTACATCAGTGGCAGTCCGGACTTTGGAGCTGCCATTAGTAGGAGGCTGTTTCTTGCTTGTTGGGCTCTGGAGGGCTCCTCTTCACTGCAGGGGGATTGCCTTCCCCACACTGCAGCCCAAGTCTTCCCCGCACCAGCATGAATCTCTCCAGGACTCGAGCACCCTCAAAGGATTTTACCAACCGCAAAAAGAGATTAACTGAAACCATGGACGGGCTTCTGCATCTCTGTTCATCCTTGCCTTGCCACCGGAATTTTAATTTTAGAAGATTATTTTGAGATATAATTTTTGTATATAATGTTTTACCTTACTTGTAAATACAATAGTAGATTTACCCCAGATCCAAAAACAATACTTTTAATCTTCTCAAACCTTTGCCTTCTGCTTGATTGGCTAGCTTACTTGTTAATTATTCTAAACTTTTTTCCTGAAATATTCCTTTTCTTTTTTTCTTGTTCATTTCAGCATAATAAGCAGAAAGAGAAGCAGCACTCTCATGACTAACTAAACAATTTGCCACCCCCTTTCGTCTTTTTCTTAATCAATATGTCTTTAATACAAGCAAAACTATGAATTATTAAGTTTTATCCACATTTACTTAATGATAAGAAATTTATAGGATGAAAAATTTAAATGGAAAAGGCCTTTGAGGAGTTAGAAGTTACCTTTGAGTTGAAGACAAAAGATCTAAGTTTAATAATTCTTTTTAAATATTCTATGCACTGGTGAGAAAAATCTAGATGTCCAAAAGGCTTACAAAGCTCAAAATATTATGCTTTAAGAAGATATGAATTTGTTTATTAATATATTAAACCAAATCACAAAGGCTTTGGGGAAGAAAACTGTCAGACAGTCTTGGTTGAAGAATTGGACCAGGATTGGAGAGACTCCAAGTCACTCCACTCATGAAAGCCCCCTAAGAATATTTTAAGTCATTCACTCTCAGCCCAAGCTATCTCACAGAATTATTGGCAGTAAAAATGGTAGGAGAGATTCAGATGTATATTACCCAGAGTTCCTGGGAAAAAAGGAGGGATATAATTCTTACAAATAAATAAAATAAATTTTCAACTGTAACAGGATAGTGGGTAGAAGAATGCTCAGTAAGAATGCAAGGGGCGACAAGATGAAAGAGCTCAACAAAATTTAAAAACTGAAGCCTGAGGAAAGAAAGCTGGATGGAAAAGTATGCACTTCTACGCCCACAAAAATGTTAGGATAAGAGTATATGCCAAGTTAAATTGCTGTGAAGACTTACTTCCTTTGTAAAGCTACTTGCCAGCTTGAAATAAGAAAGGCTGCAGATGTGCTAAATAGTATGTGGGTCCCAATTTCTACTTTCCAAGATCAGGACAGTAAAAAACAAACTAGTTCTTGCCTTGCTCAGCAGTGCGGGTTGATCCATTTCCATGTGTCCCGCCCTTCCGTTCCTCACACAGCCTGTTACTCGACCACAAAGAGCTGCTGCCCAGCACATTAGATCACAATGAATCACTGGCTGACCTCTACCTTCTGGAGTGTTCAGTTTCTAATTTTATGGCCTGTATCAACCAGATTATTGAATCCAGATGCCTGTGAAATGTAGCCATCTAGCACAGAAATCCAACCCACATGGAGTGGAGCTTTAAGAGCCAGGCTAGAGTTTATAGATGTTCACTTTTCATAAACCAAATCCTTGGCCAGGAGGCAGAATCATGCATCTCCTTCCTTGCGATCATAGTTACTGATAATACACTACAGAAATACACTGATCTGGGTCAGTAAAGGATCCAATAAAGATTCTGGGGCTTAATATTTCTTATTTCTGTGAATCCACAATTAATCTTTGAGTTGGACAGCATATAGCATAGCTGTTTCTGATACTATTACACAGTTGTAAGATAGACTGCTACTCTTCAGTAAATAATCATATGAGATTCTAGATCTGTCAGCTCAGTGCAGTGGTTTTCTTTGTTGATGCAGTTCATTTTTTAAGCCTGACTTTCTTTCAAGGCATGCAGGCCAAATAGCTATATTGTCCCCAGTTTTATTCTATCCTTACAGTCCTTTGAACAGGATAAGGCTGAATGGTATAGCTTGCCTTGTGAGCTTCATGGCTAAGTATGGGATCATTGAGCACTGGTCTGCATGAACTAACATTTAACTACTCACATAATCAGACAGGCTCTCTCTGGCAGGTTTTAAACCATAAATTATTTTTCCTGAACTCAGCAGGATTAATGAACCTATTAAAAATACATTCCGCTTGATGTGTAAAAATGAGCTTCTACCCATTGGGTGGATATGATTGGAATGAAGAGCCAAACTAAGCAATAACTTGCTGTGTTAATTTTGATCAGCTAGTTTTGGTTGCAACTGCTCTGCCAAGTCCATGCTGAGTTTAGACTTGTGGAGGAGAATCTCAAATCAGCCTCTTATCCCATGTGAAGGCTCAAGCAAGGAAGAGTTTTGAAATATCAGAGTTTCTAAAATAATTATTTTTAATCAGTCTTGCCCCATCCTGGTGCTTTCCAGATATAATGAAATTCAGCTCTTATAATTCCTTACCAGCATTGCAGAAGACACAGTCCATCATGTCTGGAAAGCATTAGATCTAGAAGGACTGCTTTATATTATAGTATCCTATAATCTACAGCAAGGGTGCCAACTTTCAGTGGTTTGAAGACTACATCAGATTTTGCCAAGATGTCAAGGGAGGGTCACCACAATCCAAAACTAGGTGTAGCCAGAATACCAATTAGTCCTGGTCTTTTTCAAAGGCTAGAATTTTTAAGGGATGAAAGGTTAAGCACCTTAAAATCATCCCATATTTCACAACCAGTTTGAGCCAATTTGTTCAGCAACTATTGAGAAAAACTATATAACCATATGTTAAATCATATATGTATGCAATCACTGATTTTGGTTTATATCAGTTAATAATTGTTGCCAGTCAATAATAAATTGCACTGATGGCCTCTTTGAGGAAAAAATTTATCCATTCCCACTAATTACATCACTTGCCATTAATATATAGTAAAGGATGTTCCTTTCTCACTGGTTTCATGTTTCAGCAGCAAGGTGAGTCACTTGTAGTAGCTTATTCTTTGGTTAATCTCTATTTCTATTTCTAATTATTGATGCATTCCTGCTCCTGAATCATCTTTTATCCTGATTGCTTATTAGACTTAACTCTTGGTTTTCTTTCTGAGGCTTTTGGTTCATTCTTTAATGTTGACTTTGATGTCAACTCCACTCAAATTCCTGTTCCCCTGCCAAATAACCAATAATAGTATCAAATATGGAGCTGATCAGAATTTCAAGGCTAAAATAAGGATCTCTTTTGAACTTCTAGCATTGCCAATATATAATAATCCAGATTTTTCTTTTAAAGCTGAGTAGAAGTACATCTCCCTGTACACTCAGTTATCATTAACCAATGAATACTGTAACCATTTCCATGCAAGTAAATTTTTTAAAGAAAGTTAATTTATGTTAATATATATCCTGATTCAAAAAATGCTGGTGCACACAGTTTCTTAAAATCTTAGTGATGTTTGGTGGACCTAAAACATTTTGTTTCTCATAGCGTCCAACCAAATGTCTCTGTGATGCTCACCAACCAACAGAGGAATGCTCTGTTGAGGGCTATCAGTTTTGAGACATTGTTACAGCATGCCTCCAGATATTGTTTGCATAGCATAATGGCAGGGGAGCAGTAACAACTATGTCAACAAGACATAGTTGCTATTGCTCACATAATTACTACTGTTCCCCTGCCATTATGTACACAATATATGAAGGAATGCTGTCCCTCATCCCAGAAGTAACACTGTCTCCAAATTGATAGCCCTTGGTAGATCTTTCTTCTGTGAATTTATGCAACTTACTTTTAAAGCCATCCTTGTTGGCCATCCATCATTGTATATGTAAATTCCACAGGTTAAGTATGCACAGTGTGGAAAAAGTACTTTATTTGTCTGTCCTAAATCGATCTGAATCAGCTACCTTGGATGATCCCTGATCCTAGTGTTTTTTTCCATGCAAGGGTTTAGGCATCTTATATTCTCCCCCACTCACTAAATAGTCCCTAATGTTCTTGTCTTTTCTCACAGGAAAGTAGATTGAACCTTCTAATCTTTTTGGTTGCTTTCATCTGAACCTTTTCTAACACTATTATACCTTTTTTCAAATGTACTCATCAGAATTTTCAGGAAACACTTTACCTTTAGGGGTCCAATAAAAAGTAATGCCTCCATTTCTGTAGGGTTTTTGTTTGTTTGTTAATATAGGGATATTTTAATAAATGACCCAGGAAAGTAATCCGTGAAATGAGATCTTTGGTTTCTTATATTTGCCTCACCACATAATCACCACCTTTTACTGCACAATTCTGCCAACAATTGATAAGCTTCATAAAGCTGTCAGAAAAGAACTTCATACTCTGTTTCTTCAGTCAGCTCTTCAGAGTCTTTCTCATTTCTTTATTTGAGCCATACAGATGCTCTCAAAGATATTTCCTTTAATTTGGGAGAAAGCATGGGCTTAATTTGGACTTTATGGCAAATGGGATAACTTCACAATTACTACTTGGGTGGCCTGTGGGATGCGAGGTTGAGCATTGTCAAGTTGCAGCAAAATTTCCTTCTTGTAGTTTTGAACTCTGCCTAAACATGGTTTCATAGTTTTAAGTGTTGCCATTTAGAGTTGGTAGTGGTGCTAGGTTCAAGGAAATCCATGTATAGTAAAAAATATTATGTGCATCCTCCAAAAAATGTTACTATGAGTTTTCCTGTTGAAGCCTGGGCTTTGATTTCCCCACCCCCATAAGTAAAACTTTGTTATGGTATTCCATGAAGTGATGCTTCATTTCTGGATCATAATGTTGAGGCCATATTTTGTAAGCTTAACAATGCTGTGAAGAAATTTCTCACTTTCATTCTCATAGCATTTCAACTATTGAAGCTTCCATCTCCTCTGTCAGCATATAAGGAATCTGTCTTGCAAAAGCTTTCCAACACTAGAAAACATGAATAATGTGGCACAGACGACCAAGCTTGTTATCATTTTCCCCATTCATGTTCCTCCAATCTTCATCCACCTTTCTCATGTAAAATGTATTAGTTGCTGTCACAGGCTTCATTCCTGATTACACAAATCAGCTCTTACTTGTTCAGCATTTTTAGGTTTATTTATTTATTTTGGCCTGGAGATGCACAGTACTGACATCCATACATTCATCACCATAAACAACCTGCATTCAGTGGTGGATTTCTGGCATTCAAAAATTTAATCATGGTGCTTTGCTAAAAACACGCTGACAAGCACTCACTGTAGACTTTTATTTCATCAACAACAGCAGCCCAATCTATTCTCACAGTAATTCCCTGCCAATTGAAATGAACAAACAGGTGCTAAAGAATGTATCAGAACTTCTAGCAAAACTTCTAGTAGTGCCATCTGTCAGTGACTTACAACACTGGAGTCATTACATTTCATTCAGCCCTTATGTTGAATGAAATACTGGCAGTTTCATTCCCAAGATGCCTACTATCTTTCTCCAGTGGAACAAGCAAAAATTATGGATGCTGCAGGTTGTGAAAAGAATGAAGCACAAAGGCTTAAAAACACAATTTATCCCCTCCCCCCCTTTTTCCCCCTGTTAAACAAGGAAGCCACACAACCATAATTCTACTCATGGCTTTCTTCCTTCCAAAAATGAAATAATTTTCCAGATGTTAGACTAGCAGCCATCGTATGAAATTCTGTCTTTTTCTACTCAGGGTTTCTCTATATTATACATAGATACTATATGTAATGCATACATATAGATAGATAGCATTACATAATATATTCTCTATATTATGTTCTATATTACACTCTTCTAGATGAGCAAAAACAATTCCTAACATGACTAAAGCAGGTTTTGAAATGAGCCTGAGGTCTAGCATGCAAGAATGGGAGGATGAGATGACAATGTTGGAAAATGGGAAGGGAAGGGGAGGCAAGGAAAAGCCTTTGATTTCAAAAGCATGCCAATTTTTTCCTGATGAAATTTTGGGGGGGAAGGGAGTAGAGAGGAAGGAGAGAGAAAAGACAAATTTTAAAAATTGTTGCATACCTTCTACTTCCTTTAAGCCTGCCTTGTATTGTAGCAAAGATTTGAAAGAAATGTCTGCAAATTCCAGACCTCAGGGACTAGATTTTTTTAAAAAAAATATGTAGGTAATTTCAAGTTTACCCTTCCAAGGCCAGAAAATGGATGGAAATCCATTTGGCTGAGCCAAAAAGAATGAATGCAAGCAAGGTGCCTCCAGAATTTGTATAAAGTTATGATTTTTAAAGATTTTTAAAACTCCATTGTAAACACTGAATATCAGATAGTCACAACTCAAAAGAAGTTAGAAATAAGGATGATGGGGAAGTTCTTACATTTTCTTCATTCAATTTGGCATGATGAAGTTATGGCCACCATTGAAAGAGAAAGATCTGAAAGTAGTTGGTCCTATCCAGATCGGTAGCAAAAAGGCTTGGTGACTTATCTTTCCTTTTAATTCAGAATTAGCAGGATATTTCAAAATGGAAGTTATCTAAGAAGCTACACTTTAGCAATTAAAAAGAGAAACGGCTTAGCTTTGAACTGTTTGGCATGCACTTGCTTGTACCTGCAGCCCTGATTTATTGTAGTGTTTGACTCCACACTGGGTTTAATGATGCTCCATTGCTCTTTCAATAATAAAAAGCAAGGTAAGGATTTTGCATCTGTGAGGAAAATTCTCTGGTGTCAAAATTGCGCACACTCTGCTAATGCTCAGAGGACTGGAAGAGGAGATGGATTCTACAGATGGACGGCTCATTGCCAAGCTGCAGGCTGATGTGAAACTGGAGCAACTTCCTTCTAATGGCTTCCTCTTTAAAAAGGAGGATAGTTAGGGAGGAATTTCTACCAAAGATGAAACTACAATTGTTGTTTAAAAATACAATAATGACATAAAATAAAATAAAAACATGCTGGAGTGAAAAGGCGAATGTAACAAAGTTTTAACATGACTGATTTGGTCATTCAGTCCAGGACAGTCCTGTCAAGGCTCATTTTCTGGAATTGTGGATAGATAGCAGGCTAAACAATCAATTCTAAAAATGGACAAATTATCTTCCTGATCTAATTCACATGTTTTACACATAAATCTATTCCATTTTCATATTAGCCTGTAATTTAAATCAACTCAGAATGTCACTACTGTGTGGTTTTTCAAGCATACTTTTTTGAAAGAACTGTACAAAATTAAAGGCTACATAGTCTTAAAAAGTTACATATTTTGTTTTACATTTTAAAAGACCTTGCTGGCATTCCATAAACCCTTAAAACATAGCTTTGTGACTGAATTTGGGGCCCCAGAGGTCTTGCAATGCCCTTACAATGTCTATGCTGATTTTTTGTTGGTGGTTTTATTTGTAAATAGGCTGTTGATTATATGTATATTGGGTGTTAGTTTCTCACTGTTATATGTTTTTATGACCTTTTAAACTGTCATTAGCCATTTAGAGCAGGAGTGTCAACTCGATTTCTTCAAGGGATGGATCAGCATTGTACTTCGTCAAAATGGCGAGAAACCCTTCCACCAAATGCTGCTGTTGAGCCCAACAAGAAAAGAAGGATATAATAAGCTTCTTATGTGAGTTGAGATTTGTCCCAAGTAATAATAAACTTTCTGGGTATGGTATGTTAATGTCTTTTTGCATCCAAATTCAAAATCAAGATTAGGTTTTCTACCTACACTGCTATTGATTCTTAGCTTCTATCTAGCTACAGCCTACAGCCTATCAACTCTGATTAATTTTCTGGGTTGCATCTCCTTTCCAAATGAGAGGGTATTAGCATGATCTCATGTGATCTGATACAAAATACTCTGGCTCCTGAAATATCATATAAAAATTGGCATTTTCTATAATTACAAAAAATGTGAACGATTATATACAAAACATATACTTAGCTCACTACAGCCTCAGTGATTTAGCTGTATTACTGCAAATGAGGTGAATATGCATCAAGAGTTTGTATAGTGAAACTGAAGTACAAAATTCATACTCCAGGCATCCATTATTAATATACAGAAAAATACTGTGTGCATTTATTTAGGCCCATTACATGTAGTGAGTCTTGCTTCAGAATAAGTTTGCATAGTATGCCAGTTTCAATTAACCCTATTAAGCCCATTTTGGAACTGCTAGCTGGCAGGAATGACAACAGGATTTAAACCCACCAAAGAAAAAGGTGCAGGGATTGTTTTTAAAAAATGCATTTATAGTGAATGGTTTCATTTAAAGTACCTGACTTTAATACAGAGAGTTTCCCCTGAGGTTGGAGTAGGCAACTTGTAGCCCCCCCAGAAGTTTTGGATTACAAATCCCACGCACTCGATTCATTGGCCTTGCTAGCTGGAATTCCATAAATTGTTATCTGAATCACCAGGAGGGCAACAATTGCATATCCTTTTCCTAGAATATGTTGCTGAGAGTTTGTGACATAAATCTCACCTTTGGGATCATGGATGAAAGGTTTCAATGCAGTACAAATGGCCAAGTCCCTGAAGAATTACTGAAAAAGGTATAGTTAGCTGAAGTGTGCCCTTGGCTAACACCGTTAATCAAATTACACTTCCTGGGAGGTCACACACAGATATAAATGAGCTGTTCTTATTCTTGTAAAATCTCACAGGAGAGTTTTGTTTCAATTCCCAAACACCAAAACTCCTGATCTCCCCATTTGCAAACAACCACACCTTAGCCTGTGTGGGGTAAAATCTGTAAACAAACTGCAGCCTCTTCTATCAATATTTAGTGTATATTTAGCACACTTAGTCCCTGGCATTATTAGCATTGAAAAATAGATGGGAGAAAGGTGCTTCTTTGCAAAGGATTTACTGCAGTCACTTGTGCATGAATTCCTTCAGTGTAGTAGTAATAAATCATGAGTGATGCCTGGAATTCTTTTCAATAAATCATTTAAGGACAATTCAACTTTCTTGGTGACATTGTAGGTCCACATTTACTTGTTCTTTCCCATGTTGCAGAACAAGAGGGGAGTCCTTAAATATAGAAAGAGTATCTGATGGGGCTTATAATCCACTTAGCTATGTGCTAGAGAAACTCACCATATGCTTCTTCTGCACACAGAGAGATGTTTCCATTGCTGCTCTTGTACGATATTAGCATACTCCGAAACCCTCGCAACCGATTGGTCCGGACAAGCGAAGATATGATTGGTCGAAGGCTCGGCCATGATTGGAGCACTAGGAATCTACCGCAATTGGCTGTGCCGATCGCGGGAGATTCAAAGTGCTGCCATTAGCCACCGAGCCGCAAGCCAGCCCTATATGAAGGGCTGCCGCAGCTCGCATTCCCGGACTATTCTCATGCCTAATAAAGAGCTGAAATCACTTGAATGGTCTTGCGTCTCTGTTGAACCAATCCGCCTCAGATGTAACACTGGTGACGAGGGTGGGAACGTGAGACAAGGAGACCATCCAGCACATGGCGAGGCGGCACGCAGCAGCAAGCAGAATGACCGGAATCAACTCACTACCCGCTTCCTTCAACCCTGCTACCGAGGACTGGGAATCCTATACCGATAGGTTCCAAATGTTCCTCGAGAGTAGCAATCTTAAAGATGCCAATGGCCACAAGAAACGAGCCGTGTTTCTCACACACTGCGGGACCGCAGTGTTTAAAATGGCCAAAGCCCTGGCCAAACCAGAGGACGTCAAGACGATGGAGTGGGGCGATCTCAAGCCCCTGCTGCAGAACCACTACACCCCCATCGTGCCCATCCTTATCCGGCAGCACGAGTTCTACAGGTGGGATCAACACGAGGGCGAGGGGCTTGGCGATTTCATAGTGGCACTATGAGACCTGGGCGGTCTGTGCGAGTTCGCTAACCTGGACGAGGCACTGCAAGACCGCGTCATCCTAGGACTCTGAGACTCTGTCCTCTAGAGTTGAATCATGGCAAAGGGGAACATCTCCCTCACTGATGCCCTCACCAAGGCCGCAGCAGCTGAAGCGGCCAAGAAATCAGCAGCTCGGATGCGGCAATTGAACATCATGCCACGACCAACAGCCGGAGAAACAACATCAACCCCCCCAGAGGCAACCAGAAACTGACCATCGAGACACAACCATGCACCACGGCAACATCGACTCCTTCTCGGAAACCAAGGATGAGGAGGAGGAAATCCACCGCCTCCAATCAGTGCGGGAGCCACGGGGGGCCCGAGGTCATAAGTCGAGGTTCCAGTGTGCCGGCTGCGGTGGTGATCACCCCCGGTCGGACTGCCGTTTTCTCGACGCCATTTGCCGGCATTGCGAGAAATGGGGACACATCGCCAAGGTATGCCAGAACAAAAGACACTACAGCCCGCGATGATGAGAAGGCAGCCCTCGACGGAGAGAGAGCACCCCCACCAGAAACCGCGATCGCCAGATGGAGAATCGATGGAGCTGAGAAGGTCAGAACAGGTGACTCCAGGAGACAAGACAAAGGGAGGAAACACACCAAACCGTCGTCATTGGCCACTCCTCCACAAGCGACGCCAGGAAGGTATACGTGACAGTGGGAATAGAAGATCAACCATGTGAAATGGAGGTGGACTCCGGGTCCTACCTCTCAATGGTCTCCTGGCACACACTCAAGCGTCTGGTTCCCGCCATCCGCCACCATGAACTGGAGGACCAAACACTAACCCTCAAAGACTACCAGGGGAATCGAATCCCTGTAGTCGGCAGGGGCCATTTTAAGGTCACCTTCAAGGGCCACACAGAAGTGCTACCCCTGACGATCGTCGACCGCGATCGCCTGAGCCTGTTGGGACTCCAGTGGTTTGCACCCCTGGGCATCGAAGTAACCGGCATACACCACATCAGAGAGGCAGACTGGGAAGCGGCGCTCGTGAGGGACTTCCAGGAAGTCTTTGATGACAGCCTAGGTAAGTACGGGGGTCCCCTATCTCATTTAACATAGACCTGAGTATCGCGCCAATCCGCCTTAAGCCCAGGCGAGTGCCGTTTGCACTCAAGCCCAAGATCGATGAGCAGCTTGACAAGCTCATTGCACAAGGGGTGCTGGAAACAATCGATCATGCCCAGTGGGAGACCCCAATTGTCACCCCCATCAAGCCAGATGGGTCAGTGAGGATTTGTGGTGACTACAAGGCCACCCTAAACCATGCGCTCCAACAAAGCGCATATCCCATCCCAGTAGTCCAGCATCTTCTGCACTCACTGGGGGAAGGCCGGATCTTTGCAAAGCTCAACCTGGCACAAGCCTATCAGCAACTGCCGGTTGACGCCACAACAGCAGAAGCCCAAACCATCGTAACGCGCTGCAACCGGCTCCAATTTGGAGTCAGCGTGGCACCCGGGGTCTTCCAAAGCCTTATAGAAAGACTCCTCCAGGGAATAGAAGGGGTTGTGCCCTACTTTGACAATGTCTTGGTGGCTGCGAAAAATGAGAAACAACTAGAAGCCAGGTTGAGGGAGGTACTGCAGAAATTCAGAGACTCGGGACTTAAAGTCAAGAAAGGGAAGTGCCAGCTATGGGCCGAAAGGGTCGAATTTCTAGGGTACCTCCTAGACAAACAAGGGATTGACCCCACACAAAAGAAATTGAGAGACATAAGGGAAGCACCACGACCAAAAAACAAAACTGAATTACAGGCTTTCTTGGGACTGTTAAACTTTTACAATGTCTTCCTACCTCAAAAGGCGATCGTGGCGGAACCGCTACATAGGCTGCTAGATAAAACAGCCACCTGGACCTGGGGAGCACGGGAGGAGAGTGCCTTCAACAACACAAAGAACCTGCTAACATCCGACGCGGTACTAATCCAGTACAGCAAGACCCTGCCATTGACGGTAACTTGTGATGCGTCGCCATTTGGGATCGGCGCTATCCTCAGCCACCAGCTACCAGATGGGAGGGAAGCACCCATCGCTTTCTCATCAAGGACACTTTCAAAGCCAGAGCGGAACTACAGCTAGCTCGACAAAGAGGCCCTAGCAATCGTTGCTGGCGTCAAGAAATTTCACGAATACCTTTACGGTCAGACTTTTACAATAATCACGGATCACAAGCCGCTGCTAGGAATCCTGGCAGGAAACAGGGCCACACCGAACATTCTATCGCCAAGAATGACAAGATGGTCCGAATTCTTAGCAGCATACAATTACCAGCTGATACACTGACCCGGCAAGGACATCGCCCATGCAGACACCCTGAGCCGGTCACCCTTACCGGACTGGGAAGATGACCCGGCACCCACAACAGAGGTACTCCAAATAGAGACAATATCCAACCGACTCGTGACCGCGCCAGACATTGCCAGAGAAACAAATAAAGACAAACGGCTGGTGTGAGTCTTGAGCTGGGTGGGAAAAGGGTGGCCGGAAGGGGACATAGACAAACTATTCAGACCCTTCCGGAACAGACAAACTGAACTCTTTACCGAAAAGGGCTGCATACTTTGGGGGGACAGAGTGGTAATTCCGGAAAAATTACAGGAAATGGTATTGGGAATGTTGCATGCGGAGCACCCAGGGATGGTTAAGATGAAAAGCCTGGCCAGAAGCTACACATGGTGGCCAGGAATGGATAAACAGATCAAAACCTGGGTTGCCAAATGTAAACAATGCCAAGAATCCAGATCCAATCCGCCCGCCGCCCCAACCCAAGAATGGAAAAAACCAAGAGGTCCGTGGTCTAGGATTCATATAGATTTCGCGGGGCCAACCAAGGGACATATGTACCTTATTAGATGCTTACTCCAACTGGTTGGAGGTAAGCACCATGAAGTCAACCACGACGGAGGCGGTGATAAGGAAACTGAGTAAACTTTTCGGTATGCACGGCCTGCCAGACGTAATAGTGTCGGACAACAGACCCCAGGTCACTGCACTAGCATTTGAACAATTTCTGGCAGGCCAAGGGATATGCCATGCATTAACCGCACCGGCAAACCCGGCGGCGAACGGGCTGGCGGAATGCATGGTCCAATACACCAAGAAAGCCATCCAGAAAATTGAAACAGCCAATATACAGGACAAAATCAATAAAATGCTCCTCATTCAATGCATTACACCTAGCACAACCACAGATAAAAGCCCGGCGGAACTAATGATGGGCAGGAAACTATGTTCAACACTAGACAGAATGCACCCAACATATAACCCAGACAAACCCCCAGGCTTCTCCAGCAAACACAGAAAATTTAATGTAGAGGACCTAGTATACGCCAAAAATCTCACAGGAGAACTACTCTCGGTGCCAGCAACAATCACCCAGATAACCGGGCCCCTATCATACCGATTGGAAACAAGCAATGAGAAAAACTGGAAATGGCACATAAACCAACTTAGGTCAAGAATAGCCATCACCGCCAGCCAGACACCCGAACAAGAAACTAGAAGGGGGGGGATCAGCAAGCGATAGAGAAAGAACCGAAGGGAACCAATTAACACAAGCAGAACACCCCCCGCCTAGAATAGATAAACCAATAAACCGATGCTACTCACCTGTAGATGCAGAACCAATGGAACATGAAACCCCAGAATCTTCACCGGGAAGGAGCAGCCAAACCAGCTCACCCAGCCAGGAAAAACCTGCAGGAGCAGAAGCGGCAGCTCAACCAGCTCAGGTAGACCGGGAGGGAGCTACCAAGAAAGGCCCAGCTCAACGTTCCAGGCGGTTCCATCCCAAGGAACCGGAGCGACAGAGAAGGCATCCGAACTGGTCAACGACCACACCAGAACTGAACCGCACAGGTCAAGTAGGCAGGTGAGAAGCCCCGCCTACCTACGTGACTACATCACTACACACCACCGGACGAAACCAAGAGGGGAGGGGTGTATGATATTAGCATACTCCGAAACCCTCGCAACCGATTGGTCTGGACCAGCAAAGACCTGATTGGTCGAAGGCTCGGCCATGATTGGAGCACTAGGAATCTACCACGATTGGCTGTGCTGATCGTGGGAGATTCAAAGTGCTGCCATTGGCCGCAGAGCCGCGAGCCAGCCCTATATGAAGGGCTTCCACGGCTCGCATTCCCGGACTATTCTCATGCCTAATAAAGAGCTGAAATCACTTGAATGGTCTCGCATCTCTGTCGAACCGATCCGCCTCAGATCTAACAGCTCTGGCTAGCAAACCATAGTGCTACAACACATCTACTATTCCTTTTCCAAGTTTTGAAGGCTTATAGCAAGATGCCTTTAGAATAGGTAATGGAAGCCAAACATTTTCTATCCCTGCCCATCCTCGTTGGCTATCACTGAGATATTGTGTGACATTACAATTGAATGCCATGTTGCCATTAGGACAAACTGTGTTCAAGATGATGGCTTTTGGAATGGTACTGCTTCAAAACAATCATGTTTTTGAATCTCACTAGAATATGAGAAAGCTTCAGCAAAATTCACTGATTGCATGATAATTCTATTACACTTCAAATCAACATTACATTACATTGCATATTGCATATTGCATATTGCATATTGCATATTGCATATTGCATATTGCATATTGCATATTGCATATTGCATATTGCATATTGCATATTGCATATTGCATATTGCATATTGCATTACATTACATTACATTACATTACATTACATTACATGGATATGCATTCAAATATGATACATTAGCACTACTCATGAAATTTAAACAGCCTGAAATGGTGCCACCATATCTTGTGCAATGCTTACAAAAGTTAAAAATGTTCTGGTTCTTCTTTGACTCTGCCTTACAAGCTTTCATTTATAAAGAATGCAAAGGAAGCATAATTCCTTTTCAGTGCGATGTTCCACTGGAATTGTTTGAAACAGAACCGATAAAATGTCATCCAGACAGCTACCTATGTAAAATGTTATACAGATACTTGAAGGTCAAACATATGTATGTATGTATGTATGTATGTATGTATGTATGTATGTATGTATGGTATTCAGCTTTGTTCGGGTATTTTCCCACGTCATTGTAGTTGTGCTTTTAAAGTTGTAGCAACGTTTCGACAGAATCTCATCTGCCATCATCAGGCTTCTGTATTGTGATGATGGCAGATGAGATTCTGCTGAAACATTGCTGCAACTTTAAAAGCACAACTATAATGACGTGGGAAAATACCCGAACAAAGCTGAATGCCATACATGTAAGTACTCACGAAAACTTAAGAAAACATATATATATAATAGCATCCTCATAGTATTTCCCATTACATTATTACATTAAAATATTAATTGTATTACAGTAGTTGAATCAGTGCTGTGAGATGTCAGCCAGAAATAGTCCAGGATGGAAGAATAATATCATTTTTTCCCCTCCCCTTCTTTTGTCTCCTTTTCCCTTCCTTTCCTTTCTCTTCCCTTTCCTTTTTTTTTTCCTCCTGCACTGATATTTTTGATAATGGAAGAAAATTGTGACAGGGTCAGAGGCAAAGTCAATTTTTTATTCCTGCTAACAGCTATTCAGACTACTGCAATCTTTGTGGACTTTTTCCGTATCAATTCCTCCAAGATCACTCTAGAGAAGACACCCAATCCAGCCTGGCAGCTACAATAACTAGGTGGTGGATCCTCTGAAAGCTGCAAAAAGGTATGAATCTTTCCATGATTAATTGGTGATGAATATTTCTGCATTTCACTCTGCTCTTCTTTGGATTTCAGCATTTTCTCAAAGTGCCTAAAAGGTTAAGCAACATTCACTTGTCTGGAAGTAAAGTAAGTCATGTTTCAGTTGCTGGATTAAACCCAACCAACAGGTTGAAGTTGTGGAAGAAAATGAAGAGCAGCCACAGAGCCTGCACATATTAGATTACTTACTCAACTTAGTTCAGACATTTAGAGCAAAATGAGCATTGTTCCACTTTGTACCACTATGCAGTTAATCCAGTAATATATCAGAGTTTAATACAAGCACAGGTCAAAAGGCAAAACAGGAGGCACTTGGACAAAAATGCCTTTTCCCCTGCCCTAAATCATAATTCAGCATTCTCTGATTCCATTCAAATTGAATGAAAGAATAATGAAACTAGCAAGCCATAAACTGCTAATTTGCAATCTTATTCTGCATTTTAGGGTTTTGTTTCTGCTTTCTGCTTTCTTTTAAAAAAGCAACATACTGCTTATTGTGGTCATTGTTGCAAACTCTATATAAACATTATCCTTTGGGGGAAAAATATTGGGAAATTCCCATATCTGAAAAAAAAAAATGGTTTGGGGTGAGGAAGGAGAGATGGAGAGAAAGAATTGTATTCTTTTTTTTTTTTTTGAAAAAGATTTTATTAATTTTCTACAGACAAACAAAACAAACAAAACATAAAAACATCAACTCTCATATATACATCAAGTGTGTCAGTTGGTTCATCATTTTTGTGCATTCGTTCTGTAGTCTCAATTACAATTATGTTACATAACAACTCATATTGTCAATCCAAACTTATATATCCCAATATCACTTTAAAAAAAAGAAGTTTTTGACTCTATTTTTAATCATTCATGCTTTATGAGCTAACAATACCTTAAACCAATTTATTCTATAACAAATCCTATCCTCATATCATATCAATCCTTAAAAAACCTTTTATAAATATAATGTCAAATAACAAAATAATAGCAAAACATTCTAACATTCTAAATATTCTATTGTCGTATTTTATCATCTAGCCATTTATAAAAAAGATCCCAAATTTCATAAAATTGTTTATCCTCTTGCTCTCTAATTTCAAATGTCAATCTGCTCATCTCAGCACATTCCAATATTTTCTTAATAATTTCTTCCTGTAATGGTATTTTCTCATTTTTCCAATTTTTAGCAAATACAATCCTAGCCGCTGTTAATACATTTACAATCAGGTATTTCAAATCTTTACTATACATATCAGGTAAAATTCCCAATAAGAAGATCTCCGGTTTCAAGTCTATATGTTTCTTTGTCATTTTTTCCAACCACATGTGAATTATAGTCCAATATTTTCTAGCATCCTCACAAGTCCACCACATATGGTAATACGAGCCGGGTATCTGATGACATTTCCAACATTTTTCAGATTTGTTCTTGAACATTCTTGCTATTCTTGTCGGAGGAAAGTACCACCTATAAAACATCTTATACAAATTTTCTTTATATGCTGTTGACATTGTCATTTTATAATTTTGAGACCACAATTTCTGCCATTTCTCTAAATCAATCCCATGTCCAAAATTCTTCCCCCAAACAATCATAGTTTCTTTAACTTGTTCTTCCTCCAATTTAATTCCCAGTAAATAACCATATAGTTTTTTAATCACCTTCTCATCAGTACCCATCAAAATCTTATCTAAATCAGTCTGTTTATCATAAAATCCCTCCTTTTTGGAATCTTCATCATACCTCGAATGTATTTGTGCATATGAAAACCAATTCATCTTTATACCTTGTTCCTCTAGGTTTTGGATCGATTTAAGTTCACCCTTTTCATTTAAAAGTTCCCCATATCTAACTGTTTGTTCCTTCTTGTAGATATAGGATAGGAAAATGCTTCAATGGTTGATAACCAAACTGGAATTTTCAAATAACATTGTCTTTTTATCTTCTCCCAATTCAACCACAAAGACTCCCGTACATAATGTCTTCGAAAATAACCCTGTGTTTTAGTTCCCTTATACCATAAAAAAGCATGCCAGCCCAGCAGCAAGTCATGCCCTTCTAATGTCAACAACCTATGTTTCCTTAATGTTATCCATTCTTTCACCCACATCAAACTTGCAGCTTGATAATACAATTCCCAATTAGGCAGGCCAAAACCTCCTCTAATTCTAGCATCTTGCAGAAGCTTTAACTTTATTCTCGCTTTTTTACCTTGCCATATAAACTTCAACATAGTTTTATTTAAATCTTCAAAATAATCTTTTCCAAGCCTAATTGGTATTGTTTGAAACAAAAATAAAATTCTAGGTAGGATATTCATCTTAATTGTTGAAATTCTCCCTATTAATGACAATTGCAAGTTTTCCCACTTCTTCAAATCTGCAGTTATCTGTTGTTTAAGTCTAATATAATTATTCTCCTTTAATGTGCTACATCTTGTTGTCAAATATATCCCCAGATACTTAACCTTATTTGTAACTTGAATTTTCAAAAGGTCTGCCAATTCTTCTCTCTGTCTCGATAGCATATTCTTTGTCAAGATCTTTGTTTTGTCTTTATTTATTTTCAAACCAGCCACCTCTCCATATGCCTCTATCCTTTCCAATAACTTTGGAGCTGTTTCTAGCGGATCTTCCAAAATAAAAGCTAAATCATCAGCAAAAGCTTGTAGCTTAAATTCTTCCTTCTTAATTTTCATACCTTTTATGTTTTATCATCCCTAATATTTCTATTCAACACTTCCAAGGTCAACACAAATAACAAAGGAGATAGGGGGCATCCTTGTCTTGTGCCTTTCCTTATATTAATAAAATCTGTAAGTTCCCCCTCCATCATTACCCTTGCTGTCTGTTTATTATATATGGCTTCTATTGCTTGAATAAATTTTTTAGTAAAACCCATCTGCTCCAATAATAATAACATGAATCTCCAGTTCACGTTGTCAAATGCTTTTTGAGCATCTAGGAATATCAAAGCCATTTGTTTTTCAGGATGAGCCTCATAGTATTCCAAAGTATCCAAGATTACTCTCATATTGTCTCTAATTTGTCTCTTTGGCAGAAATCCATTTTGATCTGGGTGAATAAAATTATTTAAATATTTTTTAAGTCTTTCTGCTAAGATTGAAGCAAAAATTTTATAGTCTGCATTCAATAAGGAAATAGGTCTATAATTCTTAATTTGCAATGGGTCAGTCTCTTCCTTCGGTATAAGTGTAATATAAGCCTCTGACCATGTTTTAGGTATTATCTTTTTTAACATAACTTCATTCATAACTTCTAACAATGGAATGCTCAATGATTCTTGAAATATTTTATAGAATTCTGCTGGAAGCCCATCTGGACCCGGTGCTTTCCCATTATTTTGTCTCTTAAATGCTTCATTTAATTCCATCATTGTTATATTGCTTTCTAGCATTTCTTCAGTCTCTTTAGGTACCTTTGGTAAATTAGCTTCCTGTAAATACTGTTTGACTTTTTCTTCATCAATATTCTCTTGTTTATATAGTTGTCCATAGAAATCTCGAATAATTTCTTTTTTCTCCTTATTCCCATAACAAACTTGGCCTTGTTCGTCTATTAACTTCAATATTTTTCTTGATTCCTTCTCTTTTCTCAATTTATATGCTAGCCATCTACCTGGTTTATTTGCATCTTCAAAATAATTCTGTTTAGAGTTTCTAATTTTCTGTGCCAGTTCTTCTTTCTCTATTAATTCCATTTTATGTTTAATTACATCCAACTTCAATTTAATATCCTTTTTCTGTGGCATTTTCTGTAATTCTTTTTCAAGAGTTTTATACTCATCTTCCAAGGCCTTGGAAGCTTGCCTTTTCCTAATATTCTTTTTCCTTGTATAATCTATTATCAAACCTCTAGCATATGCCTTCATTGTATCCCACACATTCTGTGTTGAAGTATCCTCTTTTTTATTTTCTCTAAAAAAAAAAGCCAATTCCTTCTCCATCCATTGTATAAAATCTTTCTCCTTTAAAATAGTATTATTTAATGTCCATCTCGATCTTCTTTTTTGTCCTTTCCATTTAATTGTCATTGGGCTATGATCTGCCCAAGTACTTGTTTCAATATTTGTTTCTTGAATATTAGATATTAATTCTGTTGAGATCCAAACCATATCTAATCTAGACCATGATAAATGTCTATTTGAATAAAAAGTATATTGTTTAGTTTTAACATTTCTTTCTCTCCAAATATCTTTTAAAGTTAATTCATCTGTCATTTTAAAAAAAGACCTTGGGAGAGCCTTTCTATTTTGTTTTGTTGTTGTTGCTATATAATCCAATTTATTATCCACAATTCCATTAAAATCTCCCATCATAATTATATTAACATAGTCCAGTCCAATTATTTTCATATGTAGCTTTTTATAAAACTCTTCTTGTTTATCGTTCGGAGCATAAATTGCAATCAAAAGTATTTTTATATTATTGTCCATTATTTCTACCATTAATACTCTTCCATCTTCATCTGTGTAAATCAATTTTGCCGGGATAGCCTCTTTAATGTATAAAACCACTCCTCTTTTCTTACATTGAGTCAAAGAAGTAAATATTTTCCCCAATTTTGGCTGCATTAACAATTGTTCATGTTGTTTTTTAATGTGAACTTCTTGTAAACAAATTATATCAAATTTTAATTTCTCTAATTTATGAAAAGTTTTCCTTCTTTTAACAGCCGAATTAAGCCCATTGATATTCATTGTAATCAGTTTTTTTTCTTCCATGATTGTGCTTTATATTTAGGTCTAACAGCTCTCGTGGATCTCACTTCACGCTGTTCTTTGCTATCAATCTGTCCCCCTATTGCTCCTTTCTCTTTTTCAGTCTCCAGTTGTTCATCTTGAAACTCAATTAATGAAACCTCTTTCTCTGCTTCCTCTCTTCTTCCTCCGAAAAATTCTGCATGAAAAAGTTCTGCTTTCTCAATTGAATCAATTCTATATCTTTGCTCTTGCCATCTAAACATTAGTCCTTCTGGAATCAGCCATCTATAATTCACTTCATTTTCCAGTAGTATTTTGGTCAGGAATCGATATTCTCTTCTCATCTCTCTCACTCTTCTGGGTATTTGTTTTAAAACCACAACCTCTTTACCTTTGTATTTCAGTATTTTCTCTCTTACTACTTGTAATATTTGCGTTTTAATAGATTTTTTGGTAAATCTGATATGGACTTCCCTGGGTAACTTATTTCTCATCGCATATCTTGTATAAACTCGATATATCTCATCTATTCCATCCATCATCTTTTCCTCTGTAATTTCCAAAGCATCTGCCAAAATTTCTATCATCACCGCTGCCAAATTTTCTCCTTTTTCCTCTTCTATATTTTGAAATCTAAGGTAAAATTCTGATCTTTCCATCTCCCACCTCAACATCCCATCTTTTTCTTGTTCGACCGCTGTTAGTCTACTGTCAATATTTCCAATCTTCTTCTCTCTTTGTTTTCCTTCTTCCTCAATTTTTTGGAATCTCTCCTCATACCTGACCATCATTTGTTTAATATTTTCCACTTTTTCATCCGTCTTCTCAATTCTTTGTTCAATGTTCTCTATCCTTTGTTCAATGGTGTCTGATTTTATCTTAAGATCTTGTATTCCTTGCATAATCATCTGTAAAATTACTTTTTCTTATTCTTTATCTTGCTTTAACATTGTCTGAATTAAACGTTGTCCTCCAGCTGGTGGGGAAGCAGAGGTAGTAGCAGAGATGCCAGATGATATTGGTTTCCTGCTCATTTCAATGTTTCCAAAGCTTCAAATTCTTCTTAACTATTAATCCAACTGCTAGAGCAGCCAATTATAATCCAAAATGGAAAACTCCAACAGTAAAAAACACAAAACCAAAAAAGAAACAGGAAAAAAGGAAGAAGAAATATCTTCAGGTTCTTCTAAACCCTAATCCAATTACGAGATAGTCCACCATGAAAAAGGAAAAAATAAAAAGGCAAAAACAAACAAATCCAAAAATAATAATATTGATTGAAAGCAAAGAAAAGAAAAAGCAAAAAGCAAAAAGAGAAAAGACAAAAAGTTCCTTTAAATTCTTCACACCTTAATCCACTTAAAAATCTCAATAATCCAAAAAAAAAAAAAAAACAATAACAAAGTGGTAAATAGAAAAAGCAAAAAAGTCCCAACAAAAAAGAAAAAAAATATAAAAAAGAAAAAGAAAAAGAAAAAAAAACTCTGAGGCTTTTCCCTTTAAAACAAAAAGCAAAAACAAGAATATTACTAGAGTTGAAATTTAAAAAAGAAAAAAAAAAAGGACTAGCGAGTGGGGTATATATAGGAGAGCACACTGCACTCTGATATTTATCCAAGGCTCTTATTATGACTCTCTTCTCCAGCAGCTTCAAAGCCAAACCTCAAGTGTTGTTGATAACAGTCCAGGAAAGCACCTGCAATAATATTTTGCTGTGCTCTCCCTCTATCTTATCACATTAAAATGTCCTTGAGATGAGGTCTTTTTGCAATTCTCTCCAGTTCAAATAGAATACTTTCAAGCCTCTAGTTTGCAGTGTTACAAAGTTTCTTAATGCTCTTTCTCCCCCCCCACCGGAAAAGAGGAATAATATATACAGAAAAAAAAAAAAGAAAAAATAGCCAAAGGAAGCCTCTATCCTAAAAAAATTAAAAAATCAAAGGGAGCCTAAAAGTATATATAAAAGAAAATTCAATCCGGTTACCTAAGTCACAATAAAATCTTTCCCAAAGAATATAGAGAAAAGAGAAAAAAAAAATACACTCCAAGCCTCAATTTGACAGCACTTTAAAAACGCCGCTCAAACACTTTCAATCAAAAAAATCTCACAGCTTCCTCCTCTCTTCAGAGTGAACTTTCCAACCTCAGCGAATTTTCAACACTAAAGAGTTTTTCTCACCCAGCCGACACACTTCAATCCAATCACTTTCTTTCCGGAGCTGTCCCGACTTCAGCAGCTATGGAGGCTGCCTCTCCGCCGCCAGCAAAAGGGCTACTTCCGAATCTAACCAGAGACTTTGCGATGTCTCTGGGATCCTGGAACAGTGCCCTTCACGATCACCGTCTCTCCGGGACGATTTAGGTCCGTTAGGACCGACCAGGGGCGAAAATATCAGCTGCGATCTCAGAGCCCCGAGATCGCAGCTGTATCGCCGGAATGAAGCTCCGCCTTCAGAAAGAATTGTATTCTTGATTATGATAGAGGTCAACATCTTATAGTGAGTTTGTTCCTCAGCATATACCTACTTGATGTTCTGGTTGTAGAATCTCCGAGAGTCAATAAACACCCCAGTAGATCTCTATGGAGATTCTCAGTGATCTGGGTTGTCCCAAAAGTGCATTTTAAAAAAGCAAATGGACTTTGTTTTTCCTTGAAGACACGTCACTTCTCATCCAAGAAGCTACTTCAGAACTGAAGAAACTTCTTAGATGAGGGGGAAAAAACACCTTCAAGGAAAAACAAAGAAAATTCAGTTGCCTTTTCAAAAAGTACCTTTGGGACCCCAGTAGATTCAATAACCTGAAGCTCGACTACTCCTAAAGTCAAATATCTATTTCTGGAGTGAGATGGTCAAATTCTCATGGCTCCACAAATGTCTCTTGCCAAACACAAGCCTCTTGGAGGTTTCCTTCATTAACCCTCCCCGACTTGCCACAAGTCATTAGCAAACATTGCCTACGTTTGCTTAGCGTTCTTCAGCAGCTAATGATGAGAAATCTGGAGAGGCTGAGTCTGATACCCAGAAAAGCTGCCAAGGAAAACATTGTCAAGGATGATGTCCTGACAATGCAAAGTAGTCTCCGCCATAAAATAAACAACTGTAGAGATTAACAGGAGAGGGTGCTTGGAGCCACCACATTTCTCAAACAGATACACAGTAAACACAACCCCCTCTAAAACAGGATCCACAAATAAATATAAATCTTCTAAAGGCAATATGTCACCAAACACAGTCAGTTCACAAACAGGACATTTTCACTGAAGATACTAAAAGTACAGTGGACAATTCTTATGCTTGTCTTTGTAGCCAAGTAGTTTGAATTAGTACATGGGATGTCTCAGAGACGAAGGAACTAGCCATTCTTCCTGATTTAGTGAACTACAAGACAACTAATCAGAAAAGGAAACTGTAAATTTGTGGAGCTTTCTGATCAAAAAACCTTTTAGCTAAAGAAAAAATAATCAGTAAATAGTTCTGGGATTTTTTTTTTTTAATTGGATGAGCAATGCTGAGAAAAGCCATGTTGTTTTGTTACATTTTACCGAACAATTTCTCTGTCTCCATCCTCCCCTTGCATTAAAAACCCTTGTCTTGTCTGTTCTTGCTCCGCTATATCTTTATTCACTTGTTCCTGACTTCTCTTTTTGCCTTGGACATTTATGCATTGAATGCCTTTGGTTTATTTCTTCTGTCCTGGTTTGTAGAAGCTTTCCCAGTGTCCCTTAGTGACAAATCCTTCAAAGGCCTCTACAATTCTACATCTCCATGGCTATTGTTACCATGTTATAATACGTTGTCACAGATTTGTTTCTGGATAGTACAGGCACAAGCAGGAAGGCAGGCAGAAAAAGAAATATTTATTCTTTAAAATAGTCTTAACTTTTTCCTATTCCTAAACTTTATTCCAGTTTCCCAATACCCAAGTTTGTTCCTATTATCTTTTTTTTTACTTATTCACAATATATAAGAAGCTTTTCCTATGCTTAAATGTCTGTGGAAATTCTTAGTAATCCAAGTCACAGTTATCTCAAAAGTGCTTTCTCAAAAGCCAAGTGGACTGGGGTTTTTTTTCTTTGAGGAAAAAAAACAAAACATTTTGTCCTCATCCAAGAAACTTCGTTAGCTTGAAAATGCAACCAGTTACCTATGAAGCAAGGCATCATTGTCTCTGCAAAATTGGTGATTGTCTGATTTGGAATATCATGCATAGAAATGGCTACTTTGTCTGAAAATGTTCAAGGCTACCATGCTTTGTGCTTCAACAATTGGTTTATAACTTTCTTCAGTTGGTAGAACAATTCTCTGGGTGGGAGGCAGAGTCTGGTAGTTGAATGTTCCTCCTGTAAGAAATTGGAGCTGGCGACCTCAAAGGAAAGAAAGATGGTAATTGTGATGTACAGAGAGAAGTATAGGGGAAGGCAAGGGGTCGACTAGTCTGAGGAAAGGTGATTAGAAATGTGAGGTTAATCCCACCTTCCAGAGCCATTGGCCCATTTTAGTGCATAGGTTGCCAAGTCTTCATGACTCCAACTGAACTCATATAGGAAGTCACTCATTATATCTTTTTAACTTGAGCAGGTGAGATATAATCTAAAGATAGGGGACACTAATATTAACTCATCATGGTCAGAACATTCTCTTTTTATGGATAGTCCTCAAATTATGTCCCTTTGCTTAACAGTGGTTCAAAGTTATGATCACCTTTCAAAAAGTGACTTACAGTCTGTTCTTGCACTTATAACCATCATCCCAACACTGCAGTCACTTGATTGCAATTTGCAACCTTTTTGCCAATTTTTGGCAAAAAAAAAAAAAAACATGCCCATTGGAGAAACTGGATTCACTTAATAATCACATGATTTGCTTAATGGCTGCTGTAAAATTTCTCATACAATCAGCTCTGTCTCAATTTGCTACCACAACAACTTATGACCAAAATTCCTGTCCCAGTTATGATTATAAGTCAAGGACTTATATTCTCTTTTTTCTTAACCTTTCTTTCTGAATTTAGGGTTTGTTTGTTTTTAATATTGTTAGTAAAATTTTCAATAAAAAATATTCCAAAAAAAAAAGAAAGAAAGAATGAAGAGGAGTATGAAACCAATGTACAACTAGGTACTCTATTAAAGGTTAAAATTATGAAGGTAAAAACTGAAGAATAATTGATCCAATGCCTGTAGTTAGTTAAATTATCCAGAGAACATATAAATCACTCAGAATCTCAAGAATATGTACAATGTTCAAATACTCTACAAAAACATTATACTTCCTTTCTTCCTTACCTTTAAGACATATACTTATTTGGGTTCTCCTGATTAACTGGATGATATGTAGACAGGTCCTTTAAAGACCAGTTTTTCTCTTCTCCCTAGAAGGGCAGGTGTGAAAGGAAGGAAGGAAGGAAGGAAGGAAGGAAGGAAGGAAGGAAGGAAGGAAGGAAGGAAGGAAGGAAGGAAGGAAGGAAGGAAGGAAGGAAGGAAGGAAAGTTTGTCCTGCTTATGTCTTTTCTATGTTGGTCAACCAAACATGTTGGTCAATCACACATGGCCAACCACACATGTGTCAAATGCCAAGACGCTTGATATGAGTTATCTTCTGTTATTTCCAGCGATGCATGAAGGCTACACACTGCACTATTTCACTTGAGCTGTTTGTCTGTATCCAGATGTTTCAAGTAAGCAGTCATTTCTAAATCCCAAAGTGTCAAAAAGAGAACTGAGGTTTTTGAAAAGGTCACTTTTTAAAAACTCAAATAATTAAAGCCTTCCCTTCTTCGAAGTACGGCAGATGGTTAAAATTATCTAGGCAACTTCCGAACTATAAACATTTGATTTAAAAATGGAGACACTGTTTCTGGGTATAAAGAAAGAAAGAGAGAGAGAGAGAGTCCAAGACAAAGTAGAGATCCCAGCAAAGAGAGTGCTGGGAATGTCAAACATGCTTGACCTCCCAATCAGCAAACAAGCATATTATAAACAACATGTCTAATCGGAGCAGCTCTCAACGGAACAGGAGTCCTTGTATTTGTTTAACATCAGGCAAATGGGTTGCACTCTGAATTGTTTGGTAATCCAATGTTATTAAATGCTGGAGGGATATATTGAACTGAAGCATACTTCAGAATTGTAATGCATTTACAAGTAGTAACTTCCCCTTTCCTGGTGCAGGAAAAGGTGCTGCAAGTGAAAAACAAAGCTATCAAGCAATGTTTGCTACAAATGTTAAACACACAGTACCAGGTCACAGAATTCTCACCATGAGTTCCTTGATTGATGGTAAACTCAACAAAAGAAACCATGTAAAGAAATACAGGTAGCCCTCAACTTACACCCACAATGGAGCTCCAGATTTCTGTTGCTTGGTTGAGATAGTTGTTTAATGAATTGTGTCCCATTTCATGACCTTTCTTGCCACAGTTGTTAAGTGAATTGCTGCAGCTGTTAAGGTCGTATCCATGATTGTGAAGTGAGGCTTCCTTGTTGACTTTGCTTGTCAGAAAGTTGCACATGGTCCAGAGACACTGCCACCATCCTAAACATGAACCGGTTGACAAACATCCAAATTTTGATCACATGCCCATGGGAATGCTGCAATGGCCACAAATGTGAAAAACAGCCACAGGTGACTTTTTCCAATAACGTAACTTTGAACAGTCGCTAAATGAACTGTTATAAGTCAAGGACTATCTGTACTACCAAAATCAGTTTCAGTTCTAAATCTCCCAAAGAAATGCTTAAAACACCCAATTGTGGGTTCCAGCAGGGGTGGGATGCTACCGGTTCTGCCTGGCTCTATAGAACCGGTAGCTCTGAAGAGCAGCAGACACCAAAACAGTTCTGTGTTTGCTGCTGTTTGGCCCACCCGCCTGCCCAGGCTCTTACCTGTCCTTTATTTCCTGATTTTTCAACCTCAGCTGCTTTGCGCGGCACAGCTGAAGTTGAAAAAGCAGGAAAAAAGAGGCTTTTCAAATGCTGTGTACCTTTGCGCTGCACTTTTCAGATATCTGGGTGGCACAGCTTAAGGTTCTTTTACACACACGCGCAGCAGGCATCTGTTGCAAAACATAGTCACTGAACCGGTAGTAACACCAGTTGAATCCCATCCCTGGGTCCCAGTTTAGCACAAAATATATCTAGGGTCTTTCACCACTGCTAAGTTAAAGCCCATTCCTTGACTTGACAGAAAGCTATGAATTTACTGCACCCATTTTTCGATTGCCATTGGCTGTGTTCTGACTCCCTGCCAAATGGTGCTGCCCTGATTATGCGGGTGCACCATGTAAGAGGCAAAACAGTTGCTGCCCTCCTTTTTACTGTGTAATTCACTGACAGGAAAATAATTAGTCAATCACAGTGCAGCAAATGAACTGAGTGGATCCGGATGCAGGACCCTGTCAGTCATTGCTATGATCTTTCCTCCTCTTGCATTCAGTTCTCTAGGAACCCAAGCCGAATAAAGTGAGAAACAAAGAAATTGAAGTCGTGAAGGAAACTGAATCACAAGCAGGATTTTTCTTTAGAATTTTACTTTACTGCTTTTTCTTGCTTTATATTTGTAATAAATGCCAATTAATTCCTCCATCCTCTGTATGTGGAGCATGGGAGGGACTGGTCCAGGAGTGGGATTCTACCAGTTCGCACCTATTCGCTAGAACTGGTTATTAACATTCTAAGCAGTTCGGAGAACCGGTTGTTAGAATTACTGGCCTAATCCTGTAAGGAAGGCAGGAAGGAAACATTCTGGTGTTGCTTACAGAAACTGCCTTTCCATTAACCCTTATTACATTCTTGGCAGGACTAGATTTCCTGTCTCTGGAACTTCTCTGGAGTTTTTTCCCCCTCCTTTGCTGGTACTTTGCTTGTGTGGAGTGACCATTCAATGTTACAATGGCACTGAAAAAAGTGACTTATGACCATTTTTCACCCTTACAACTGTTGCAGCATCCCCACAGTCATGAGAGGCCAGGCGAGGAGGTGCATGACTCGATGTGAGGGATATTGAGTTGGCCATGCCCAGCCAATAACATGACCACCAAGCCATGCCCACCAATTAAGCCATGCCCACAGAACCGGTTGTTAAAAAATTTGAATCCCACCCCTGGACTGGTCCTGTCATTCCTAGTTATACTGTTTCTTCATTCTTCCAAATCGGTCAAGGACAATGGTAGTTTCTGTATAGTATTGTCAGCTGTGTCGTCTACTGTACCTCTTGCTGATTGTTTCATTTTCCAGAAAACTGAAGAAGTGAGAAGGGGATTGACTGTCCTTAAATTTTCAAATTCAACTCATCTAAAAAGTCTTTATGAGAGATGCTGCTTGTGATGCCCCACTTTTTGAAATGAGCTACTTTTTTGATGTCATTCCAGACGTTTTAAAAACCAAATTCTTGTTCACCAACTTTAGTCAAAGTTATGCATTTATTATTATCTATTCTGTTTTTTTGGTTGTATGGCATGGTGCTACTTCATTGCATTGTGTTTTGTATCTTGATGTCAACCTCTGTGAGTCTTGCAGATTCAAAATACAAATTCTATAAATAAATAAATCTGATCCTAACCAATAGGAATTGTGTTTGAAGAAATATAAAAAATAATGGGAACTTTGGAAGGAATTGATTAAATTATCTTGTGGTTTAAGATGCTACAGAAAATGAAACTGGGATGTAGTTGTACATACACTGATTTATGGACAACCAATTTCAATTAGTTTAGAAATAACCAAAACTGTTAGAAAGATATCAGTATTGTGTACAAAAGTCCTCTGGTCAAAGAAAACTCAGTAGGGTTCAGAATTTCTCAGAAATAAAAACTAGATGCAAAATCCAATGAGAAAAAAATATGGGAGAGCGCCAAGAAAATCATTGTGGATTCACAGGAAGCTAAAAGTAGAAAGGGACATTTATAGAGGGTATAAGCTGAATATAATCACCAAAGTGTAGGAATATATGCAGAAGAGGAAAGGCTGTTGGGAAAAATGACTAAACAGGAATTTAAGCTTGCAAGGAAAGTAAAAAGGGGTGGCTATGTCAGGGGAGAAAGGAAGAGGAAAGGCTGTTGGGAAAAATGATGAGATAGTAAAAGATTAAGGAAACAAAGCAGAACTCTGCAAATTACACCTTGCTTTGGTCTTCTCCCCAAATGGGAAACCTGCTTGATCATTCTTAATAATGATTGCTATCACTTGCTGTAATCTATTTCCTAACACTGTATTAATATCTTTGTTATCAATATTAGACAATGAGATTGGATGATAATTAGCACACAGAGTGTAATCTTTACCCACTTTTGATACAACTTGATTGAATCCTGCAAATAAAGTCCCCTTATCCAACATCTCATCCACGGGTTGGGATTCTACTGGTTCAGACCAGTTCAGTAGAACTGGTTGTTATGATTCCGCACAATTCAGACAACCAGCAAATCATGTCCCTGGCTGGCCCCACCCTTCTCCTCCCACCCCTTCCCATCCAGCCCAGTCAGTCCTTATTGCACATGGGCAACATCACTACTGCATTCTCCCCTGCTCTCCCCGCCTCCCAGAACAGTCTCCCAGGAAGCTTCCCTGAGGCCCAGGAGGCAAAAAAAAAAAAGGAGTGTGGGAGTGAAAAAAAGCCACGCCCACCCAGTAACATGGCCACACCCACCCAGCCACACACACAGATCTGGTAATAAAAATGTTTGTATCCCACCCCTGATCTCATCCTACAATTGGCAAAGTTTTGGCACCAAAATGTTTATGAATGTTTTATACCACTCTATAGGGAAACCACCCAATCCTGTAGTTTTACCATTTCTCATTTTTACAATTATTTGTTTAATCTTTATCTCACATAGTGAAGCAAGTAAAAGTTGTTCTTGTGTGTTATCTAAAAATGGTAGGTTACTTTTATTTAATAAGTTTAGTAATTTATATGTTCATACAATACATTTTCTGATTTGCTATATAATTCTGATAGAACTTTAAAAATTGTCTTTTTATGTCTATATATTGCATCTCTTTCACCTCTGACAATTGGAATCATAGCCTAACTTTCTTGGTCTCAAGCAATTAGCCAACACCTTGCCAAGACTTTCACTGTGATCCCAGTATCTCCATCATAAACATGTTAAAATATTATGTCAGCTGTGATATTATAATATTTAGTTCAATTTCTTCTGTATTGCTCTGTACAGAACAGTAGATGAGCATCTAACTATTTGCACCCATAAAGGTTCCAATTCATCTTTCATGTTATTTTCCCTATTATTTGTAATATGTTTTATATGTTTCCCATTAAAAAATATGAGCACTTGATATTTCTGGGTTCAAATTAAAGTATTATAAGGTTTATACTCACAATTGTTATACAAATTCTTTATCATTGAAGAAGGAAACCTTGCTATACCAATTTCTCCATATTATGACAGGTTTCTGAAACACATATTTCATATTTCATAGTTATTCTCCAGATGGGAACCATGATCAAGAGGAACTTGCAAGTGTAGTCTGATCTGATCTTGTACCTATGTGTAATTTGTTCTTACTATTTACTAGCATTAGTGCCTCTTCTACTATTTTACCTTCCAGCACTCTTTAGTATACTATGAAGTTCTTCTAGATTAGCATGTACTATAGAGAATGGCCACTTAGACACAATCCAGTCAAAAATCTACAATTATCTTTGTGTCTCAAAAGTTGAACTGTCTGTAAAGGCACTAGGGAAACTCCTAACAATCTTGTAGAAATCAAATAGGACCTGGTGGTAGCTATCTGACTGTATCTATTCTCATGTATCTTTAAAAGTTAAAGGCACCAGTAAACTCAGTGGAAATCAGAGAGTGACCTGACCATGAAAATGAACTAATCTCAATATCCTCTACCTTCAGATCATATGTCAATTCCAGAATAAAATCCAGATTTAATGAGTGACCCACTGATGAGATTATGAGGAACTAGAACAGGGGTGGGATTCTACCGGTTCTGACCGGTTCTACAGAACCGCTTATTAACTTTCTAAGCAGTTTGGAGAACTGGTATTTAGAAGAAATTTTCTTTTGTTTTTTTCCACCCTTATTACATTCTTGGCAGACAGCCCCTAGACTTAAGGTCTCCGAAGGAGGGTTTTTGTTTTTTTTTCTTAAAGGGGAAGGGTTGTTTTAAGCTTTTTACATTGCTGTTGGGAGGAAATAATCCCCTGCAAATATTTCTTGGCTAGCTAGAAAGATTAACATTCAAAAATGAGTTTACATATCCTTTCTGAGTTTTGGTCTAAAACTGGTTTTTAGTTCTTTTAGTTTTAATTCTGTGCTTGGTGACATTTAATCCTGTGTTTATTGATGGGATAATTTTCCCCTTTCAGCTTTGTTTGGAAGGAAAAAGATTTATCTCTGTTCCTGAAAAGAAACTGGTTTGAGAAATCTGCTAGTTCCTGTGTCTATTTGCTAATAGGTAATATCTGATAATTGGTTTAACAAGCAACAGCTACTGTTGTGCTTTAATTATTTGTATTGTGTTTGAATTTTTTCCTGCCTCATGGTTTCTTTTTCTACCTGGGAAAGAGGTCTTTCTTCACTGCTTTAGTGGTATCTGGCACTGTCCTTTTGGGGTGCACTTCCAAGAGGCAGGATGCAAGCTTGCCTTTCAGGGGAACATGTGACTTTTTCTTAAATCTGTATTTCCTTAGGATATCTTGTGAGATGAGTGAGACCAGCTGGTATCTTTAAGTGGTGCAAATGGACCTTGACTTACAGCAGTTCATTTAGTGACCATTCAAAGTTACAATGGCACTGAAAAAAGTGACATGATCATTTTTCACTTACTACCACTGTAGCATCCCCACTGTTAGATGAGACCAGGCGAAGAGAAGTGCCCCTTGATGTGAGTGATGTCAAGTTGGCCACTCCCACTCAATCACATGACCATCAAGCCACACCCACCAACTAAGCCACACCCACAGAAAAAAATTGTTAAAAAATTTGAATCCTACCCCTGAACTAGAACCAGGCCACATTGTTGTATCAGCTGTGAATTCCTGAACTGCCTCTGAACCACTTTTTAAGAAAGGCAAATTGAAATCATCCAGGAGAAGATGCCTGGATGAATCAATCACCCACCTGGCATTGAGGTCAAGCAGCTCAAGTAGGGATATAGCTACACCACAGGAAAGGCAATACAACAACACTTACACAGTTTATCCCACAAGCCCAACCACTAATGCAGAACCACCTATCTGGTAATGAAGTAGTGGGACATGACCTCTGGTAACCTGCAGAGCTCGGTGGGGGAGCAGAATTGTTTAGAATTGTTTCAGAAGACAAAAACAAGAATTTAATGAAAGAAAGGAGATTGCAGTTGGATAGGAAAACTTTCCTAATAGTAAGAGCAATTCAGCAATGGAATACAGTACCTCAGGAGTTAGTAGAGTCTTCTTTGCTGGAACTGGGCTGCATCAAATTGCAATACTGCTTTTCATTGGGTTGAAAAGGATGATATTCCAGCATTCCTTCCAACCAATTCATTATATGATTCTATTACTCTATTTGGCAGTTCTGATATGCCACCAGTACATGGATTCTCTGTCCAAGTCTATAAAAAGAAAACCACAGAATGTCTGCACAAGAGCTTTGGTGGCACAGTGGTTAAAATGAAGTATTGCAAGCTAACACTGCCCACTGCCACGAGTTTGATCCTGACCGGTTCAAGGTTGACTCATCCTTCCATCCTTCTATTGTTAAAAAAATGAGGAGCCCCATTGTTGGGGGCAATATGCTGACTCTGTAAACTAGTTAAAGAGAGCTGTAAAACACTGTGAAGTGGCATATAAAATTAAGTGATATAAGACCAAAAATGAAAGAACATACCCTGAAATGGCCAATACATGCCATGTTGTTTTGTTCTACTTCACCTGCAGTGTAATGGGTGGCCATCTTTTAAGAGTAGAAAATAAAATCTATTGATAATAAAATGTTCTTAAAATGTGCTAGGAAATGCATTAGGTTGTGTTCCATTTTCTCTGGTATGCTGTTAGCCTAGCCAATCTCTAAACAGCAGAAAATTCTCACTTGTTTTTATGCAAGAAGTAGACCCAAGAAGAATGTTTTAGCTGAGGCAGAACACTTTGTTCCAGTAAACATCATAATTATGACCATTTTCCTCACTTCATGAGTAGAAAAGAAGCGGGAATTGATTAAACTGTAACGCAAGTCACTAAGCAGCACTATGCATTCCAGCAAAGAGGAATTTGATGGTACGGCAGAATTCATGGAAATACAAAGCAGATGGGTTTAAAATAGTATCTCAAATGGAACAGGAAAACCACAATGAAAGATATAACCTGCTAACTGTCTGCATGCAGAACACAGATACTTGGATTTGTGGGAAGAATGTTAGCTTGTTGCCCTTCCTTAGCAGTGCAGAATTGTTTTTTTAGAAGATGGGAAGTTTCAGGTTGGAGAATGAAAGAAAACATATGGAGTTCTTGATGCTCTTTGAGCTTGGTTGTTCACTTGCAGACATTTCTTTACCCAACTAATTAACATATTCAGTGTTAAAAGGCAATGGGGTTGCTCTCTGTTTATATAAAGCAGTTTGCCCTGTCAGTGTTGGTGGGAATGTTGTTTTCTCCTTGGTAGTTTCTTGATTAAGCTGTTATTTTACTGCTTCATTCTTATTTGAATTGGTAGTTCCTTGATCAGAGTTTAGTTTACTTCTTGATAGTTTGTCTGGTGTTAATTCTGGTGTTAAAAAGAATAGGGTTTGACCTCCAAACCAGAAATAGCTTCAGCATGTGCTGGGTAAGTGTTTTCTTTTTTCCTTCCTTCTGGACAACTGAAGAAAGTGACATATATATATATTCCTTCCAGCACAACACTCATTTATCTATTTGCTTAAGTTTCCCCAACCTGAGCAATCTCTAGATTGCCATGATTTTTGGAATTTGAAATCCTAGAGGGCATGTAGGGTGGGGAACGCTGACTTAGAGAGTTAATTCCCCAAGGAAGATTAGTTCTAAGCCTTTTTGACTGCCTTGTCATGTTTCTGACCAATCCAGAGAACAAAAGATGTATTGTTGTAATTTAGAAACACCAATACCATTAACTGGAATGCTTGGAAGATTATGGAAAACTTGTTATTATTGCCACTCCCCAATATTTTCTTCTTGCTGCCATTTGGGAGAACATTGCATTTGTAGGACAAATGAAGAAGCCAGCTGTGAAATATCTAATCCTTTAGAAAATTCCACTTCCTTAGAATTGCACTTAAAGCTGTATCCCACTTCCACTAGTTTGTACATGCTAGCTGGGTTTTTTTAAACTTCTCTAACATATCGATATGATATACCCGTACAAATGTTTGCTAGTTTGTTTTCCTCAAATGTGATGCTTGTTAACTCCCCACCTGTCCATAATCTAGGGTGAAATAGCATCATTTAAATTAAGTTAACAAAACAAAACAGTGTTAGGTTGTTGTTTTGCTAAATGTGACACAGAAACCTACTCTTCTTACTCAAGCTGATTCTGTTTATCTCCAGATCAACCAAAGGTAATACATGTTGCTTGAGATTTCTTATTTCCACAGACAAGGAAACTCAATAATTCATGTGATCTTCCAACAGATGTGTGGCATGCATATATATTTGTGCAGTTCAGGCCTTATTATTTTTGGAATGACTATTTACCTCTAATAAATAGGATAATTCAATTCATACTCAAAATGCATGTTCATCCATAGCAAAAACAAACAAGAAATGACTGACCAAATATTATCTAGTTTCTGTTACATGCAAGCCAAAAAAAGATCATGGATAAACAATTGGTAATTTTAGAATAAATAAAATGTTTTAGTGTACCTAATCCTAACATGTGTGAACCAGCACAGTAACTCTAAATATGGAGTGGGAAAATGTATAAAGTGGGTAGTGGCACAAAGAAAAATCAACCATAAAAACCAGAGGAAAGTCAGTTGTTGATGAACATAAATCTGCAAAGCAAACATGAGACACATAGAGCAGAAAAACAGAACAATAGTGTTATGGACTAAGCCAACGCATTCAGTTACAACCCTAATAGCTTTATTTTAACAGCAGGCTCGTAATCCTGCACTTCTCATTGGCCTGCGAATAGTGAGTCGTGATTGGTTGTCTCTGGCCGATCTGATTGGCTGACAGTGGGTCTCTCTGATTGGACACTTGTTAGAGTGGTAAACTCAAATCATTGGTTATTGTGACAGCAGCCAGCTCTATAAAAGAACTGCTGCTGCCCAAGTATTTTGCTCTGTTCTGAAGTTACTAATAAAGAGTTGAAGTCACTGTTCGATGCCTTGTCTCCGTTCCTTGTGCCCATGCTCAGGACTCAACACTGGCGACGAGGGTGGGATAGGGAGATGATAGAGCTGACTAGACACTCATCAGACAAGACAGAACATGTGGCTGAGAGCGCACGCAACAAACGGCAGGATGACCAGCGGCACCATTGACCCGGCAAATGAAGACTGGGACTCATATATGGACCGGTTCCAGATGTTCCTGGAGACCAACAATCTGAAAGATGCTACGCCTGGCAAGAAACGAGCAGTGTTCCTGACCCATTGCAGCCCCGCCGTTTTTAAAATGGCTAAGGCACTTGCCAAACTGGCAGAAGTGAAGACCATGGATTGGGATAACCTCGCGCCGATCCTCCGGGCCCATTGCGCACTCGCAGTACACAGGTTTTACCAAAGGGACCAACAGAAGAACGAGAGCATTGGAAACTTCGTAGCCGACCTCCGGAACCTGGGAGGACTCTGTGGTTTCGCAAACCTCAAGGAAGCCATGAGAGACCGAATAGTTCTGGGATTAGATGACCACACTGTGCAGAGCAAGATCATGGCAAAGGGAGACATCAGCCTCGCAGATGTCATCGCTGACGCTACTGCCGCAGAAGCAACCAGGAAGTCAGCCGCTCGAATGCGCCGAGCGAACGCACCGCACCGCCAATTCGCTAGTGATAGTACACCTTTCTCTGAGAGGCATACTATTACCGCCCATCATGAAGACCTTGAATCATCCTCAGACAGTGAGGAAGAGGAGGTCAACCGGCTCCGCTCAGAACAAGATCAAAGGAACCAGAGACCTCCGCACCAATGCGCTGGTTGCGGGGCAAACCACCCGTGATCAGACTGCAAATTCCTCGACGCACTCTGCTGTTCCTGTGGAAAGAGAGGCCATATCGCAAAGGTCTGTAGAAGCAAGCGAGGGTCCAGTCCAAGCTGGAGGGAGAATAATCTCCGCCGGGATACAGGCAACCCACCTGTAAATTGGGACCGCCTGAACCACCAATGGAACAACCACTACTACAGAAATTGAGCACCTGCTGCTTCAACGAGATGAGAAGAGGCACACCAAACAATCACTATAGGCCACGCTTCATCACTAAATGCAAGGAAGATCTGAGTAAAGGTCACTATTGAGAATCGACCTTGCGTGATGGAAGTTGACTTAGGGTCATCCCTATCGATGGTCTCCTGGAAAACCCTCAAACAGCTGATCCCTGCCATCTGTCACCAGGACCTCAGCACTCAAAGAATCATCCTAAAGGACTACCAAGGGAACAGAATTCCGGTTGTCGGTTCCAGCCAAGTCCAAGTATCCTTCAGAGACCGCACCGCAACGCTTCCTCTCACCGTCGTCAATCGTGACCGGCCCAGTTTGTTAGGGTTACAGTGGTTCGCCCCACTCGGAATTGAACTAGCTGGCATCCACCAAACCGGAAGCGATGACTGGGAAGAGGCCCTCATCCAGGAATTCCAAGACGTCTTCACAGGAAAATTAGGCAAGTACAAGGGGGGCCCTATATCGTTTAATCTCAGTCCCGATGTAGCTCCCATTCGCCTTAAGCCTTGTTGGGTGCCCTTTGCACTCCAGCCAAAGATCGATGAGCAACTGGACAAATTAATAGCCCAGGGTGTGTTGGAACCGATTGACCATGCCCGATGGGAGACCCCAATAGTAACACCCATAAAGCCAGATGGATCGTTGAGAATTTGTGGGGATTACCGGGCCACCCTAAATCACACGCTACAGCAGAGCGTTTACCCAGTACCAGTGGTCCAACACCTTCTTCATTCCCTGGGTGGTGGAAAAATATTTGCGAAATTGGACTTAGCTCAGGCGTACCAACAGCTACCTGCAGATGTGACGACTGCAGAAGCCCAGACTATAGTCACACACAGAGGTGCCTTCAAGTGCAATAGACTCCAATTCAGAGTAAGCGTGGCACCGGGCATTTTCCAAAGTCTGATGGAGAGACTATTACAAGGCATAAAAGGCGTCGTGCCTTATTTTGACGACGTCTTAATAGCTGCCCCTACTAAAGAATTATTAGAATAATGACTCAGAATGGTTCTTCAAAAATTTAAAGATGCTGGCCTGAAGGTAAAAAGGGACAAGTGTCAACTTTGTACAGAAAGAGTGGAGTTCCTGGGATACCTTCTCAACAGACAGGGAATCCACCCCACCGATAAAAAGGCTTCCTGGGTCTGGGGACAGCATGAAGAATGAGCATTTCAACAAGTAAAAGACCTCTTAACTTCTGATGCCGTATTAATAGAATACAACGAGACTCTACCTTTAACAATTACCTGTGACGCCTCACCATTCGGAGTGGGAGCCATTTTAAGCCACGTCCTGCCAAACGGTAATGAGGCACCTATTGCGTTCTTTTCGAGGACTTTGTCTAAAACTGAAAGGAACTATAGCCAACTTGATAAAGAGGCTCTCACCATTGTATCTGCAGTTAAATGTTTTCATGAGGATGTTTATGGGAGACCTTTTGCCATAATTACAGACCACAAGCCGCGACTTGGCATTTTACCAGGAAACAAACCAACTCCCCATATCTTATCACCAAGAATGACACGTTGGTCGGAGTTTTTAGCTGCATACAATTACCAACTGCAACACCGCCCGGGGAAAGCCATTCCCCACGCTGACGCTTTGAGCCGTTCTCCGCTACCAGATGTCATAGATGACCCAGCTCCAACCCTAGCCGTATTGCAAATCAAGACTCTTAAATCACCACCACTGACCGCTCGGGACATCACCTCAGAAATGAAAAAGGACCCTTCTTTGGCATGAGTCCTCAGCTGGGTGGAACGAGGTTGGCCGGACAACGAACCCAATGACACCTTCAGGCCGTTCAGGAATCGACAGACTGAACTATTCTCTCAAAAGGGCTGCATCTTGTAGGGAGACAGAGTCGTTATCCCGGAGAAATTGCAACATAAAGTTTTGAAAATGTTGCACGATGGACATCCAGGCATTGTGCAGATGAAGGCATTGGCAAGCAGTTATGCATGGTGGCCAGGCATAGATAAGCAGATAGAGGCCTGGGTGGCTACGTGCAGCAAGTGCCAGGAGACTCGCTCCGCTCCTCCAAAAACACCCCCAATTCAGTGGGAGCCTCGAAGTCCCTGGTCCTGTATCCACATCGATTTTGCGGGACCCACAAGAGGACACACTTTCCTTCTAACCGTGGATGCCTGTTCTAACTGGCACGAGGTCCACAAAATGAAAAGCACCACCACGGAGGCAGTCATTAAAAAACTGAATAAGCTATTCACTACCCACAGATTGCCGGATGTCCTGGTCTCCGATAATGGCCCTCAATTCACTGCCCTGGCATTCGAACAGTACTGAGCAGACCGGGACATCCGCCATGCCTTAACATCGCCAGCTCACCCTGCGGCCAATGGTAGGGCTGAGCAAATGGTTCAATTTGTAAAGAAGACATTACACAAGATGGACCAGGGCGACATTGATGACAAGATAACCAGGATGCTTCTCCTCCAACATATTACTCCAAGCAGCACCACAAACAGAACCCCAGCAAAACTCCTGATGGGCCGAAAACTTCACTCACATCTCAATCGCCTCCACTCTGCTTACACACCAGAACAACCCCTGGGATCCAGCAGCAAGTGTCGATCATTCCAGGAAGGCGACCCCGTTTTTGCGAAAAACTTCTTGGGTGACCCATTGTGGATCCCCGCTACCATAACGCAACTTACGGGGGCCCGATTCTATGGTCTACAAACTGCAGATGGAAAAATATGGAAGCACCATATATGGACAAGCTTCGATCCAGAATAGCACCTACTTCCACCTCATCCCCTGAATCTCAAACTGGGGGGGGAGGGACATCGAGGGGGCTGATAAAGAAACAGCAGATGACTTCACAATCAGAACCCAGCAGTCTACATGACCAACCATGGGATACTCACCACCAGAAGGAGAACCGAGCTGGGAAATTGCCTCGCCGCGTAGCAGCACCGCAATGGAAACAGATCCAGGGAACCCGGATGACAGCATTGGCGAGAGCAGAGAGGACAGCCCAGAGCCATTTGACGAAACAGTGGGACCGTCTTCGCCACCCAGCTCAGCAAGCAGCCCACCGGAACCAGAGCCAGAACAGAAACCGGTGGAACAGCGCAGATCAAGCAGACAGGTGAAGTGACCTGCCTACTTACGAGAATACGTCACCCAACCCCTCAGATGGAACCTAGGGGGGAGGGGTGTTATGGACTAAGCCAACGCATTCAGTAACAACCCTAATAGCTCGTAATCCTGCACTTCTCATTGGCCCGCGAATAGCGAGTCATGATTGGTCATCTCTGGCCAATCTGATTGGCTGACAACGGGTCTCTCTGATTGGATGCTTGTTAGAGTGGTAAACTCAAATCATTGGTTATTCTGACAGCAGCCCAAGAGCTGCTGCTGCCCAAGTATTTTGCTCTGTTCTGAAGTTACTAATAAAGAGTTGAAGTCACTGTTCGATGCCTCGTCTCCATTCCTTGTGCCCATGCTCAGGACTCAACAAATAGAGCATGGCTAAGCTGTAATTACCCATTACTTAATAGAGAAAAGTAAGTAGAGGGGCACTTCTTATTTCAGGGCTATTAAATAGAAAGTACCACAGTCCTGATGGCACAGTTATTAAAGTGCAGTATTGCAAGCAAACTCTGCCCACAACCTGCAACTTGATCCTAATGGGGCTCAAGATTGACCCAGCCTTCCATCCTCCCAAATTGGTAAAATGAGGATCTAGATTTTTGGGGGCAATGTGCAAACATTGTAAACTGCCCAGAGAGTGCTGTAAACTTAAAGTACTATGGAGCGCTATAGAAGCCTAACAGTTATTGCTACTGTTATATCAATAATCGCTGTTAGGGATACACACCCTAGCAGAACATGCAACGGCAGTCTAGCAGGCAGGCAAATGATGTGAGATAAACGTTGTTGTAGTTTACACTCAGTAAGACAGATACACTGTGCCAGTTAAATAGTTTTTTATTCCAGCAAGAGTTATAGCATAGTCAAAACAGTCCATATGTCATAAACTAGTTCAGTCCATCCAGGGGTTAATCAGTTGCAAAGTCCAGTGTTGAAAATAGAGGTCAGTAAACTTACAAATAATCAGTCCAGCAATATATCTCTTTTGCAGTCAGAGATATGAAGAAAATCAAACCCCTTTTCTTCGTTTCAGCAACAGCAGGGAAAACATGCAGTTATCACCATCAATCCAACATTGTCAGCTGTCCAGTAAAAGCCAGCTAACAGTGAGCTCTCTTGCTCCCTCTTATGGTGATTTTACAACCACACCCAAAATACATGTTTTGCAGTTAAAGTGATACACATACTTAAACTCACTAACATAGTTTATATATTATTTTTACCCAAACCAAGTTAGGTAACCAATGTTATCCCTAACAATTGCCTTCAAAATTTTAGCTCCAGGACCAAAAATTATACAAGGCCAATTACTTCAAACCTTTTAGATCCATTCCAAAGCAGTGTTATATGGAAAAAGTCCAGATAATAATGGGGTTCTGGTGGCCATGATATAAGATGCAATGGAGATTCCAGAGCCCCTAATCTAAAAGGTAAAAGTAGAATGTGAAATAGTAATAGTAGGCAGCAGTATCTCAGCAATTGTGAACAGTTTATTTTGTCTTTCTTCTTATCTATAGAGACACAAGAAGAACTGACAGCTAAATAAGGCCATATGTGAAACTAGACTTATGTGGCTTTGAAACATCATCTCTATGTTACAGGACAACCAAAAAATTCAGAGGTGGGGGGGGGGGAATCAGAATTCTGGATTTAGAAATATGTTCCTTGATCAAATATAAGACTCAGAAGGGAATTTTTTCTAAAAGCATCCCAAATTAAGGCACTTAATAAACATTTGTTTTCTGTATCTCAGGTAATATCACTGTTTTCTCACACAATAATCTATTTCTGATTTGTTTTATTTTATTAAAATCCTCTAGGCCAGGGCTGTCCAATTACCGGTCTATGTCACCCAGTGGCCATGTCCACACCCAGTTTTGCAAAGAGGAAAAAAAGTCCTGATACGTCATGTGTCACCACCATGATGACATGAGTTTGACACCCCTGCTCTAGTATAGAGACTCAGGCACAGGCATTCATAATGCCTCTTAACGTTCATTTGTCCAGGATGCCTATCCTCTAGAGCAGTGTTTCTCAACCTCAGCAATTTTAAAATGTGAGAACTTCAACTTCCAGAATTCCCCAGCCAGCTGGAAACTGAAGTCCACACATCTTAAAGCCTATGTGATTGAAAAACACTGCTCCAGAGAGCTACGTAGCTGATTATCTGTCAAAGCCCTGAAGTTTACCTTTGCAGGCATCAGTCAGTCATCATTTCTTTCTATGTTTCACTATGGTGAAACTCAACCAACTAGAGTTACGGAATGTAACTGGAGTTATGAACAGTGCCCCCAACTTCTTACTTACAGAAAAACAGACATTGGCCCTCAATTTTTTTATATTTATTTTACAAAGCCACACATTCAAGCAGCAAATTGTCTTTTGGCACAAGCTGGGATGGATGGGCCATATTGTCTTTCACTGTTCAAGTCTTTGTGTTGTTGTTTTTTTTCCTTTCAATCAAGCGAGAAGAAAGCAGCTTTTTGGATTGAAAGGGTGAAGGTCATTGCACCGGTGTACTTGATGACTCAGCAGAGTGAGCCTCGGTAGAAAAGAAAAGGCGGTCACAGAGTGCGATGGTGGTTTTTTTAATTGTTTTGTTTTCTCTAAGGCCTTCTTTATGAAAACACAGCCTCCTCCCAAAATAATAATGTTTTTAACCAAGCTGACAAAGTGAAATAATTAGTTTGGCATTTTCTGCATTTGTTGCTGCTCTGCTCTGAGTCATGAACTGGGAAATCTGGGCCAGTGAGTAGCCAGCAAAAAAGTGGGGGCTAGAGGGGGGATTCCCATGTGTTTCTTTGGGAATGTTGCAAAGGGGAAGAAGGACTTCTGAACAGATATTGTATAGTCCTCTATTCTCAGTGCAGACAAAACATACAACTAACTCTTTGTGCCATTGGCAAACTATGCCTTTAAAATGTAACTAGCACCAAAAAAAAATTAGTTCAGTGTGTTAGGTATTTAAAAGAGAGGGAGGGACATACACACAAACATGAAATGAAACTGCCTCCCACATGGACAAATAAGAATTCTTTAGCAGAAAGAAAAGGCAAGATTGGCACATGTTTGGAACACACAGTCTCAAAGGCAAATCGTGATTACCTATTGTTGTGCGAGTTTTATTCTATCTTCTTCTTTTTTTAACGTATCCTATTCTTCAAGCTGAGATATTACCCAAATTCTATTTTTTTTCCTTGAACACTTTATTCATTTTTAAATGTTAAAATGTTATCCGCATTAAACTCAGATGTCACAACCTTTTATTAATTGTTCTATTTGGTTCATCAGAAAGTGTTCAAAAGCCTTTCCTCACCTGATGTAATCAGAGAAAGAAATATCCTCAAGAAACAGGAGGAAGAGCCACAATCAAGACAATGATCAGAAAAAAGAAATCTAAGTCCAGGGCATAAATGTAATATGAGAAAGTGTTTCAGGCAGGGCCCTCTCTATTCTCATGAAGAAAAAGGTTATGGGAGAGAAGGGGAAAAGCCATTCAAACTTGCAAGATTCTATGACTATTAAAAGTATAATTAGCCCATGTGACTTTTGTTTCCTAGTCTAGTCTATCTTGAAGGGTTGACATCAGCAATCGTAGAAAAAACTACTCATATTGCTATCATCTTGTAGCAATATGATGTCCAGTCCACCAGAATATGTTATTCCAACTTCATTATTATTCAATTTATTTTGTGGTTACTAGCTTAAACATTTTGTTCATCTAAGTCGGGAAGTGACTATTCCATGAAGAAAGATGATCCCTAGCAGCATATATTCACTTCCAGCTCTTCATGGGGGATTGGACTAAATGACCTACAAGATCCCTTCCAACTCTGTTAATGTTAGAAGCAATAGAAATGGACAGTTAAATTAGATGAATCTTGTGTCCCTTCCAATTTGATTCCATTATTATGTGCTGGGCCAAAACAGTGGCAAGATAAGGAAGGGGGAAATCAGATAATTTCTTGTATCCAAAGCAATAGAATAAGATTGTTCAAATCAAGGCCTGGGGCAAGACAGGGTCAGCTTCAAAAGAATCTAAAACAGAGCTTGCCAGGCCATGTTAATGATGTTGTAAATCATTGGAGAGAGGAAACTGTCTTAAGAATTGCCTTTTCAAGTTCACAAAAAGGACACAATGAAGATGGCAAGCAGCCTTTGGTTTTAGCGGTGCACCGATTGTATACATGAAAATTCCATTAGGTATTGTGACTAATACAGTCACCAGCCAAATGTTATACAACATGTGCAAAATAAACACTGAGTTAAAGGTAATTTTTTCTCTTTTTGACTTACTTCCTACTATTTCTACTGTTGGAGAAATAAAACAAGAAGATATGAAATATCTTTGATCCTTCTTCATTTTCTTTTTTCAGATCTGGTTTGTGATACACTTGTCATGACATTTGCAAATGTGTGTTTGTCAACATGAAACATATATATTTTTCTCTTTTAGACAGCTACGGAAATATTTTAAAATATTACTTTTGTTGCTGTGCCCTGGAAGAAAAATTAGTACTGACCTAGCTGACCACAATTATTCTAGTATGTTGAATGGACAGCCAGGGACACCAAAAATGGTTTTTTGTACTTCAGAAACTTGGAGATGGGAAATTATAAACACAAAGAAAAATATATGGAATATTATTCCAAGAATTTTGGAAGAGTTTTTAAAAGAATATCTCTTCCATCAGAGTTCTGATTTATTTAAAAGCTCCTGTGATTAATATAATGGAACAAAATCTTGGCCATTATTCCCAATCTTAAGAAGAAGTTAGGAGAATTCTCAGCTGTTGTAATGAGATTACTTCTTTGGCCCTGTGCATTGGGTCAATCACTGATCGGTATCTTTTCCTGTTTGCCCATCTTACAGGCAAATCAAAGAGGAATTTGCTTTCTTCTGTCATCTTGGCTAGAACAAAAAAAGTTTAGAAGTCTTAGATTCTGAGGCAGAGCTATCTCTTGAAAAATTCTTGAACTGGATGTCAATGAGAAAGAGACCAGAGTACCCTCTCTTCTCCATAGTTCCTTCTTTCCCCACTTAATTGATCTACTGTTGGTGATTGAGGAATAATAAATAATCCATTGAATAATAATGAAGTCAAGTAGCCACTTCATTTTAGAACACAGCACGAAGTGGGCTACATGATGCTCTCTAGGCTAATTGTAATTATGGCCCCAAATACTTTTCATAATCTACCAAGGGTTAATTTCATACTGCTGATTAGCAATAATAGATTAGATTACTATACTACACTTAACCAAGGATGAGCACCAGTGGAGTCTTGCAAAGAGGGATGAAAAATTCTCTCCTACCAATTTGCTGGAGCCGTATTGAGAACTATTAAAAATAAGCTTAAGAAGCATGAAACCTCAGGGCCTGAGATATAGCAATAGCATTTATACTTATATACAGCTGCACAGTGCTTTCCCGCTCTCCCTAAGCAGTTCACAGAGTCAGCATATTGCCCCAATTTTACCAACCTCAGAAGGCTGGAAGGCTGAGTCAACCTTGAATTGGTCAGGATTGAACTGCCAAACTGCTGGCAGCCAACAATCAGCAGAATTAGCTGCAGTACTGAATTCTAACCACTGTACCACTGTGGCATACATAGGAAGGGATCAACAAAGGGAGAGAGGAGAAAAAGGAAATGGTAAGGATAATAAGATATGAATAAGAATAAATGTGTGTTTGGTACCAACAGGGATAACAATAGAATTAAGATTTTCCAATGTATCTTTCCACAGTAGAAAAAAAAATCATCATTTTTTCTCTTCCCTGGCTGCTTTGATTTTGTTGATTATTTCTTATATCTCTGATGCAAAAAGCTCCATGTTAAAAAGATTTGCCTGCTTGAAATAAATCTCCAAGAGATTTCTGTGAAGTTTATTGTAAAGAAGTATATATTGATTGCATTCTCAAAATAATTTTTACTTTGTCCCACAGCAAGTACTGGGAATAAAGCTGAGGAGAATAGAATTGTATTTTAGTGTTGAAGGAAGTGACAAATATGGTAGTACGTAGTTGTCTGGGTCGCTGACAATAATAGAGTTGTAGGCACAATGATCATAGGAAAAATGTATCTTTGGGCAAGAGAAAGAAAAACAATGGCTACAGTTCTGCAACTTTTACACATAAAGAATTGACGTAAGTTTATTGCTCATTTACTGATACTGAGTGTCAGTAAATGACAACTCAGTGTCAGTAAATGTTAAAGCTACAGATGTTAAAAGCCACTGCAGAATAATTTGGATACTGTGGTTACAAATGAACAAGATAGAGATGTCCCCAGTCTCCTCGCTTGTTTGTTTTGGTTCTGGAAATACTGTAAAACAAAATTTAAAAAAAGAAATGTTGAAGTTAGAGGTCCTTGCAGATGGCTTAGTGTTGGTTTTGGAAAATCTGTTAAAAAGAATTGAAATATTTATGGCCAATGTAAGAATGTGGTGCATTCGCAGGTGTCAAGATTACTAAACCAAAGACGAAGATGTTAACAAAATATGAAAATAGAAGATCAATCAGTTTTGATGAATAAAGTTTAAGATTGAGAAGGAGATGAAATATATGGCTATGACAAATATGAATTGGATATAATTTTAAAAGTTAAATTAAGATATGGAACACAGTTTTAAAAGATATATTGTGATAGGAAAAACTGCAACTCTCATTGCTGGGGAGAATTTCTATGATAAAAATGAACGACCTGCCTAGAATAATATTTTTGTTTCAGACAATACTTGTTTTGACAACTGATACACCATTTAAGCAGTGGCAGAAGGATATATCTAAATTTGTATGGCATGAATTAAATATCAGACATTAAAAAATGCAACGGAAAGAGGAGAATTGGGTTCACCCAGTTTGCAGCTTCCTATCTAGTTTGGATGAATGAGTGGGATTTTTTTAATTAGAAGGACACAATTTGAAATTTGGGTAGCATGGATATTTATGGTACAATAAAGTCAAGGTTCATGTAGATTTTAAAATCATGATGGTAGATCTGCTAAGCTAAGAGTATAGAATAAATATATTTCATAATAAATGTGAAAACACATTTGTGGCTCTTAGCACAAGAAGCATTTTATAGACTAGATATAATAGACAAGCATAAAGGGATAACTTAACATAAGATTCTAATTTTAAGAGGAATATAAAATTAAATCAAAAGAAGAACTGCTGGCAAAGGGATATAATTATCAATGGTTTTCTTATTTACAATTATTGGGAAAAATTAAAACAGATGACATAATTGTGACTTTGAACATTGTATGGTTTAGTTTGAAATAGAATTATGTACAAATGATGAGCATTTAATTGCTAAATGCTCTTTTACTGAAATTTGAAACAAAAGAAGAAAACGTGAAAGAATAAAAGATAAAGTGAGCTAATATATTTGGTCATAATATAAAGAGGAATCAATGGGAAAATGTGTGACTGAAAGGAGATAAACTTACATTATGCATTAATCTGAAATATTTTTTGTGTGAAATAATGTTCCATTGGTACATACCACCAGAAAAATTGTTTAGAAGGCATAAAGACACTTCAAATTTATCTTGGAAATGTGAACAACAAGAATGGACATTTTATCATGCTTGGTAGATATATAAAAATGTTAGAAAATTCTGGATTCAAATACGCACACAGATTCAGATGATTTTAAACATGAATATACAATTGGGACCATAGGTTTTTATTTTGGGATTGATGGCCAAATAGTTCAATTAAAGTTGTGGAATTTTATGTACAGTACGTGATAACTACAGCAAAATTATTGTGTGCACAAAGCTAAAAAGATTCAGTATTACCCACAATGGAGGAATGGTTGATAAAAATGATGGAACTTGCGGTGGCTAAATTGACTTTTTTAATTAGGGAAAAAGATAAAATCTATGTTTCTTGCTGATGGGAAACCATTTGTACACTTTTTGCATGAAAGAGAAAAAAAATGAACATATGAATGATGGTTTTGATTACTAGATGGAGTAGATAATAAAAAGAAGAGAGTTATGTTGTAACCATAGAGTAAACAGTAAATGTATAATTGTACTTGTAATTGCTATATAGCAATTTCTGGAAGCTATTTCTTTGTATCTTTTTTCTTTTCTATTTTTTTACTTTATTTTTTTCTTTTCTAAACTTTAGATTTCTCTTAGATTTCTTTCTTTTTCTTACTTTATATTAGTTAGCACTAGTATTTATATATAGATATAGATGATATAATTGTACATAAGGCATGGTTAGAGGGAGCTTTGTTGCTATTGTTATTGTTATTAAATAGTAGAAAACTAAAGGGGGAAGAGAGGACTTGGTTTTTGAAAATCATCCTAAAGTCTTCCAGAACATCTGGATCCATCATTTGCCAAACAATATTTGTAGCATTTTGTGGCATGTAGATTGCAAACGATAGAAATTGGGGTTTTTTTTTATGACTGATAGTGTTTTATCTTAACATCTTGCTGCATCCCACACCCAGATATTTTCCCGCCACCAGAAAGATGGGAACTTGTAACATCAGAGTAAGTATCTCTGATTTCCATAACCCTCCAATGGAAATTCCTTCTGTCCTGGGGCTGTTACACTAACAGTGATTCTTTTATCTTATCCCTCTGTGCCAGTGACCTAAGAGGCACCCAGCATAGTGGGATATCAATGCTCTTCTTTGTAAACATGTGTAGGAAACATCTATTCGGCATTCTCCCTCCCACCATTCTGTTCTTGGGTCTGTCTTTTGACAGCCATTCTCTATTCTTCAGTCCTTCTCTGCTAATTGAGTAGCAACAGCGAACCAGCTGGCAACTCAAAAAGACTGAAACCATCTCTGTCTCATTGCTGTTTCACAAGGGAGCAAATATTTTGGCTCTGCTACCTCAACCTCTGGCTTGGAACCCCACTAGCTCAAATGGAAGTGCCAATCACATGACCACTGCTCTAAGATTTGATCATAGCAATGATCAAAAATGGCAGCTGGAGTCATCTTCTCCTATTCAGTCTGGTTCCGAAGAAGTTAAACAACAACCTCTTACATCCACAGTCAATTCAGATTCCTCTGGTGTGTTACCAGGTCTTGAAACTGGAATCCTAAATATTTAAACATGCCTGTGATGAAAATCATAACAAATGCTTCATTTTGCTTTCTGAGAGATTTCCAGGAAATAATAAATTATTTGAGGGAACTTCCATACCACTAACACTTCCAAACCCTAGGGCTGCCATATTTGACCACAAGAATTCAGAGGACGCCCCAAATATTAGGCAGAAATGTCTTAGTCCAATTTTTGCAATCCTGGGATGGTAGCTCAATGACTCCTTGATCCTTTTATTTTTGAAGCTAATCTGCAATCATTCTTTTCTAAAATGCTGAGAATATGGAGAAACTAAGCACCAATCAGAATTCACCCTCTTTCCTTCTGGCCAATCAATAAACTTAGACTTAGAACTTAGAATAACTTTATTGTCACTTTGAATGTACACTAATTGGCATACATTAAATGAAGCTTTGTTGCACCCTCAAATATACACTAAATAAACATGACTAAATAACTAAATACAAAATTATGCATATACCCACATTATATTATATGACACAGAGCAACAACACAATCTAGTTCAGATGTATACATGGACATGGTGAGAGAAACAAATCTTGACAGTTTTCCAGGTGGATGACATAGGGAACAAAGCTGTTACAGAATCTGGTAGTCCTGCTAGAAATACTTTGAAACCTGAGGGGAGCAACAGAAACAGACCATAAAGTGGGTGTGTGGGGTCTCAAACAATGCTTTGAGTTCTAAGCACATGGTGCTTATAAGCAGTATCCTGAATGTCAGGAAGCAAATTTCCTATAATTTTCTCAGCTGTCCTTACCACTCTCTGTATGGACTTTCTCTCTGAGGCACTGCAGTCATCAAACAGTGATGTAGTTTGTTAAAACGCTCTCAATTGTTCCTTAGTAAAAAGTGACCAAGGCAGAAGGAGAAAGATGTGTTCTCCACATCCGATGCAGAAAATGCAGACATTGGTTTGATGCTCCACTAAGGATGACATGTGGAGGGACTACTTCAGGTTGTTAGTTATCTGTACAGTATTAAGTATCTGTACCAGATACTTAATACTGTTGACCATCTCTACAGCTGCATCCTTGCTACTAAGTGGGGTATGACCATGCCAGCTCTTTCTAAAATCTATAATGATCTCCTTTGTTTTATTCACATTTAGAACCAGGTTATTTTTATTGCACCAGTCCACCAAAGCCTTCACCTCTTCCCTATAAGCTTCTTCATTGCCATTCCAGATAAGACCCACCACTGCCCTGTCATCCACATACTTCACAATATGATTTGTAGCAGATTTGGCAGAGCAGTTGTGAGTCAACAAAGTGAACACTAGCAGACTTTAGACACAGTCCTGTGGGGAACCTGTACTCAAGGAGATGGAGTTGGAAACTTTTCTTCCAACTTGCACAAACTGAGGCCAATCAATAAGGAAATCAACTATTCAGTTACATAAAGGAGTATTAAAACCTAATAGGCCCAGTTTGTTCACCAAATGCTGAGGAATGTTTATATTGAATGCTGAATTAAAATCAGTAACAGCATTCACACATAAATAGACTTCTCCTTGGTGTGCCAAGTGCATCATCTATAGAGCAGTTCTTCTGATAGGCAACTGTAATGAGTCAAATGTAGGGGGAAGGCACAAAACTATATAGTTCTTTATCAATATCTCAAAACACTTCATCATAAGGGCAACTGGATGGTAATCATTAATCCATGTGATGATAGTTTTTTGGGACACTGGTACAATGATGGCAGTCTTAAAACATGATGGTACCATGGCCTGATGATAATAGGAGAGGACCGACACTATAAACATCAGACTCAACACTGCATCCCCTGAGTTACTGAAGAATTTGGAACAATCTCTTATCCACATTCTATACAAAATGTCCTTCCCCACCCCCCAACACACACACACACACACAAACACAATTTTCATTTATCTGATCATGTCTAAAATTAAAATTAAGAGCTAAGAAGAGCTAATATAAAAATCTGAGCAGCTTCAATGAAAATAACTTTTTTGCTACAAAACAACCATTTTGGTTTAAAATACTCTTGCAAACAGTGAAGGTGAAATAATAGTACATTGGCAGTTCTGAGACTAGGAATTTTCCCTGCTGGAACTCTAATAATTGGAAGGGGGAGAAACACATTTAAATGAGATCTACAGAAAGTCACCCCAAAAAAGGGACATTGGAGTAGCATGGGGCAGAAATGGGAAAAATAGCAACCCGAAGGCAGTGTGCAAATAAGAAAACAGACCACCCACTAGTACCTCAGAGATGAAACAATTAAAAATGAAATGTAAGCTTTGCTCTGTTTTCAAATAAATCCACTTGGCAGTCCATATCAGATAGCATTGTGAGACTGACTATCTGTTGAATTCAAGCATATTTATCATCAGAGAAGATAGCAAAATTATATCAGGCACTACATAGCTTAATGATGAGGTATGTATTCTACAGGTCAATAGTCCCATTTTTATTTTTTGAAATCATTGCTTGAAGATATCAGAAGACAGTCAATGCATATTTGTTGAATCTCAATGCACAAAAATGGAAAGATATTTTAATCCACATAATGGAGGAATGGCTAGAAAAAAATTGATGGAACTAGCAGATGTGGTTAAATTGACTGCTTTAAATCAAAGAAAATAACACATCCAACTTTGTTTCTGGTTGGAAACAAAGGTTCTGGAATGTGCTTGAAATGGAAAAATGTGCTTGAAATGGAAAAACTGAAGCTTTGGATTTTGCTGATTAGATAACTTCGTTGTTATTGAAATGGCTGGTACATACTGTATTAATATCTCAAAGTAAAAAGTTGAGGCTGTTATGTTACTATTTTATCTTTCTGTGTTATAAGGAGTTCGAAATCAACTTTTTTCTTCATTTTTCACCCTTAACCCTATTTCTTTCTCTTCCCTTTCTCCTCTACCATTTCCTCACTATTTTCATTTTCCTATGGATTTTATATCTTGATTTTATTTATATATGATCTGAGCTAGCATCTCTCTATAAATACTGGAGTGGAGGTTGGCTGTGTGGTCATTTCTTGGTTGGTTGATGGAGTTGATGTTTGCAGATTGGCTGGCTTTTTCATAAGAACATGTGTGGCTGAGGTATTGGCTGTGTGTCTATCAGCCTCCTGTATTGCAATGACCTAGGTAATGGGCTGTGAGAGATGGCAGCTCAGTTCATGCTTTGCTCACACAAGCACGAAGCTGAAAGCACCAGCCTGAAGATGGCGAATGGGACCTCGTTGAAGCGTCAACTCCATCAACCAATCAAGAAATGACAACACAGCCAACCTCCCCACCAGTATATATAGGGAGATGGCAGCACTGATGACGCTTTGCTCACACAAGCACAAAGCTGAAAGTACCAGCCTGAAGATGGCGAGTGGGACCTCGTTGAAATGTTACCAAGATACTCTCAATATTACATGGGAAAAGACCCGAACACGCCAATATCTATATATCTATATATCTATATATCTATATATCTATATATCTATATCTATATCTATATCTATATCTATATCTATATCTATATCTATATCTATATCTATATCTATATCTATATATCTATATTTATATATCTATATCTATCTATCTATCTATCTATCTATCTATCTATCTATTGATCTATCGATCTATCGATCTATCTATCTATCTATTGATCTATCTATCTATCTCTATCTCTATCTCTATCTCTATCTCTATCTCTATGTCTCTGTCTCTATCTCTATCTCTATCTCTATCTATATATCTATCTCTATCTCTATCTCTATCTATCTATCTATCTATCTATCTATCTATCTATCTATCTATCTATATCTGTCTATCTATCTATCTCTGTGTGTGTGTGTGTGTGTGTGTGTGTGTTTTCTTAAGTTTTCGCGGGTACTTACATGTATGGCATTTAGCTTTGTTTGGGTATTTTCCCACGTCATTGTAGTTGTTCTTTTAAAGTTGTAGCAATGTTTCAGAGAATCTCATCTGCCATCATCAGGCTTTTGTATTGTGTCCATCTGTGAGTCAGACTTTCACAGCCGTTTCAGTTTGAAATTTGGGGCTAGCCTACTGCTGTGCCAGAATGGTTTTTTCTTCATCCTGATTGGTTGGGAGTCTTGGTCTGTGTTTATCGGTCTTGGAGTTTGCTGTGTTCTGCTTGATTGGTGTTTCTAATATCTTCTGTCTGTTTTGTGGCTTTTTTTGTCTTGATTGGCTGGCAACATTGTGTTCCTGTATTGGAGGCTTTTAGTGAGGCTTGGCTCAGAGTAAATGGCTCAGAGTAAATCATTTATTAGGAAGCTAGGTTTCATCTGGGTGCCTGGTTGGAGTGTGTTTGAGCTGGAGGTATCAGGGGGGATCTGTTTGTGCCCAGGTGTTTGCCTGGTTTGTGGTGTGGAGATTTTTTTTGTTTGTGAGTGCAGGCTCCCAAATAATTGACAGTCTGGTGGAATCATCTCTTCTATTCATGCTTTCAGGTCTTTTTTCAATCTCTATGGCTTCTCTGATAATTCTGTGGCTGGGGTTTTCTAGGCTAGCACAAATTAGGTTAGCACCAAATTTAAAACAGAAACGGCCATGAAAGTCTGACTTACAGATGAACACTATACAGAAGCCTGATGATGGCAGAGGAGATTCTGCCAAAACGTTGCTACAACTTTAAAAGCACAACTATAATGACATGGGAAAATACCGAACAAAGCAGAATACCATACATGTAAGTACCCACGAAAACTTAAGAAATATATGTGTGTGTATATGTGTGTGTCTGTGTGTGTGTATATGTATATGTATATGTATATGTATATGTATATGTATATGTATATGTATATGTATATGTATATGTATATGTATATGTATATGTATATGTATATGTATATGTATAGTATTCAGCTTTGTTTGGGTATTTTCCCACGTCATTATAGTTGTGCTTTTAAAGTTGTAGCAACATTTGTAGCAATATATATATTGGCATGTTCGGGTCTTTTCCCAGGTAAGATTAAACATATCTTGGCAATGTTTCAACAAGGTCCCACTTGCCATCTTCAGGCTGGTGCTTTCAGCTTCGTGCTTGTGTGAGCAAAGTGTGATCAGAGCTGCCATCTCCCTATATATATTGGTGGGGAGGTTGGCTGTGTTGTCATTTCTTGATATTATATTTCTTGATTGGTTGATGGAGTTGATGTTTGCAGATTGGCTGGCTTTTTCGTAAGAACATGTGTGGCTGAGGTATTGGCTGTGTGTCTATCAGCCTCCTGTGCTGTAACGACCTGGGTAATGGGCTGTGTGATGACCTTCTGAGTTCTATTGTTGTGACATCCTGGAGATATATATTGTCTCTTGCAGATGTTTCATTATAAAACTAGGCAACATCATCCATGCACCAGTTCACCAAGAAAACCATCAAGCTACTACACAAATTCTTGCCAGACTCAGGACTCTACTGTCAGCATCTACAATATACTCTGTGAATTATTAGGGAGGGACTGCCTTTACCCCTTTTTCTTCATATATGAAACTTGGTTGGGCTGCCTTTTACTCCTAAGGAATGCATCCCCTCTCTCATTGGAATCCATCTTCTCACTACATTCTATCACACATTGCATGATGTGAGAAACCACATCGTGATTATGGTTTATTCACTAAAGTATGGTTAACATAATAATAAGTATTACAATGGGCAAAGCCAACCTTTGGCTTTAACAGCTGCATCACATAATATCCATTTACAAGATTGGTCCACAGCAAGGTGGAGCAGGAAATCTCCTCAAAAGTTATTTGTTTGCAGCTACAATTGATATAGGCTAGGCTGATACAGAAAAAAAGAATGTTTATTAGTGAAAGGATTCTCAAAACAGATTGCCTACCTTTGTCTATTCACACCTCCAACACACCTGTCCTAGATTTCTCCTTCCTTTTTACAGTGAACTTTAAAGCAGATCCTAAATTTGTAATCTGTGTTCAATCTCTGTCTTGTTCCTCCCCCTGGGATAGGGTTACTAGATCTGAAGAACTGAAAATGAAATGAGACTTCCACAATATCAGTGGTTGCCAACCAGTGGGCCGGGGACCACTGGTGGTCTGTGAGAAAATTTTGGTGGTCCGCAGAGAAATGTCCCCCCCAAAGCATCCCCCCAAAGCAATTAATCCAGGCTGCACAAGAACACAAGGCTGCACCACCCACATGGCCCACTCACCCGCTGGCCCGCAACTTTCGGCCAAGCGGAAACCTTTCCTTGAGTAGAACCACACAAGCTGGAACTGGAAGGTAAGACCAATGGCGGGGAAGGGAAATACACCCTGGGGTGTCTTGCTGATATTGGTGGGAAAATCAGTCCCATATTCCAGAACTGCAGTATTCACAGGACTGGCCCTTTGGTCATCCCAGAGCAGCTGCTCCTCCACCCGGGTGCAACGGCCTGTCATGGACTGGAGGAGCTGCTCCAGGATGAACAAAGGGCCAGTCTTTTGACTACTGCAGCTCTGGAATAAGACAGCAACTTTCCCACCAATGTCAGCAAGCCACCATCAGTCAAAATTCATTTTAGTAGTCTGCAGGATTTAAAATTATGATTTTGGTGTCCCTGAGGTCCAAAAGTTTGGCAACCTCTGCACTATATGGCAACAAAGAATTAGTGTTTTCTATCTCTCTTTCTAGTGGTCATCATCTAGACTTTCACAATCCAGATCTGGTGACCTTTCCCAGTGTAGTAATTCCTGTTACCCACCTCCTCTTCATTGGAAAGACAACTTCTGATTCCCTCTACTCTGAGTTTCTAAGTTATAGACAGAAAGCCTACGTGCATACAATTAGCATATGAGAATGGGGATGCTAAAAGAACTCTGGTGCTTTCAAATTTGTACAATATGGGGCAGAATAAATTTTGAAGATTTTTTTTTTTTTACAGTTCAGATAATACAATACAGGAGTAGTGTGAATATTCTAGCACACAGGTGACATGAGATCTGATTTGCCTAGCCTTGTCAGACCAATTCTATTTTGCACTATACAAATGTAATACCCATACTTTGGACCTTATCAGAAATTGTCTCTTGGAGATAGCACCACTTTTGTACCTTTGAATCCCTGATAAACACAGTATGGATATATTATTATTATTGTGTGGTTGCTACCATAATTATAATTATCCTCTAAACTAATAGCCAATAATAGTAGGCAAAGGAACAACAGAATCTCATTATGAAGATTGCTTTAAAAAGCCCAGCAGAGACTTCTTGTCCTTCCTAACATCTAATTAAGTATTTCCTTGGGTAGCAACAGTCTGATTTATACTGGAGAAAAATACATGCAGTCTCAAGATAAAAGGGTTATTCTAGCTAAGCTCAGATGGCCAATATAACTATGAGAATCCTATTGAATGAAACTCAGCTAGCAGTGAAATTTGGCCATGATCCCACTGTGCATTAATGAAACCCAGAATAGCAAAATTTGGAAGTTTTGCACAGGGAATTTGCTGAACAGCAGCCTGAAAATGGAGGGAAGAGCAAAAGTAATTCAAGCTTAATTCAAGCTTTTTTCCATAAAAAGAAAAATGCAATGGATTGGCTTATATGATGGATTGAATTTCTTTAAGGCCACAGAACTGTATCTAAGATGTAGCAAGCACATGCCAAGAATGGTTAGCAGAAGGCCAAAGGATTTTCCAACTAATAAGACTGAGGGGCAGGGGAATACACATTTCACCTCCTTTCAGGAAGAGAAACCCAAGACTGGCTGGCAAATTTATGCAGCCCCCAGAGACTTGCCTGAAGCCTGCATGTAAATGGTTCTTTGTAATGCATCTGGGGATTTAACACACAAGTCCTTTCAGACATTTGCCACATGATAGTAAAGTCAAGACAACACTGGTACTATCACCTTGGGCAGCTTGTCATCTTGGAGAACATTAAAAGCTTCCTTCTACCATTCGGCCATTTGTTCATTTATTCCTTACGTTAACCAGCATCAGCTCTCCAAGGATTTGGTCTGAGGATTTTTTAATGCTACTTGATCTTTTCCATTGGATCGAGGACTCTTTTGTGTATAAAGCACATCCTTTGCCTTCAGGCTACGGTAAAAACACAAACACATGGAGACACAGCATCCGAGAATATGTCACTACATTATTACCCTACTAGGGTTACCATGTGACATGAATCACAGCTGTTTGGGTTAAAAGGCAACAAGTAGCACTGAATTATAAAAGACCTCTTTGCAACACAGTATGTTACATAGATAGTCTAAAACAAAGTTTAATTGCAGAATAGACTGTACACTGAACAAGAACAATAGTGCTGCTGCTCCTGTGTACAGGCACTTTTTTTTTTTTTTTGGTAAAAGTTTTATTGATTTTAACGACAGACAAAAAACATATAAGACATAAAACAAAACATAAAAAAAAAATTATATCATTCTTCATAAATTTACAGTGTATTGGTTGGTTTACCACTCCCCTTTGTGCATCCATTTCATAGTCATCAAAATAATTATATTACATAATAACTCACATTATCAATCATCAATAAAATATCCCAATATCATTATTGAACAATCATTTGACTATAATTTTACTAATTCATACTTAAGCGAGATAACTATAATTAAGTTAAATTATTTTATAACAAATCATAGAATCATACCAAATCTATCTTAATAAAATATTCTTAAAAATTATCAAAGCCAAGAAAAATTATATATTCATTATTTCCTAAATTTCTAAATATTCTATTGTTATATTGTATTATCTAACCATTGATAAAAAAGATCCCAAACTTCATAAAATTATTTATCTTCTTGTTCTCTAATTTCAAATGTCAATCTACTCATTTCAGCACTTTCCAATATTTTCTTAATAATTTCTTCCTCTAATGGTATTTTCTCACTCTTCCAGTGTTTAGCAAATACAATCCTAGCTGCTGTTAATACATTTACAATCAAATACTTTAAATTTTTATTATATATATCAGGTACGATTCCCAATAAAAAAATCTCTGGTTTCAAATCTATGTGTTTCTTTGTCATTTTTTCCAGCCATATGCGAATTCTAGTCCAGTATTTCCTGGCCTCCTCACAAGTCCACCATATATGGTAATATGAGCCAGGTATCTGATGACATTTCCAGCACTTTTCAGATTTATTCTTGAACATTCTTGCTATTCTTGTCAGGGGAAAGTGCCACCTATAAAACATCTTATACAAATTTTCTTTATATGCTGTTGACATTGTCATTTTATAATTTTGTGACCACAATTCTTGCATGTACTTGCGCATATGAAAACCAATTCATCTTTATACCTTGTTCTTCTAAATTTTGCATCGTTTTAAGTTCACCCTTTTCATCCAATTTCCCCATATCTAACTGTTTGTTCCTTCTTATAAGTTATAGGATACGAAAAAGCTTCAATAGTTGATAACCAAACTGGAATTTTCAAATAACATTGTTTCTTAATTTTCTCCCAATTCAACCATAACGATTCCCGTATATAATGCCTTCTAAAATGACCCTGTGATTTAGTTCCCTTATATCATAAAAAAGCATGCCAACCCAATAATAAATCATGACCTTTTAATGCCAACAATCTAGTCTTTCTTAATGTTATCCATTCTTTAACCCACATTAAGTTTGCAGCTTGATAGTACAACTCCCAATTAGGAAGGCCAAATCCTCCTCTAATTCTAGCATCCTGTAAAAGTTTTAATTTTATTCTCGCTTTCTTGCCTTGCCATATATACTTCAACACAATTTTATTTAATTCTTCGAAGTAATCCTTACTTAACCTAATTGGTATTGTTTGGAACAAATATAAAATTCTGGGTAAAATATTCATCTTGATTGTTGAAATTCTACCTATCAATGACAATTGTAGGTTTTCCCATTTTTTCAGGTCGGATGCTATCTGCTGTTTAAGCTTAATATAGTTATTCTCTTTCAGTGAAGTACATCTTGACGTCAAATATATCCCCAAATATTTAACTTTGTTCGTAACTTGAATTTTCAATAAATCTGCCAGCTCTTCTCTTTGTCTTAATAACATGTTCTTTGTCAAAATCTTTGTTTTGTCTTTATTTATTTTTAAACCAGCCATCTCACCATACGTCTCTATCTTTTCCAATAGTTTTAAAGCTGTCTCTAAAGGGTCTTCCAAAATAAAGACCAAGTCATCCGCAAAGGCTTGCAATTTGAATTCCTCCTTTTTGACTTTCATTCCTTTTATGTTTATATCCTAATATTTCTATTGAAGACTTCCAAGGTCAATACAAATAACAAAGGTGATAATGGGCATCCTTGTCTTGTACCTTTTTTAATATTGATAGAATCTGTGAATTCTCCATCTATCATTACTTTTGCCGTTTGCTTATAATATACGGCTTCTATTGCTTGGATAAATTTTCTAGCAAAGCCCATCTGTTCCAATAGTAATAACATAAATCTCCAGTTCACATTATCAAATGCCTTTTGGGCATCTAAGAATATCAAAACCATTTGTTTTTCCGGGTGCGCCTCATAATATTCCAATGTGTCCAGGATTACCCTCATATTGCCTTTAATCTGTCTCTTTGGTAAAAATCCATTCTGATCAGAGTGAATAAAGTTATTTAGGTATTTTTAAAGCCTTTCTGCCAAGATTGAAGCAAAGATTTTATAGTCTGCATTCAATAAGGAAATAGGTCTATAGTTCTTAATTTGTAATGGGTCAACCCCTTCTTTTAGAATAAATGTAATATAAGCTTCTGACCATGTTTCAGGTATTTTCTTATTTATCATAACTTCATTCATGACTCTAACAGTGGAATGTTCAACAATTCTTGTAATGTTTTATAAAATTCTGCCGGGAAACCATCTGGTCCTGGTGCTTTTCCATTGTTCTGTCTGTTGAGTGCTTCGGTTAATTCCATCATTGTTACAGCACTTTCTAACATTTTCCGAGTTTCATCAGGTATCTTAGGTAGGTAAGCATTTTGTAAATACTGTTTAATTTTTTCCTCATCAAGATCCTCCTGTTTATGTAATTGTCCATAAAAATCTCGAATGATTGCCTTTTTCTCCTTATTACCATAACAAATTTGACCATGATCATCTATTAACTGTGATATTTTCCTTGACTCTTTCTCTTTTCTCAACTTATATGCTAACCATCTACCTGGCCTATTTGCATCTTCAAAATAGTTCTGTTTAGCACTTCTAATTTTTTGTGCCAGTTCTTCTTTCTCTGCTTGATCCATTTTATGTTTAATTATGTCCATTTTAAGTTTGATATCTTTTTTCTGTGGCATCTTCTGTAATTCTTTTTCCAGTTTTTTATGGTCATCTTCTAGAGCTTTAATCATTTGCCTCTTCCTAATGTTCTTTTTCTTTGTATAGTCAATTATTAATCCTCTTACATATGCCTTCATTGTATCCTAAACATTCTGTATTGAAGTATCTTCTTTTTTGTTTTTATTGAAGAAAAAGGCCAATTCTTTTTCCATCCATTGTATAAAATCTTTTTCCTTTAGAATAGTATTGTTTAATGTCCATCTAGATCTTCTTTTTTGTCCTTTCCATTTAATTGTCATTGGATTATGGTCTGCCCATGCACTTGTTTCAATATTTATTTCTTGAATATTAGATAATAATTCTGCTGATGTCCAAATCATATCTATTCTGGACCACGATAAATACCTGTTTGAATAAAAAGTATATTATTGAGTTTAGCATTTCTTTCTCTCCATATATCTTTTAAATTTAGTTCATCTGTCATTTTAAAAAAGGATTTAGGGAGAGTTTTCCTATTTTGTCGTGTTGTTTATAGTCCAGTTTATTGTCTACAATTCCATTAAAGTCCCCCATCATAAGTATGTTAACATAGTCCAGTTCAATTATTTTCATATGTAATTTTTTATAAAATTCTTCTTGTTTATCATTTGGGGCATAAATTGCAACCAAGAGTGTTTTTATATTATTATCCACTATTTCAACTATTAATACTCTTCTGTCTTCATCAGTACAAATCAATTTGGCTGGAGTGGTTTCTTTGACGTACAAAACCAGTCCTCTTTTCTTACAATGAGTCGGAGAAGTAAATATTTTCCCTAACTTTGGTCGTATCAATAATTGTTCATGTTAAGTGAAAGTGCTGTCTGAGCCGGGTCAAGTAACATCTTTAAAATTGGTTGGAACTGAGCTGTTTGAATTGCTGGAGGATACATTGTATCCCTAAGAAGATCGAAAGCGGCGGAGAAGCTGTTAAAGGGAACTTTTTCTTTTCTTCACTCTCCCACCCCATGGAAACAGCAGATATGTTTGGACATATTGGACATTGAAAGTGAATTGTTTTGAGAGTTGAAGCTAAGGGACAAAAGGGTTTTTGGACATTGAAAAACTTAAGAGATTGGAAAACCCTTGTTGGAGGTATGGATTTCTGATTATTTAAAATTGATATTGCAAGTGGGAAGGGAGAGGAAAAAAAATTGGAGCAGAAGCTGAAAAAGGAGAAGATTGCCTAGAATCCCAAAGAAAGGTATATGGTAATTGGACCTCTTTGATTAAACATTAACCCCAGAAAGAGAAAGAGAAGAAGGAAGAAAAGTATTAATTTTTGGAATTTTTTTTTGAATTATTCTTGATTAAAAATATTTGTGGTTGTTTTGGGAAAAGTTTCTTTTTTCATAATGGCATCGCTTGTGGATGAACTAAAGACTGAATATCAAAAATATAAAAAAGAAGATACTTTGGGCACTTTGTTTCAATTCTTAGAAATGGCGTTATGTACTTATGAAAAGTTGACTACGCAGCAGAAGGACTGGGATAAAGAAGAAGAGGAAGAAGAAGCCATCTTTGATGAACAATGGGTTCTTTCCGGGGAGGAGGAGAAAAGGGATAAGAAAAAGGGGATTTTAAGAATTATAAAAACAACCAAAGAAGAGAAAAATGAGCGGAAAGGTGGAGGCAAGGTTAGAAAGCAAAGGAAAGGGAGTAAGAAAAGGGAGGAGGAAAGACAAAGGGGTAAAAAGGGCAAGGAGAAGAATAAGCAAGAGGGAAAGTGGGGGGAGGAGAAGCCTCAATGGGGGGAAGCAAGATCTAAAGAAAAAAAGTTTATTCAGAGACAATGGGTGAATTTAATTTAGGATAAAAGAGGGATTCTGGAGGGTACATAAGATTGTGTTTTTTATATGTGTATTTAGAGTATAAAATTCATTGTGTAATCTTAGAATCTTTTAAACAGAATCCCAAGAAAAATTGTTATATGAAGTACTTTTAAGTTAGGGTAATGAGTTATAGACGTTACTCCAATTGGTGTATAGGAGAAGTATAATAAAAGAAAAAAGATGAATGGATAGTTGGAAATAGAACAGACAAAGAATATTATTGAAAATGGCAATAAGATATGAAAGGATATATAAAGGTTTTGTGATGGTTTTTTTTGGATTTTGTATATTGAAAAAAGGCAAAAAAAAATTAATTAATAAGAAATAATTTGGATGAAAAGGAGAAGTTGGGATAAGATATGAAGTTAAATAGACAAAGTATTGATACTATAATTTGGGATTGTTATGTTCTATTGGTTTCTTCTTTTATTATTTTTTCTTAGAAAAGAACTTATAAGCTGTTATGCCTTGTGCATTGTTTATATAAAATTGATAAAAATGATTTATATATATAATATAAAAAAAAATGATAATCAGATATGGAAGGATATATAATGTGAATATGATGTTTGAATTTTTGTCTGTATGAAGAGTTTCAACCCGGGATCAGACAACCTTCAGAAAAGATCTTTTAGTTTTGTTTATGTAAAATTAATAAAATTTGTTTAAAAATAAAAATAAAGCAACCCATGTTCTTCTGTGTCAACATTCAAAAAATAATAATAATAATAATTGTTCATGTTGTTTTTTAATGTGTACTTCTTGTAAGCAAATTATATCAAATTTTAGCTTCTCTAATTTGTGAAAAGTTTTCCTTCTTTTAGTAGCTGAATTCAGTCCATTTATATTCATGGAAATCAGTTTTTTTTCTCCCATGGTTATGCTTTATATTTAGGTCTAACAGCTCTCGTGGATCTTATTTCACGTTGTTCTTTGATCTCCATTTGTCCATCTATTGCACCTTCTTCTTTTTCCATCTCCATTTGGTCTTTTTCAAGTTCAGTTAAAATCTTTTCTTTTTCTGTCTCCATTTCTCTTCTTTCAAAAAATTCCTTATGAAACATTTCTGCTTTCGCAACTGAATCAATTCTGTGTCTCTGTTCTTGCCATGTAAACATTAATCCTTCTGGAATCAGCCATCTATAGTTCACCTCTTTTTTCAATAGCATTTTAGTCAAAAATTGATACTCTCTTCTAATCTCTCTCACTTTTCTAGGTACTTGTTTTAAGACCAGAATCTCCTTGCCTTTATATTTCAACCCTTCTCTCTTACCACTTGTAATATTTGGTTTTTAATAGTTTTTTTAGTGAATCTAACATGGACCTCTCTTGCTAGTTGGTTCCTCATCGCATATCTTGTGAAGACTCGATATATCTCATCTACTCCATCCATCATCTTTTCCTCTGTTATTTCCAAGACTCCAGCCAGAATTTCAATCATTACTTCTGCCACGTTTTGTCCTTTTTCTTCCTTGATATTTTGGAATCTAAGATAAAATTCTGACCTGTCCATCTCCCACTTCAACATCCCACTTTTTTCTTGTTTGACCATTGTTAATCTGTTATCGATATTCCCAATTGTATCATCTCTTTGCTTGTCTTTCTCTTATATTTTTTGGATTCTCTCATCATGTTTCACCATCATTTGTTGAAAATTTTCAAATTTCTCATCCATCTTTCCAATTCTTTGGTCAATACTCTCCATTCTTTGTTCCATACTCATTTTAAGATCTTGTATTTCTTGCATAACCATCGTTAAATCCACTTGTGCTTTGTCTTGCTTCACCATTGTTGAGAGTCGTCCTCCAGATGACAGGGAGACAGGAGCAGAAGTTGAGATGCCCGAAGGTAAAATTTTCTTACTCATTTTGATAACTCAGGGTCTTCCGGGTCTTTTAATCCAATTAGTGAGGTAGCCAATTATAATCCAATTTAAAAAAGGAAAACACCACAAAAAACGAAAAACAAAACCAGTAATAAGTAAAAAGTCCAAAATTAAAAAGAAAAAAAATTCTTCAGGTTCTTCAAGACCTTAATCCAATTGTGAAATACTCAATTATAATTCAAAAGTAAAAGTTAAAAAATGAAGAGAAAAAAAGAAGCAAAATAAAGCCCAATAATATCAAAAAATAATAAGCAAAGAAAAAGGAAAAGAGAAAAAAAGAACAAGAGAGTTCTTCAAATTTTTCCCACCTTAATCCAATTGAAAGACCTCAGAAAATGAAAAAAAGCCATAAAAATAAGTCAAAAATAGAAATCAAAAGGCAGACATCCCCATGAAAAAAAGCAAAAAAGCAAAAAAAGAATATTCTGAGGCTTCCCCTTTAAAAATAAAAAATAAAAATGAGATATAATAAAAGATAAAAAATAAATATGTCAATATTACAAAATAGTGTGGGGTTGGAGGGGAGGGATGAAACAATTAATAAGGAGTTAAAAAAAAAAGACACACACTGCCTTTTATTTATCCGAGGCTCTTATTTGACTTCTCCACAAATTTCAAAGCCAAACTTCAAATATTTATTTAATAATAGAAGTTCCAAAGAGCACCTGTATAAACATCCTCCAGTACTCTTCCCTCTATCTTATCATTTCCAGTAGCCTTGAGAAAAGTTTTTCAAACAAAAGTTTTTCAACTTCAAACAGAATATTTTTCAAGTCTCTAGTTGGCAGTGTTACAAAGTTTCTTCAATCCACTCCCCCTTCTTCCCCCCTGAAAAAAGCCTAAAAAGAGAAAAAAAAAGTATGTATGTATATTTATGTAATTAAAAAAAAATATTAAAGGGGGCCTCTATTTTAAAAATTATAAACAGTCAGAAAGGCGAAGAGAAAGCAAATAAATATAAAAATGTAAAAGAAAAAAACCAGTCTGATTAACTAGATCGCAATAGAAATTCAGTAAAGAAAAAAAAAGTAAAAATAAAAAGCCAAGGCTCACTTTGACATTACTAAAAAAAATCGCTGCTAAATCAAATTCTGTCAATAAGTTTACAGATTTCTTCTCATATTAGAGTGTTCTTAAATCCCAAGCTAAAAAAAAAAAAAAAATCATCACTAGCCGATACACTTCTTTCTATCCCGTTCTTCCGGAGCTGTCCCAGCTTCAGCAGCCAATGGCTGCCTCTCCGCCATTGGCAAAAGGGCTTCTTCTGGATTGACCAGGGACTTGCGATGTCCCCGGAATCTAAAGAAGGTGCCCCTTACTGTCACCGTCACTATGAGACGGTTTAGGTCTGTTGGGACCGACCAGGGGCGAAGATATCAGCTGTGATCTCGGAGCCCCGAGATTGCAGCTGTATCACGGCGACGAAGCTCCGCCTTCCTCAAGGCACTTTTACAAGACAAAAAAATAGTTCAAAAAGCCAAGATGACTGGTTTGATCAAATAACACTGGTCTACAAGTTTTGGGAAATTATCAACCTCCGAGATAAAATGTGTTTATTTTACATATTTTGATTAGATGAATTAGAAAACAGGTGATAAAAGTGCTGGTTGGCTAAAGTTTTCAAGATATTTCATAATAAAGATTTATATACAGGAGAGTATATTTGCCAACAAGGGAAGGAGGTGTCTAATGATCATTATGCCTTGTAACTTAGCACTTAGACTTTTATACTGCTCCGTAGCACTTTACAGCCCTCTCTAAGCGGTTCACAGAGTTGGCATATTGCCCCCAACAATCTGGGTCCTCGTTTTACTTACCCTGAAAGGATGGAAGGCTGAGTCAACCTTGAGCTGGTGGGAATTGCATGTCAAACTGCTTGCAGTCAGCAGTCAGCTGAATTAACCTGCAATATTGCATTCTAACCACTGCATCACTACAGTTCTTTTATATACAGTACTTATTTTCATGGATTGGCTTTGAGAGGGAGGTCAAGTCTCAGTACTATACACTCCTGAGCTCTCAACCACTATTCAATAATGGAACATTGTCAATTTTAAAAGATGTTACTGCTGTACCAATGAGTGGTTCATTGTTCACCTGCCCTGCCTTAGCTGTGAATCAATAAATTCCTTAAGGAAATCATTGTATCTTATTCATAGCCTCATCAAATCAGCTAGCAGTGGACTTGTTCCAGCCACCCCTTTCATGCACAAGGCTGATCATCATATGATTCAAATGTGTAAATGTTACCAGGTTCATTTTTTTTTACGCATGAACATAATATTAAATAAATCACAATAAAACTATCTTACAAAGAAAACAAAGACTTCAAAAAGAAATAAGAATGAGTACTAAGCAATGAATCTTTGAAGGAGGCTAATTGATCAGAATCCAGGAGACTTGCTTTCCTTAAATTTTCTGGATCCTGGATTTAGGCAGGCATAGCAATGTACACAAATTTACAAAAATTGAGAAGGAGGGGTGTTACACAAATATATCCAGCCAGACTGGCCTTATTTTACTGAGAAAATGAACAAGCTCAATGTTTTCAGTCATTTTGGACACTCAGATTGATGAAGGAGCACTTTTAGGATAGCTTGATAACACAAGGATATGCTCATATATTCACATACATAATCGGGTTATTATGCCACCTGAAAGTTATGTTGAACTTTTCTTCTGTGGCCTGAGTTCAGTTTTGTGATCGATGGCCTTGGATTGCCCAAAGCTGCATTCCTCCAGACACTTGAGTGTTCCAAAGATGTCCCAAAATACCGGAGCTATTTTGGGATCAAGGGAGTGATAAATTCATACAAATAAGAAGTGCAAGAATTCAAGGGGCAGGGAGAGAAGTCTTGTAGGCAACCAAACAAAAACACAGGAGTCTATTTTGAAGCACAAGTGTGGGATAGTGAATGATCGTGGCTGATATATTTTTGTCAGTTTCCTGGATATAACCCAGTTTAAAGCAGAAGCTCAGGGCAAAGAGATCACAATTCAGTTTGAATTTCTTATTAATGTCCACAGACTAGAGTCCAGCTGTTTAAACTGTAATTAGAGAAAGTTACATAGAAAAAAGTGGGCTGTTCCTTCAGATACAAGTCCATCTTTCAAATTAAATAGTTTGGCAATTTCTATGCAAAGTCTAGTCCACAAGAAGTTTTGGGTAAGTTTCTCTGTCTCCAAAAACAGGACTATAAAATATGTCTGCTTGGACTTTGAAGAAGTGGGATAGAAAAAGAAGATTCTTGAGAATACCATGGGTAGAAGACAAACAAATGGTTTGTTGAATCAAGACAGAGTTCTCACCTGAGGCACAAATGACCTGGCTAAAATTGTCATATTTTGGACACAATATGCAACTATCTAGCTCTCTTGAGAAGTCTATAAGGCTGGGAAAAGCAGAAAGAAAGAAAGAAAGAAAGAAAGAAAGAAAGAAAGAAAGAAAGAAAGAAAGAAAGAAAGAAAGAAAGAAAGAAAGAAAGAAAGAAAGAAAGAAAGAAAGAAAGAAAGAAAGAAAGAAAGAAAAGAGGACAGTCTAATGCAGAGTTAATGGGCTCAATCATAGCAGTGAAGAATGTTTTGATAAAAGACCTGAAAGACCAGATAGGAGGCAGATCTTCCTAGTGGAAATCTATTTATGTGATTGCCAACAGGTGATGCTGACTTGATGGCCCAAATATATCGCCACTCATGAGGTCATAGATTCAACTCTAATTGGTGATGGCAAACGCAAGCCTAATATATTGATGTTCATTGAGCATAACTCAATGATAGAATATAAATTCAAGTCATGTCTCTGATTCAATTCTTCAGACTTATTCCAGTACAAGATCTTGGATAATATGCTGAGAAGCATCCTATTTCAGAAGGTCCTTCAGAACAGATTGGACTATATAGTACAAAGCATTGAGCTGCAAGGCAAACTTGATTATCTATGGAAATAACCCCATAGTTTGGTTTCCATTAAATGATAAGTACATTCTGAAATATCACAGAAGCCCTAAAAATACCATCTCTTTTGTATATATCTGCACTCTTTGATTTACACTACTGAATCTCTGACTGCATTTCAGTGAAAAGCATTTCATTTTGCAGAACTCAGAAGGGGCATGTTTTGCATCCCTTTTCACCCTAAACAAAGTAGCTTTGTCAGGCTGGCATCTATTTTAATGTGCCCATTGAAGGATTAAAATGCTAATTAATATGAATAAGGGGGTTGAGAATATGGCCATAAATGAGTAAGTGTTGCGTCTTGCTAACTGTTGGGTCTTGTGCATTGTTTAATCAACAGATAGATGAATGTCAGCTGTCAACATCAGATGTATGACACTGACTATTTGGAATGCATTTAAAGCCTGGGATGCTTATCCTACTTTTCAGGTCCTAAGTCACAACGCAAACAGCTTATTCCTTCATTTTTCTCCTGCTTTTCTATTATTTTGACTGCCTTTCTTTCCAGGCCTATTCATCTACTTCAATAAGCTTCCTTACTGGTTTCATTTTTTTTCCTGCTATCGGTCCTATCATTTTTACCAGCAAAAGCTTGGGTGTCTGTCGCAGTTCCTTTCCCATCAGTTTTTGGCCCAGCCTGAGAGTCCATCCAATTCCTATCTTTTATTTCGCCCTCTTGCTTCCCTCCTTCCTTTGATTGGGTTCCCTTGCAATTGCCATTTCAGGGACTGCGATTCTGGATGTCTTCACATTTTAAGCTGTTCTCTTCAGAGCTGATCAGCTGAAAAGATCTTGCTGCTACATAAAGGAGGATGACATCAGCTATTTGCAGAATAACCATGACAACTCTCTGGAGAACAACAGGGCTGCTCCACAGGCTCTGAATCAAGAAGGGAAGGCTCAGTCTCTCCACAGGACTGAGCCAGGACCCCAACATTTAATTGGAGTTGGCTGTTTTTCTTTTGGGAGGTGGGCTTTGAGCCGTTTTATGAATAGGTGGGGGCTCCACTTTCACAAGACTTTTCAGCAGTAAAACTAGCCTTGCAGACAGTGCAGGTAATGAATAACAATCTGGAAACTATAATTGGAAGGGCTAGAATATAGCACAGAATTTCAGAGGAGCTCAGGGAAAAATCTCTGGGACAAAAGGGGATGGATCGCCACTGAAATGTTTTGAAGATTTACATGTATGTCTACCAATATGCCTCACTTGCAACTAGATGGATTCATAGTCATTCTTTCTTCTATGTTTTGCTCCAGGTTTGCCATCCTATAATTTAAAAATTTTAGGAGGTGGGGGAGAACTTGTGAAGATTTTAGCATCCAGCCAAATGTTAAAATCTCTACTAGCTCCACCATCAGGATACGGGGCTAACTATACATACTCGTTCAACAATCATGTGAAGACCTGAGGCACGGCACAAGTAAAGGTGAGATATTTAGATGTATATGGATAGGCACTCATCCACTTGAATTAAAATCCTGTATAATTTAATGGATTCTCTTTCTATACACATCAAAATGTCTTTGCATTGATGTTGAACATGAAGCAACCAGGCTGTTTAAGGGTTTTTTTTAACTGATATTATTTTTCAGTCACTCCATATTGCCTTTCAAAGTCTCCTTTACAGACAGGAGGCTAATGGCAGAATCTCCTAATTTGCCTTAATTGGATAATCTCAGCTAAATAGCAGATATACTAAGAGGTTAGGAGGTGTAAATTTAATTCAGTCTCCATCATTGAAATTGATCATAAAATCTGTACCTGTACAACACAGGTCACCAAAGCCTCATTTACACAACTACTTCTTGCTGTCCAACCTGCCTCTTTATTTCACTTTGGATGACCTAAGGAAAGAGTCCTACTAAAACAACAGTAGCCATAATAAATGTAAGCTTTAGATTCTGTGGGCTATGGAAAAAAAAAAAAAAAGATCTTTTCTACAATACATTTTGTAAGCTAAACCTAGCTTAAGGATATATTTTTGGCTAAAACAAAATTTTTGACTTATTGGTTTTTGTAATGAATTTTTGCATTATTTCATGTATAACTGGTGATCTACCAGTTCTTTGAGTGAAGAGATAGTGAATACTTGATTCTTATATCCAAATTCAAGTGACCACAAGTTGACAGCAAAAATAATTTTCTACATCTCCTTGCTGCCATCCTATGGTCATTTGGATCTCTGCAGGCCTGTTGCGATAACCCCATCTCAGCAAGGTATTTTCTCTGCTGCAGAAACAGTAAAGACTCTTGTGTACAAAAACTAATTTATCACTGCATAAATTTTCACAGATCATAATCCATTTCCATTTGTTTTAAAGGAAGGAAGGGTTACCATTTCTGCAACAATTGCTGTCTCCTTCTACTGCGATTCCCAGATCAACTGTTACCTCTACAGGAGAAGGAGAAGCTGGAAGGAAGCGCTTGAAGTCTGTTAAGTTCTGCACATGGGTGCAAGGAACGGAGACGAGGCAGTGAACAGTGAATTTCAACTCTTTATTCTGAACAGAACAAAACCCTAGGGCAGCAGCAGTCCTTTTATAGGGCAGGCTGCCGACCTATTAGCCAATGAGAACATGGAAGTGTTAAACCCTTGAACCAATGAGAGTGGCTCGTTAACAGCCAATCATATTCTCCAGAACGGACCAATCCGATATCGCTATTATCGGCCAATCAGAAGTGCAGGATTAGAACCCTGCTTTTTCTTTAAGCTTTGCTAAAACTTTATTTAAGCGCTTTTATTAGTTCATAACACCCCCTCCCCCCGGGTTCCGTTTGAGGGGTGCGGTGACATAATCCCTAAGATATGTAGGTTGTTTTAACTGTCTATTAGATTTGCGCTGTCCCACCGGTTCCCGTCTGCAGTTTGGCTTCGGTAGGACGTCTTTGGACATATCTGGTACAGGTGGTTCCGCATTCTCACTGGATGACTCGGTGCCGCTAATTCTGTCATTGTTGTTGTTGTCCTCCAAACTTTGCGGGCTAGCCTCTGTTGAGGTATTCCTCTGTGGCGAGGACACTCCCCTCCTTGATTCTTCTTCATTTATCGTGCCCGATTGCTGACTTCCTTCGCTTCTGCTTTCCACCATCTCGAATTCAGTTTCTTCGACATCCCCTCCCCCCTCAGTTTGGGAGTCACAGGAGTCGCGGGAACTGGATTGTAGCCTAGAGCAAAGCTGATCTATATGGCGTTTCCATATTTTTCCGTCGCAGGTTTGCACACGGTACGATCTGGGCCCGGTGGTTTGAATTACGGTTGCTTCGACCCATAATGGTTTGCCGGAGAGGTTTTTAGTGAAAACTAAGTCGCTACCTTGAACTCACGGCATTTTCCGCTAGATCCACAGGGTTTCTCTGGCTTGTAGGAAGGGTGAAGCCAGTCAAGGTGGGAACGGAGCTTGCGTCCAATCAACAATTCAGCTGGCGTCTTGTTGGTGATGCTGTGAGGAGTGATGTGTTGGAGTAGGAGTATTCTGTATTTTTTTCATCAATGTCCCTATAGTCCATTTTGTGGAGAGTTTTTTTAACAAATTGTACCATGCGCTTGGCCCTGCCGTTAGCCGCAGGGTGCGCTGGCGAAGTTAGCGCATGGCGGATGCCCCGATCCGCTAAGCATTGTTCAAATGCCAGGGCAGTGAACTGGGGTCCGTTGTCGGAGACCAGAACGTCTGGCAGCCCATGCGTTGCAAATAGCCTGTTCAATTTTCAGATGACGGACTCCATTGTAGTATTCTTCATTTCGTGGATCTCGAGCCAGTTGGAATAGGCATCCACTGTTAGGAGGAACGTATGTCCTTTAGTAGGTCCCGCAAAATCAACGTGGATGCGGGACCACGGTCCCCGGGGGGGTTTCCCATTCTGTTGGAGTTGCTCTAGGTGGGGCACTGCTGACTTCTTGGCACTTTAAGCAAGTCTTTACCCAGGCTTCAATCTGTTTGTCGATGCCCGGCCACCATGCGTAGCTTCGTGCGAACGCTTTCATACGCATGATGCCGGGGTGACCGTCATGCAATGTTTTCAATACTGCTCATTGTAACCGCTCTGGGATGACGACTCTATCTCCCCATAGGATGCAGCCTTTTTGCGAAAAAAGTTCTGTCTGCCGGTTTCAGAAAGGGGTGAAATCATCAGAGGTTTGTTCTATTGGCCATCCTCTTTCAACCCAGCTAAGAACTCGCGCCAAGACAGGATCTCGTTTTGTTTCGATTGCAATGTTTCTGGCTGTTAGCAGTGGTGAATGTAGTGTTTCAATCTGGAGTGTCGTAAGGGTTGGAGCTGGGTCGTCGATGGTTTCCGGAAGTGGGGCATGGCTCAATGCATCAGTGTGGGGAATGGCTTTCCCCGGGCGGTGTTGTAATTTATAGTTGTATGCAGCTAAAAACTCCGACCAGCGAGTCATTCTAGGTGACAACATATAGGGGGTTGACTTGTCTCCCGCTATAATCCCTAGCAAAGGTTTGTGGTTGGTAACAATAGTAAAAACTCATCCATACACATATTCATGAAACTGTTTCACAGCAGATACAACAGCAAGAGCCTCTTTGTCGATCTGGCTATAGTTACGTTCAACCTTTGATAAGGTCCTTGAAAAATAGGCAATAGGGGCCTCACTACCATTTGGTAACACATGATTCAAAATGGCTCATACTCCAAACGGTGACGCGTCACATGTAATTGTTAAGGGCAGAATCTCGTTATACTGCATTAAAACAGCATCTGAGGTTAGTAAGTTTTTCACTTGTCGGAATGCATGCTCCTCGCAGTGTCCCCAGACCCAGATTGCTTTTTTGTCGAGAAGTCTTTGTTGGGGCTCAGCTACAGTCGCTTTCTGGGGCAATAAGATGTTGTAAAAGTTAATGAGCCCCAGGAAAGCTTGGAGATCAATCCTATTTCTGGGTCTTGGGGCATTTTTGATTGCCCTTAGTTTGCTATTAGTGGAGTGAATGCCTTGTTTATCGATTAGGTACCCCAGGAACTCTACTTTATCAGTGCACAGTTGACATTTATTTTTTTTAACCTTAAGACCAGAGTCTTTAAATTTCTGGAGAACCATTTTAAGACGCTTTTCTAGTATTTCTCTATTCGGGGCAGCAATTAAAATGTCATCAAAGTATGGCACGACCCCCCTTGATCCCTTGCAATAGTCTCTCCATCAGACTTTGAAAAATCCCTGGGGCTACGCTCACTCCGAATTGGAGTCAGTTGCACTTAAAGGTGCCTCAGTGCATAACGATCGTCTGTGCCTCTGCGGTTTTGTTTATCTACAGGCAGTTGTTGGTATGCCTGTGCTAAATCCAGTTTAGCGAAGACTTTTCTGCTCCCCAGGGAATGGAGAAGGTGTTGTACCATCGGCACCTGGTAAGGGTTCTGTTGAAGGGCGTGATTAAGGGTCGCCCGGTAGTCCCCACAAATCCTTAACGATCCATCCGGTTTGATGGGTGTTACAATTGGGGTTTCCCAATGAGCGTGGTCAGTTGGTTCTAAAACACCCTGGGCTATTAATTTATCGAGCTGCTCGTCAATTTTTGGTTTAAGGGCAAAAGGTACCCGATGAGGCTTAATGCGGATGGGAGCTACTTCAGGGTTGAGGTAAAATGATATCGGAGTCCCCTTGTACTTGCCAAGTTTGTCTGCAAAAACGTCCTGGAATTCCTGGACGATGGCCTCCTCCCAGTCATCGCTTCTGGTTTGGTGAATGCCGGCTACCTCGATCCCGAGTGGGCGAACCATTGAAGGCCTAACAAGCTAGGCCAGTCACAGTCGACGATGGTCAGTGGTAATGACGCAGTACGATTTTTGAATGATACTTGGACTTGGCTGGATCCAACGACTGGAATTCGGTTTCCCTGATAATCTTTGATAATCTATGATTCTTTGGGCTCTGAGGTCTTGACGCCGGAAGGCAGGGATTAATTGTTTAAGAGTCTTCCAGGAAACCATTAAGAGGGACGATCCTGAATCGACTTCCATCACACAAGGCTGATTTTTGATGGCGACCTTCACTTGGATCTTCTTTGCATCTAGCGATGAGGCGTGACCGATTGTAATGGTTTGGTATGCCTCTTCTCTTCTCGATAAAATGGCCGGTGTTTTATTTCTGTAGGAGTGGTTGTTCCATTGGCGGTTCAAATGTTTCCGACTCACAGGGCGATTCTCTGTGGTCTGGCGGTAGTTGTTTCCCCTCTGAAGTGGGCTAGATCCTTGTTTGCTTCTACAGACTTTCCTGATGTGCCCTCTTTTCCCACAGAAATGGCAGAGCACGTCGAGGAATTTGCAGGCTGATCGCGGGTGGTTTGCCCCACAATCCACGCATTGGTGCGGTAGTCTTTGATTCCACTGATGGCGTTGGTCACGTTCAGACCGGAGCCAGTTGACCTCCTCCTCATCACTTTCTGATGGCGATTCGAGGTCCTCGTGGTGGGCTGTTGTTGTGTGCCTCTCTAAGCGAGGTGAGGTATCGTTGGCGAGTTGACGGAGCGGTGCGTTAGTGTGGCACTTTCGGGCAGCCGACTTCCTGGTTGCTTCTGCTGCAGTAGCGTCCTTGATGACATCAGCAAGGTCGATGTTCCCTTTGGCCATGATCTTGCTCTGTGTCATGGGGTCATCTAATCCCAGAATTATTCGGTCTTTCAGAGCTTCTTCAAGGTCTGTAAACCCACAGAGGCCTCCCAGGTTCCAGAGATCCGCGATGAAATCGCAACGCTCTCTCCTTTCTGCTGGTCCCTCTGGTAAAATTCATGTCTTCGGACAAGCGTTGGAACAGCGGGTGCATAGTGGGCCCATAGAAGGGGCGCGAGGACATCCCAGTCCATGGTCTTCACCTCAGCCAGTTTCGCTAGTGCCTTGGCCATCTTAAAGATGGCAGGCCCGCAATGGGTCAGGAACACTGCTCGCTTTTTCCCCGTAGTGGCATCCTTCAAGTTGTTGGTCTCCAGAAACATCTGGAACCGGTCTATGTACGAGTCCCAGTCTTCTTGTGCCAGGTCAAATGGAGCGGGTGGTATGGCGCCGCCGGACATGGTTTCCGTTGTCGATGTGCCTTCAGCCATGTGCTCTGTTTGGTGCTATGTAGTGTTCAGCCAGCTCTGATGTCTCCGCATCCCATCCTCGTCACCAGTGTTAAGTTCTGCGCATGGGTGCAAGGAACGGAGACGAGGCAGTGAACAGTGAACTTCAACTCTTTATTCTGAACAGAACAAAATCCTAGGGCAGCAGCAGTCCTTTTATAGGGCAGGCTGCTGACCTATTAGCCAGTGAGAACATGGAAGTGTTAAACCCTTGAACCAATGAGAGTGGCTCATTAACAGCCAATCAGATTCTCCAGAACGGACCAATCCAATATCGCTGTTATTGGCCAATCAGAAGTGCAGGATTAGAACCCTGCTTTTTCTTTAAGCTTTGTTAAAATTTATTTAAGAACTCTTATTAGTTCATAACAAAGTCCCTGGCACCTCCCTGGCACTGCTTTCTTCTTTCATATTCTTCCTGCTCCTGCTAGTGAAAAGAAGAGAGACAAGAGAACAATAGGCATGCTACACCAAAGCTGCAAGAATCCAGGTGACCACTAGATGGCAGCCAAGAAAAAACAGGACATCCCTTTTGTTCTACCAAGTCGACACTGGAAAGTTGCAGCCCAGATATTGTAGCCTTTGAGGATTGTGTACCTGTGGGTGTCCTATGAGAGGAAGTGAAGGAATGCTGTTGCAATTCCAAATGATGGAGGGAAAGGAGGTCTCTCCTGAGATAAAGGCCACACTGGAATGTTGGTAAGGGATATCTTCAGTGACTAAGAAGACTCCCATAGAGTTCAGACCTTCTGCAGTGGATTCTTTGTCATAGACTGCTTTTCATTATGCCTGCCCAGAATCAACTGCCACAGCTTGGAGGCAGGATCTAGATTTAAGCTCTCTTACCAATGTGAAGGCCCATCTGAGAAGTTTTCTTTGTGATCCACAGAGGTCAACCTACATCCCTTCTGTGTTATAGACAAGGTTTTTCCTCCTGATGGGAAATTTCAAAGCAATGAATGTTGAGGAAAGATTAATACATAATTCCTTTACACACAGCTCTCTACTGTTTATATATTCATGGCTTAGCTCTCATTCTTTCTACTTTAGTATTTTATTGTGGCTCCAGTCAGGAACCTCTGTTCTGTTTTCTTTGAAACTCCCTTAAACTGAACGCCATGGCCTGCTGCATAGAGTTCTTTCAGCATCAGCTGCCATTTGCTATTCAGGATTTGTGGATGAAATGTCAAAAGCTCACAATGCTGATGTTTTGCATTTTAGTGCAAAGGATCTTAGCCAACATTCCAGCTGTCAAAGAAAGCTTATTCAATGATCTGAAAATGGACAGAAGCCATTTGCTGAGTGAACACACCATGGCTAATTTATCTACCATTATCCAACTTTCTCCTTATTGGCAAAAACTAACAATTGCAACTGAGCCAGGCCTGGAGCAGCCAATAAACTTGATAAACTTAAAAGTGTGCAACTTCGCAGTCTTGCAGGGCTGTAACAATAATACTATATGACAATTTCCTCATCAGTGTTTGAGCTTGCAGGAAGCAATTTCACCATTTCAACACATGCAAGTAATACTTGCCTAAAGAAAACTTTAGTTCTCCACCCACCCCTTTCTGAATCAGATTAACTGCTTCAAAGAACAGAGAGGGTGGAGCCTCTGTCTACATCTGGAAAGCAGCATTCTCTCCACATGTGATTCACTTAGCAATCCTAAATAGTGGGAGAGTGAAACAGCACACCCCCTGCAATTTTCAAAGCCCTTCTGTGATGCTCACCAACCAAGGCAGGTGGTGGGTAAGGCTTAACTTTCTTTTTTCACATCTGGAATTCCCCCTCTCCCATTGGAAGCAGTGTGGAATTAGGCCTCATCAGAAAATGCTCTCCACAGATGTATCTGCACCATCCTACTTTCAGGATTGTTGGACTTCTCCTCACGCTCTTGTAGTGAGATCATTCCCTAACCCACCCCCTTGGAGCAAAACTGTATTCATTTTTATGAATAGTTTTATATTCGTGCTTTCATGTTACTATTATCACTTAGTTAACCATTTAATGCCCTTGATAAAACTCAAAAGTGCCCAGAAAACAGAAATCTCAGTTAAGTCCATCTACTTTCAATTAATATTTTGCATGCAGTGGGAATATTTCACATCTACTGATCTATCTTGCATTAACTGATTCTATATAAGCCCTTGCTGGTCTTTTCACTTTGCCCACATTGATAGGAGTTTCATAACTGCTTATTTTTTATCAGACTTTTTAAAGACTGAGATAAAAATCCTAAAACAAAAAATTGAATTAGATCAGATCTGGTCTGCAAAAAATCCCCCCAAATCTCCACACAACCAGATTTTTACTTTTATTTAAGTCATCTAGATTTTGTTTTTTGTCCAAATATGGCAGCATAAAATACCTCATCTTATGACTCCAATTTGTAGAAGTCGCCAGCAATGTCATCACATTCTTCTTATTAGTCATGAATACTCAGCACAAATCCTCATTTTTCTTCCTGAGGGGTCTATGCTTTCTTTTGCATCTCCATAATTCTGCGAGGGTGATTTGGTATTGCCCATTATCCCAAGGGCCTTGATATAGATCTTTGCCTGCTCCACATTCCAAAGCTTAATTGTCCCTGTGAAAGTTCTTTCCTTTTCACTTTCCATTGCAGAAGGTCTTACAAACACTTCAAGTATGCAGAGAATGGACTTCAGCAAGGAGAGCTCTTGACTTGGAAGCCACAGGCTAAGGGAGTGATAATTAGATCAAATTATCAGCATGTGCATTCCTTGTCCAGCAGTGAGGACAGCTGACAAACTTTGGAGTATAGGAAGAGATGTTGGACTGTAACATGCACCAAAGGCTAAGAATTGATTAATATTCAGTTCTTCAAATAAAATAAAAACTGAATTAACTATTTCTGTGAAAAGAAGGTATAAAATCAGAAAATAATAATTGAACTAGCTAATATAGATTTTTCATAGTACATGTGTCCCCAAGCATTTTTCAAATATGCACTGTTGTCTTCAGATACACACATACACTTCAGTTTCCTTAGCCAGTGTGGATCATAAGGAATTTTGGGGTACTTTTTTCATCTTTAAACCATGATCCCAAAGACATGGTGGTATGGTAGCTACTAATACAGGGTGGACATTTGTTCATTCTGCAAAAATTCTGAAAAGTCTCCTACTTACTGCAAATATATAATTTGTTATCTCAGACTTTTCTAAACTCTTCTCATTCATAAACGCTGAACTTCAGCGCTCACAACCCTCATATCCCATTGTATCAGATTAAGAACAAATAGCAGAAGCTTTAGCTCAGCATTTGGATTAAACTTTAAACATTTCTCCCATGCAACTTTTCATTCCCCCACCCCCACCCCCCAAAAAAGAGGGAAGGGTGTTGGTGTGTTACATCATTCTTAGTAGAATGGTTATGAAAATCCAGCTGGGAAAAAAATTCCAGTGAATACGAAGATAAGATATTTCAACCACTACCAATAGACACAGCATTCACTTAAGGCTACCAAATCCTGCAAAAGCTCCAGCCAACCAGAGGAAACCAACATTTTTTGCTTCTTCTGAGTCATTGTCTAGATTTTTATAGAGCAAATATGGTAGCCTAATAGCATCACATCAATGTGTAAAAGTCACCAGTAATGTCACCACATGTTGCTTATTAGTCATGAATATTCGACACAAATCATTTGAATTAGCAATGCTACAGCCTGTCTGATTTGTTCAAGATTTATGTTGTGTATATCTTTTTCAATTGGGTGATCACTGCTGCAGCTTCACAGCATATTGGCTATGCTTGGATGGAATATCAGAGAGGGGTGTTGATCTTGTGTCATGCTTGTGGGCTTCCTTTCTGAATAGCCACTGTGGGAAACCAGAGATCGGTCTAGGACTTCCTATTTAAACAAAAAACAAAAAAACAAAGTGGCAGTGATTCTGATTCTTTCCTTTCACCCAACCAAATCACCTAACTTTGTATTCTGGGGGATGGGATTAGAGAATCAGAGCAGCATTTGAATTGCTGCCAAGAAAAAGTATCAGTTTCCAAAAGGAAAGAAATGATCCTTATAGGTTAGATACAACCTTAGAAGGAATTACATCTGTCTGTTCCTGGATGGCTAGAAAGCAATACAACACCCTTTTCAACCCCGCTTCCAAAACCCCTTCTCTATGGGACTGGTAAAATTAAATTTCCACATGGATATTCATTGAGAAATCCCATCTCTACTCTGAGGTCAAGTAGCAATTTGGCTGCACAAACATCTTCCCCCTGCAGAGTTCATTGTAACCCTCGGTCTGATTCTACCAGTGAAGCCGAAAATGAGCCAGTTTTAAATGTGAACCCAGTTTTTTCCCCCAAAGATTCAACAGGCTCTGTTTTAAAAACAGCAACCTTGCTCTGCTTTTAACGGTTTTTTTTTTTTTTTCCATGCCTCTAACTGACTCTGTGGCTTTGGCTGGGACCTGAAGCTGAAATGTATAAAGAGTTACAGCTTGGCCAAATCCCCCAAAATGAGTGGAAACTGTATTAAAGAATATTTTTTGAAATTTCCAGCTGTCTTGCCAAGCAGTCACTGATGACTTTGGATGAACTGTGGATAACTGAAATCTTTCCAGTCCTGATGAAATATCAACTTACAAGTTCTTAAAGGAAAGGACTACTGTTAATCTGTATCAGGCATATAGGTTTCCTGATCACCATTTAATGACCCTTTCTTTTGCTACTATTAATGTTCAATCCTACACGTGTCTACTTAGAAGTAAACCTTGCTATGAATATTTCTTGTTGATTCCCAACATGTGCCTACTGTTACAGATATATTCAGTTTTAGGCATACTTGGAATGTTTTCTCCTTTTTTTTACTGGTATCTCTTTGGCATTTAGGCTAAACAATCCACAGCAAAGTGTTGGGAGACAGCCAAAAGAGAAGGAAACTAGATGTTACTAATTATCCATGTTTCTCCCATGCACCAATTACATTCAAAATACTTGTCTCCATAGAAATTCAGAATTTGCAAGACTTAGCTTTCAACAAATCACTGAGTCTAGAGGTGGTATTCAGCAGGTTCTGACCAGTTCTGGAGAACCGGTAGCGGAAATTTTGAGTAGTTTGGAAAACTGGAAAATGCCACCAGTGACTGGAGATTTTACAGTGTCCTTTCCCTGCCACAGCCACTAAGCCATACCCACAGAACTGGTAGTAAAAATTTTTGAATCCCACCACTGACTGAATCGTGGCAGCACAGTGGTTAGAATGCAGAACTGCAAGCTACTTCTGCTGGCTGCAGGTTGCCAGCAGTTTGGCAGTTCGAGTCTTACCAGCTCAAGGTTGACTCAGCCTTCCATCCTTCCGAGGTCAGTAAAATGAGGACCCAGATTGTTCGGGGCAGTGTGCTGATTCTATAAACTGCTTAGAGAAGGGCTGTAAAGTATTATGAAGCCGTACATATTGTAAGTCTAAGTGCTATTGCTATTGCTCTTCCAGCCAAGTAACTCATGAAGTGTGCTAATGGACCAGCCCAGAAGCACCCACGCTTTGAGACATTTGAACTAGATAACCCCTGAGACATGCCTCTCCATCTGACTCTGTTCCTGTAATGGGTATTCAGTTCCTTGAACATTCAAATTGTAGCCAGGAATATCCTTGAGTTTATCTTTTCTGATGATGCAAGTATGGAATTTACATCATACTCATCCACCAAGACTACCATTGCCCAATATTCTATTCTATGGATTGGACTAGATGACCTACAAGATCCCTTCCAACTCTGATTATCTGTATCTATATTTTTCTGAGTCGATACAAAAGTACAAATCAATACCATATTTTTTCATCATAGGGACAATCCTTGTCACCCAGACTCTGTTTCTGGTGTCTTCAGTGCTGTTGGCCAGCAATACAAGTAGTTCTCAACTTACGACCACAATTGAGCCCCAAAGTTTTGTTGTTAAATGAGATATCTGTTAAGTGAATTTTGCCTCATTTCATGTCCTTTCTTACCTCAGTTGTCAAGTGAATCACTGTGCTTGATTAGTTAGTAACCTGATTGTTAAGTGAACATGGCTTCCCCATTGACTTAGCTTGTAAGAAGGTCACAAAATAATCTTGGGACACAACAACATAAATATGAACCCATTGCCAAGCACCTGAATTTTGATCACATGATCATGGGGATGCTAGAAAGGTCACAACTATGAAAAACAGTCATAAATCACTTTTTTCAGTGCCATTGTAATTTTGAAGGCCACTAAACGAACTGTTGTAAATTGAAGATTATCTGTACTATTCTTTTTGCTTTCAGGCAAAGTCTTTTCTCTTTTAAGCAGGACTCAGCAAGGGTAAAACAATTTTTTTTCAGATGATCAAGTGTGATGCACTACCCTGTTCCTTCTGATTGTGGCATGCCCATTATACAACTTCACAGTCACCACGACCATGATTCCAATCACATACATTTGGAAAGACTGTCTTTTCCTGTTCAAATGGAATTGTTACTTTAATGAAGAAAGCAAAAATCCGATATAAGGGATGGTACGTCTAACTCCATTGCTTTTGGGGGTGGGAGGATTGATACTTGCATGACACAAAAATTTTACTCATTATCCTATTATGGTAGTTATAGGAACATAGTCAAGGAGTGCCTATTCAAGTATCTATCAATGTGAAACGAACTATCCAATTCACATAAACTTCACAGAATTCAGCAATGACAGTTTTGAACCAATCTCTCCAAAGAGCAGGACTAAATTGTTACTACCTACCTGCTCTAATTTAGGTTTGTTTGTTTATATTTTGATGGAGCAAAACTTTCTTTGATGCGTAATACATGTATTTTTTTGATTAAATGAACTCATAAAATCACAAATACCAAATTTTGATGATTGGCTGCCAAATTTTGTCCATGTGATTTTTGGGGAAATTCAAGTGGTCCAAGGTCACATGCAATCTATGGCCAAGGAATTATTCATTTCTGTTCTTCATTCAGCACAGAAGCTGGAATTTTCAAATATTTGCATCCAATAGCTTCATAGATAAGAAGAGAGTCATTTAATTTGTCATGGGCAACTATATAAAGAGATAGATGAGATAGATTAGATAGGTAGGTAGATAGATAGATGATAGATAGATAGATAGATAGATAGATAGATAGATAGATAGATAGATAGATAGATAGATAGATAGATAGATAGATAGGACAGACAGATAGATAGTTAGGACAGACAGACAGAAAGGTAATTTTCCCTAGCTGCTTTAGATATGGTCTTTCTGGAAAAAGGTGACAGAAATAAAATTAACTTATCTCATCTGTCTACATGATTCAGAATGCTAGAGGAGCATTAAGATGTGCTTGCTAAAAGATATAGCTGCTCCTACATACCTTTTCACAATCCCGTATTTAATCACCCAGAAGATTGCAATTTAGTAATTAATGACAATAGTAATTTGTACAACAAATTATTATTGTCATTAATTACTAAATTGCATCACTGATGAATTTCATAAGTATCTGCAACTTCAGACTTTTCACTCTGATCTTCCAAAATCACCTTGCCCCATCTTGAAGTAGCAAACATGTGTTGGAGACATGGTAACAGTCACTGGATATAGACTGATCTACCTCACTTTCCCAATCATTTTGTGAATAGCAGTTGTGGTGCATGCACCCTTCAGCACTGAATAGAAATGGGACAATACTTTGCTTGGCAAAGGGATTCTGAAGAGCAGCTACATCAAGATTGGAACCTGCAACATTGCTTACCTAGGGAAAAACTGCAATGGTTTGTACATTGTCTTACATTTCCAACCTTCAGTGTAGATGTACAATGATCTAAACCACACAATCTTGCTCCATACTTGTTGATATATAAAAATTAACACTTTAGCTACGTCTTCTTCTGTAGTTTTAAATAGTTCAGTTAATAATTCATCTTTGCCTGGAGCTTTCATACTTCTCAGGTCATCTATTATCTATGGTACCTCATTTTCTAGTGGAATCAGTTTCTGAATATATTCTGTCCCTACAAATAGCTGTATAATACCATTTGTAAAGAGTTTCAGTATAGTCCTTGTAACTTTCTCCAACACTTCTTCTATCAGATATTTTTCACAGTTATGTTAACTTATTCCTACAGCTAGTAATTTTCTTTTATTTTTAAGAGAAGCTCTCTCATTTCTGTGTTCTTGTTTCCATACCTTCCTCACTTAATATTTGATTCAATGATATTTTATATTATTCTATTTCCAAAGACTTTCATGCTCTATTTTCCCCGATTATGATAGCTTATTCTGAAAGTAATTTAGATATTTTCCTATTTCAGAAAATTTTAGGAATATCTTCTTTCCTAACCCCTTTGGTTCTCTTTCAGATAAATCAAGCGTAAATCTATCAGATTACAAACCAAATTTATACTTAGCAAAGTCCTTTTTGAGTGTTATTGTGTTATTTTCATATGATCTCATAACTCAAATAGTAATAATATATCCTATAATCATTTGAATTAGTGTCCCATTCTGCTCTATCCAATAGGGTTGCTGTCAACTTAACAAAATACTCACACTTATGTTGAAAGTATCCATGAACAAATGTTTCTATAAAATACAAGCTATAATCTCACTAATTAGACATACATAACATAAGATTTTTTGTTAATTAGAGTTAATGCTTCCAATTATGATCAACACATTTCCACTGATTTGAATACTTTTCTTCTTATTGGAAATGAAATATAAACAAGAGTACAATTTTCCAAAAATCACAAATGAAAACTGAAGGCAATTATACTTTTTAATTTTTTAAAATAGTCATCTTTAAAAATATGCAGTCAGTGATGCCTATTTTCAATCTTTCTCCTTAAAGTTGCTTATAGATGTTATAAAGATTTTTTTCCATGCACAAGACAGTCTATCCATTCACTAGACATAGGCATTGATCTTCACTGGGGGAGGACAAAGGTGCTAAGTGATGAAATGTTTGTGATGAGTCACATCAGAAAACCTGTGACTTATATATTAGGAACCAATTTTGGGATGAAAATGCAAAAGGCTGGGATTTATGTTGTGACATCACAATACACATTTCATAATTTTTCTTCATGACAGTTTTGCAACAGATGCCAATGGACATATGAATATGCTTCTCTTCCTCTGGATCCAAATCCTTAATATTTTGAGCATACACTAAAGCCTGAAAAATGGTTTTTAATGCCTGTTCTATGCAATCTTGAAATGTTGTCCCTGGATTTGAGATCAAAATCTGGGATTTCAGATGGGCTGCTTTATGTAATGGATACGTCTTCTGCATTCATCATCATCCCTGAACCAGAACTCTGTACTGCAAAATTGGCAGGCTGTTTTTAATTTGGTTCACTTTAAGAAACACAATAACATATTTTATCTTTTCTTTTGGAATCTACAACAAAAGGACTAGCTTCACCTGCTGTAAATAGTATGGGTTCCCTTATCCAAGTATCTCTTGACTTTGCACTTGTTCTCCACATCAATAGACTCTTTCCCCTGCCCCTCTATGTTTTTCCACTTTTGTTGGCAATGACCTTTTCCTTCATTCTTCTCTTTTCTTATTCATTTCCATGTCTCTCCAGGAGCTTTCTAATCCCTCTGCTAGTGATTTCTTTCTCTTGTCATGTACATCTATCAACTTTATCTTCCCTCCTGCTTCTCTCCACTATGCTCCCTTGGCCTTAGTTATGCCCACCCTTCTGTCAGCCCCCATGTGTTTAATTCTTGTAGTGATGCCCTTGACTAATTTTTTTTTCTAAAAAAGTTCAGTCATTAAAAAAAAACTATTTTATATTTATGCAAATTCAATATATTTCCCCTTTAATAAGGACTGTGTTAACAGTATCATCTTCTAATACCCAAACTTGTATAATTGTTAAAATGTGGATTACTCTAATTTCCTCCTCTCTTTTAACTTTGCCAGTAAGAATCAGGAGCTTCTGATCTTGTAATTGTTGTAAGGACATTGGAGTCACTGAGTTCTTTCACCATACTAAGCTAGTAACCATCAGGAAGGTTTTTTTTGTATAACAGTAGTATTGATACATGACTAATGCTGCAAAGTTGGCTTGTGATAGAATGCCATGGGCAATTACCTTCTGTCAGTGATCAAATAATATCTGATTGTTACATTTAGTATCATGAAGTTAAACAAATGCCATACTCTAGAAGCAATACTTGTTAAAAAGGAGTAAGATGTATGAATGGTGTGAGGAGATATGACAGAGAAGGTATAATGGGTTACAAATGTCTAACTAAAATAACTGTAGTAGGCTATGAAGCACATGTCCTTGCAGTTCATTTTGAGAAATTCTTATAAGAACCAAAGTTTTGTATCTTTGTGCAATACACCTTTCTCCAATTTGTTATCCTCAATGTGTTGAAACTATCACAGCTCATAAACCACATTCTATTGCCAACATCTTTGTTTAATCAAAGACCATGGTAACTGAAGCATATCATATTCCAATATTCCTTATTTGACAGCCTTCCAAGTTGTGAAACTATCATTCTTGTCATTTTCAACCTGCACAGTCAATCTTCTGATGGCCTGGAATAATGAGATTTATGTTCCCACATGTTCTAACACATTAAATAGACATATGGTTTTGAAAACAGTCCTATTTTCTCCAATAACTGAAGTTTCAAATTATAAAAGATAAGGGTTTTTTTTTCATTTATGGTATGGTTACAATGAAGAGTAGAGAATAATTGAAGCAAAATAGTTGAGAAGAAGTAATGTACAAAGTCTTTAGCATATGTTGTCTCAACAACTGTTGCCCAAATCTCGTTAATGCCATTATTATACCAGTAATGCAAATGGAACTTCCCTTAGCGTATTCAGATAAGGTTTATGACTGAGATGTGAGAATATGAGGAACATTCTGATATACCAGAATCATATCAGAGGTCTCTTCAGGGTAGGGTTGGATCAAAAAAATCAAGATGTCACCACAGCATCATAGTCTAATCCCCACTTCCTTGAACATCCATAAATCATTAACAGGGGAGCAGAGCTTCAATTACACTATTGCAACTGCCACATTGATGTTTTTCATTCCCCAACAGATATTGCTGGTTCCATATATGTTTTCTCAGGATTAAATGCTACTGTATTAATCGACCTTCCTTCATAGAGTATATAAAAAGGTAAAGGTTCCCCTCGCACATACTTGCTAGTCATTTCCGGCTCTTGTGAGCTTTGCTCATCTCCATTACAAAGCCGAAGAGCCAGCACCATCTGAAGATGTCTCTGTGGTCATGTGGCCTGCATGACTAAACACCGAAGGCACATGGAACGCTATTACCTTCCCACCAAAGTGGTCCCTATTTTTCTAATTACATTTTTACATGCTTTCAAACTGTTAGGTTGGCAGAAGCTGGGTCAAGAAATGGGAGCTCACTCTGTTACATGGTGCTAGGGATTCGAACCACCGAACTGCCGAACTTGCTGATTGACAAACTCAGCGTCTTAGCTAGTGAGCTCTATATGAGTTCTAATCCTGGTTGTGCCTGGTGGAACATGAAAAATAAGTTAGATAAGTAAATCATTTTTAGCAATATACCTGCTCTTAGGTAGGAGCTGACATTTTCCTATTCTTTAAATAGAAAATATACAAGGGATGGAAATAATATATATTTGGCTGATAAATCCAGTGAGAATTGGTGGTATTTGGATACAAGACAAAGCAGTCAACTAGATGGGACAAGGTTGCCAGGGTTTTAACAGGAATTTTGTCTTTATTTTCCGACACAGTTTTGCACTTCAAATAAAGTTTTATGGTATTAATATATATTTCATCATGTCAGACATAGCTGGCATGTCTTTTTTTTAAGGTAAAAAGAAAACCGAACCAGGTACTGGAGTATATTGATAAGAATCTGGAAAGGAACTGCTATGCCCAGCAGTTGTTATTTCTAAACCATCCCTGCTGGGTCAGTTTGAATGCCATAAAAAACAGAGGACGCATGGCACTGCCTTTATCAAGCTACCCAGACTATTTGTTTTAGTGTGCTGATGAAAATTTGTTCTGCAATTTTTACAATAATTCTCATTCAGGTTCATGGAAACATTATCTTTCTTCTTTACCCCGGACACACAAAGTCAACAAATCTTAGCAAAATGCTAATGGAATCCTAAAGTGAAATATTTCTGCATTTTATTTCTTTCCAAAGTGAACAATGCACTCCTTTAATTTCCAGTATGAACAATAACAGATAATCCTTCCTTTCACACTTCAATCATCTTTCCACTGTTCTATAGGCACCCTGGGTGATACAAGTGGTGAATCAAGTGACCTCAGGGCAAGCCGTTACCCTTTTCCACATGAACTGCAATATCACACAGGTACCAAGAACAGGCAGTGCTTATAGTTCCGATGCTGTTTTTATCAGAATGGGATTGACAACAAAAGTTTCTGGATGTCATTGCACCAACTTTTATGCTTGCTTGTAATTGACAAAATTGTGACCAGAATACTGCAGTATTCTCTGAAGCTTGTGATCTTGAATTTTACTGACACCATTCTCAAGGTGTCCCTAAAGGTCTTTCCTCTTGACTGAGCATTCTTCAGCTGGTAGAAAACCATTCTAGATGACATTTGCTGTCCCTATTCTGTCTCTTCTGCCTCTGTTCCCAGTCACTGTACAGAGAGCTATGGAATTGTCCCTATACAGAACAATTACAACAACCAAAGCATAACCGAAACCCAGGAAAGGGAAGGAAACCATTAGAAACTTGCTCAGACTGACTCCACCCTAGGTCCATGGGGTGTTTAGAGTCATAGGGTTTGGAGGGACTTTGTAGCCTTCTAGTCTAAACCTCTGCCCAAGGCAGGAGTCCTTATAACATCCCAGACAAATGGTTGACCAACCTTTTTTTGAAAACCTCTAGTGATGGAGATACCACAATTCTGAGAGGCAAGCTGTTCCATTGATTAATTGTTCATATTGTTAGCATACTGCTGACTCTTATTTAAATGGTGGTCCACGTGACACCTAGATCCGGGGTGGGCTTCAAAAATTTCAGCAACCGGTTCTCTGCCCTGTTGCTGGGTGGACGTGGCCATGGTGGGCATGACCTAGTCAGCCTCCTGCATCATGGGGGGGGGGATTTTCAACCTCCCCGGGCTCCAGAGGCTTTCCTTGAGCTTCTGGGAAATGGCTTCTCCCAGGCTCTGGAGGCCCTCCAGAGTTTCCCGACTCCCGGAACTTCTAGGAGGACCATTTTTCACCCTCCCTGAGCCTCCATACAGGCCCTGCACTTACATCACATCCAAAATGGGCCATGTGGAGACTCCTGGGAGGAGCAGGGCAGGTAGGGTGGGCCCAGCCAGGGGTGGGATTTGGTGGTTCACCAAACCAGCCATAACATTAGCTACGGGTTTGCCCAAACCCAGGTGAACTTGTAGCAGCCCACCCCTGCCGAGATCTAACTGTAAAGTTCAACTATAACTTAAGATCACAATGTGCCAAAAATAAACTTAAGCAAAGGCTATAAAGAACAAAATCTAACTTTAATTGATCAACAAGGTCAGGGTAAGACCTATCCTCACATACACACAAGATATGTGAAGAAGGTTACAAAGCATTTAGACAAAAGTAAGTCTTTTTATACTTTTAAGAAGTATAAAAGTAGAGTAACTTTAGAAGTAGAGTAACTGCATTGTAAAACACTCTAACTTAGATTTACATCTTTTCTGAAAAAGACAAATGTCCTTCTGGCACTGTTTATCTTTTATTATCCCTTCTCCTATTGTCCTGCTAATTGATCACAATTGACCATTTAAGAGGGCTATTAACAACATACTTCAAAAAGTGTGTATTCCTCCAGATGTTCCCAGGGAAGTACCTTCCATTCAGATTTATTTAGATGGGACAATCATGTGTCTTCATAGGAGAGGGATGTAACTAATTGCAGGCATTTGTTATTACTTGCTTTACAACACATGAAAGGTTAAAGAAATATTTTCTACAACAGAAAGATAAGAAATGCTTAAAGAGTAATAAATACTTCTACATATATAAGAAAACAACTGCCTAACATCAAGATATGACATGCCTATAGAGTAACTCTCTACTTAATGCTATAATATATTTTACTACATTTCTTTATTTATTATCCTTCATAACCCTAACCCTCTCACAGGCACTATTGTTGAGTCAGATATCTCCTGTTCTATACTTATGCAATTGAGGATTTATTTATTTTTTGCCAATGTGCAAAAAATAAATAAACCTTTTCTCACCACTGAACTGCATCTTGTTGGACAGTGTAAGAGGAGAGCAAGAAAAAACACAGTCAAGCTTTCAAGCTTCAGTGATTAAAGCCTATAGCAATCAGGTATAGTTCCAATCAAATATCTGAAGTCTGTCTCCTGCCTTGGCCTACCTCAAAGGGCTGACACATGGCAGTCACCAGACTTCCCTCCAAGATTATGTATGATTAAGGTTGTACATACCTAGAGGACATTCTAAGATTGCATAGGAACAAGAAAGAAAACATTTTTTCTGACATTCAGCTAAGGATGATGAAAGCCAGCCCTCCTCCTGAGGATGAGATAACAGCACTATCGGAAGCAGGAGGGGAGCTGCAATAGAAAAGAAGCTATTGTAGCATTTCTGCTGTAGTTCACTACAAGTGGAGATATGAGACAAAACATTGTCTCTTGCCAATGGAATGCATAGAGCTAATTCAACATAAGGATGCTATGCTTTGCCATTACAAAAGCAGTAGCATTCTGCACCATTTAAAGCTTTTCAGGGCAATCTCAAACTGAATAGATTGCAATAGTACACTTGAGATGATGTCACTAAAGCAAGTAGGACAACAAGGAACAGATGTTGTTGGAACATCCAGAGCCAAAGCAGAGCAAAAGCACTCCTGAGTCACAGCCAAGTCAATGTAATCAATCAATGCAATAATGACCGAAAGGTCATAAAAGCCATATAGTTTTCATTGTCTTCTCCTCCAAAGCAAAAACTAATGCCAGCATGCTGCCATCAAGGAAAGAAAGGTTTGATCACCTAGGTCTTTGGAGAGAAACCATAACAATTTAATTTAATTTAATTTAAATTGCTTAAAATTAAGAAAACAACCACAGAAAGAGCAAACATAATTTCTTAAAAAGGAAAAATGTAGAATTTTTTATGCACTAGTTTATGTTTATGGAATAATTAATGTCCATGAAAATAATAATAAATCATTACTTCTATCAGTATTAAGAAAATATATTGCATTTACTATTTTTATTTAGTTAGTTAGTTCATACTACATTTGTATGGCCGCGCACTCATTCTCAGTGATTCTGGGCAGCTTACAAAAAATAAAAACATCCATACACAACAATAAAAAACAATAACCCCTCACCTCCCAGGAACCAGCTTATCAGTCAAACAAGCCACTTGATGGGCTCCATCCCACTCTGAATTCTCTAGTCCAGTTAGCAAAACCAGGTGTTCAGATCCTTGAGAAAGAGTGTCAAAGTGGGAGCAGTCTAATCTCTGTAGGTATGATGTTCCAAAAGGAGGGAGCCACCACAGAAAAGGCCCTTCTTCTGGGTCCTGCCAGATATCTCTCCTTAGGGAAGGGGATCTGAAACATTCCCTGCCTTCCCAGGGAATGGTGGGTCAGGTGGATGTTTTATTGTGATCAAAAATTGTTTGCAGTGATAATTCTAATTTTCCCTGATATAATGCAGCAACACACCTTTGCAAGAACTACTCCAAGGAGTTCCATCTGTGGGGCTCAGAATGATAATGTCTGGTTTTTCAGATTTATTGCATCATTTCCCAGGGAATAGCAGCATGTCCATCCCAACAGAAGGGAAAATGTCAGGTCTAAAAGGGGTAGCTGTTCTACACCAAATGGAAATCATTTCTATTTGGTGCTTTATTTGGGGGGGGGGGAGTATTTGGTGCTTTACCTTGGGGGGAGGGCAATTCCACTGAGGATTTCCTGAATTAAAATGCCTCTTTCAAGCTCCATACAGTAATAACATTTATCCTGCCCTCAGCTACCCTTAGTCAACTTGAATGCTAAATAAGCATAGATTTAGTTAGTTAGGACTAAGATGGGACACCTCCAGGAAATACTGGGACTATATATTTGGCTAGGAAGTTTGGAATCATCCCAGAAGAAGGCATAGGCATGTCTATATTATTGCTGAGGAAACCACATGGAACTGTCCACAAAGCCTTCAGAAGATAAATCTGCCTTTGCCTTTACATTCACTTGAGCCAATTCTTTAGCATGTATGCCAGGCAAATTTTATTTTTGGCTGCCAGGGGCACTGCAGGCTAGTCCTTTGCTATTTCCAAGCCAGCCCCGTGGGCCAGATTTAAGCACCCCACATCTGGCCCACAGGCCTTGACTTTGACACCCCTACCCTAATCTATTCTCTCCCAATTATTGGCAATAAAGCCTGTTATGCTGGGGGAAGTCATATCTGAGGTCAGTAAAAAAAAAAACAAAAAACCAACCCACCTCCATTTCTTATTTACTCAATGATTAACAAAAGTTAGTCGGAAATGTCAGGATCAATGCATGAAAAATACAGTGCTGGTTGTTACTGTTTCACCCTTGCCGTATGCACTGCTTTAATACTGTATACAACCTAGCAGCTGAAGATAGTGATATTTTTATTTTTATTATTTATTTATTTATTGAATTTATATTGCTGCCTATTTGCCCATGGCGACTCAAGGAGGCTTACAGAATATTTACTTTTTACTTTTTTACTTTTATTAAAAACTCGCTTCTTTATTAGCTTTGGAACCATATTTAAAATACAGCTGATCCAAGAAGTTTTCTTCTTTTGGTACATTGAAGGTTTTGTTTTCTAAAAGTTTCAGCAACCAACTTGAATATATCTTTTAACTGCATTTTGTAGTTTTAATCATTGAAAACCTTTGTAAGCTTTTGGAAAACGACTGCATTGCTTTTTTCATCTCCTGCTCTAAGAGAAAAAGAGAAAAATAAAGCATAAGAGGCAAATTAATTGCGAAAGCATGCATATTTTTTAGAAAAATACATGTTGGTTCTCATTTTGCCCCAGGATCCAGTAATGCCTGGATTCCACATAAACAACTTCTTTTCCTGAAATAGAGTCCCTGAATAGCCCTTGTAGCCCATACAAAGAAATAAATCAGTCACATATGGTCGTTTCTAACGGGAAATGTTAGAACTAGGGCACTGAAGCTCCATTTAGTCAAGTGCAATTGGTCCTTAACATATCACAATTGGGACTAGAATGTCTGTTGTTAAGTAATTCAGCAAACCACTGCAATTGTTACATGAACCACAGGGTTGTTTTTTTTTAAAGAATCCAGCTTCCCCCATTGACTTTGTTTGTTGGAAAGTCACAAATGATGATCATATGACACCTCCTCCCCCGCACACTGCAAGGGGAAGAGGCAAAAGACCAGGACTATCCATTAAGCTGCAGCAGAAATTTATTCAAGCCTATAAACAAGAATCTAGTCAACTAAAGTTCGATGCTAAATTGACACCACATAAGGGTCAACAGAATGCGGGAGGGGTTGGACTTGGACCATTTGTGGGAATGTAATGACTCTAAGCTGAAGACCTGCCTAACTCCATTTTCAGCTTTTCCAGCAATTCTCTTACAGCAATCTTCATAAATTTACACGAGTTGGCAAACACCCAAATGTTGATCATGTGACTGGGGGGTAAGTGTAAGGACATCACTTTTATCAATGTGATTGTAACTTCAAACAGTTGCTAAATAAATGGTTGTAAGTCATGGACAACCTGTATTGCTCTGATGTTAGAGGAAAACAGCAAGCAGAACCTCTTTGCCAAACACTCATAGAAAAGTATTTTCTGGTGTGCCTTCTCTCTTCTTGGTTTACATACGGACACACAAAATCCATTCACAATCAAGAAGCTACTTCTTTTAAAAGTATATTTTTGTATGAAATAGCTTTTCTCGTCAGATTAATTTTAGATCCTTTCTCAAGTATTGTGTCTTTTCTGCGTATTACATTTACAAAGATTTTTAAAATGGATTAGGTTCAAAGCAGAACAACAAGGATGACCAGGGATGAGTATCAGATATGTTTAGTTTGAAAGAAGCAGAATCAGAAGGGATAGGTAGCATTCTTCAGATGCTGAAGGAAACTCACACAGAAGATGGGCAAGATCTGCTCTTTAGTAAAGTAATGGACACGGAGTAGTGGATTTAAGTTATAGTAAAACAGAAAGGTGTTTTTTTTACTGAATGGTAATGGAAAAATATCCTAATAGTAAGAGTAGCTTAACTGGAACCAATTAATTAATGAAGTAACCTGAATGCAGTGAAGCAGAAGCTGGGTATCCGTTTGATATATGCACTTTAATTTGGATCATTATTTGGAAGAGGACTCAGATCAGGAGAAAGCATTTGGCTGACTTTGGTTGATTTTAAAAAAAAACCACTAACTTAGAGAAGTTTAGTTCTGGGATGGGAGACTACCTGGAAATCTCAGAATTGTAGACTAAGGCTTTAAAAAAAAGATGACTGGCCACACACACACAAAAAAACATACACCCTTCAATACTGTTGACAAGAAAATTGTATGAATATGTCTTTCAGAGAGTTCAGCCTTCACTCAAAGAAACCTAGAATTAATTATAATAACTAAATAGCTACTTCTGAATCTGATTCTAATACATGGCCCTGTACAGAATTATGGGGGGAGTTTGCTGTATCCTTCCATGATAATTTTTTTAGATTTATTTTTTATACCACCTTTATTTTTATAAATAACTCAGTTATTGATAAAACTCATTCTTCCTTCAATTTTTCCCACCACAACAACCCTGTAAGGTGGGTTGGGCTGAGAGAGAGTGACTAGCCCAAAGCCATCCAGCCAGCTTTCATGCCTAAAATGGGACTAAAACTCACAATTTCCTGCTTTCTAGCCTGGTGCCTTAACCACTATACCAAACCAGTCCATGGTTAATTCTTGAACACTGAAGATTCCATCAGAAGCAAACAAGAATACCTTTGAAAAACAACAACTTTGTTGAGTCACAGATCAGTTTGATAACTTCTTTCGAAAAATAATTTGCCTACCTTGTTTGTACCGTGTTTCTCCAACAATACGGCCTCCACCAATAGGAAGGCCCAGCATGATTTCTAAGCCCTGTCCCCAAAATTTAGGCCTATTTAAACCATGCTTTTCCCCACTATTTCTCACATCGTTCATTAGAACTACACGAGGTGAAGAGAAATGGGCAGGGGAAGGGCAGGTGGGATGGGGAGAAAACTTGCCTTTAGGAGTGCCCTGCAGGTAGCCTAGGCTAGAATACCCTGATAGCCGATAGAAGCTCCCTGATGGCAGAGTCCCCAGGCGCTTCAGGGCGTGGCGTGGCTACCTGTTCCCCTCACCTTTAGCAAGTCTCTTTTGGGTGATGGAAGCTCCCCAAGTGCAGTCACCAGCCACTTCGATTGGCCAGTAGAAGTGGCCTCGGGACGAGCGCACACACATACTCCTCTTGCTGCGAGGCTGCTTAAATCAGCAGACGAAAGCTTCCTTGAAGGCAGTCCCCAGCCGCTTCAGGGTGAGGTGTGGCTGCCCATGTCCCCACGCCTCTTTCAGGCAATGGAGGCTTCCCAAATGTAGTCACCAGCCACTTCGATTGGCTGGTAGAAGCGGCCTCGTGGCAAGCACACACAAACACTCCCCTTTCCGCAAGGCCGCTTCAATCGGCAGATGAAAGCTCCCTTGAAGGCAGAGTCCCCAGCCGCTTCAGGGCATGGCATAGCTACCCATGTTCTCTCACCTTTAGGGCAGTCTCTTTCGGGCAATGGAAACTCCCCAAAAGCAGTCACCAGCCACTTCGATCAGCCGGTAGAAGTGGCCTTGGGGCGAGCACACACTCCCCTCGCCGCGAGACCGCTTCTACCAGCCGATCGAAGTGGCTGGTGACTGCATTTGGGGAGCTTCCATTGCCGAAAGAGACTGCCCCAAGGCGAGGGGACATGGGCAGCCCCACCTCGCCCCGAAGTGGCTGGGGACTCTGTCTTCAAGGGAGTTTTCATCTGCTGATAGAAGCGGTCTCGTGGTGAAGGGAGTGTGTGTGTGTGTGCACTCACCCCAAGGCCGCTTCTACCGGCCGATCAAAATGGCTGGTGACTGCATTTGGGGAGCTTCCATCACCCGAAAGAGATTTCCTAAAGGCGAGGGGACACAAGCAGCCATGCCACAACCTGAAGCAGCTGGGGACTCTGCCTCTATCATCGGCCGATAGAAGTGGCCTCGCATCAAGGTATGTGTATATGGGCCGCTCTAGGTGGGGGAGGAAATTAAGTCACCCCCGAAAAGACGGCCTAGCCATTTTTTCAGGGGTCAAAAAAAAAGAAGGCCTAGTTTGAAGGGCTTCGGCGACAGACAGGAATCCGCGATCGTGTAAGGTTTTTGCCTGGGCTCACTGCTGGAGCGCCCTGAGCCGGCTGGTTTTGGGGCTAAGCCACCTCATAGAGGTGGTGAAGAATAGGGAGACTGCCAGCAGGGTCGAGGAGAGCTGCATCTCTCCTTCTCAGCTGGTCAAACCCCCTTTCCCGAAGGCAGTAGGAGTGGTGGTCAGAAATGGCCACCTCAAAGAAGTACTCAACCGGAAAAGAACATGCAGGAGGAAGATAAGAAGTGAAAGTTTTGGCTGACCAGGCTAAGTTGAAAAAGCAATAAATAAGGTTCCCTGGAATTTAAATTTTACAAGAAATAACATCGCTCCCAAAGAAGAGTCAGAAGCAGCAAAAGAAAGTGAAAAGGGAAAGGTTTGGGTTTTTTCTTCTTCTCTCTCCTTCCTTATATTGACAATTAAGAATAAGAAACTGGAAAAAACCACTTTGGCATCAACAGACAATTAAGCTGAAAATATAGCAAAATGCCAAAGGGACAATAAAGATTTCTGGACATTAAAACCTTTTTCTTCTATAAGCAGGAAGGGAGAGAAAAAGAATAAGGGCAGGATCTGGAAGAGGGAGGAGACTGCCTGGACTTTAAAAGAATCTAAACTAAAATTTCAATAAGACTTCTAAAAGATACATTTTAACTGAAACTTTGCAACCAAATAGTAACCCTAGGAAGAGAAAGTGGGGGGGAAAAAGAAAGAGCAAAAAGAAACAGTTTGTATGTATTTGGATTACTTGGTGACTTTCGGATTTTGGGCTATTATATTTGAATGACTAAAATCAATTTGGTGGTTGTTTAAAAATTCTTACAACGGCATCACTTTTCAATGAATTGAAAATGGAACTTAAAAAGTACAAAGAAGAGGCACAAGAAGGGAAGGGTTCCTTTGGCTTTGTTTTTCAATTCTTAGAAATTGAGATTTGGAACTATGAGAAACAATAAGAAACGCCTGCAAAACAAGAAGACTGGGACAAAGAAGAAGCCATCTTTAATGAACAAGTAACTCTATGTGGGGAAGAAAAAGGAAAGTGGGGAAAGAGGATGGAGAATTTAAGATTTAAAAAAACAACCAAAGAAAATAAAAATAATTTGAAAAATAAGTATAATACTGGAAAACAACAGAAAAGGGGAACACAGAAGAGGGAAGTAGAGGTAGAGAGACAAAGGGGTAAAAAGGGGAGGGAGAAGAAGAGAAGGAAGAAGGAAAGGAAAAGAAGTCACAAAGGTCCGGAGCAAGATATAAAGAAACAGGACCTATTTAGAGATAATGGGTAAAAATTTTAACTGAAAGGGGGATTCTGTAAAGGTACATGAGATTGTGTTGTTATATTTGAAATAGAAATAACTTTAGAAAATTGGAAACAACATATGATTAGAATGAGGGATAGAATGGTTAGTGTAACTAATGAAATGTTTGTGAATAAAGTAAATGAAATAAAATAAATGAGAAAATTGAATTAGGAAGGAATGGGAACACTTAAATTAGCCAATGTTTTATAAAATATAAGTGAAGAGGGGGGAGAATTGATTATGGAAAGCTAATAATTGTTCCGATAGAGGAATGATATTTAATTGAAAAGTAATGTGAAAAATCTTAAGACTTTAATGAATTTTAATATTCATTATAGAATTGAATTGGAATGGAATGTTGTTTTAATTATATACATTTATATTTTTTTTCCTTTTTTAAAGAATATTGTGTGTAGTTTAAGAATGTACCAAACAGAATCCGAATGGAAGCTATGTATTATATTGAGTGTTACAACTTTAGGGGAAAAATTTCAAGGCGTCATACTCCAATCAGTAACTACAGGAGAAATTTTGTTTAATGAGAAAAGATAATAGACAATTGAAACAGGACAGACAAAAAATATAAATATGATGATTTGAATTGAGATGAAATAAATATAATAAAATTGAGCAAATTAAAAGAGGGGAGAAGCTATGTAGAAAATGTAAGATTGTAATAAGATATGGAATAGAATATAAAAATGAGCATGAACCTGAAATTGTGTCTGCACGAAGAAATGTAACCCGGGATTATGCTGCTTTCAAAAAAGATGTTTTAAATGTGTTTCTTTTCTTTTTGTGAAAAGTCAAATAAAATTTACAAAAAAAGAAAAAAAAGAAGGCCCGGCCTTATTTTGTGAGAAACACAGTACTAGCTCTGCAGTGTGCCCACATGCCCATTTTTACTTCTTAAATACCACTCTCTTTTTAACCAACAAAGTATCTAACTATGGAAATGGTTCTCTGGGGAGATAATGAACAAGGAAGAAAGCAAGGTAGTAATTTAGAAAGCCAGCAAAAGCTAGAAGCCAACTGTTCTGACGTATGTTGGGTTGAATTTATTTTCAATGCCAAGATTATCTTCTGCTTGGTTCAGAGAAGCCTCCACAGCAAGGCATCCTCCAGATATGTTAGACCAGCTCTCATAATGTCCACCCAACTTAGCCTGGGATTATGAACATAGAAGTCTAATAAATTTGAAGCTTGCCAAGTCTCAGAAGATTGATTTTGTTATGGATTAAACCATCGCAGCGGTACAACCCTAAACAGCTTTGTCTTACAGCAGGCTTGTAATCCTGCAATTCTCATTGGCCCATGAATAGCAAGTCATGATTGGTCAGGTTTGGCCAGTCTGATTGGCTGTTAACGGGAACCCCTGATTGGACACTCGTGAAAGCGATAGACTCAGTTCATTGGTTGTTTAATGGCAGCAAGCTCTATAAAAGAGCTACTGCTACCCAGGTCTTTTGCTCCGTTCTTTCTTGTTAAAAAAAGAGTTGAAGTCACCGTCTGATTTCTCATCTCCGTTCTTTGCGCCCATGCCCAGGACTTAACACTGGCGACGAGGATGGGATGCGAAGACGATAGAGCTGACTAGAACATATCGGACAAAGACAGAGCACGTGGCGAAAGAGCACACGCAACAGACGGCAAGATGACTAGCAGCGCCATACCACTCGCTCCATTCGACACAGCAACCGAAGACTGGGACTCGTATATAGACCACTTCCAGATGTTCCTGGAGACCAACAATTTAAAAGATGCTATGTCTGGCAAGAAACAAGCGGTGTTCCTGACTCATTGCGGCCCTGCCGTTTTCAAAATGGCTAAAGCATTAGCAAAACTGGTGGAAATGAAAACCATGGATTAGGACACCCTCGCTCCAATCCTCAGGGCCCATTACGCAAACTTAGAGGAAGCCCTAAGAGACCTAATAGTTCTGGGATTAAATGCACCGCACGTGCAGAGTAAGCTGATGGCGAAAGGTGACATCAATCTTACTGATGTCATCGCTGACGCTAATGCCGCAGAAGCAACCAGCAAGTCAGCCGCTCGAATGTGCCGAGCGAACGCACCGCTTCGCCAACTCACCAATGAGGTCCCACTCGCCACTGAGAAGCACGCAACCACTACCCACCATGAAGACCTCAAGTCATCCTCAGACAGTGATGAAGAGGAGGTCAACCGGCTCCGCTCGGAAGGAGAGCAAAGGAACCAGCGACATCCACGCCAATGTGCAGGTTGCGGGGCAAACCACCCGCGATCGGACTGCAAATTCCTCGACGCACTCTGCCATAACTGTGGAAAAAAAGGCCACATCGCAAAGGTCTGCAGAAGCAGACGAGAGTCCAGTCCCAACCGAAGGGAGAACAACCTCCGTCGGGAGATAGGCAAACCTCCTGAGAACCGGGACCGTCTGAACCACCAATGGAACAACCACTACTACTACAGAAACCAAGCACCTGCCTTTTCAATGAGACAAGAAGAGGCCCACCGAACCATTATCATCGGCCACGCTTCATCATTCAATGCAAGGAAGATACACATGAAGGTTACTATTGAGAATCAACCAAGTGTGACGGAAGTTGATTCAGGATCATCCCTGTCGATGGTATTCTGAAAAACCCTCAAACAACTGATCCCTGCCATTTCCCGCCAGGACCTCAGCATGCAGCGAATCATCCTGAAAGATTATCAGGGAAACAGAATCCCAGTTGTCAGTTCCAGCAACGTCCAAGTATCATTCAAAGACCGCACAGCAATGCTTCCCCTAACTGTCATCGATCGTGACTGACCCAGCTTGTTAGGGTTACAGTGGTTCGCTCCACTCGGAATTGAACTAGCCGGCATACACCATACCAGAAATGACGACTGGGAAGAGACTCTCATTCAGGAATTCCAGGACATATTCACAGGAACATTAGGCAAGTACAAGGGGACCCCTATATCGTTTAATCTCAGCCCCGAGGTAGCTCCCATCCGGCCTAAACCCCGTCGAGTACCTTTTGCCTTAAAACCTAAAATCGACGAGCAGCTAGATAAATTGATAGCCCAGGGCATATTGGAACCGATTGACCATGCCCGTTGGAAAACCGCGATAGTAACGCCCATGAAGCCAGATGGTTCGTTAAGAATTTGCGGGGACTATCGGGCCACCCTAAATTGTGCTCTTCAACAGAGCGCTTATCCAGTACCAGTGGTTCAATCTTCTTCATTCCCTGGGTGGCGGAAAAATATTTGCGAAATTGGACTAAGCTCAGGCGAACCAGCAACTCCCTGTGGACGCAGCAACTGCAGAAGCCCAGACAATAGTTACACATAGAGGCGCTTTTAAGTGCAATAGACTCCAATTCGGAGTAAGCGTGGCGCCGGGCATTTTCCAAAGAGTAATGGAAAGACTATTACAAGGCATAAAAGGCATCGTGCCTTATTTTGACAACGTCCTAATAGCTGCCCCCACTAAAGAATTATTAGTACAATGACTCAGAAAAGTTCTGCAGAAATTCAAAGACGCAGGTCTTAAGGTAAAACGAGACAAGTGTCAGCTTTGTACAGAGAGAGTGGAGTTCCTGGGATACCTTCTCGACAGACAGAGAATCCACCCCACTGAAAAAAAACTAACTGCAATCAAAAAAGCCCCGAGACCTAGGAATAAGACAGACCTTCCTGGGACTCATTAACTTTTATAACATTTTCTTGCCCCAGAAGACAACCGTAGCCGAACCCCTACATAGACTTCTTGATAAAAAGGCTCCTTGGGTTTGGGGACGGTGTGAAGAGAAAGCATTCAAAGAGATAAAAGACCGTTTAACCTCCGATGCCGTAATAATGCAATACAACGAGACTCTCCCTTTGACGGTTACCTGTGATGCCTCACCATTTGGAGTAGGAGCCATCTTAAGTCATGTCCTCCCAAATGGAAATGAGGCACCCATTGTGTTCTTTTCGAGAACTTTGTCTAAAACCGAAAGGAACTATAGTCAACTTGATAAAGAGGCCCTCGCTATTGTATCCGCAATTAAACGCTTCCATGAATATGTATATGGGAGACCCTTTACCATAATTACAGACCACAAGCCGCTACTTGGGATTTTGGCGGGAAACAAACAAACTCCCCATATATTATCACCAAGAATGACACGTTGGTCAGAATTTTTAGCTGCCTACGATTACCGATTGTAACATCACCCAGGGAAAACCATTCCCCACGCTGATGCTTTGAACCGCTCGCCACTACCAGACATTATGGAGGACCCTGCTCCAACCGTAACCGTACTACAAATCGAAACCCTCAAATCACCGCCATTAACCGCTCGAGACATAGCTTTAGAGACAAAAAAGGACCCTGTTTTGGCACGAGTCCTCAGCTGTGTAGAACGCAGTTGGCCGGTCAGTGCAACTGATGACACGTTCAAGCCATTTAAGAATCGTCAAACAGAACTGTTCTCCCAGAAAGGTTGCATAGTATGGGGAGACAGAGTCATAGTCCCAGAGAAGTTACAATATAGGGTATTGAAAATGCTGCACGAGGGACATCCAGGCATCGTGCACATGAAGGCATTGGCCAGGAGTTACGCATGGTGGCCTGGTTTCGATAGACAAATAGAAACGTGGGAAGCAAAATGCAGTAAATGCCAGGAGACTCGACCTGCTCCTCCAAAGACTCCCCCAACTCAGTGGGAAATGCCTCGAGGTCCGTGGTCTCATATCCACATCAATTTTGCAGGACCCACAAGAGAACACACTTTCCTCTTAACAGTGGATGCCTATTCAAACTGGTTTGAAGTCCAAAAAATGGAAAGCACCACCACAGACGCAGTCACTAAAAAACTGAATAAACTATTCGCTACCCACGGACTTCCTGATGTCCTCGTCTCAGATAATGGCCCCCAATTCACTGCTCTGCCATTCGAACAATACTTGGCAGATCGGGGCATCTGCCATGCTTTAACATCACCTGCTCACCCTGCAGCCAATGGTAGGGCTGAGCGAATGGTTCAATTTGTAAAACAGACCCTGCACAAAATGGACCACGGCGATATTGACGACAAAATAAACCAAATGTTTTTTATCCAATACATAACCCCAAACAGCACCACGAACAAAACCCCAGCAGAACTCCTGATGGGCCAGAAACTTCGCTCACATCTTGATTGCCTCCACCCAAACTACATGCCAGAACAACCCCCGGGATCCAGCAGCAAGTGTCGGGCATTCCAGAAAGGGGACCCTGTGTTTGCAAAAAACTTCTCGGGCGACCCATTGTGGGTCCCCGCGACAATAACACAACTTACAGGACCCCGATCCTATCGCCTACAAATGGCAGACAGTAAGATGTGGAAATGCCACATAGACCAACTCCGTTCCAGATTAGCACCGGAACCTCCAGCTGGGGGGGGAAGGAACATGGAGGAGGACGAAGAAGAAATTGAAACCCAACAGCCCACAGGATACTCACCATCCGAGGGAGAACCGAACCAGGGAGTGGCCTCACCATGTGACAGCACCATGACGGAGGCGGATCCAGGGAACCCAGAAGACAGCACTGACGAGGGCAACCCGGAACCACAGTCTTCACTATCCAGCCCAGCGGACAGCCCACTGGAGCGAGAGTCAGAACCAGAACAGAACCTGGTGGAACAGCGCAGGTCGAGCAGACAGGTGAAGCGGCCTGCCTATTTGTGAGAATACGTCACCCCACCCCTCAGACAGAACCAAGGGGGGAGGGGTTTTATGGATTAAACCATCGCAGCGATACAACCCTAAACAGCTTCGTCTTACAGCAGGCTTGTAATCCTGCAATTCTCATTGGCCCGTGAATAGCGAGTCGTGATTGGTCAGGTTTGGCCAGTCTGATTGGCTGTTAACGGGAACCCCTGATTGGACGGTCGTGAAAGTGATAGACTCAGTTCATTGGTTGTTTAATGGCAGCAAGCTCAATAAAAGAGCTACTGCTGCCCAGGTCTTTTGCTCCATTCTTTCTTGTTAAATAAAGAGTTGAAGTCACCGTCCAATGTCTTGTCTCCGTTCTTTGCGCCCATGCCCAGGACTTAACAGATTTAACCTTCCTTAACTTTATATATTGAACTGCAGAACTGGCTTCTGTGATAGAAGTCCAGCAAGGATTAGAATCTAAAGACCTTCATGCTGTTTGTTAGACAAAAGTTGCTCTTTATGTCATCATGCATGGAGTGCTCGTTTCCAGCAAGTACTATGAGCTGGTGAAATAACACATGTCTTGTTTCCACAGCATAGAAGGAAATTGCTGGGCTGCATTTTTTCTAAGTGGTATTGCCTGTAACTCCTTACAAGTTGCATTTCTTTTCAAAAGCAACAGTGACAGCAGGACAGTTTCAAAATAAAACAAAGCACCTAAGGAACATGAAACCCCCTTGCTCTGAAGGAAAGAAAAATCAAAGGAGAAAAAATGTGTTTTGTTACAAGGCTGCTAGAAACTTATTTATTTATTTAGTAAACATGTATACTACCCAACTATATCTACAAAATGTAAGAGTGATTCGAGCAGAATTTTAACAAAGAGCAATTGCAGCAGTAAAGAGATTTTTTTTGACAGTTTTAACATCTGAAGACATGTTAAAAAGCTCTGCAACAGGATCATAAGCAATCATCCTCAACTTTAGATTACAATTCTTTTTTTTAAATTAAATTTGATGCAAATACAATTAATAAAATGACCTTTAAACTTTAAAACAAAAGCCCAAACAAAATAAAAAATCGTATCAAGACAGAAAAAAATGTCTATATACTATGCTTAAAATATTCACTGAGTTCCTAATGAACATTTATTTATTTAATTAATTTCCATGCTGCCCATCTCACTGATATAGTGATTCCATATATTACTATATACAGTACAGGTAATCCTTGACGTATGACCACAATCAAGTCCAAAATTTTTGTTGTCAGGTAAAACATTCTTTGAATAAATTTTGCTCCATTTCACAACCTTTCTTGCCTCTGCTGTTAAGTGAATCACTGCAGTTGTTAAAGTAGTGACACAGTTGCTAAGTGAATCTGGCTTCCCCATTGACTTAACTTGTCAGGGGCTTGCAAAAGGTGATCACATGACCCCAGGACATGCAACCCTCATAAATAGTTGCCAAGTGTCTGAATTTTGACCTCAGGGATGCTACAATAATCAAAAGCGTGAAAAATTATCACTATTTTCAATTCTGTTGTGACTTGGAACAGTCACTAAATGAACTATTTATTGTAAGTCAAGGACTCCCTGTACTACCGTATTTGCCGGCGTATAAGACGACTGGGCATATAAGATGACATTTCCACTCAAAATATAGAGTTTGTTATATAATCGCCGTATAAGAGTTTGTTATATAATCGCCGACTGGGCGTATAAGACAACATTTCCACTCAAAATATAGAGTTTGTTATATAATCGCCGTATAAGACGACCCCCCCCCCACTTGGAGCAAAGGCTGAAACCAGGAAGAGAAAACTTCCCAAAGAAAATCACATGAGCAGCATCCCATTCCTGGGAGAAAAACAAAAAAACAAAAACCACGAACTCTTCCCGAAGCGCAAAAGCAAGGATGGTGCTTTCTCAGCTTTGAGCGGCGGCGTTACTCTCCCACCCCCTCTACTCGTCCCCACGTGCTGCTTAGTTTCTGCCACTGGGGGGGTGGAGGGGGGTGGAAGGAGGTGAGGGATGGGGGCAAAGCCTGGACCCTGCCAGTCTGCTCGCAACCTCGCACGAGGTTGGGTGGGTGGGAAGAGAAAGGAGAGGCTGCTGCCTCCAAGTGAAAGTGACGCACCTGCCCCCTCCCCCCTGGGGGAAAGTGAAAGGCCTCCTCCCTTAAGCAGCCCCCGTGTGCACGCCATGGGACTCCAAGGGTGGGGGGTGGACAGCTGCCAACTCTGTGTGTGTGTGTGTGTGTGTGTGTGTGTGGTGCGGAGGGTAATTCCGGCTATCTCTGGCCTCCGCTCGGTTTTAAAGTCGCTTGGCCGGTTCCCCAGTTGCAAGCGTGCGCTGGCTGGGAGACGCGGCGCTGAGTGGCAGCTCGGTGCCGGGGAGGCGGATCTTTCTCTCTTAAGCGGGGAGGGGAGGAGAGGACAAGAGGAGGGATGGGACGGGATGGGACAGGGGGAGGGAAGAGGTTCCTCGCCTTCTTCCACCGCCCACCGGACCCTTTTCTTCCCAAGGGGACCCTGGAAAGCAGCTCGGGAGCCGGGTGGCCCTGCCTAGTGGGGTCCCATCAGGAACTTCCCGAGGACACCCCCCACCCCAAGCACAGCCCTCCCGGTCTTTCAAAGAGGGAGGGAGAAGTGAGAGGAGCAAATTGCCAGCCCTGCCTCGCTGCCCAGAAGGGGCGCCACAGTCCACCCCCCCACCTTCTCCCCCCCACTCCCCGGGGCATTACACGGCTCGGGCCTGGCTGGGTGAAGCGGCCCCGCCAGAGACCCTCCCGCTCCACCCCCACCCCACCTCCAGATTAGCCTTTGCAAGTACCCCGAGCCGGGCAGAGGGTGGGGGGGAGGAGGAGGAAGAGAGACTCCGGGTGGGCTCAAAGGGGCTTCGCAAGTTGCGGAGCTCTGCCCCCGTCGCTCTTGCACCGAGTGACAACGTATTTGCTGGCATATAAGATGACACCCCCCCCACTTGGAGGCATGTTTTTCAGGGCAAAAAAGTCATCTTATACGCCAGCAAATACGATATATAGAATATGCTATAACATGAACAGTACAAAATAGTATTATAAAACATCATCAACTCTCTGTCATGGTAACACAGTAGTAAAAATATTGTCTTTTCCAAAACAGGTGAATCCCACATTTTGGACAACCATTTCTTGATGTCTGACATAATAAAATATTTCCAATTTCTTAACATGATTTGTAGCTATCTCCCTTCCATGCTTGATACAACCAAACTTCCTGATAAACAGCCAGATTCCAGTGCTTTGGGTATATAGTTCAACATTGTATTAAGAAATGTAATGTTTACATTTCTATTGTTAGTGTGCTTGACAGAAGTCATTGCCCAAAACCATAGAACAAAACCCAGAGAATATCAGGCTTGAAGAAACCAATTGAAGGCACATGCTTTGAAAATAGGTATATTTTGTACAAATGGAAAACATCTTGTAAGCTTCCTAGTTCTTTGTCTTTTAGATGTCAGTAGAAAAATGGATATCTTCACTATAGTAAATGCACTTGCTATGAACCACTAAACTGCCAATAAACAAGTCTATTCCATCTTTTAAGACCTTTAAATTACACATTTTAAATTCAGCCATTTCTAAATTTTAAAAAGTAACGCATAATGAAACAGAGTTGATAAGACGCTTAATTTTTTACTGCATCACACCAGGATTTTCCCCCTTCTAGTTTTAGTATCTCATGATAATAGAAAATGGAAAAGATAATAAAGAATGCCTTTTAAAAATTTGTATTATGTATGTTTATTCATTTATAAGTCATCTACCACTTGTTTGATAGTTCAAACAGAACACCAGCCTTAAGGCCTTAATCAATGAATGAATGAAAGAGCCAAATGGAAAGTGATTAATCACCTAGAAGTTTTTTATCAGGTGATTAAGGAAGTCTGGTGGACAGTTAGGAACCATCTTCATTCTTTGTCTGTATTTGGATCCCCAACATGTCTGTAAAATATACCCCCATCTCCCTTTCTTCTTTGGATATCCCACAGAAGGAGAAAGCCAAGATCTCAGCCATATCCATTTTCAGTATGTCACATAGTTCACAACAGTCTACAAACATTTCTAATGAGAATGGTTTTGCAGTTGTTGCACTTGGTGTCAATTACATGACTTCTTCAGATAATCCCAGTTCCTCTTTTGCAGGGATACGTGCAAAGAGCATTTCCTTAGATGTTAAGCAATTCCAAAGGCAACCACAAGACTTCATCAAAGCATTGAGAAACTGAACTTCTCTAAAGATTCAGTGTCTGCATGGCAAGCTGCTGAAGAATGCCTCCTCCAGTAGTTGTTTTCTTAATCTTTAGGATTACATATGTATGTATTCTGATAATTTACCAGCAATACTACTATTTAATTGGAAAACAAGAAAACAAAACTATACAAACAGACTAAGATGCAGAAGCTTCTACATATGGCTGAAGTAAACTGTATAATATGCATAGAATACTTGGAGGAAGAGGCACGTTTTCAGTTAGCAGTGTGGATGTCAAGCAAATTTTCTTGGACAGCAAAGAAATTGTGGGACAGTGGGACAATTGCAAAAACTGACTCTCTTATAGTCATCTACCAAGTATTACTTTCCAAAGGTCTCTGGAGAAGACTATTATAAAATTACTGAAGTGTCCCAGCACTTATAGAGGAGATATTATTTTAGATACGTTACCATCACCACAAGCCATTCAAACAGTCATCTTGAAGTCTATCCTGAGATTTGGGAGGTTGAGATTATTACTATTATTATTTGTCCTTGTTTTGAGTCCTGATGTCAGATTTACATTTAATAATTATTTTGTAAGAAATGTATCCTGTTTGTTTGCAGCTGGTGGCATATATCACATTAGAGGAAGAATATGGCATCTCTAATCTTGTTTGTACTTATTTGGGACTGTGATGGTGCTATTAGTGAAGAAGTGAAGCAGAAGGGTCTACTTCAGAGGTAATGTTCAGCAGATTCTGATCAGTTCTGGAGAATCAGAAGCAAAAAATTTTGAGTTGTTCGGAGAACCAGCAAATACCACCTCTGACAGGCCCTGCCCCATCTCTTCTCTGCCTCTCGAGTCCCATCTGATCTTTTGTTGCCCTGTACAAGAGAACGAAGCTGGAAAGCAGGTTAGTGGGTGGGGAGAGAATGGGGATTTTACAGTATTCTTCCCCTGCCACACCCACCAAGCCATGCCCACAGAACCAGTAGTAAAAAAAATTGAATCCCACCACTGGTGGGTCTACTTCCCATAGTAGCAACCCCATCCTAAGATTTCTTGTTACTCATGAGAATCTGTTTCAGGTTGGATAACTGTCTGTATGGAAATATGGGTTTGCCATGTATGATTAAGTATCTATGGAGATTCTCAGTCATCCAGGTCATGTTCCCAAAGATGCTTTTTCAAGAGGTGACTGGACTTTCTTGCTTTTCTTTAAAGATGTTTCATTTCTCATCCAAGAAGCTTCTTCAGCTCAACAAGAAAATTCAGTTGCCTCTTGAAAAAGCACCTTTGGGTCTGCCTTGTAGCAGCTGAGAAAATGCAATGTCATTGGCCACTGTGGGCTGTAAACTTAGTAATAAAGTTTAAATGGTTTGAGTTGTGACCACCAGTGGTGTTCTTTTGTTTATTTCTCTGATCTGTCTTTTAATATGAACTTCCTTGGAATCTACTGATTTGTTTATTGGTTTTATTAGGTGGATAGTTCAGTCTCATTCTCATTGTAGGGAAAAATTGTTGTCAAATCACTTCAGAAAATGTTGCCAAGGAAACTACCTATGTAGTTGTCAGGAATCAGGATAAACTTGAAGGACTATGAGAACTGTATAGATATTTAAAAACAAACAAAATCATAGATAAAATTCAATCCTGAAGGAATGGATGATGAATTACCTTGGAATCAAGCCATAATCTGAAAATGATTATCCAAGTAAGAACAAATCTACTCCTATAGATATCTATTATGGACAATACCAAGATATTGAAACATGCTGAGATGTCAGACAGAAAAGCAAGGTTTCATTTTCAACTCTTTTTATCAAAATTATCCACAGGGCAACCACAGCTATTTATAAAAACATGGGTATAAATTTGGCCTAAAATTATTCTTAAAAAATCAACATCATCCCAGAGTACCTATTATTGGTCACAGTCCTCTGAATGGGAGGAAAAAAACACAGTTAGTTGGGAATTTGAATAGTTAAATGATTCTTCAGGTAGAAAATAGACATCCATTTTCCCTCTCTTGCCCACTGCCTCTCCTGTCTATTATATCTTCCTTCCTTGAGCAACTTTGGGCTATATATTTGGAACATATGGTTTAGAATCTGCTTATTGAATCTGCCTAAATTTTGAATAGAAAATGTAAAAAAAAATGTTTTAAACATCTATTCTTAAAGAGTGTCCCACCCTGCCCATCATTTTGCCTGCTTTTCGTCTATCACATTGCTAATGTGATATCATTTGCTTCTGCCTTTCTTCTCTGGCACATAAGACAGAGCACATAGGAAACTGTGATTATCTTGGTGCTCAGCTTTGCCTACCTCCTAATTTTCTGTAAATTAATCTCCTTTCTATTAATAATTATAAAACTTACTTCACCAATTCTTAGTCAGGTCAGATTGAAGAATGCTTGCAAACACGCATGGAACATTTCAAGAGGTATAAAGTTCAGACTGAAAAATCCAAAAACTAAATTCCATTCTCCTGACAATTAATTTACCATTTTCCAAATGATGCAAATCACAAACATTGACCTGTTTTACAAAGGTTGAAGGGGGGAGGGTTAGTTGCTGAGATAAGGTGACAAGAGAGTGCAGGAGTTTCTATATATAAATTTGTCAAAGTGAGGAAACCCAACAAGAACTGTCACCTTTTATTATATTTTCTTAACAAGGTCAGAGTTCATTATATTTGCTTGTTGATAGCTTTTCTCAGGCTTGGCTCCTCTGTTAATAAGACAGTCAATAATTCCATGCTTTAATTTGACTTTGCACTCAGTGCAATCATTTACTTATAGATCCTTGCTTTTTATTTGCCTACAGGGAGGGTGGGTTGTCAGATTTAGAGCTGCCACAAAGCTGTCCAAGAAGTTCTGAGAGTCTCCATTGATTCAGGGTGTAATCTCAGGCTGCGAAGGCAGCAATCTTATCCTCATTCTTTACCAAGATTTAATTTATTTTTGACACCAGGAGTCTTAAGCTTTAAGGCTTCTCCTTATTGAAGATGCTGACCATTACATCAACTTCCCAGTAGTTTCTTTGCATTAATAGAAAAAGAAAAGGGGTTTCCATGGAAGTAGACAGTGGTCACTAGTGGTTTCCATAGTGTTGCTGAAGACATGTGCTGATGTTAAGGAAATGAAGTTTATACAATCACTAAGCCATTTGTATGCTGTCCAGTCATATTACATGTTATACCATTTAATCCCCAAATATTCAGAGGCTGATTGAGATTGTTGAGTGTGCAGATTCAAAGCAAAACAGAAGTTGCATCAATGGTCTGTTTCTTTCTTTCTTTCTTTCTTTCTTTCTTTCTTTCTTTCTTTCTTTCTTTCTTTCTTTCTTTCTTTCTTTCTTTCTTCTTTCTTTCTTTCTTTCTTTCTTTCTTTCCTTTCTTTCTTTCCTTTCTTTCTTTCTTTCTTTCTTTCTTTCCTTCCTTCCTTCCTTCCTTCCTTCCTTCCTTCCTTCCTTCCTTCCTTCCTTCTTTCTTTCTTTCTTTCTTTCTTTCTTTCTTTCTTTCTTTCTTTCTTTCTTCTTTCTTTCTTTCTAGGTTCTAGCATGGGTATGTATATCATATACCTTTGATTGAAGACTGGTTCACTTCTTCTATCAGGGATGGTTGCCCTCTTCCATCAAGCATGGAGATTTGGGAGGAATGCACACTGGAGCTGTGAGGAAAGAAAGGGACATCCCCAAGTGAGATCAGCCAAATCAACCCCAGCAATCAATGGGGTGACAAATGTTGCAGCCTGATTGTCCTCACATCCAATTGTCTGCATCATTTACTGAAGAACAACAATCATGTTTGGGCTGCAAGAGATCAATAGGATCCACCCAAGAATGCATTAGAATCTATTTAATCAAAAATCACTGGCTAATTCCTGCCAAAATGGAAGAATAATGCAAACTCAGTAGATTTAATAACATCATTCAACAAGTTGTTGAAGCAGCGGGAGGATAGATGGAAGTGTGTCTATATCAAGGCTGTCAAACTCCTGGTCCACGGGCAGGATGCGTCACACACTGGCCACGCCCAATTTAGTGAAGGGGAAAAAAGTCCCGATATATCACATGATGCCGCTGTGACGCCTTGAGTTTGACACCCCTGGTCTGCATGATATTCCATGATAGACGGCGTTTTGAGCAGGATGTTATTCCTCATCCGACTTTCCAGCCAATAGAAATTATTTCCAATTAAATTAGAAAATATATATTTTTAACTTTTTAATGTCATTGTGCAATTTTAAAAGTACTTCATTTTTCCAAAGAAAAGTGTTTTTAAAAGTTTAAGAAAGCTTAAAGTTCCAAAAATAAAAAGAGAAAAGTAAATAATTTCTATCAATATTAACTGCTATTTTTAGGGTGCCAGTGTTGCAATGTTAAAACATAAAATTATTTAATTTTAATTTTCTTTTTAAGTTGAGTAAAACATAGAGAAAAAAGAACTGCTGCAATTCACATCAGGACATTAGTTATATGATAATAGTTTCAGTCTTGAACTAATTCCTACATTTTATTTTAAATAACCAAAAGCCAACATGGTGGTATAATTGACTCCAACTGGATTGAAGTCAACTTCAGATTCCTATTCACTCATGTATAAAATCCACTGGTTCCAATTATTAGCTCCCATCTTCTCCTGTTTATGACAGAAAATGTGAAAAAGAAAACCGTACATGTTTTCCTTGCCTTAAATAGAATAGAATAGAATAGAATAGAATAGAATAGAATAGAATAGAATAGAATAGAATAGAATAGAATAGAATAGAATTCTTTATTGGCCAAGTATGATTGGGCACACAAGGAATTTGTCTTGCGGCAAATATTCTCAGTATACATTAAAAAAAAATACATTCATCAAGAGCCAAGAATCATAAGGTACAACACTTAATGATAGTCATAGGGTACAATAAGCAATCAAATCATACTAGGAAACAGTCCATATAAATCATAAGGCTACAAGCTACAAAGTTACAGACATACAGTCACAAGTCGGAGGGGATGGGTGATAAGGAGTGATGAGAAGACTAACAGTAATAGTAGTGCAGATTTTGTAAATAGTTGAGCAGTGTTGAGGGAATTATTTGTTTAGCAGAGTGATGGCATTCGGGAAAATATTGTTCTTGTGTCTACTTATTCTGGTGTACAGTGCTCTATAGCATCGTTTTGAGGGAAGGAGTTGAAACAGTTTATGTCTGGGATGTGAGGGGTCTGTAAATATTTTCACAGCCCTCTTTTTGACTCGTGCAGTATACAGGTCCTCGATTGAAGGCAGCTTGGTAGTAAAATGCAATAAATAATTTGAATAGCATTTTAATTTATTTTCCAATTCATTCCTATATTGAGATTTACTTTTTCAAAGATTACTATAAGGTGTGTCCGTTTGTTTCTGTTTTTATGTGTATACATATGTATGAAGTTTGAAACAGATCTGAACAAATGTCTCTGCATCCCTTACTAGTAGATTATGAATATGATCAATAAAACCCTTAAGTATCTTTTTGCTTTTTAAAGCGAGCATTTTAATAAGCTGTGAGGTACAGGATCTGATTACCGGTAGTTTTCTCCAAAATTATTTCTCAAAGTGCCACATAGTGTCAGCTGACAGGGATCAAAGAGAAAAGTCCCTCATCCAAGTTCTACAAGAGCTTCTGTCTCATAGAAGATGGAGCTACATGGCTTCCATGAGCTATCTTTGTTCATTCCTCACATATCCTGTTGGAAAAGACAGGAATCAGACCAAGTCATATGCCCTAGTATACAGAAAAAGTTTCCAAGTTTTGGAATATCTCAGTCTTGTTAAAAATGTCTATGACATTTTATTCACTTGGATGTGCTGTTTGTAGATACTTGATCACAAAAATCTTAACATGATTTGTATCTAGAATTAGATATGTTATCACTTTTATAATAAAATCTCCACTGCCTATTGAATTGTATGTTTACCTTGTATGTTTAATTCTGTACCTAAGATACATTTTGTTCATTTCAAAGGCTACATAATTTTATGCCTTTAAATTCCTATATTTGCAAAATTGTATTATGATAATTGTATAATTTATAATTTATAAGTATAATGATGGGGAAAAACTAATTCTGTGTAGTGGTTAAGACATCAGGCTAGAAACTGGGAGATCATGAGTTCTAATCCTGTCTTAGACACAAAACTAGCTGGGTGACCATGGGCCAGTCACTTTCTTTCAGCCCTACCAAGAAGGCAATGGCAAACCACTTCTGAAAGCTCTTATCAAGAAAACTGCAGGGACTTGTCCAGACAGTCTCCAAGAAGCAGACATGGTTTTACAGAAGAAACAAATCATGATGGTAAAAGAAATAAAACATAATAAAATGTATCAAAAGACTAATTTATGCCTCATTTGCAGCAAGGGAAGGGTTCTTTTAGATTCCATTTCATTTTATTTTTTTTTGCAAGCATTTGTGAAATGGTTGAAAAGAAGCCAGTGGGCTCTGTTCCAGAACTCAGTTTTATCCATTCCACTTTCAAGTAATCCCTTTTTCTATCAAACTAATGAGTTCACACTAATGATAGAAGCTATGGTTTTCTATAAACTCAGTCCAGAAGAAATAAGCAGTGTTGCTTGAGGATAGGACAATTAAAATTTATAATACATGAAAGGGATTTAAGAGTCTTCCATCTCTCTTTCTTTGTATAGACAGCCTCTGTTTCTTTTTATGAACAGCCTTGTCCGGGAATAGCAAATGATTCATACCAATCATTTCAAAGAACAAAATTATTACAGGATTACAAATTATGATACATTATGAAGCAAAAGATTGCACAGCCTTGAGTTCTTGGTGGAATATACATATATCTTGCACTTCTTATCTGATTTCTGCTAAAGTAAACTAGTTAGCAGTATAACCATACATTTCTTGGGCATATTGAAAAATAAAAATGATAGGTCTACTTCTCCTTCTTTGAAGAACTCATTAAGTTCATGGCAATTAGTTATAAACACTTCATATCCATAGCTGATCGTCTCTATTAAATATCTACTTTCCAATAAACATTTGCCTGAATAATTTCAAACACACACACACAAACACAAACACACACAATTATCTTGAACTTTTATTATAGCAGAAAATGCATTGTTCCGAAACTGAGCATTTTTAATGTTTTGAATCATAATGTCTTCATATAGCTTTTCCAGGAGATTCCACAGAAATGGAAAAAAATAATTGCTGATAACTTAGCTCTCAGAGAAACTCAATTCTAATCCTGAACATTAAATAACACTGCAGAATCCACTTTTATCATTCTAAGCTTTTGGTCTAAGTGCACATTTATGTTGAATTACATTTTGGAACCATCTATGGATCATCCACTTAAGTGCCCAGGTACAAGAAGCTCTCTTTGAGGATCCTAATATGATTTATAGGGAAAGTAGCATATTGGTAGGCTATATAGCCTTGCCATCATAATTCACCTACCCACCTGCTTCAATTTAAATGGTTTAGGCTTCTCATGTAATCTGAAATTCTATTTGTTGATATATTCTGCACATTGAAATAAATTTATGGCATCAGATATACTTTCCATGAAAAGTATAAATTGTAGGCTAGTTCTCCAAAATCTTAATAAATTTACTAGTACCAGATTACAAGCTTTCATATTCTGATACATTTCAAAGTGACATTGGGAAGTTCATTTTTATGAAAAAAACATTCCTCCTTAATTAAATAGTAAAATGCTTAAAATTATGGAATTGTTTTTTACATTGGACTCCAATTTATTGTATCAATCCCAATTAAATCTAGTCTGGCTTTTTACTTAAATTGTCTGAGTTTGCACTGAGATCCTTTAATCATGAAAGAATCCTATAGGACCTTCAAGTTTGTGATGACAAGTCCATAAATTAAGAAAGCTAAGTAGGCTATTGAAGTTTTTGTCTAGAGTGAGCAAGGGACATATAAATCACCCTTCCTGTCTCTTTCTGCAACCAGACACTCTCTTCAACACAGCTGATAATTTAGCGAATTCTCCTCTAATCTCCACATTGCTTCTCTGTGGGGATGGAGCTAATACAGGAGCCCCACTGTCTTCATCAGGCCACCAGCTGACCTCTTGTACCAGTCACCCAAGAAAATTTCTTGCAGGGGCACTGCCTTAAATATAAGTGACTGCTACTTTACCAAATGCTCTTTTACTGTCATCTTGGCAGGAAATCTGATCCAAATCTATGTGCCAAGAGGGTTTTGGTGTCATTTCCTTGTGCAACCTTACCTGTTGTATTCTGATGTGGGTAAGATGTTTTCTTAGCCATCTATTTATTTTACCTATCGCAGAGCAGGAACACCCACGTGTAGATAGGGAAGATGCCAGAAATGTGTTTGGCAGATAGAAATGCAAATCAAGAGCTTTAAGAATGAAAAGCATGACCTTATAGGAAGATCAAGGTGGTTAGTTTATTGTGCTTGACACAACTTCCCTTGAAATGCACTGACTAAATACTTGGATTAATTTTCTGATAAATACTGTTTTTATACTCCAAAATTCCCCTAGATTTCTACAATGGAGAATGAGATCAGAGGACTCAACTGATCAAAACAAAGCCCATCTACTTCAATAATTCAACTATCTTCAGGAAGTCTAAATCAATTTCCTGCTCCAGGTCACTCAACTACTAAAGGACAGATGCAAGAGCTCATCATGCAATCCTCACAAATGCATTGCATGTCAATCACAGAGGCCTTCCAACTAGGGTTATCACCAAATCACAATTTATAATGGGATTACAGACAGAAATTACTGATTGCAGAGAAATCATATTAATTTTGATTTAGTGAAAATGGCAAACAAATGTAATGTTGTTCTAACCCCACCCATTATTTTCCCAATACATTCCCAGCCACACCATTCAAAAAGCACCAGAAGCTTTTTCAGGCTGAGTAAAAAGACCCAAGAAATCTTAAAACAGCAAAGGTTATCAAAAGTAAAATCTTCTTAAAAGATCCACATTATGGGATGCGAACTAGAATTGCCAATTCTTTTTAGAGGAATGTTCATTTTAATGTCTGGGAGCCTAAACTGGAGCTTTTAAAAAGTTGTGTATTATCAAAAGAAAACACCTAGGAGCAGATTCATTTAAAAGCAAAATACTAGCTGATTATCACAGGAAAATACATGTTGGGCAAGACAGATTTGGGTTCTTTTCTTTTGGAACTGAACTGGGACTGAACTGTCTCCAGATTACCTCAGGAAGATTCCTAAAAACTACTTTCATGAAATTTTAAAAACCTACAAGATATATAACCATATTTTAGCATTTTAGACATATCTCTGTGGGTAATGGTTGTAGGCTGTATGCTGATATACAGATAGTCCTCAACTTACAACAGTTTGCTTTGTGAAGTTACAATGGCACCGAAAAAACTGAATGGCCATTTTTCACACTTATGACTATTGCAGCATCCCTACAGTCACGTGATTTATATTCAGATGCTTGACAACTAACTAACATTTATGATGGTTGCAGAGTCCCAGGATCATGTGATTACCTTTTGCTACTTTCTGACAGGCAAAGGCAGTGGGGAAAAGCAGGTTCACTTAACAACCACGTTACTCACTTAACAAACATGGCAAGAAATGTGCATACTCAGATCACATTATTTTACTTTTGGTCTTGAATTTGTCCTGAAGAACTATTACTATTTCGTAGTCTCAGAATAGTTCGTCAGTTCAAGAAAAAGGAGATGAACATGAAAAAGGGCACAAAGGCAATACTGTGCTTGGTAATCATAACTGTTTACTCTATGCATTTATTCCTTGGGACAAGACAAGCCACAAACTTCCTTGGTACTTTGAACCAACTTATCTGAAAACATCCCTGGGTCTAGACAACTTACAAAAATATTGTTTCCTCATAGTCGAAAACCCCTAGTTCCTTTTTAGCTGTTCTGTCCTTTAAAATCTTCACTGATGACTCTATTTAAAAGGAATTGCCCTGAGCAAAACAGAACATGCAAGCCATTGTATTCAACCCATTTTTGTATGGGTACAAAAGCAACTCTGAAAAAGTTTATGCTTGCCCCCTTTTCTTTGCCTTGTCCATCATGTTTCCCGGTAATTAATAACAGATACCCGCTTCTGTCACTTGTGATGTTATCATCAGCAGTCTAGTGTTTCACAGTGAAGAAAAACATGTAAATTAGGGGCAATTAGGACTCTGAAACAGAGTGGAGATTTTAATGTTATCAAGGCACTGAGATGGCTGGAGTTTGTCACAAGTTATCAACTCTGAAAGGCACAGCAGGGATCAGCACTACACATAGGCACTAAAAGACACATATTTGCTAGGTTATCTAATGGTGGTGATTGTGAACATATCTATACACCAGTTAGCCAACCAAGTGTATCCATTATATGCTGTCTTCTGCAGTAACCAGATTACAACTTCCAACATCCCTGCAATATAGCCAATAATAATTCTGGCTAAGAAGCTATCACTTCCCAACATCACATGTAGGGAAGACTACAAGAGACATAGAACTATGGTGAGATTGTCTTAATCCAATTTCTTTAATAATAAATGGAAATGACTATGAGAAAACATAAGAAGGTCCATCTTTAGCTTAGACCAAAAACTAAGATTCATTCTCATACTTTAGAAAAGTTGGAGAAATTGTTGTAGTGCTCATAACACAACAGATCAGCTATTTTGTAGCCTCAGCTGCTGGAAAGTAATGACAGTTAAATATACATTCTTCAGAAAAATCTCATCACAAATTCCAAGAACCACCAACACAACACAGTCAATTTCTGCTAAGTCTCTGGAAACTAATGCTCATTTCCATCTTTTTATTTATATTTATTTATTCCTAATTTAAGGCTGTCTGTCTCCAGATTACCTCAGGAAGATTCCACTTTAAAAGCAGAACAATTAAATATAACTAAACAGATCAGAAATGTCCAGGAGGAAAAAAAAATCAAACTTAGCAACAAAAAAAAAAACCCTTCAGCTACAAGCCTGGGAGAGCTGTCAGGTTTTGAGAGATTTTTTAGAACATTATTATGATGGGAGTCATGTGGAAATAAATAAAAATAAAGACCACTTAAAACATTTCGGGTCACATGGGCCTTCATAAGATACCAAATTCATGATTTAGGAGGATGTCTATTGTTATGTTCTGTGCATGGGCGCTAAGGAGGAGATGAGTCGGTGAAC